>OY728119.1:722926366-724176366 GCA_963277665.1 Viscum album
TATATATATATATTTAAAATTAATTTTATGATATTTATTATTATGATAATATTATAAATACATAATATCATAGTATGAAATAAAAACTGCAAATTTTTTAATTTAATATGAAATATATGTGGTTTTAAAATAAATAAATATATATTATTTAATATATTTTGAGTTATTATAAGAAAAATAAGTTCAATATTAATTATTGAATAATTTTAATGAATTTAATATATTTTATTTAATCATGAATTCAAAATAATGGGGAAGGTGTTTTCTAATAAAAATTATAATTATCAAGGAATGATAGTAAATAGTGAATGTGATGTATAATCCCATTTTCGTATAAAAATTGTGTTAAATGATTATAAATGATAGTTTTTAAAACATAATATGATTTATCTAAAGTTTTATTGTTATTATCTTAAAATAAAACATTATAATTCATTGTGGTTGTATGGTGATCCATATATTTTAATTTTATTTTATTTTAGAAAATAGGTGTTCGAATTTAAATTGAATTATATTGCATAATGACTTATAAATATATAGAATATTTTATAACATTGAAAAATGTATATATTATTTTATAATACTCTTGTTATAAAACAATATTACTTAAAATTCATTTATTAAAATTCTATATTAATATATCATGAGTTATAAATTAAAATTTAATGAAAAATGAAAAATTATAGGTTGAATTAGACTCTACAATGAATTAGAAAATGTTTATCTAGAATAAAATTTATCATGTAAAAATATTATGGAACATATTAGAATTATAAAAATATACATAAAATTATGTTTATAAATTAAATAGAGGATTCCAAATTTGATATATTCTCTGTAACACATTTCTACTTTTTTAAAATAATATTTTAAATTCAAGTGGAATTATACCTATCTTTATAATTATATTTATTTGAAATATTTTAGAAAGTTATTGAAACAAAGTATATGTTTTTTAAATGATAATACCTGTGATATATATTTTTAATTTTATAATATTAATATAACATAATTTTTATGTCATGAGAATATGAAAATACTTATCGATGGTGTAAAAAATCTTTTATGGAATAGGAAAAGTCCAAAATGGTGAAATTGAGTAATTATTTGAAAGGAATACTTATTTTACCAAATTAAATTTGTATATACATTGACGAATAATTTATATAATTATTATAACATCAATTCCATAACTATCGAGATATTTTTAAAGTCTAATTACCCAAAAATATGAATATATATATACATATGGGAATTTTGATAAATATATTGTAAAAAATTATTGAATTTCATTTAAAATTATTTCTACATATGAAGATGATAAATACTTTTCCATTTCATCCAATTTATATTTTTTATCCTCCTCTTGTTTTAAAATTACATTCTTTTCTTTTAAAGAGACATTTTTATTGAAAATGGAAACAAATCTATTCCATAAAAGAAGAATAATTTAACCCATTTACATAAAAGATGTAATTCTATGTTTTATAACCATTTAATGAAAAATATCTCTCAATAATGTCATATAAATATTCTAACATATATTATATAGACATAACTATCTCATAAAATTTCATTAGAATCAATTTATTAGAGGCGATTCAAAGAAAGTGATAAGGAATTACAAGTCCCACATTCATTTTTTAGTCAAGACCCATTTTCCCTAAAAGTATTTTAATTATATCAATATTTTTATTCCATAGTTATATATAAATTTTATACACACATTTTTTATTCA
Organism: Viscum album; assembly: GCA_963277665.1. Lineage (NCBI taxonomy): Eukaryota > Viridiplantae > Streptophyta > Magnoliopsida > Santalales > Viscaceae > Viscum > Viscum album. Next base: position 722,928,105 of record OY728119.1, read on the forward strand.
TTATGGATGATATATCTCTCATATTTACTCATTAAACTCTTTTCATAATTTGTTATAATTTTGAAGTTTGTGTTTTAGATTCCACAAATTTTCTTTTAATGTATTCCATTAATGTAAATTAATAAAAATGTTATTAATGATTGAATAAAAAATTATTAGTCATATAAATTCTTCTCCATTTTTTATAAAATGATAAAATAGTCATAATGAAATTTATTTCAAACATAATTAATTAGTTTTAATTTTAATGGTCTATAGCATGTTTGTAATGGATGATTTTATAAATTTCGAATTTATAAAAAACAATTGAACTATTTTTATTTAAAAGTAAAAAAAAATTTAAAATTTAAAATTTTAGAACATATAAAATAATTGTGTCAGGATCTATGATTTCTATCATTTATAAATGGTTTTTATATAATTATGAACCGAAAAACGTAAGGAAAATTACTCCAATAACTGAGAAATACATTATAATAAAATAAAACATATGAATGATAATAAAAAAATAAAAAAATGGATCAATATAATTTAAATAATTTATATAATTTAATTATTCAGGAATATTGAGAACATAAAAATCATACTCAAATTAGATGAATAGGTTTTCTTTCAATCACTTAAATGTTTTAGATATTGTTTTTTTAATACTTACCCAATTATTTTTTTAATATTTATATAATTATCTTCATATTGATTATGATTCATTAGAGTTATATTATTATTAATTACTTTGAAATAAATATGTAATTTTTCACCCATTGAAATTTACATGTTGGGGATGAATTAAAGGCTTATGTTTATGGGTTTAAATGCATGATTAAGTGCACTTTATTCATGATATAATATATGAAAATTATATATTTGGACTATTGGGCACAAGATAGAGATCCTCAATTTATTGTGAATTTATTTATGCTTTGAATAATTTATGTTGAAATAAAAAATTGGGTTATTCTATTTTTTGTGATGTGAATTTAATTTACCTATTTATATTATAGGTTAATTAATATTTTATCAATATTAATGATTTTTTATGGAAATATTTGGATTTTATTTATATGATCAATGAAGTTGATTTTAGGGTTAAATAAATGTTTATTTTCTTACCTGGGTTGAGAAATTATTTTTTTTATAAAATTATTTTCATGACATTCTGTTTATTTACATGGAATAATGTGTTTCATTTTAAATAATAACATTTCTTAGGATTTACGATTTTATCCCATCTTGAAAAATTGTTTTTACAAGGTTAATGGATGAGTATGAATAATAGTGATGTTAAAATTAATGTTATACAGATTATACATGATTTTAGAAATTATATCATTTAATGAAATTGATTTTTTGTGAAAAATATAAAATTATTCGAAGTGAAGAATTTTCTATGTAATTATTTTTGTAATCAATTAGAAATCTAAAATAATGGTCTTGAGAATGTGAATGTTATGATATTTACTGTAAAATAAGTAAACATTTATATTGATAACTTTGAGTTGAAACAATTGGTATCAAACCTGGTATTACATAACGTGTGGGTTAAGATATTATTAAGGATAACATAAAAGGATATTTTGAGATATTAATTAGGATTACATTGGGATAAAATATAAATTTATTATCATTTTATAATAGGATATTTTTTTATTATAATTGTAAAACTTTTTCATCAAATATATATCAATTTTGAAATTGTTTTCTATATAGGTTACAGGGTGAATAAAGTAGTAAGGAAATAATATTATAAAACCCTTCCACATCCTAAACCTAAAATGTTTAGAGTTGGATATATGAACTTTTTTATTGTGTTAAATTAGTTAACATATTCTATCAATGGTTGTAATAATGGAAGTGAAATACTAAACACTATAAACAATTATGCAAATAGTTCAGTATTTCATATTATAATATCATCCAAATTTTTTTTGAACCATTAAGTCAATGGTATCTTAAAGATAGATTAATTCCCAATATAAATTATTTGACTTTTTTTGTTTAATATATATTTATACGGTTATTGTTTCTATTCGTCTTCATAAAGGTGAAGATGATTTATTGTGGAAATATTTAATAATACTAAAGAGAATTAATATATTGATACATTGGAATATAATTTATTTAATTAGCATTTTTTAAATCTATATATTTTCTTAAATAATTTGACATTAAATTAAAAATAAATGTCTAATATTTATGAAAAACAATTTCTAAATTAATATATTTTACAAAATATTTTACTGTATTTGAATGGTGGACAACTAATTTTATTTGGGAGAATGAAATTAAATTTTTTTGTTTTTTCGTGTAATGAATATAAGTGTATGAATAAATATACATAATCATTATTTTAATCCATAGGATGAAATTTTATTTATATAATGAGACAATTGAAAAGGAGTTGGTTTAATATTATATTTCTCTAAACATTATTTAAAATAAGCATTGAGTGTTTAAAATACTAGAGAACTATGTAAAACATAACATAATGATAAGATAATTCAATTTAAATTATGTCCTAAATGTTGTAAAAAATATTGGTGACAATAGTATATGATTAGATAAATGTAATTAATTTGGTATATTTTGAGATATATATCATTATTAATAGGAAAAAGTAATTATTATATTATAAATATGAAAAGTGGTTAACCATAATCAAATCAAGGTGTCCAAATAAAGAATATATGCTTTGGTTTGTAAAAAAGAGAGAATAAATATTAAATTTAAAAGGATTAAATCATTAATATAGAAAGAATAAATCGGAATCAATGTAATTTTCAACTACAACCATTGATATTGACCAATAATGTAAAGTTGTTACAAGTACATTTTCTGCATACTCAAATTATTCAAATCTCTTATTAGATTGGGATATATATATTATTTTATCTTTATAAATGTTCTAATAAATACATAAATATCATCTAAAATAATTTCTTCTAAACTAATGTGATATTCTTTTCTTGGATGAATAAAATTAACAATTAATACTTATAAGCATCTTGTTATCATTTATACCATTGTTTTACCTAAAATAAATTCAGTAATATTTATTTTTGAGTTTGATGTTATTTTTTATATTGTTTATATTTCAAGATATGTTGATAATATATGTTGAAATAATGATTATTTTATATTTATTTTCATAATGTAGAATAAGTTAGTATATATGAAAAAGTTAATAGATATCATATTAAGAAACATAGACTTAGATTAAAGGTTTTTGTAAAATCTATCATTCTCATATAATTGAAAAAATGATATGGTCTAATTATTTTTTTCATATTATTAAAATATTCATCATAAGTATTTAATAATTAATTTTAAAGTATAATTATTAATGGAATCATATCATTCATGGTTTATTTGGTTCATAAATTGAATCCAATTTTAAAATCCATTTGTTTAATGGCTTTAATATATAGATTAAGATATAAATAATAAATTAAAAAGTCTCTTGATATTGTTATAATTCATCAAAAAACATCACCTTTTGGTTATACTATTATATTTGATAATAAAAATGATGTTTCCTTAGGGATATAAATTTATTACATTGTAATAAATTACATTATAATTGAGAAAATGTATAATTTTTATCATGTAATGGAATTGTTTGATCATATGAAGGGAGATTTTTACTTTCAAATAAATGACATTAAGTATGGAAATTGGCATGTTAATGTAATGTAATAAGTCATTCTAATGAGTAATTTTTTAAATAAATTTGGCCACTATGAATTTGTACTTATACATTTTCTATTAAGAAATGCACCTACTATATTCTTGGAGATGATTAATAGTCTATTAAAAAAATATACACCAAATTTATTTTGGGATTTTATATTTTTATTATATGATATTCTAGAGATTATGATGGTTGTGCAAAAAAGTTTTATTTTTTTAAATAGTTTAAAATAAAAGAGGTTATATGAAAAATTTAGTAAATTTGATATTTAGTTATAATTAATTTCATTCTATGGGAATAGTCTGACAGAAGATGGAATTGCAATGTATCCATTAAAAAAGAATGATAAGATTGTAAAGTATCATAGAATATCATAAATATTCATAAATTTCTTTGATTATTAGGTTATTATATATTTCTTTATTAAAACTCCACTCTATCATCTAACACATTAATTAAATTAGTTCAAAAATGTTTCAAAAAAATTGATAAAGGAAAGTGAATAATGTTTTAAATAAATAAATATATTATTTATTAACAATCTATAATTATCATTTGCATTAATTAATGGTTATTTTCTATTTATAGTGTTTATATAACAGTTGTAATTTATTGGGTTTTGTTAAAAATGTTCAATAGATAACATAAAAATTGTTATAACAGACACTTCATGAGAAAAATTAACACCATTTACGGCCTTGAATGTGAAATAAAATTTTATTCCATAATGATATAGTGGCATCGTTTAAATCAGGATAAATTATATATATATATATATATATATATGATATTTAAATGTACAATGTTTATATTCACTAAATAAAATAAACATTTGGAAAATGAGGTGTCTATAATTAATAAAATATTACAATTACATGATAACTTATCATTTATTAAGAGAAAAAGTTAATAAATTATATGAGTTAAAATTAAATGGATCATTAACCATGATACATTTCAATAATGATATATTGGATAATTATTTATTGAAAATTTGATTGGAAATTTTGAAGGCAGAAAACATGGCCCAGTTAGCACAAAAACAATGCAATCATCCTCTCAGGATTGAATTGATTATGATTATAAAAAACAATATATTTTATATTTTATGTTACAATTGATAAAATAAAGAAATTATATTTTTGTATTATTGAAAAAATAATAATTATATGATTTGGAAAGAGGATATGTACACCAGATGACTATTAGTAGAAAATAGAACTGATTAATTTTGAACATATCACTCTATATCTCATTCATCCTCATATAAGAAATATAGATATATATCTTTATGAATATTTTTTATAAAGAAGATTTAGGTAAGATATAATTGATTTTAAAATTAAATTTTTAACTTTTCAAAAGTCTATGGATGAGTGAAAATAATAAAAATACTAGTGCATCGAACATTATCAATAGAAGAATGTGGGAGAGAACATATATCCACGGACTATGCCATGTTTTTTCAAAACACATCTCACTGAATTAATTCATTAAAGTCAGAGTAATTTTACGTGGATTTCATCTTTCTACTATATATTTATATTATCTATTGATTACATATTACTATTGGAAAGGACTTCAAATTTTCATTATTATGGAATTATATTTTCGAAAAAATTTCCATATTTAATTTAATGAATACATTGATCATCAAAATCATAAATTTTAGGATATGATTTGGAATTGATTATTTAATAATAGAAGATGTTGGTATCAACATCATCATTTGTTAGATTTTCTTATAATAATAGTATTCATTAAATTATACCAATGAACAATTTTAATTTGTTGTATATAAATTATTCTCAACCATCAATTAATTATAATAATATTTTATAGAGGAATTTCTTAGGAACAAAATTAGTGATATGGTTAAAAAGGATAAATTGATTTGTTTTCATAAAAAGGTATCACAAATTAGGCGTATGATTTATAAAGATACTCAATGGAATGATATTTTAAATAACATTGATGATCATGTTTTTCTGAAATCATTTTTATAGAAAGGTGTAATATATTTTAATTAGAAATTAAAATTAAACCCATCATTTTTGGGCCAATATAAGATTTTATAAAATAATGTATTAGTGTATTTCTGAGTGGCCTCAGGTTAATTTTCATCTTAAGGATATTATGTTTTTAATATATCTTTATTAAGAAAATATGTTCCTAATTAATCTCATATATATATATCTCTAATGAAAAATATTAGAAGGAGAATCTTTATTATGTGTAAACCCCAATTCATATTATCAATCAATTAATGAAATATAGAAAATCCCAACTGAATATAAATCATGGATACAAAATAAAAAAATAAAATATATTATCCCCAAATTTCTACTATGTAAAATTCTATGTATACAATTTATTTATGGGGTAGAGTGTAATATTAAATTATTTGTTGACTAATATTTAATGTTGTGGGTTTTATAATAGCTATTATGAACTTTAATTATTTTGAATTACCAATAAAAGAAATTCCTAATTATTTAATAAATCAAATGTAAAATTATAGTTCTTGTTATAACTAATTTTATATGAGAGTATATATTTTTTTAAACCATGTAAATTTTATTATATTTGATATTTTGAAAATCATATAAAAATATTTTTTCATGGAATGATACATAGTATGAAATTTGTTGTTTAAAAACAATATATGATGTTATATGTATATGTATATTATTAAATTATTTTTGAGTTAACATAAAGAAATGGAGTTATTTATTAACTCTAAATTTATTTTAATTAAATAATTTTTTTATTTTAGGTCTTCTTTGAAAAATTAGGTTGATGTTATTTTTTGGATAATTTTATATTTAATATTATTTAATAGAAAATATAAAATTTATTCTATAATGACTTCTTCTTAAAAATTATTCATGGTAAAATATTTTAAAATTTATATTAATTTTAATTTATTTTTTAAAAATTGTTATTTTTAAATTTAAAAATTTGTATTTTAATTTATTAGGGTTATAAGTTTGTTAAAAAGAAATTTTTAATTTTTTTTTAAAAAATTTGTGTTTAAATTAAAATTGTATTCAATTAATTTTTAATTAAAAAATACCTAGACTGTTTTAAAGTTATAGGTAAATATATTAAATATTTTACAATATTATTTATATAGAAAAAATATTTTTGAGAAATTATATATTGAAAATCTAGTCGAATATATGTTGAGTAATACAGTTTTCTTACTTTTTAAAAAATAGATTTCAAATTGGATTCAAACTCTACCATCCATTATTAAATGTTTCTCTACTATACAATATGCCATCTAGAAAATGTATGGAATGTATTATAGTATAATAAATACATAAAAATCAAGTTATAATGTTAATCTATGAATTATAATGTGTTTGTGTTTGAGTAATACATTTTAAATTCTTTTAAAATAAGATTTTAAATTCAAATTGGATTTTTCTTCTTCTTATTATTATTATATAAATTAAAATGATGAATAATATTATTAAATCTAAATGAAAATTTAATTGATATAATTATACATAAAATATAATAAAAAAATTATAAATTTTAATTAAATTAATTTTTATATAAAGATAAACATGAAAATACTTTTTAATTTTGACAAATTTCTTGTACAAAATTATGAAAGTAAAAAATTGGGAAATAATATTAATATTTTAAAATAATATAAATATTATAATATTAATGGGATAAATATGATGAGAAATGGTTTATATAAAGAGTTTAACATTATATCCATAATAATCTATGTACTTTAATGCTCAAATTTCAAAAATAACCACACAATGAATATAAATGGGAATTTTTATTAGAAATAATTTATAAATTAATAAAAAAACATAAAAACAAATCTTGAAATATATATGGATGGGTAATTATAGTATATACATTTATTTTTCCAACTACTAACCACTTCATTCGTTAAAATTATATATTTTAACCCTTAATATATGAATATTTTAAAAAATACCGTTGGATATATTCTATTAAAGGGGGATCATTCTTCCCTTTCAAAAAAACATAATGTTCTGTTTCATCTCTATATTATTACCCAAATACCTCTACAAAATTAATTTTACACATTAAAAATTCTCTAATCTGTCCTAGAATCCCTCCTCTAAAGTCTTTGGACTCAATCTAATTGCGGTGACTTAAGAGAAATTTAAGTGTTCTCAAATATTTTTTCCAACTAATTTTTAAGATTTATTAAATGGATATAATTTAATCCTCTTATTATTTTACAAACATTTCTTTAATATCAAGTTATATACACACCTATGAACTATTATTTATGATATATCACACATTTTCTATATCATACCATTTTCATATATTTATACTATGTCAATGTTTGAGTTTAGAATTCCTTACCAATTCATTCAATTTTTTTCTTTTTTATAAATTATTGAGAAATTTATATAATGAATTAATTTAACATTAATTCAAAGTTATATCTTTTTTATTTTTCAATAATGATTAACTGTTATTGTTAATTATGATATTAAATGTTAAAAATCAAGGTCAATTTTAGGTGTTAAAAATTATTACTATGGAATATGTTCAAAACTATAATAATTATATAAACTGTTGAAATAGTTTTCTTATTTAATGAGATCAAAAGTATGAATTAAAAATTCAAGTGATTAAGCATATGTATTATATGGATCATTTAATATTACAATTCTTCTTAATTTATCTTGAATTATGAGCCAACCCATCCTAAAATGACCAACATAAGAAATATTAATCCAACAAATAAATAGTAAGTGACAATAAATGAACCACAGGGAATAAGAAATATAAATGAAAAAAACTATGTAAGTATATAATTATTATAATTATATTATTATATAAGTAAAATATAATATAAATCCATTAATGATTCTTGGTAAGAGGTTCCATTTAATCCTTTAAAATTTTTTATTTTATTCAAAACATTATATATCTCAAAAAGAATATAATAATTTTATTTTTTATATTATTATTGATATTTATTATTAAATAATCAGTAATTATCTTAAATTTTTCTCTTAATAAGAAATTGGTAAATTCAATTCATTTTATCCATTGCTGTTAAAATAAATAGTTATTAATTCTAGTTAAAATACAAGAATCTTATTTTTTTTATTCGTGATTTGGTATATAGAATTTATAGAAGATATTCAGTGCACCAAAAATATATCGTCAATTTAGTTCATATATTATTTATTCTCTTGAGAATTTATGTTCTAAATTACCGATTTGAATATTCTATTTGTTTTTTTATTTTTGAATATGGTTAGTGTGAATATAATGTCTCATTATAATATAAAATCAATTACCATTATGATTCCTTGATTTTTCTATTTATGTAAATCTTTTTATTATATTTATATAATCACTTATTTAAATTTCATGAATGAAAATAAATTTAAGGTCATATATGAGTTAAAAAAATATTTTCAATAAATATGTTTTTAATATTTTTCTTGTAATTTCAATTAATAATGGTTTTTATATTATATATATATATTAATAAGATTTATAAACTCATATAATATTATCTAGTAATTTTTTTAGGGAAAAAATATCAGTATGAAGATAAAATAATTAAATAATAATGTTATGGAGAATTTTTTTTTATTTTCTATAAATTATTAAATTATGGTATGGTAAATTTCAGAATATAATAATTTTTGTTAAGCTCACATTACAAATTGAAATCATAAGAAACTAATCTTGACCTATTTAGACCTAAAATAGGCATGTGGATCAATAATAAGAATAGAAACTAATAATATTTATTAAGGTTACCCACTATGACCATTATAATATAGTGTATTGGGTACCACTACTTATGCCATAGAAACCAATGGTTGAGGTATCACTAATAGTGTCCCAAAAAATAGTTAATCAATAATTACAAGGACAATCTCTAATTTATCTAATGAAATATAAATCTTTATTAATGAATTTAGGAGATATAAATAACTTTCCAATCTATTACATAATAATAAAAAATACAAATGTGGGGATTATGAAATCAATCAAAATTCAAATCATGATTAACATATTAATATAAAACTTTTTTAATGCATACAATCTTAAGGTAATTATCATCCAAATATTGAAAAGGATATTTTGGTAAAAAATATAATATTTCAATCACAATGAATTTATTGTTATAGAAAATTTAATTAAACTTGATAGATTCTTAAAAATACATATCCCCAATCAATTGAATGGTTTTATTTTTTAGTTGAACCAATTCTATCATGAAAATTAAATATTTTTAATCAAAAATAGAAAATAATTGGTTTAAAAGATATCTTTAGAAATATTATATTATTTAGAAAGAAAATTTTAGTTGTGGTTAAATAAGGAAAAATAAATTAAAATATAATATATGTTATTAAAAAAAATTATATATCATTATTGATATTTTCAAACAAAATAGAATATAAAAATTTAAAAATAAAATTTTAAATTTTAAAATAGAATTCCGAAAACATTATTTCAATATCTCTCCATATAATATAACATTTAAATAAAATAATGTTTTCTAAGAAAATTTTTAGTGTAAAATTAAATAGTATTTTAAAGTGTAATGAAATAAAATATTAGAATTTTTAATAGTTTTAAAGAAAACTAAATAAATAAAAAAATGATAAATTTTCATTTGGAATATAAATAAATGGTAATATTATGGTATAAAAGGGATAAAATATATTTATTTTAAAATAATAATTTTTTCCATTTATGGTATGAAAACATGTGGTCATAGAAGAGAAGTATCCAAAATAGGGTGTGAAAAGTATCCATTACAGTAATTAATTTATTAAAAGTTATAAATGAATTAAAAAATTGTATGAAAATAAAATTTCCTCAAAATGAAAAAGATCATAGAACATGAGACAAGTATGTAAAAAAATATATTAAATATTGAATAAAATATTTAATGAAAATTTATAATGACACGTGGATTGGAATAGAGTAAAGGAAAAAAAAATTAGAACTTTGGTTTCATATGAAGAAAAAATGAAATAGATAATATGAAATGAATTATTCAATAAAATAAATTTAAAAAAATTATAAGAAATATATAACATTGGTAAGTGTAAATATTGTGTAAATGTAAATAGATACATAATATAAATCATGCCACAAAGAAGAATTGTTTGGATGAAAAGCTTTACCATAAAATTATTCATGGTAAAATTCACACATAATTAAATTATTAAAACCATATAGTTTTAATCACCTATTATATATCCTTATTCATATAAATTTACATTTATAATAATTAATTATATATATTAATTATATATTTATATTTCTCATACATATTTAATTTTAATTATATAATGTTCATATTTTTATTTATTTTGTACTTGTTTTGGTATGGTGACTACAATCATCACTCTATGTTATTAATTTCATTATATATAGATTATTGAAGACAATTTAATAATAGTATTATATTGAAACATATGTATCAATATTTATTTTATAGAAGATATTAGTAAAGATTCCCAAAATGGAATTTATAATGTACATATTTTAGGGGATAATACTAATATTAAAGTGACACTTTATAATGGAAGTCCAATTATGTGTACCCATTACAAAATAATAATATTTTAAATTTAATATTAATATAATTTTTTAAATTATTAATGATATTATATAAATTAATATATAAATATATTATGATAGTGTAGAATCGTTCATGTAGGTTGTTGAACTGGCCCAAACAAAACCATGATATAAAAATGAACAAGTATGATTCGGATTTTATAAATTTTAAATAAGACTTCAGTATAAATAAAAAAAATTAACATTTCATCTTTATTGTATTATATTTTATTTTAGATGTGGGTATATGAGATGGTAAAATTAAGAGGTTAATAGGAATATCTTACTTAATTTGATGTGATTTCTCATTCTTGCATTGTCCTCCTTTGGAATGAAGAACCAGGGCATTCATATTCTGACCAAAAGATACCCAAATATTAAGGTGGAATTTATGGGAGAAATTTTGAGCTTGCATTCATGAAAAAACAAAATAATGTATGTGGTTTTCACTAATTTATGGAGTGGGAATCTATAAATAAAATTGATAGATATTTAATTTTAAAAATAAATAATAGGTATGGTAAACATTGAATCAGTGGGAGATAGATTATTTAGGTAAATAAATGATTACTGGAATTGTAGAACTCACACCCAAAAAATTAGTAATTTTAAATTGAGTTAATATTATTTCATTCCATTTCATTTTATCACTTTGTATTTCACATTACTTGATTAAATTATTTACTTATGTAATTATTTTGTTTTATAAAGTTATAATATAACTCTTCAAGAAAAAATTGAACATGATAACTGAAAATATATCCTCCATTTAATAAAATAAAAAATTTATGTTTCATAAAATTTACTTCTAATAAAAATTTAAAATATATCAAAATCTACTTTAATAGAAAATAACTTTTTAATCATTATTTGATCTTAATTTAATATATTTTGAATTAATAATAATTAAATTAATTTTAATATATTTTTAATTGATATATACATAAAATTTTATTAAAATTATCTCTTTACAATGAAACATATTTACATTTTTTAAATAAGAAATAGATATTGAATAAAATATAATTTTAATAAATATAGATTTTAAAATATTAAATGATATTTTTATTTATTATAACCAATTAATATTCATTATATAAATATTAGAGAATTTTTATAATATATATATATATATATTCAATATATTTCGTTATGTTAAAATTAACTTTTTATTAAAAATGTACCTTTTAAATAATACTAATAATATATAAAAAAAATTGTTTGAAAATGTAACACATTTTTTTACCATAATTAAATAATTTTTTTCCATATAATAAATAAATATTTATTCGGTGTTACTTAATTTTATAGAAAATAATTTTATGAATTTTATACTTTTACAAATATTTATTTAAATTTAATAATTTAAATTTCAATTCACAATGCGTGCAAAATAATTTCTTTAGATTAAATTATATTTACACAAAAATTTTAATGTATTTTTATATTTTATTCCAAAGGATTTTATATTTTATCAAATGACTTATTTATAATTAATATATATATTATAAAATCAAAGTCAACGTTATTTAAATTAACTACATATTGGTAAATGATTTCTCCAGTCAAAATGATTTATTCATCATAGAATTAGTCCTAATAATATTGATATAACCAAGTGAATACAATCTAGTGGATTTCTATATATATTTATATATTTCTGGATATTTATTATTCTTTTATTTTATTTTTTGATTTGCTATGGGCTGTAAAAGAATATCATATATAACACATACTTCTGTGTACATTTATTGAAGTTTCATATTAAGAATAAATAATTTTTTATTAATTTTGTTTTTATATTAAATTATTTACTTTATAATAAATTATAAATAATAAAAAATTATATTAGGTAAATAACATGAAAAATTAATCCAATTATGTAATATTTTTTAAGCTTAAAACAATATTCCTATATCAAAATATCAAAATGTATTGAGTGTCATCATTTAACCTTTATTTCCCAAAACCATTACTTGATGTAGTAATTTATTTATAAGATGATAAATAATTCATGATAAAATAGATAGGTTTTCGAAATATGTCTCAAAACAACTATAGTAACCTATATTTTTTAACATAGTTACAATTTATATATAAATTTCAATGACATGATTCCTTTAATAGTGTAAAATGGAAAATTTACCATTGTGATTGACCAAATAAAAATTATATGACAGATCCATTGAACATAGAATATGGTTTTTACCATTTCAATGATTTTTCCTGAATAAACACAAACTTCTTGGGTCTGGAAGATGTTCTTACCCATGATAATCCTATAGGCGTGTACTCGATCCTCACCATATGGAAATTATTTCCCATATATGAATAATAATCATTTTTCAATGGATTTTTTACAATAAATCATTTACTTATGTTCATCATAGGAAACTGGTATAAAGTAGTGTTATGATAGAGTGTCATACATATAAATAAATAGACATAAAAAATGAAAAAAACCAATCATTCAAAAAACTATTGCTAAAATAATAAAATTCCATAAAATTAAACAATGTAATAAGATCAACATGTTAGAATATACAATATCTATAAAAAGAAGATAGTATGTGGATATTCAACAGAAATAAAAGTGTATGAATAACAACTAAATACAAAATCAATAAAAGTGGTAGCTACCCATCTCCATAATATTAGAGGCATCATCCACAAAATTTATCCACCATTATCACAAGAATATATAACAAGATTAACAACGACCACTATGTGGTGCCTTTCCATTACATATATCTATTTATATATGGTCTATATCATACCAAAGGGTAAATTTAGAACATGTGCATAACTATCCCAGAAGGATATCACAATATATTCATTAATAAACCTTTTTTTTCATAGTCCCAATTTTTATAATTTTAATATAAATTCAACTGATATATGCTTAGAATATTTTAAACTTATGTTACACATACAAAGTTATAAAACATTTAAAAATGATGGTTAATGAATTGTGAAAAATCATTTCAAAACAAACTTCATGTGATTTTCCATAAAGTATATATCACTAATTCTATATAATGTTCCTATACTAACGCTTATTAATATTCAATATTATGAAATGTAAATTACCAACCACTGTATAGATATTTTTAATTTTCCAGTGGAAGGGTTCCATATATTCTATAAAATTCCCAATATTATTATCCAAGACTAAAGATGGAATTTTAAATTCCCATTAAAGAACATGAACTTTTTTCCCCAGCCAGGAACCATAGTCTCCAATGATGTATAATTATGTCATTGTATTTCTATTCAACCAAATAACTATTTTAATATATTTGGAAATTCATTGAGAACATAATATTAAATTAAAAATTATATTTATATAACATAATTTGGAAACGTTATTACTTATATGAAAAGATAAGACTTAAAATTAAATATTTGTATATAATATGACAAAAATAATGAAATAAAAAACATTTATGAAACTTAATGCATCCTTTCAGAAATAAACACACATTAGGTTCATAAAAAATGTGATTTATGAAACTACCTACCATAAACATGTGAAATTATTTTCTAAATGAGTAATTACACTAGAGAAGAGGGAGAAATGTTATTTACTATTAGATTTCATCATGTAGAATGGATTGTGTAAGGGGATAAATTTCATACAAGGGATGTAAAGATTGAATATAATGATAAGTTAGGGAAAAATGCACAGTGAATACATATTTTTAATACAAGTGGGAAGACCACGACATTTTGTAGCATCGTTTACCAAATTATCTCCCAAGCATGTATATGAAATAATAAATAACATTGTGTTCCGCAATGTTTATCCATTGAATCAGGTATACCATTCACTAACCATAGAATCACCTTGGCAATGTGTTGCATTCTAACCACATCATTTTATCCCAATTTTATCAAAACATGTTAAAATAATAAGATAAGAACAATATAATCATTTTAAAAAATAGTAAAATACCCAGAATAAATATTTATGATTAAAAATAAATAAACAATTTAGTAATGGGTTTAAATGACATAGTGTGTGAGACAAAATCCCTACCACATCACATTCATCCCCAAGAAAAATCAAGTTGATGTCTAGTAATCAATTAAGAGAGAGTCCATTGTTCTTTGATAAGATATTAATCCTCCCACATAACTTAGTAATAAAGTTTATTCAATTATAATTTATAGAATATAGATCAAAAGATACCATGAAAAACATTATCCCAAGATTAATAAAATGTAAATTAGTTTCTCAATCCCTGAATCATGAAGATATAACTCTATTTTTTTACTGATCAAAATGAGGGAGGGATCCCAAAAAAATTATTTAACTAATACACATGGAATGAATTATAAATTGTTGTAAATTTAATGGTATTACTCATTGATATTCCATATTTCAATTATTTTAATGATTTCAAAGGTCCCCGTATAGATTTTTTGATATTACATATGTTAACATATAGTTAGTGACCTAACTGATGTGATACCTTTTGGAGGACTTCTTCTATAAAAAATATATAAAGGATGCGTCCAATAATCATCATAATATTTTGGGTGAAATTGAGTCATCACCCTTCACTTTGAATAATTTAATTCGTACTTTAAATGCCTTAAAAATTATTTATCCAATTACAGAGTTCTCACCCATTTTATTCCATAAAAGAGAAATATGACATGGCTGACTATATAAGGATATAAAATTATCAACATGGATGGATTATTTATAACTATTTATATATTCATACTCATCCAATTTTATATTTATATCCCATGATCCTTTTAAATACATGATATAAGAATGGATAATTTTTTGTAGAATATATTTCACCTATTTCTTCTCATCCATTAATATATAATATATTTTTTATTGTAACTTTTAAAACAACCATATTTGAAAGTCATTTATATAATCAAGAGTTGAATAATGATCTTTATCTAAAATGACAACCGAATGAACCTTGTGTAATCTTAGGATCTCCCTCACATTGATCATGGCCTTTTTATTTAAAATTAGTGGTATCATTTATTTGTAGTAAATGTGACTTATCCTCAGTCATTTAATCAAAAACCATATTGATTTCTTTAATTGATGGATATAGGGAAACCTAATGATAATGTACATGGATATCTCTTCCGATTTCTAGGTAGGGAAAGTAAGAGGATGAAAAATCATGAATATTTAGAATTGTAAGAAGTTGGGTTTTCTTTGAGGTACATATTATTCTATTCGGTCAATTCTCAGTTTAAATGTTTAATTATTTTTAATATTAATTCCTATTGAGGTTGTAAAGTTCATGATTCTGTTAAGGGTTGGTTTATATGCCAAAACCCATGTCGAGGGGGTAAAAAATACCTGGTGCACTGTATGTTCAAACCAACTGGGGAATGCCGCACCGTTTCAAAAACTGTTCAAGATATGGGAAGAGAGTTGGAGGGGGTTGCACTATTTAACTAAATCGTGTGATTTTGAATTCACATACATGTAACCACCTATGCAATTTTGATAGGTTTGTTTGGAACATTGTTTTCATGGAAAGTCATACCATGTGCATAAACCATTTAGGATCCCCCTTTCTTGAATATACATGTACATGGTTGGGACATGTTTTGGAAAAATCGTGCATCCAAACTAAATGAGGCCTAGTTTTAAGTGAAATTTATATTTTACCCATAATGAAAAATCTATTTTAAAACTAATTTTCATTATTATTCCCACTGGACAGTAATATCACCTCGTTTGAGCTCCCATTAAAGCATATTCTTGAATCTGATCATCCTCCTCCATCTGGCGTCTAATTCAGAACCTTTTTCTCCCTTTGAAACCATGTCAATATGTTCTAGACTATATTTTAATCTACAGCCTTTATTATTTGTGACTGTTTCACTAATTAAGGGCTTGCTAATTTTCATTATTAATATGCCTTTTATCCATTCTTCTATTTTCTACCTAACTGAGCTAAATAAGAAGTTGATACTAGATGATATTCCAACTACATACCTAAGGTTTACAGTCATGGGCTTTTAATTAATATTCAGGTGGTTATATATATTTTGTTCTGTCAGGTGCCCAAATCTCAATGCATTTCCCCTTAAATGAGTTTTAAATATTGAATTAAATTGATACGTATGACCAGTGTAATTAAATATTCTCATCGTGAATGTTATAAGTTGAGTGTCTGGAATGAAACCACCCCTTTACGCGTGTTTTGAATTTAAATGGTAATATTGCTGATGTGTGTACATGGAAAATTTGAGGTTTTCTATTTTCCCCCATACATTGGTAATTTTTTTTAATTTGGATTATAAATTAAATGGATGATTTTAATTATAAATTGATATGTATATTTAATGGTAATATCAATTATAATTTTTTTCGTAGAAGGGTATGTATTGATCAGGACCCTTGACCCTGTCCTTATAATAGATGGGTCAAGAATATATTTCTCTTTGTATTGAAATTCCCATGGGATTTAAATAATTTATTTTCCATGTAATAGGTTTATTAATCATGAGAACCACATTATAATTTTTTCCCCATGTGATTAAATTAAGGGTAAGCCCTCTAAGCTTGGACTAATGGCTAAAGTCACCTTTTGAGGTGAGTTCTAAAAGAGAAGTTCTTGGTTTGGACCCTGACATGTGTACATGAGTTGATCATATGATATTTTTATTGAATTAACAAATTTCAAGGGGCATTCATCAATTCAAGTTAAGAATGACATGGATGGACTCATTGCGGCTTGAAATTTATGACTGAGTGACACATGGTTTTCCTAGAATAGACTCATAGGAGATTTAACATTTATAAGAGAAGCGACAGTAGGATTCCGTATGGATTTTCAAGGATGGACTCAAAATAATGTGATCATACATTTCATGAGTAATACTTGGGATCCTATAGTGGACCACTAAGGATGAATGCAAGTGTCTAAGACCTTGTACAAAAACCTAGAGAGAAACCTGCGATGTTGAGAGGTTCTCTAGGGACTAGCTCATAGGGTGTTGGTTTATTTTACACAATTAGTGAAACATGGATTCCAATTTAAGAATTAGAGGGACGAACACAGGTTCTAAATGGTATTAATTACTAAAACAAATTAAGATTCATCTGACAATCCAAAGTTATATGAATGAATTTGTATTTGGTTATAAGATGTTCTGGGAGTAGCTAACAGGGTGTTTCATTGGAGAAAATTTTTTTTTGATTCCATTATTGTTATGTGATAATTGAAAGTTGTTGGATGGAATTCTGATTTGGTAATGAGATGTTCTTGGGAGTAGTTAACCTATTTATTAAAAAAATAAAAAATCCTAAAATTAAATAACTATTTTCTGAATTTTCATTATTATATTTGATTTAATTATGCTATTTGGTGACACTCTTGAATTTTGATGTTATTATAGAATTGATTATGGTTCTATTGTGTAGATAATTTATGAGATATTGGTGTTCCATCTCATGCATCAAATAAGAACTTGTAAGAATCGTATACCATGCATTATTCCAATCCATTTAGGTTTCCTTTCTTGTTTCATATTGTTGTGATAGGTGTTGTGATATATATATACCTTCTTTTTTGAAATTTATTTTGTAATGATTTGTGGTATGAATTTTTTAGACCCCATGGTCTGGTTTATGAGGAGAATGGGGCCCCATAGATTAGAATTTGAAGAACCACATGGTCAACCCTTTTAAATCAATTGTGATATATATATTTGAGATATGATTGAATTAAATTTGGAAATTAATATATATAAATAAAATGGAAACATAAATTTCTGATAATAAAAAACATAACCTAGACCTAGCCATAGTAGTGGGACGTAGAATATTTCTCTAGCTTATATATGTTATGTATGCCAAACAGACATAAATCATTTATATAGAGGAGAAATATGATCTTATAGATTTAGGCTTATAATGATCCTTCTTAAATAACTACAATTTTGGGATTTAATAAGAAAATTTTATTTAACTGGGGCATGTTTATGGAATTATAGAGGCATGCCACTATGATGGCCTCTAGTGGTTTTCTAGAAGGGTGGTGATGATCATATACAAGATGTGTCAGGACATGGTCTTGTAGTGGATCCTACAATCTTTACATCTGTGGCACAAGTTGTTGTACAAAACACTAGGGTTGAGTAACAGTTTGTTAATCTATATTTGTAGTTTATTCAGACCATTCTCAATGAACCAAAACCTACCTTGACTTTGGAAGAGATTACACAAGAGCCATAACAATATCATCCACCCTTCTTTTTTGGGGGATGGTCGAAAATAGGCTATAGAGTCATGGAAGGATTCCATTCTATTTATCTTCTAGAATTTAAAGACTCCTCATATGAGGACCATAAATCTCTCTATATATAAATAGTGTTACTATGACCCTAGATTTTGGGATGTTATAATTTAACTGGATCCTAATTGGATGATGGAATGAATAAATTTTCAATTATCCTTCTATGACAACATTAATCCCATGAATTTTATTGATGACTGAACCTTGGGTTTCTTGCAACATGAGTACGGAATATTATTAGTTATGGATTATTCATCATGATTTACTAAGCTCCAGAGTTTCTATCCTATTATGATGGGTGAAGGGATATCTAAATCTATGAGATTTGAGGATGGTCTCAGGTATGACATCTTATTGTAGATATGTGTTTTTTGGATGACTACTGTTTTTGGAATTGTGTATCAGGAACTTATCACATAGCATAACCTGAGAGAGGCTATGGGTGAAGTCCCTAGGGGGATTGATATCATGATCTTTAATAGCATCAAATAGTAGTAGAAATCTTCATTTTAATATTCCATGTAGATATATTAGTAGTAAGAGAACAAATTTAGGATTCTAGGTGAGTTGATACATGTGCGGTATGTGAGACATATGAGGCTATAGTGTGTAAAGGAACCAATTTAATGTTGATCTGGTGGTAATATGGGCACTATATTGGATGATCATGTTGATTGGGTGGTTGTGGACATGATAGTGATACACGAGTATTATAGTGACTACATGGTGAATCTTCTCAGGGTATCCAGGCAGTATCATAGTGAGGTGGTTTAGTCTAGGCATACCCAATTCAATAGACCCTTGAGTAGTAGGATCCCTAGCTTTATACTATCATAAAAAATATTCTAGTAACCTATACTTTAGATTATACACTTTTTCATATTTATTCTTCTCATACCTTTTTTTATGCCTCTTGTGGAGAGCTTTTGGATCTTTTTTTAGATATCAGATGAGTTCATGATGCTTGACAGTTCATTGAGGATTAGAACGGAGGGTTTATATCTATTCAAGATGTTCCCCCTTAGGATTGGTGTGTGACATTTTGTATGGGTCATCTTTTTTTTATTTAGTTGATAGGTTTTAATATCATTATCATGATGAAGAGGTCGGTAATAATACACAATTTTATGGATTTATATCTCAACATGTTGTCCTTTAAATCACGATAAGAGGGTGAGTTTATTTTCAAGGGTGAATGGAATGTCCATGATAATTTAGTTGGAACCGATCATTATGGGATGAGTGTAATGATAACTTAGATTGCATGTTTATATCATGATAATGAGGTGAAAAAATAGAATGATTTCCCACCTGTGGATGATCATTTTAGGGATGTTCTCCCAGTTCTATTTTCTAGTTTACAACTAGAGAGATAGGGTGACTTCTTCATCTAGCTAGTTCTAGGAGATGCATTGATTTCCATTCCTCCATACAGGATTGCTATAATAGATTTATAGGTTCTCAAGAGGTACCTAGAGGACTATGAGGAGTAGGGTTTTATTAGAGATTTTACATATCTATGGGGCTCACTGGTCCTATTTCGGAAAATGTGGATAGTACCATTAGGTTATCTATGGATTATAATAAATAGAACTATTTTATGGATAAGAACCAGTATCCCTTACCAAAGATATATGACCTTTATGATTATCTTTGGCAAGCTCTGGTATTCACCAAATTTGATTTCATATCCATATATCACTAGGTACATATTAAACATGAAGACATACTATATACAGCCTTTTATAACATGTATGGTGTATACGAGTATTTGGTTATTTCATTTGATATCATGAACATAACAATGGACTACATAGAACTGATGAACCTAGTGTTCGATCCTTATTTTAGTTCATTTTTAGTGGTTTTGAGGGATGATTTCTTGGTGTATTCTCATAATAAAAATGAGCATGCCAAACAACTTGAGATCATTTGAAATACACTATGAGAGCATCAGTTTTATACTAAGCTCACAAAGTGACACTTTTAGATGGATCAGATTCACTTCCGAGGTTACATTATCTCATATATAGGGGTATTGGTCAACCCACAGAAGGTGATATATGTTGTTTCCTAGGTGTATCCCAATAACATCATTGAGGTACAATGTTTCTTGGGGACATATGGTTTCAACATGAATTTCATACATGACTTATCATGCATATTAGTGCAACTTATCGGCCTTAATAATAAAGGTGTGATGTTTTAATGGTTATATTCCAATGACTTGGCCTTCAACAAGGTGAAAGATAGATTGAATTAAGAACCAATTATAACTTTTATATAGTTGGTAATAAGATACACAATATATTCAGATTTATTGGGTATTGATCTTTGAGAGGTTTATATGAACGGTGATGGAGATGTGCAATAAGGGGGTCAGTAGGTCATGACACATGAGAAGAGTTTCTAAACAGAGGGTCTCTTGTTAGCTACAATTGTTCAAAAATTACACTATTTAAGGAATTACTTACTGGGAGATCATTTTTTGGTCCACACAAACCACAAAAGCCTCATATACATATTTATAAATTTTATTTTTATATTTTCTATGTTCTTGGTTAGGAAAATTATGTTGAGGATCCATTAAAATGGAGGATTTAGATATGGGCAGTTCAACACGCTAGTAGAATGTATAAGATGTTGGATTTTTTCATTGAGATTCACTTACAGGTGAATAATAGTCATATATGACCTTTCTCTAATCCTCAGTGGTTTCTTATACCCTTCTGAATATAATGAGGATGAGGTTTTTATAGGATTATATGATTCTAGTACTAAAGGGGAGTGTGACATGGGCGGACCCTACACCTGGTTAGACCATAGTCAAGGATGAGATTTCTAATGCACCTGTTCGTGTATGGGTTTCATCATATATACAAAATTAGTTGATAAGATATTTTCATGATTCATCTTGGGATGTGAATCCTGGAGTCACCACGATGTATAAGGATTTACATAGCTAGTACTGGTGGTTGAGTATGAAAAGATGTGTACCTAGATTTATCATTTAATGTTCCATATATCTGTATGCGAATTCGGATCATCAGAGACCAGCCAGGATTTTACAGTAGTTACATATCTTTGAGTGGAAGTGATTTGATGTCACAATCGATTTTGTGATAGGTTTACAGTGGATGCCTCAAGGTAATGACAATGAATTTGTTGTTGTCGATAGGATCATGATGGTTTACATTTCATAACAATCATGTAATCCATTAGTTTTGATTTGATTAAGATATTGTATATTTGTGAGAAAACATGAATTCATGGGGTCTCGTTCACTATCATTTTAGATAGGGATTCCCAATTTACTTCAAGATAATGGAATGCACTACAGAGTGAATTTGACACATAAATACTTCTGATCACAACATTCCACCCCCATATATATGGCCAGTGAATGCACACAATTCAGGTGCATGAGGGAATGCAATTAGAATGAGTGTTATATTTCAACGGATCTTGGAAGAGTAATATACCAATTATTTAATTATCCTAAAAAAATATATCTTTGGATACTTTTATAATGGTTCCTTATGAAGCTTTGTAAGGTATGACTTTTTGATAATCGATGTGTTGGTTAGAGGAGGGAGTGGTAGGTACGCTTAGACCTTGTCTTCTTCAGGAGACAATAGATTAGGTGTTGTTGATTTGTTAGTGGAGGACTAATGCATAGTCTCATTATAAATCATATGTTGATCTACATAGAGGGCCTCTAGAGTTCACGGATGGGGATTATATTTTATTAAGTGTTTCATCGAGGTAGGGACACATGAGATTCAAGGCGATGGGTAAGCTTTCACCGAGATAAGATAGAATGTTTGAGATTCTCGAGAGTGTTATGCTAGTAGCATGTTGGTAAAAGTAACCTCATAGTTATCGGGCTATGGATGAAATCTTCCATGTTTCTCATATATGATATTATTATTTAATGCAAAGTTATGCCTTTAATCTTCATGTGGTTGAGTTATAGATAGATGTATCCTTGGATATAAATCATATACATATTTCATTTTGTTTCATGATGGTTATATGAGGTTAGTATGTTCCTAAAAAATGGGTCTTATAATAGAATGAGCAATTGTTGGACGAGACCTAGGAGGTTAGTTTGATGTATTATTATAGTTTCCAGATTTGTTCTCAAATAATGCTTCATAATCACTATACATGAAATTTGGGGAAATATTTCATTATGGTTTTTGGTTTGTAAGAACCTGGTACTTCTATGAGGTAAAAATCCTTATTTTTTTTATCAATTCTCTGATTAAATATTTAATTATATCCTAATTTGAATTCTAATTGAGGTTATAGATTTCATGGGGTATCCAGTGTGGGTTTGGAGCACGTAACCCATGTTTAGGGGTGGAATGTTCCCATCACAAGGTTAGTTCAAACCATGAGGGACTTTCTAAAGGGTTTCAACACCCATTCGAGGCATGGTGAGAGGGTGGGAGGGGAAATTATGGTTAGAATAAACCAAGTGATTTGGACCGCTGGATATGCGACCACCTGATTAAATTTTTAGTGGGTTTTGGAACAGTATTTTCATGGTTGGTTAAACTATCTGGGTAAACCTTGTGGGTGTCGCTTGTCAATAGATACTCATTCATGGTTGTCTCATGGATTGACCTAACCATACAACCAATCCATGTGATGCCTAGTTTTATTAATATTTCAATTTTAACCCTAAATAAAAATCAATTTAAACCATATTTTACCTATTCTTCCTCATGGATATTTTGATCGCCTCCTTGGAGAACCCATGGAACCTTATTCTTGGATTTGACCCTCCCCATTCGTATGATGTCTAATAAAGAACTTTTATTCTTATTTTATTCATGTTAGTATGTTATCAACTCATTTTTAATCATTTTTTGTTCTTCTTGGGGTTAGTATCTCTATAGGGTGAATGATAATTTAACCTATTAATAGGTTCTTCAAAAGTTCTTAAATTTTATTTTGATTTGAGAAGAATCATGATCAGATACTAGAGGCGCTGTGAACTATGCACCAAAGGTAGGTTGTCTTGTGCATTTTGGTTAAAGTGTAGTAGTTATATATACGATGTTGTGTTGTGTGACCCTTCCTTTAAGAGTTATCCTTTAATGGAGTTTTAATTATTCAATTAAATTGATATGTATAGCATATGTAATTAAGGAGGCCCACTATGAACGTTATAATTTGATTTTATTGAATAAAACCACCACATTGGGTGTGTCGTGAATTTAAATGTGCCATTTTATGGTTTATGTACTTGGAATCTGTGAGGTGTTCCCTTTTCACCATTGCCTTGGGTTTCCTTTTGAGTAATTTAATCATAAATTAAATTGATGATGTGAATTATTAATTGATATATATATATATATATATAAAATTTATCATCAATTGTAATTGTTTGGTTAAGAAGAAATGTGTGTAATTATCCTGGCCTTTTACCATTTACATGAAATAGTTATTTAAAAAAAAATTCCTCCTTATATTCAAATTATAATGTGACTTAAATAGATTCTATGACATGTAATATGTTTTTTATGTATGATAATATCTTTATAAGGTTTTCCCGATGTCTTTAAATGAAGGGAAATCCATCCATTCATATCCCATTGTCTGAAGTAACCTTTTTAAGTGAGTTACACATGAGATGTTCTAGGTTATTCCCATAACATATATAAATTAATTGACTAAATTTTATTTGGATTAAATTTTTATATAACATGGGATATACATCGATTTAAGTGATAAATTTCATGGATGTACACAGTTATGATTGGCTTTTATACCCTAGTTATACTTGCTTTTCCAATAATGGAATAATAGGGGTTTTGGTAGTTATATGTTAAGTGACACATAGTTTACCTATTGATTTCCATGTATGGACACAAGGGAATTTGATCATATATTCCATAAATGGTCCTTTTTCTCACTTAGAGGATCACTAAAGACAGAATCAATTTGTTCAGACCATATACCACAAGTAGAGAAATAATTATGTTTTTGAGCTGTTTTTTTATGAACGAGTTCATATGGTGTTGGTTCAGATAATACATGGAGTTAAACATGGATTCCAACATTGGAATTCCATATATGGAAACACGTTCAAATTGGAATTAATGAATGATATGAATAATGATGC
This sequence comes from Viscum album, assembly GCA_963277665.1. NCBI lineage: Eukaryota > Viridiplantae > Streptophyta > Magnoliopsida > Santalales > Viscaceae > Viscum > Viscum album. Next base: position 722,953,831 of record OY728119.1, read on the forward strand.
ATCTATCAAGCCAATGAATATTCATCGATTCGGTATTTGACTTACACATTTTCTATAGTTTGCTTTAAAATATGTTGTGCTTATGATTATGTGGGGGAATGTCGGGTTTGTTCCAAGTCAGAAGACCTATAAATTATTTGGGATTGAATTTCATTAATGACTTAGATTAAATGAATTGGGAATTAAACAACAACATATACATATATGATGTATAATTTGGATTAATTAATTCACTTGTTATATATATTTCAACACACTATTGTGGTATATATTCACTCATTGTATGGCATGGATTGTGGGTGGCTTCCAACTGGTATAATTTATCACACCCAATTTGCACAACCTTCGGTACCCAAACAAATTATATGGTTTCAAGTATTAAAAAAGGGTAGGATACCAAATCATCTTATTGATTGCTATTATATGTATGGGAGAATGGGACCATGCTAAGTCTCATGATGAAAGCTATGATAAATTTTCCCTTCTAATAAATATTTATAAGTACTTTTTATCTAACACTAATACCTATTTTGACTAATATTATAGAAACATGTTACATGTAACATCATTTTTTATATGAGATGAATTCAATATTTGTTTATATATCCGTCTTCCAATATTAATATATTTTTATATATTATACTACTTCTACTACTGGTATATTTTTGATTACGCAGGGTTAAAATCTTGTATTGAGGGAATAGTCTCCGGACAAACTCATCTTGGACATTTTTTTTAGTCAGTAACCTTTTTCTTTTGGGGAGATTACCTTGAGGCCATGTGGCCAACATGGATCAGTTCATTATTCAGTGGAATCTAGGTCTTGGTTGTTACACAAATGTTAACCTTTAACATCCTAGAAAGACAGAAATGTTATAAAAAATCCAATATATCACCTCTATTCCAAGGCACCAATATTGGTCCCTCGTGAGACTGTACATATTAGTATCAACAAGATTGAAGAGCTATATAGAGTGATGATAAGTCCTTATCACGAATTTCCTCAATGAGAACTGAACCTCATAATATTTCTTAAATCAAAGAATACCATTATATAAAGAGACCACTTTTTTGTGGTCTTTCCACCATTAACATTTCTCCTGATACTCCAATACTCTTCTACTCTAGTTCATCTGAGTTAATATGCTCATGAAGAGAAGGAATCAAATGACTATTAGTGAGAATCATATTTCCTTCATATCACCTCACCTATAAGTGAATCTAAGAAAATATTATCAAAAAATTATATTCACCATTAAATGCATTCATAATAAAAAATGTTATTTTCCTACTAATATGTTTTAATAGAATAATTTCCTTTCTCAATGTAAATGAGAATTCAAAATAAAACATATAAAGAAATTAGACCTAGAAAATTTATCTCATGATAAATAAATTTTTATAGAAAATATAACCTACAGTTTTATGATCAATATACTCTATGAGTATCACATCTGAAAGATAGTGGTACCAATATTTGAAGGCATGAATGACCACTTCTACCTCAGGGTATTAGGCATAATTCTTAAAATGTGGTAAAAGATGGTAAGAACTATATTCAATGACATAATAACCATTCATAAGAACACAACCCTATACTATAAATGACGAATAACAATAATTAATATAGTTATTTCCAGACATAGGTAGAATCTAGATCATAGATGATGTCATCTTCTACTTTTAATGATATAATGAATCATAAAACCCATGTATACATTGGAAATTTACCCGTTTCTAAGTAATCGAAATAAAAAGGTATGAATATCTAGAAAATTAATTAAAGTAAAATTGTTAATATACCACCATACCCAAGATGATATGTATCTTAGAGAAATTATATGGGTATTCTCAAGACCAAATAACTCTGTTATTTTATTATCAACTAAAAATACATGTTAAAACAAATTTCCAATGAACATGAAATCTTGGATTGTAAAGATATAAATTAATTATTTTTCATTTAGTCATTGATCATTGGGAGTTACATGTTGTTGGGACCACTTTATGTATGAATATTTTATTTGTTTTCAATAGTTGTCAATACTGGTCAAAATGTCAGAGGAGATGAAGAATGACTAAAACGTTAATGGAGATTGGATGAAGTGAGGTTTCTTGGGGAATTTTTATGGAATTATAGCACTGGATGTCATACTTAATCAATTCTTGAAGAAGATCAATTTAGATGATTGATGCACTAATCCTTAGTTCAATGAACCTGTGTCAAAGGTGACACATTGTATACAACAATGAAGAATGGGGAAGTATCATCCATCTGAGGATGATTGAAGAATAAAAAAGATTTTATGAAGACCATGAATCACATCATGATTTCATGAGAACCATGCAAGAGAATACTTGATGAAGAGAATCATAGGATTTTCATGATGTGCGGAATAATTTTTTAAGAAGAAGAGAGAATCTGGTAGGGCATGGAATTATGAGGTATCCATGCATTTCACATTGTATCCAAACCATATTATGATTAGCTAATATTTATTTTAAAAATTTCATAATCTAGGAGAAATAGTGATTCATTATTTATGAAGGAAAGGGGTAGAAATGATGATGTCAGTCATATATAGTTCTGATTGGAAGGAATGATGTTGCGGGAAGATAAGGAAGTTCAGTGCTTTCCATTGTAAAACTGACGAAGCTAAAGTTGTTCGATCATAGGATACATATCACGATAGTGGTTTTCATGATGAAAGATGAAGAATGGTTATGGGATGCAATGAAGAGAACAATGATAAGTTAACAGACAATATAGAGGCATCATAAAACACAGTTTTAAGGTGGCTTTGTTTTCCAGCAATTTCAAAATTTTGGGTCCTAAAATTCAGAAGATGAAGAATCATTCATTTAGAAAAAGGAAGATGTGCGCAAGATCTATGGTGGTTTGGAAACTAGTGTGAAAATCATTTTTTGGGAAAATAATGTCGAAAAATTGAAAAGGCATGTGGGTTACGAATGATTGGAGAATTGACATGAAATTGGAGGTTGTGCGAATGATTGAATAATTGGAGTGATAGAGGAGGTTGTACAAAACATTGATGAATTGGTACGAAAGAAGTTGTTGATGCAAAAGAAACTTGTGTACTAAAGGTGATGTAAAATGTGATTTTTCATGCCATACATAATTCATAGTCTGAACATCAGAAAATGGAAAAGGAAAGAATCACATGAAAGATTTCAAAAGTGTGTAATGGATAAAGTTTGCATGAAAGAAACTTATGCACAAAAGGAATCATCAATCGGGGTTTTGTGTAACACATAATGATTTTTCCTAACGTTTTAAAAGTTGTGGACAAGGCATGATTTGTGGTCGCCACTTTGAAAAATGGACAGGTCATAATCAATGAAAAAGATTCATGAAGTGTGTGAAATAAGAGGTTGGCGTGGAAAAAACTTATGTGCCAAAGGAAACATCAAATAGGGTTTTTCATGACATGCCATAATCAAACACGACACATCTGGGTTTTTTCAAGAAAAGGTATACATGATCTATAAATAAGAGGTGACCCCCTCACATTTATGCTGCTCAACACTTAGAAGAAATCGGAGCTCTAAAGATCATATGAAATATACGCAAAGGATGTTTCATGAAAGAATTAAGATTTTCATGCAAGAAAGGATAGTTTCGCGCAAGAATAGAGTTTCACACAAGATAGATATTGCACACAATAATTCTTCCATGACCAAAGATGAATATTGGTAGCAAGTCATTAATGTTGCACTCAAGTCTCCCAAAAGGGGGTGCGTGAAATATTGGGGTTATACAGGCCTTCGATAGCTACATTGCACACTCAATGTGACTTTGCGAAGAAGGAAGTGTCGTGAACCATTCGGTATCACAAAGAGAATTAGTAGTGCACTCACATGACTAGTTTTTAACACTATTGTTGCAGTTTGGAAGTGAAGAAGAACTATACGTGAAACTATATTCATATCTTCACAAAAAAAAAGAATGTAGTATACCGATACACCCCAATGATGGTTTTGAGAATTCAAGAAAGAGATTAAGACACTATAGTACCATTCCATATTATACTATGTTAAAGACAAATAAGAGAAGAATATGAAGAACGAAGTATTCCCAAATAAAGGCTGACAATCATTCAGGGCAGTTTAATTTATATGATTCCATGTAAACTGATCTTCATTTCTAGAATAATCAATTTTGTGTATGTGATTCTATCTAATAAGAGAGAAGAAGTTTTAGTGCAGTTGGTTGTTTCACTAAGTGGAAGAAATAAAAAGTCTAGTGCAGTAGGTGTTGCACTAGAGAAGAAGAAATGGAAAGAAGGAAGAATTACTTGCCTACTGCTTTTCAAGTTATCATTTAAATATAACTAAAGAAGAACAAGAGCATAATCTACCTTTTGGAGAATGATGAAGACTGTCTCTATTGTAAGTATAACGAATCAGCTAGAGGCTACAAGTTAGACCAAAACATCACCAGTCCATGGAAGACGATTGTTTCCCAAAGCCCCTATAAAGTGTACAGACTCACAATGGATAATGATTGATTTCCTAGCAACTCCATTGTAACATCATATTAAATTATAGTGGAGAATCCATGTACTAGTCATTTCCATTCATGGAAAGGACGTAGCAACTCATATTTAGTGGTGAACCTTCTAAAAATATTGTATGCATAGTTTTACTAATTTCTACTATTGCGTGAAACATGGAAAAGAGAATAAGTGAATATAGATCTTAACAGGTCATGAGGTACTAGGATTAATGTTGGAATTGGTTTAAAAAGTTCCCAACAATGATTCACCCCCCTCTTAGTTTTAGGTATATACCAAACTGGTCTTCTCAATTGGTATTAGAGGGATGTTCACCTCTATTTGGTTCTCTATAGTGAAGTTAATCTCTTTTAAAGATCCAAGTTTCTTTCTTGAGTTATCAATTAAGAGCAATTTCAGTGAATATTCTGTTATCTTTGAGAACAAGATTATATAAACAAATACCCCTATGAACAGGAAAAATAATGAGAAGATAAATTTGAAGATGAAGTCCCTCTAATATAAAGAAGAGGAAGAATCTGGTTCTCCGTATTTGGCTAACATTTAAGAGAAACTATACTTGGAAAGTTATGAGGAGGTGGATCATGATTCCACCATGAAGATGGATAACCTTCCTACCTCAAATGATATTGAGGTATGTGTTAGTACATTTTGAAATTATTCTCTTGATGAAAATGTTGGCACAAGTGGAAATGATTAATCTACAACATCTCAATAAATATTATTTGATATTTTAAGAATGATTTGGAAAGGTATTCTTTAATATAGTAAATACCTGGTTTGTGGAGTATTTCAATGCATTCAAGAAAATATCACTCAGCTGGAAGAAGAAACTGAGGATTTTCAAAAAGGCTTACTAGAAAAAAATATTGGATGTCTAAAGATCTCCAGAGAGGTTGGAGCCTTTTATATAGAAAAGAGGGAATTGTAATTAAGTTCTTTAATGTGGCACAAATATATTGAAGAATGATAAGGAGTCAGCAATACTATATAAGTGAAGATCCATGCACTTGAAGATGAGTTGAAAAGGAGCAACAATGTCAATGAGGTATACTTGGAAGAAGACTCTAAGATGATCAAAGAACATAACTTTCTGTTACTAAACAAAGTAAATATTCATGAAGATGATGTTGAAATATTGAAAATGTATTGTGAATATAATATGACAATGGATGATGTCCAAAAATTCATCCTCCATATGAGATGTCTTGATTTTGAAGCTCAGTTGACCATTCTTGAGAAGACACATATTGAGCCTCTACAAAAGTAGTAAATAGTTGCCTCTAGTACTCAATGTTCCCTGGAGGATTCTACTATCAAAAGACCTCAAACAAATGATAAGAAGATCATGAAATCACTCATTGGTCCATCTCATGTAGCTGAGAAAATAACGGTATCATCCATACCAACTTGTACTGATGTTTCTAAAATTGCTTCTACAAAAAAGTGTTTTTAGGAAGAAAAATTCTAAACAAGTATGGATGATGAAAAGTGAGAAGAAACCTACTACCATGGATATAGTGGATAAGGGAAAGAGTGTAGAGGATAAAATCTCATAGAAATCACAACATACCAAGATGAAGTTTCAGTAACATTATCATGACTATGTAAATAATTCAAGGTTTTTTGGTCAATTATGGTGCTACAAAAGATTCCGGCATTGTGCACTGGATTGTTGGTACAATCCCTTAAATTAAAATCACATATAAATCCCACCCCAAGGGGGAGAAATCCAGAGAAGGATAAGTAACATATATAGATCTAGAAGCATCTGTATATAACAAATAGATTTGGAATGTTGGATAACATCTGTGATGTATGCAATATGAGAGGTCACAGGATTGGTTCATGTTAATTTCAATAGGTACCCAAATATTATAAGAAAAGAAGATCCTAGGAGCCGTCTAAGAAAGAATAAGTATCATTTGGATGAAATCAGATGAATAATGTGAAAAAACCCAACCAAGAATATTTAATGAAGGAAAGATTAGAAGACCTTGGATCATAAATCCAATTAGTTGAAGGACAATGCATTAAAAAGAACTACTATGAAGGATGAAACATTAATGAATCCATCAAGATGATTCAATCTTAATGGTTCAATCCCTAATGATATATTGGTGGTTTGGCCAGAAGATTTGGACAAAATGGGGAAAATGGAAGATTCACGGGCTAAGGCTAGTACAAAATATAATGAAAAAATTCTACATGAAGAAAAAGAAGATCTATGTGAGAGAGGAAACAAGGCTGGTCATACTGTTAGAATGTGCATTGAATTTATTTCATACCAACAAGAATTACATAATAGGATGAAAGATGCACTAAGAGATTCTAGTTCTTTAAATTTTATTAAAGAAAGGAGACTCACAAACAAAGTGACGGAAGAAGTGTTGTTATCCACACAACCACAATCAAAATTAAACATCAAATGTGAATGTGTGAAGAGTGGAGAAAATGGAGCATCATAGTTGATAAGATCATATCAGGCTTCATTCTCACATTGTAGAAGCATGGAGGATCCACCTTATTCTCTTAAGTCTTTGTGTATTGTATTTGTTCTTCACGTACATGGAATTGACGGTGATGCATGATCTTACGGGGAGAACCTGAGATTCAGTTATGAGAAGTGTTCCCATGAGAGCGAGACATATTAAGAATCATCCAGAGTCATTATATCAACAAGTATCATATTTAGTTGGTACTAAATTCAACTACTATAATGATTTTCTGAGGACTATGTCATTGGAAATTATATTTAATTTTTTAATCTATCATCCTTAGTTACTCAAAATAAAGTTATATTTACAAAGAGAGATTTACTAATTCAATTAGTGACAGAAGAATCAGTAAAGTTCCCCACGCCCACTTATTCTATCAATTTCAATAGAATGTTTTTGATCATTTTGTTGAAGTGGGTACATGAATTTCATAGTTTATTTCTTTATATCACATTCAATTTCTTCATCCTAGAATTATAGTGGAAAATTTGTGAAGACATGAGAAGGATATCTCATCACATGAGGTATCATGATCAGTGGATAATGTATAGCTTTGTTGTCTAAATCAAATCCTCTTGTTTTCTACATCGAGATTTGATCAAGAAGACTTTGAGTGAAATTATTTATGGAACACTACTTAACTATATAAAGATACCCTCTCTACCATGAACTTTTTATTTCTAGTAAATAAAGGGGATATAAAGTGAAATGAACGTTTGAAAAGTAATTGGGGGACAAATATTCTCATTTGATCATTGAAACATTTAGTTAATGAGAAAATTAATTTATTGACAACAAATACAAAGGGAGAGATTATTGGGAAAACATTGTGTATGAATATTGTATTTGTTGTGAACAGTTGACAATACTGCTCAAAATGAAGAAGGAGATGAAGAATGACTAAAATGTTAACGGAGATTGGATGATGTGAGGTTTCATGGGGATTTGTTATGGAATTATAAATTTGGATTTCATAGTAGGGAAATTATTTATGAAGATCAATTTAGACGATTGATGCATTGATCCGTAGCTCAAATAACATGTTTCAAAGGTGAATCATTCTTTACAACAATGAATAATGGTGAGGTATAATCCATCTGAGGATGATTATAGATGAAAGTGGATTTGAAGAAGACCATGAAACTCTTCGTTATTTCATGAGATCCATGTAGGAGCATACTTGAATAATAGAAACATATGATTTGCATGATGTGCAAAATGATGGTAGAAGAATAAGAAAGAACGTGGAAGGGATTGGAATTATGAGGAATCCTTGAATTTCACATTTTATCAAAACCATATGATTCATAACTGATATGTATTTCAAAAATATCATATGATATGGGACTTGTGATGAATGCCTTATGAAGGAAAGGGGGAGAAATGATGATGCCATTCATATACAGTTTTGATTGGAAGGAATGATGCATCTAGAAGATAGGGATGGTTCAGTTCTCTCCATTGTAAAATTGAAGAAGATAAAGTTGTTATATCATAGGATATATATCATGATAGTGGATTTCGTGATGAAAGCTGAAGAATGGTTATGGGATGTAGTGAAGGGAAAAATGATAAAGGAAAGGACAATCAGGATGCAACATAAATAATGTTTTAAGGTAGTTCCATTTTCCGGTGTTTTCCAAATTTTAGGGCCTAAAAAGGATATGAAGAAACATTCTTTTGGAAAAAGGAAGATATACGCAAGAACTATGGTGGTTTCGAAACTAGGGCGCAAGGAATTTTTTTGGAGTATATTGTCAAAAAATGGAAAAGGCATGAGGTGTGTGAAAGATTGGAGTATTGTAGCAAAATAAGAGGCTACGTGAATGATTGGATAATTGGCACAACAGAGGAGGTTATGTGAAAAATTGAAGAATTGGCACGAAAGAAGTGGTTGACGTGAAAGGATCATCCCGTCCAAAAGTGATGTGAAATGGGGTTTCGTGTACCAGGAATAATTAGTGGTAAGATATTTGGTAAATGGAAAATGAAGGAAGCATGCCAAAGATTTCCGAAGTACACAAAAATGAGGTTGGCACGAAAGAAACGTCCACACCAAAGGCGACGTCAATCAAGGATTTGCGCGACGCGTTAGGATTCTGTGCGACGTTTGGAATGTGGCGAAAGAAGAAGTTTGTACGAAAGAGACTTATGAACCAAAGGTGACGTCAAATGGGGATTTGTGTGATGTGCCACGATCTAACATGACGCATAGGTGTTTTGGCATATAGGGGTCAACATGGTATATAAATAATAGATGACCCCCTCAAATTTATGCTACTCAACACTTAAAAGGAATTAGAGCTATAAAGAGACAAAGAAATATATGAAAAGTTAGTTGCATGAATGAAGTAAGAGTTTCATGCAAGTAACGACAATTGTGCACAATTAGAGAGTTTCGCACAAGATAGAAGTTGCACACAAGTGGTACTCCATGACAAAAGTTGAATGTTTCCAGTAATTCATTAATGTTGAACCCAATTCTCCCAAACGGGGGTGCATGAAAAACTGGGGTTCAGTAGGCCTTTGATAGCTATATAGCACGGTCAAAGTGAATTTGCGAAGAGAAATGTACTGTGAACCATTCGTTATCACGAAGATAAGTTGTACCACACTCACACGACTAGTGTTTAACAGTCTCTTTGTGGTTTGGATGCGAAGAATAACTCGGCACAAAATTGAATTCATTTCTACACATAGAAAGAATTTAGTATACCAAAACACAACTGTGTTGGGTTCGAGAATTGAAGAAAGAGATTAAGACACTACAGTACAATTCCATATTATAATTTGTTAATGAAAAGAAGAAAATAAGAAGAAGAATTCAGTATTCCCAACTGAAGGCAGACAATCATTCAGGGAAGTTTAATTCATATGATGCCAAGTGAACTGATCTTCATTTCTTGAATAATCACACTTGGGTATGTGATTCTAACCAATAATAGAGAATAAGTTTAATTTTAGTTGGTTTATTCACTAAGGGTAAGAAAGAAGAAGACCATTGCAGTTGGTGTTACACAAGAGAAGAAGAGAAAGTAATGAGGAAGAATTAAATGCATACTTCTTTTTGAGTAATCATGCGAAGATCACTAATGAAGTACAAGATAAGAATATATGTTTTGAAGAATGAAGAAGACTATCTCTATAGGCATTATATAGAACCATCTAGAGGCTGCAAGTTGGACTAGGCCATCACTAGTCAAGGGAAGTGTATTGTTTCCCAACCTATCTAAAGTGTTGGGACTCACACTGGCTAGAGGATTGATTTATTAGGCACTCCATTGTAACCACATATTACACTATAGTGGATAATTAATTCACTTTTCGTATACATGCATGGAAAGTACGTAACTACTCATATTGAGTGGTGAACCTTGTAAAAATATTTTCTACATATTTTTAGTGATATCTATTATTTTATGAGATAGGGAAAAGAAGAAGAGAATCAAGATCTTAATAGGTCAAGAGGTACAACGATAAATGTTAGAATTGGTTTAAAAATTTTACAACACTGATTCACACCCCCCCTTAGTGTTAGGTTTATCCCAAATTGGTCTTCTCATATGTGAAATGTTAATTAATTATCAAGCTTCACATAGGTTTTGGAATAACAAAAAATATAATCCATGAATACCACAATGAAAGTGTTAAGGTATTAAGGAAAAAATGGTTCATAAATGATAGAAATACGTTAGGGTAATAGTTTTTGATGAATTAAATCATCATGTATTCCTAGTATATAGAACATTATCTAATGTCTACTTGGTATTAAGATTTTATTTTTTCAATTATTTTTTATTTACCTTGAAATGTAATCATTAAAATTTGATGATATGGGGAATAGACAATGTATCAACCTAACGAAGAGGATGCAAATGCTTCCCATTTACAAAGGTAATGTAATAATAAAATCGGAATCCATTAAATAACAAACTAGATAGATTCAAATTGGTACTATATAACATCATAAATGTTTTTGTGATGTTCATCATGTGTATGAAAAATGCAATGTCTATAGAATATATTCATTAATAGTTAAGAGATGTTATTACCTATTACTTGAAATAACATGAGTTAACTGATTAAGTGAATTACTAATGCTTTGTTTCCGTGAATGATAATTACTAATATTATTATCTTTATACACTCCCATATAATGTTTGATTTGATTTTATAGGGATACAAATTTATTTAATAATGGATATATCATTTTTGGTAGATAATTTTATTAAAATAGTCTAATTCAATGCATCAATATGATTGAACACCTTAATAATTTTTTGTTGTTGGAGTTTGATTTGTTTAATAATTCTAATAAAATTTTGAGGAACATTTGAGATGATTTTAAAATATTTGAGAAGACCTGTAGAATTTTCATGTTAGTACAAAACATTTAGGGAAATATTTTTTTAAAAGTTCACCAAATATCATTTATTCATGAACATAAGTCTTTTTCAACTTATTATAATCCTTTTATTCCAAAAATATGTCATTAAATGTTTAATTCATGTGTTTTTTGAATAATATTCATTTGGAAATAACATTTGACAATAACGGGAATATAAACCTTTGGGAGATGAGTGTATGAATTCTAGGTAGAGTTTATGTCTTTTTTTATGAATATTTTCTTTTATCATATATTGGGGTTGTATTTTTGGACATCATAATTTCTCACTAAATTTAGTAATTAATTATCATATAAATTAATTAAAATCATATTACTTCATCATCATCCATTTCTAGAAATGCAATTCTCTGTCATATGAAATTTAAAATGTATATATTTTTAGTTCCAAATATAAGTCTTAAATACTTAGTTAAAATATAAAACTAATAGGTATAAACAACAATAGTTTCTAGATTCAATATAATGATGAAAATGAAATAACAGGATGATGTATATGTTGTTAAATAATTTCTAAAACATCATGAACCCATCAATAGTCGTGATTTAAGACTTATTTGCTGGTATTCTAGTTTAGGGATAAGACTATAAAATAGAGAAGGATTTATAAAATATCAAGTGTGATGAAAAATTATGTCAATAGAATTTCAAGAATAATATATAAATGTTTTTATTTGAATCTTGACCTCAATGTCAATGTCCATATATTTAAAATAAGTACTTATTTTGTGTGTTTTCTAATCTTTTTGAATATGATATAATGGATTAAAAGAAATGAAATAGAATGATAGTAATTTTCCAAATCCTGAAATTAAATTTCATATATATCTTTTTATAATCATCACTTTAATGAACTATATTAGTATAAAATTTTATTGTGATTTTTTGGAGAAAATTGGAAAAAAAAATTTTTTTCAAGAGTTAGGAGTTGATTACGAAGCAGAGTTACCACTTCTATATATAGACTCAAACTGAGTTTTGTATAATATTTATTAACCAAGATACCATTAGAAAAAAAATATTTGTTCTACATTGTACAATATTTTTTGTATGGTCTTGTATAGATAAAATATTTAGGTGTTAATTTTGTGTAATATTTTTAAATAATTTGAATTTGATACTAATGTAGATATTTTGTCAATAATTTTTCAGATTAGTGTTAATAGTATTTATAATATATTAAAGAAATTATGGGATTATCCCTTAATTTCATAAATTGAGAATTCATACCATTATAAAATCCAATAATTATTTAATAATCCTTATTTTTTCTAGAAATGGAACTTGTTCACAATATTAAATTTTTGTATATTTGAATAGATTTGACACATTTAATGAATACTCCTATGAAAATTAGTATTAGATATGTTAAGACTGAAAGTATATAAAAAGAAGTATCAAATTCTTATATGAGATATGAGAAAACAAAGAACTAATGGTGAGACTATGTATCTACATTCCCTCAAGGAATTTGAAAGAAAATGATTCTACTGAAACCCACAGTAAAGGTAAAAAAATCCTAATAAGTGCTGAATTAATTCGTTCTACTGTATTTCAAACAAGATGAGTTGAGATTTTATACTTATATTAATGTATAGGTATAGTTAATGAATAAGAAAAAGTGGGTGATGAACTTTTTTTTTCATTTATATTAGAGAAATTTGAAGCTGATCTATAGGTGGAGATCGAGTTATATGCATTTTATCATGATCCCATCTTAGAATTATAAACCATTATTTTTCATAACATAAGATATGTTTTATTGATATAGTTATATATTTTTACCATGTAATTGACTCCTATAAAGGGAACATAATGATAGACTATCATATATATAGTGGGACTCCATAAAACTGATTTGACTCTAGGTATGCAAGAAAATCACAGTTGAACTCCATGAATATAGTTAGAACCTATAACAAATTCTTAGTGGAAAGATAGTAAGTGAATTATTCTAAGAGGTAGGAAAGTATTCTATTGTGACTCTAGTTGTAATAAGATTAACTAGTCTTTAATATGGAAATGGTGAGTGGAGTAACATCAAATTATAATTATTGATATTTGTTTATAGGGGATAATCATAGAATAAAGCATGTGACCAATAATGGAATATATAAGATATGATTATGGAACATTTTAAATCAATGTGTTCTTTTTTGATTATAAACATCTTGATATAGATGGAGTTTTGATATCCAATAGTGAGTGGATTTAGACAGAATATGTTAAGGGGGTTTTATATTAATTCATAAAAATTTATAAAAAATTCAGTGGACAATTCATTTCAACCTTCCATATTTGTATTACATATTTATTGTTTAATATATTCCATTATCACATCAAGGTCCCCCGAACAATATCAGAATAATGTGTAGATGTATGATGTCTAAAAAATGGTATCAGATGATAAATTATATATTTATAAATATTAATGATGAAATGGATTTTCCAACCTATATAATGTAAAAGATGTTAACTAAAGGGTAAACAAGAAAAGAAAAATAATTTGTAAGGAAATATATTATCAAATTTTGAAGTTATGTAAATTAATAAAATTTTTTCAAGGGAATATACTTATAATGATCATTTTTATGATTCAACTTTTATATATATAGAATGTGAACAAAATAAAGGCATTAGAAAAAATGAATATTTTCACTCACATAATGCAATGTATCTAAATAAATTTCCTACTATGTTTTATTCCGGCATGTTGAATTTTAACAAGGACCAATTTGATGAAAAATAAAAACTAGTGTCAGAAGATGATTCCATGATGAATGAATTGTCTAAGAATGTTTTCATATGTATGACTGACAAATCAAGAGATATAAAAAGATAACAAATATAAATTTTCATTGATAAAAATCTCTAACAAATTGATGATTTAAAACTAATTGTTTGTGATAAGGAATTTTTTAAGGTTTTTGTTACAGAAAACGTCCATGTATGGTGAAAATTACCTCAATTTCCATTTAATATCAAGAATAAATATTTCTATTTGAAAAAAAAGTGATTGAGAATGACTATTCAATACAAGATAGAAGCAATATATATAATGATTAATTTTAAAACATGAATATTGATTAGGATGTTAGGTTGAGATTAGTAATGGATTATAAAATCACCCAAAACCTGGGTTTTTTAGATTTAGAATTAAAACTAAATTACATGGAATTAAAATAATATTGAATTTCCCAAATGGATGAAAATAATGTTACTAAAATAAAGGTTCTTAAAAGATTTTTTCGTATGATTGGAATACTATTTATGATAAGGATAACATGAGATCTTCTATTATAATATCTATTGTATTCTTAATGAAGATTAAAACCCACATTCCAATCAAGTGCATTAACACTAAATCTAGTTTTTTATGAAAGAGGATAAAATAATAAATATTTTATATAAAAATAGAACTATGAAGATGATAATATAGTCACCATTATGCGAATGAAAAGGAAATATTTTCTAATAAATGATTCCATACTAATAGAGCCTAATATTTTAGATTTCATACTAATGAACAACATGTTTGCCTGGCTAGAAGAACTACACCTATAATTAAAAATTATGATTGATTTGGAGAATTTTCTACCTCTGGAGGATCAAGCATACATGAATAATTTTTTGGCATAATATTGTAATATATAAAAGTTAGAAAAGATGTAAACATGTGATTAGTAAGGCCAAAACAATAAATAAAAATTTTTAATCAACATAAGACACATAGTAAATGGGAAAATATATTAACAAAAATGTTTTGGATATCATTGAAGACATCTAAGAAATTTTAAATAATATGGGTTATCATATAATTAATGAAATAAAAAAATATTCTAGGATTCATTGATAAAATATAAAAAAACACCATATATAGGTAAACATATAAAGAAAGTTGAAGACACGTACTTTTATTATTATGGTAAAGTAAATAATGGTTCTGAAAAATTTACTCTTAAGAATTCAATGATTAAATACTACTAGTAAGGCACATATAAAAGAAAAATATGATTATATTTTGGTTATATATTCCACACTATGGATATTTGTACATAATTCGTCGAAACCAAATCTAGAAGTTGAAATAAGAAAATTCTACAGGATGTCAATCTAGTAAATTCACAACAATATTGACATGGTGAATGAAATATATGATGATGATGTTTAAAATATTACTTATAAATAAAAAATTAAAATGTGTTAAAAGATATTATGAAAGGTTTAATAAACTTTTCAACGTTCCAAAATAGTGTAGTCTTTGGATTCATTGTCAAACATTTTTTAAGAATGACCAATGAATTGAATCAATGGATTATAGTTCTAAATCCATTGTTATATGGTTAATGTCCACACAAAAGGGAAGTAAGGTAATAATCTCAATGGTATATTAATCATATAGAATGATCAGTTGGAAAATATAGGGGGTTCAACGATAGAATCAAAGTGTGAATTTGTTATTCTATTTTTTGAAAGGAATATTTTCTCAACTACGAAGATAACAGTAAATTAGATATTGTCTAATATACCATCAAATTATAATATTTGGAAACCTACAGAGGATACTAGCAGGAATAAATAAATTTATTGTTGTTATTAAATTAATATTTCTACTAGAATGGTAGGTATTTCTCTACCAGATTCATAAAATTAATGTTTAGGGAATGATCCACCCCACTCCATATCATTTATCTTTTCGTTTATTTTTGGGAATTAAATATGATAAATTATATATAAAATCCCATTATGGGGATCAAAAAATGTTTAAATCTTCTAGAGTATAAACAATTTTTCATAAAAAATGTAAATCTAGATAGCCAAATTATATATTGAAGATTAAGAAATTCTATTCTATCTCATTTACATGTTATAGTGTTTTATTATTTTAAATATTTAGGGGGATTTTCACAAAAAATGGGGATGTAAAATAATATTTAACGCATGTTTTGTTTTTTTTGTGAATATTAAGTGTTATTTCATATAACGCTATATAAATATAATATACTTACCATACGTTTTAAAATCATAGTTATCACAAAATTGATATATCAAATGGATAGATTTGGCTTCTCAGTTATAAACTCTATTTTATACAAAAATTCTTCATAAGAATACATAATGTGACTAAATGAATTCTAATTTCTATGAATTATATGGTACTTGTATTCTCTATGGATATTATAAATTAATGAGTAGAATATGTTGTTATTTCAAGTTGATGAGATAACTCATAAAATAATGGGGAAAATATTCCCCAAATTTGTATTTAATTTATATTATTGGTGATTAATAACATTGACCTATTAGAGTATGTTTGGAATTAACAACAATTAAAATGGTGGAAATTGAAGTACCCTTGAGTTGATTATTATTTATTTAATTATTTTTTCTCTAGTAATGTATTTTTGAAATGGTGATGATATAGGTGATTGATTAAAATATACACCCAATTAATATAATTTATATGTTACCCATATCATTGGATGATGGAAGAAATAAGTTGGATACCCTTTAATATATGAATGTATAGATTTTGGTGGAAATCCAATTATATCTTATGATTGGATGAGTTATTATTCATTGTTGAAAAGATTAAATGGGATTTTGATTACTATCATCAAAAGTTGGGGGAATTGATTTGTAGATAGTATAAATAACATAAAATATATTATAAATATAAAGAACACATCATATAGTTACTAAGAATATTAGTTTTTGAGAATATAATGTTTACACAGAATTTGATGTAGGATGAGGTGATTTGCAGTTTCTATAAATTGATTTGGGAAAGCCATCAGATTTGTTACATGATAGTTTTTTTTTGAAAGAATATAATTCAAGTATTTTTTATTTTCAATTTAAAGTCCCGTAAAATTCATGGAAAATTTTTTCTTCATAATTTTCTTTGGGATTTTACAAGAACGCGGTTTCTGACAGCACCTGATTCTGAGGCCCGGTGTGCACGGAATCTTTTTCTGAAGTTTAGCTCGGGTACATTCAGTGAACGAACGAGATGGTTTTTCTAACTGTTGAACTGGTGCTCTAAATTTAATTCTAAGGGCACCGATGGATTCATAGTTCCGGTAATTGATTAGGAACACCTTTTCTGTAGTTGTGTTTGCTCGGGTGTGGTTTTTAATTTTTTTCGGGTTAAGTAAATGAATAAAATAAAATGGTGCGACCAATTTATTTAATTTTAAGTCGCTTAATCTAATTTAAGTGGATGATGTGGGACCAACAATATCCTACCCACTTTGGTAGGATATTTGTGAGGTGGGTCCCACATGAGCCGCACTGTTTCTTTTCTTCTTATGTAACGCACCCGCAACCCCCTTTTTAATGAAGTCAACTCTAGCGTTTAATCTGGATATTAAACGCCTCATTAATTGGATAGTTTTAAACTCCTCAATTAATTGATCGTTTCTTTTATTTTTTAACTTCAAGCATTGGTTTGTGTGTAAATAAAATAAGTCACCACTTATTTTATTTAGTTAGTCTTATTGTGTTGATAGACTAGGGAGAATTCAACCAGGTTCTTGAAGTTCTTCCTCCTCGACGAAGAACGTGAAGAATGCGAAGGACGCGGATAATAAAAATAACGTGAAGAACGCAGACCTCCGATGAAGGTCGACAAGAACGCAAGATCCTCAGAGATCGACGACGCGATGCCGACGAATACTTTCTCCACAACGCCATGATTCCCCTTCCGCGACGCCTTCTTCTGCGACGTGCAATTATGTGATGAAGCCTCGTTCGACAACGCTTGAGGTAGGGGTTTTGATTCAATTAAATATTTCTGATTTATACCCTCGTCTTATGTTTAAAATTTGTCAGAAGCCTTTTTTTAAACCGCTAACATGGTGGGTGCGGACCAATGAACAAGTCTGAACATACCGTCTCTTCGTTATTGGTGTGTTGATTGGCGGGTGTCAATAAAGCAAGTCGTACGGGCATTGTGAGGTCCTTGCAGTGAAGGATGGGTCCTGGGAGGGTCGTTGGCGAAGACGGCAGGCAAATCCGACCAAGTATATAATATTAGTTTATCCAGTGAATAGTATGCTTGTTAGATAATAGACTATACCAATGAAAATAATTGAGGTACAATGTTTTATTATAATGGTAAGTTACTATCGATGATTCATTTATAATTTCCCTATATTCTATAACTTATTATAAAAGATTACACATAAAGGTTTTAAACTTGTTTGGTCAATAGGATTTGATTTTTTGTATAAACTACAGGTTTCACATAATTTAGGTTTTGAATCTACCAACATCAAATGATGATTTTTTATATATATTGGATCATTAAAGATGGGACTTAGTAGTGTCCTATTAAAAAATGATACTATTATTTCATTTGCATTAATGAAATTCAACACTAATGGGAAGAACATTACTAACCTTTATCTTGAGATGGTCAGTGTAATAATTACATTGAAGATATGGATACAATATCCATATTGTGAGAGATGTGAGTTATACACAGAACATAGGAAGCTAAAATATAGAATTTCCTAAAAGGAGATCAATATAAGGAAAATGATTTTATTTGATATACTTTAGGATAATGATTTCCAAATACACTAACACTTTAATAAATCATATAAGAAAGAGGATTCATTGAGTAAGAAACACCATGGATTTTTTTATTAAAAATAAGATTAAGAGGATTCGTATATTAATGGATCTAGTAAATATGGATATATTAATTAATAATTAATAACAAAAATAACAAATTCTTAGAATTATTTGAAATCCATATATATTATAAATTAAAAAAACACAATTTTTATGAGAACGTTTAGATTAATATTAAAACTGTAAATGATAAAAAAAATTGCATAATTTCTTTTTTAAGACTATGTTGTAAAATTTGTAAATTGATTATGTGTTCCCTATATATGTAATATAAAAGGGAATTTTTAGACAATTATCATAGATAAAATTTCTATATACTCCCTGGTAGAACAAAAAAGTATAGGGATTTGAGGGATTTTTTTTGGTTTAACATAAAGTGGGAAATTTATGACTATGTGTCTAGATGTTTGGTTTGATGATAAGGTAATGATGTGAGGCAGAAAAATAGAAGAGACATGAATCATATTCTTATTTATATGTGGGAATTTTATTAAATCACTTAGCACATTTTTAGAGGACTACCAAATACTCCTAGAAATATTTATGTTGGATGGGTTATCGTTGATATAATAACCAAATCAACACATTTTTTATCTATAAGAGAATATATAAATCTTAAATTCCTCACAATTATCTCTATTAATTACGTTTTAAAAAATCATGGAACACCTATTTAAATTATCTCTAATCCATATCCCAATTTAATATGACAATTTTATAAAAATATTTAGAAACCCCTTGAAACTAATCATGATTTGAGAATTGCCAACCATCATCAAAATGATGGAAAGTCCAAAATAACTATTCAACCAATGTATGATTTCATGAGTAAATTATTAAATAACGTGAATGTTATGTGGGATTATTATTTACCTATTGTATAGATTATCTTTAAAAATATTTTCCATTGTTGTATTAAAAGTTTGTTATATGAAGCGTTATACGCAAATAGATATCTTAATCCATCTTGTTGGCTTGATAATGTTTAATGGATAAAAATAGTCCAATAATATGTTGAAGTGATGAATAAATAGGTTATGTATATTTAGTATCAAACTAATGTATCAAAAATTTTGAATAACAGTGATGTTGATTATCAGATAAAAGATTTTTTATTCTTATTCGTAGATCTTGTTTTCTTGAATGTAACTCGTTAGATTGGTGTTATAAGGTTTGGTAACTAAGGTAAAAGAAAACCAGGGTAATGTATACCATTTTTAATCAATCAAATAAATATATATTATTCTTATCCGTTGGAAACAACAGTAATTCACTCAAATGTACATGACGTGTTTCATATATCATTATTAAATAAGTACATATCAAACCAAATGCATATGATCGCCTCTGATGAAATTGAATTGGACCATGGTCTATATCATTATGATGATACCATCTAGATTCTTGATACTAGATATCATGTATTGAAAAATCTAATTACTCAACTGGTATGGGTCATTTAGAAAAATCATATAATGGGGGAAGCATTGTGGGAACCAAAAGATGTTTTGAAGAAGAACTGCCCTAATCTGTTTAGAATGTAATATCCATGAAATTCCCAGAAAAAACATTTTGTATGATTAAATAATTAAACACCATTATTCTTTACAATATATTCCATTATACAAAAATTTAATTTCATTGATATATTTTGATTCACGTAGCAACAAGTTTAAATGAAATGCAATATACTATTAAAATATAATTTAGTCATATACATTATGAGCGGGCCATTAAATTGGAGAGTACTAATAAATATAAATAAATATTAAAAAATATTTTTTTATACATGGTAATTATACATATATATATATATATATTTGTGTGTGTGTATTACAAATATAAATAAAAATCATATAAATGAAGATGAAATGTTTTCCAAAAAATTGTATTTTTACAAAAAGAAGGTTTAGACATCTTTGCAATAATAATTTAAAATTAATTTCAACCCCTTATAGAAACATTCTTTGATAAAATTATTGAAATTATAATATGATAATTACCATAAGGTTAATTTTTGTGATTTTCATAATGTTTCATGATTCGATGAATAGTTAAAATGCAAAATATTAATTCAAAAATTCTTTTTTATTTTAATTATTTATAATTATAAATTATATTTAAACTTGTTTTCAAAAAAAATTACATAAATTAAATATATTTTAATCCAATTTAGTTCATTACAATCATATTTATATGGATATTTTATATTAAATCATTTTAATCTTTAGAACATTATCTCATTATAAAGCTACTTTTTCATCGTATCTAAGGGATGAATTTTAAAAAATATAATCTCAATTATGTGAATGGAGTTTAAAAAAAGGAGTACATATTTAAATTAATATTAATTCATATTATATAATAATTTAATCATAATTTTTTCCCAAAATATATAGACTAAATATTAAAACATAATTATCAAAGCTAAGGTAAAAATGGGTTTCTAAGGGTTAAACTATAAATTAATACTCTAAAATTACATTAAAATTTGTATAAAATCTATTATATTGACTTATTTTTATATTTTAATTTATAATGATTGATAATAATAAATTTATATCTCTTTTTAATGTGAAAATTTTTGGTACCACTTTTTAATTTTTTGACTTATAAGTACTCCACTCACCGCCAATATAAAATTCCACCAACTCTCCTATCTTCTTCAAACCATTAAAAACAATATTTTGGATGATCCCATCAAAAATAACATCCTAACATCCATACCATCATCTCATATTCCTTATATTGGGAATTAATTCAACCTAGTTAGGATTTTAGTTAAAATCTAAGGAGCTTACCTGAATAAGTGGTGATGTTCTTCAACAAGAATTTTTTATTTCTTCATCCACCTTATTTAATTATTGTTAATCCATGGGTATATAATAATTACAAAATATACCATATATTGAGATATTATAATTTTGATTTCATTACCTATATCCATATCTTCTTCCCTCAAATAATAAATGATTACTCACTCATGTGTATATAGGACAGCCACCTCATGAGAAGACTTGACATGTTTTCCATCAACACCACTCATTGTTGGTTATGATGATTGTTATAAAGTATATTAATAATATTTAAAAAATAATTATACCTATTGATTAATTATATCATATATTTATTTTTTTAATTTTCATTTCTTATGGAATATGATAATGTCACTTCGTTTTATGGTGGACTACCACTTCGCAAAATGATGTGATTTGTTTTTCACTAATGCTTTATATAAAAGACAATAGGGAAACTTTTAATTAATAAATGTGATATAAATCATATACTAATCATATTAATTAAATATTTAACAATATTAAAATATAATATTTTATTTTATTTCTTACATTTTCACTAACTTAATGATGAAAATGATGTTTTTTAACGTCTAGACTACTGCCTTAATAAAGTGATATAAAACATTTTAATCATCACAACACCATATGGATTGTATATATAAGTATACATAAAGATGTAACATGGTGTATATTATATTATTATTATTATGTAAATATAAATTATTACTAATCTCATTTTCATAATGATCATTGAAAATTTGGAATGTTACTCATGTGTAAGTATAACCTACCATCTCCATGATCATAACACAATTCATTTAAAAATAAAATATTTAATGATTGTTATTAAAATTAATAAATTATTTATAAATATTATAATAATTTCATGATTATTATTTTAGATATGTCAAAATAATTACCTCTTAGATCGAATGTAACCTTTAAATCGAATTTTGGACACATAACTCAAATATCATCAAAAAAATCGATGTAAGATTAATTTAATAAGTAATAGTATATATAATAGTAATGTGTTAAATAAAATGAATAATAAAATTTTAAAATGTATCATTAGAGTATATAGAATTAACATAATTTTATTATTTATCAAGATAAATAATACATGTGAGGATTTAGTCACAATTTATGTGTCTTCTTTATCTCACTTTTACTTTTGTGAGACACATTCCATATTCAGAACATATGTTTTTTGTGAAGGGTACATTATTTCATTGAAAATATGTTATGATTATTTTCATGAAATTAATTAGTAAATAAAATTCATTATGTTTTTCTCTCTTTTCATGGTGTTTTTATCCATATATTACTATAGTCATAAGGGAATTCCTCCCAAATTCCCATCATTAAGGCATATTATAATTTTACGCACCTATTTCTTTAATATGGAGTGTATGAATATCGATTAACATTTAGTATAATGAATCATTAATTAGTCATGGTTTTTTAATTTTAAATTTTGAATCATTTCATCCATGTTTATTTAAATTTAAAATTATCATGTGCTAAAAGTTATTATACAATCTCACTTTCTATTATGATAGTTAAATTTCCATTAAAATCCCTTTATTGTTAGAATTTTCCAGTTTTCATTACATTTCTCTAAAATTTCCATATTTATCATGATGTAATTTATTATTTACTAAACTATATACAATTTTTACAAAAATTATATTAATTTATAGTTTTTTGATTAACTAGGGAAATATTTATTTATATGTATACTTTACAAAATATTGATATTTTTTAAGGAATATTTTTTAAAATTAAATCAATCATTAAATATATGTGGAATTTTTTGATAAGTAGATACATGTCTAGTGAAGTTATATATAACCATGTTATTCATTCACAGGTCTTATGAGAAAAATGAGTTGTGAAAATCAAATGGGTTTTTACCATGTATTTTTAAACTATATGGAAAAAAGATCATGAAAGTAGTCGTATCATGATTCATGGGATCATGAAATCTAGTAAATAAGAGTTTCATTCACACAAACTAATATTTTTATTATTATCCATGATATTTTCACTCTAATGTTATCTTGGTATCATTTTCATCCACATTTATTGACTAAATTACATGTGTTTTTAGTTACATAATATTCCATATTGATTATGAGTTATCTAATTATGATACCCAAATTATTGAAAAAATGAAATGGTTGATCAGTTATTAAGAATTACATGTTTATTATTCATTATTTATTCATGAAATCGATGATATACAGACTATTTCTGAGAATTTAATATCACTATTATTTTGTTTGTTTTCCCCAATATATGAAGAACAAATTACTGATTTATATTTCAAGGTTGTAGGTCATTTTATTATGTTATGTATTTTCTAATTTTTTATTATTATTTTAAAATGGGTATCAACAATATAGTTGGTTCTCCAAAACATCTACACTGATCGTTCCTTCAATATTTTACCCCATGTATCTATGTCAATGAAATTAAATATGCAGCGACTCTGTGTTATTGGGGTCGAGGTCATTACAACTTGGTTGTATCATATAACCTCAAGAATCTACCATAAACCGAATAAAGAGTAATTAAATTAATTCATTTAAAACATATAACTTATTCATATTTTTTTAAATGAATTTATTTGTCTATCATAAAATTATGGGAATGTATTTAATTGAAATACACAAAAGAGGCCTCTTACACATATCAAATGTTGAAAGTTCTTATCAATATAAAAAATTATTTTACATATTAAATACAATGAAAACATATATTTAAGGGGATTATTCTTGTGCTTTTCCATCATGTTAAAAAATCATGGATCTTTAAATAGAAATGATCTAAACATATATAGTTGATCATCACGATGATGTATAATAATACCAGTTTTGTAAGAATGTATGAAAATTCACATCCGATGAAAAATAATGTTATTATATTTTAAATAATACAAAAGAAATTATTAAACCAAATATATATCATTATATTAGAGACAACATTAAAAAATATATGATCTTTTAGTGTTATTTTGTTTCTTTTTAACTAAGATGAAATTATTCATAAGCAATCGGGTTTTTAGATTTTAATTTATCCATTCCTAAAAAATAGAATTCAACTGTATTTGATAAAATCTAGATAATAAATATCTAAATTATTAAAATATTATATTTTTTAATTGGATTTAATATCCTAATAAATTTTTTATTCATTCATGAGGATATGAGTATGAATATTGTGTATAAAGTTTTTTTATAGACACAAATTGTTATCTTTATTGAAGTTCATGATCAGTCTATCAAAAAAATGAGTTTCCCCCCATAGTAATCATGATGTAGTGTGTGATAATAGTACAAAATGTTGAATTTTCAGGAAAATTTTATAGATTATTTTTAATGAATTTAATGTCGTGCCTAATATAAATATTTTCTGAAAAATATTTATGCTTACTATTAAATGAGTGAAGCATTTATTAATTGAATCTTGGGAATATGAATTAAGATAAAACATGTGTATGAAATATCATGAGAAGCTAAAAATAGTGTCTAATAAATATTAATTTTGTATGTATGTAAAAAAAGATATATCATCATTCAATTTATGGATAATGTAAATTGGATGGCTCATTAAATTAATTTTCCCATGCTCGTGAGTGGTAGAGAATATTTTGGTACAATATATAGAAAAGGAAGAAAAAACAACTTTTATAAAATTTTGAAGAATAGAAATTTTGAGTAGATAAAAAATATATCGCATATCTCAATGAATAATAAGTTGAAAGAATAATACAGTTCATCACATAGTTTACATGATGGAGATTTAAAAATTGTTTTGAAGATACTCCATCTTCTAGTTTTCAAATAATAAGTGTTTAATTTTTCAACCAGTTCTATAATAATGTTTCATCCAAGAAATAAGATGACAAATTCAGTCAATATTCTAGTTGGGTAGCGTTATTTTTGAAATTTAGAGTTAATATATATGGGGAGATTGAGTTTCCAGAAATTTTTCTAGAAGCTATATAGGCCTTTAAAGACTCTACAATAAGTTTAAGAAGATATTATCAATTGATATAGTGGCTTATTTTTATGTATAGGATATATAATTATAATATGTGAAATCAAAACAACACTTTTATATATCTGGTGGTACTCCATAAAACATATACTACTCAGCTTTTGTATGAAGATCCTATTGAAAATCTGTGAATATAGTGAGAATCTTTTGAAGATTTCATGTGATAATCTAGAAATATAAGTCATATGAGATATAGAGAAAATATATTTTGTGACACATTTCAAGAGAATATTATCGACACCCTGATATAGGAATTGTTTGTGAAGCACCCCCAACTTGTAATTGGTAGCATTTTTTATATTGGATAATCATTATTTTCTGTGCATAACCAATCATGTAACTTAATTTTTCTATGTTATAAACCTTGTAAATCCATGTGTTTTTTTACCTATATTTAAAACATGGTCTAGTAGAGTAAATGAGAAAATGATTAAGTGGATTGAGACTAAATAAGTCTTGAAGATATAATTTATTAAGGAAACAATTTGTAATTGTTTTAAGTGACCATTGATTAACTTATGTTCTCTATGTGTTTTAGATATCCTATGAAGCATCCACATATAAAATAAATCATAGGAAAATTAGACACCTTCACCAAGAGAGAATGTAACTTGGAGAGATTAAAATATTTAAAAACATAATTTCTCCTTTAAATTGATTAAATATTCCATGAATACAAGTAAACTATTTTTTTATTCATAGATAGTTAAAAGATTAAACATACTATGGATTTTAAACAAGTTAAGGGATCCTTCCATTTTCATAAAAAATAGTACCAATGAAACCCAAGGAAATCACTATCCTTAATTAATCCCATTATATTCATGTTTTCCAAATAAAAATGTAAATATATTAACACGTCAATAGGAATATGATGTGAAGGTCGGGAGATCAGTTGTGTCTGGAGAACTAAATGGGACGAAAAATTGACATCCCCTTATAAAGGTATCATTAATATATATTCCTAAACCTATTCATAATCCTCATAGACTATTGATAAAAACAATTTACTAAATTTCCCGAAATTTATCTCTTCTATGAGAGATGAAATTTTAAAAATAAATCTACAAACCACAATAAGATGAAGTCCTACCAGATGTAACATCACACACATGAGACCTCTCATCAATGTCTCTACTAGGGATTACTCTATCATCAGGAATTACAATCTATATGGTCGAGGATTTTTACTATTATAGGGGGCTTATTATGGAATTCTTTAGTGAATATACCAATATATCAATGTTTAAATAATCAGATAAAATAAACCATGCCTCATCCAAAATAATTTCCCTTAGAGTAGGTGAAAGAAATAAATAAATAATTTATTATCAAATAAACATTAAAAATAATAAAATAATATTGACTCAATATCATTACATAATATAAGAATTATTTCCCTTCATCTATATTAAATTTCCAATATAGAAATAAAAAATGCACACAGTTGATGTGGAACCCTAATATTTAAATATAAGAACATATTATTTGATATTGTATGTGACACACAACACCAATAATATACGAAAATATAATACCCAGATGCATTAAAAAATATTTAATTTTAAATAAACATTTCAAATGTCATTATTTACATGAAACATTGCATTTATCATTCGTTATATGCATCGCAGAGTGTAGCTTGTGTAACAAAAAACACCAGGATTAAATGGAATATGAA
This sequence comes from Viscum album, assembly GCA_963277665.1. Lineage (NCBI taxonomy): Eukaryota > Viridiplantae > Streptophyta > Magnoliopsida > Santalales > Viscaceae > Viscum > Viscum album. Next base: position 722,981,454 of record OY728119.1, read on the forward strand.
ATATTATTATTATTTAATATAATAGTTATCACCAATAAATTTTAATGGAGGGTTGGTACTAACTAAATTATGGAAATTGTGGTAATCGTAACCTATTAGTTATAAATATAATAAAAATTATTAAAATTAAAACGAAATATTTTTTGAAATCTGTATTTTTTTAAAAGGGCATATTAGTCACGCTTTGTATAAATAATTTAATATTAATTTATACTGAAATAAAAAAATAGTTTTTGAAATTATGTTATATTTTTAATTCATAATATCAATACTATATGAGGGTGATATTTTGGGATTTCTCTAAACTGTTATAGTTTTTAAAAATATTAACAAATACTGAATTTTAATTAAACACAACATTTTCATTTACACTATTTATATTATAAAATAATATTCAGAATTGGTTTTAAAGTAACAATAGAATAAGAAATTATCAATTAATAAAATTTCATTCGTTGGAATAATGCTCATATTTAATTATGATATAAAAACATTTTAATCTTTGAGATATTTTATCTTTGAATGCCTGTTTTCTCGTCACGTTTAAGAGATTAATTATAAATTATATATTTCTACTTCTTCAAAAATAATTTTAGAAATGGTTTACATATTTTAAATATTCAAATTCATTAATTTCATTTAATTTCAATGTAAATTTATAACAATATTAATAGTTTAAATACTAAACATTAGTTATCATGGGTATGATTAAAATGGATTTATCAAGGGTTAAAATTAATATTTAAGTGTAAAAATAACCTAAAATCATGCCTAAAATCTATTTTATAGAAATATTTAGAAAATATCCATTCTATTATCAACCATGTACCATTATTTTATCCTATTTCCATGAAAAAAGTGTCGGTGGAATTCATTCATTTCAAAAAATAAATCATGGGTGCCACTAACCTCATCTAGAAAATGCTACCTCCTATTATCTCTTATTCACACCTTCAATCAATTTTGGATCTAGATATCCTTACCCATATCAATTCAAAAATTTCCTCGTATCATACTATATTCCATTGCTTTAGTATAAATACTACCTTGTTATGATTTGGTACTACAATAATGATGATACATGATGAAGATATAACGTTCACCAACCAATATTTTTTTTATTTCATCCTCCTCCTCATTAAATTATTATTAGACCATACTGATATAATAATCTAATATTCAACCATATAATGATATATTTTCATTATAATTACATGACCTCAAACCAAACCCACTTCCAAAAAATGGGATATGAATTCATCATTCATATGTGTAGTTCGCTAGCGCCTCAGAAATCGATGCTATTTGTTCTTCCATAACCACCTCTCATGGAATGGAAAGATAAAGAATATAAAATATATATATTATTTTTATAAAATAATAATACCTCTTGATTAATTATTTCATATATACAAACTTAATTTCTATTTCTTAAGATATTAGAAAATGTCACAAGTGTGTATGGGGGATTATGGTCTCATGAAGAGATGTGATTCATCCTTCGCTAACACGTTATATAGAATGTGATAAGGGTAAAGATAATGATTATATGTGATATAAATGAAATAACTATGCTATAAATTACATATTTATCATTCATAAAATATAATATATATCATTTTCTTTCTTAACCTTTCACTTAATTAAAGATGATAATGTTGTTTGTGTACTTGCAGAATACCTCCTTCATGAAATGATGTGACTCTATTTTCAGGAATAGATCACATGGATCATATATATAAGTTTATTTTAAATTAAAAATGGAATATATTATATTATTACACCTATATAAATATAAAATATTACTTACCTATTTTTTATAATAATTGTTGATAAATGGAAATGTAACTCATGCATACATACAACGAAAAATCTACATAATCATAACATGCTTCATTTTTCTTAACCATATATCATGATTTTTTAAAGTATAATTTATATAAATATTATGATAATTATTGCACTATTATTATATTGGAGATGATAATAATATATAATATGCACATAAACACAATCTCTCATGAAAAAATACAAATGAGAAAAATGAAATTAAAAACCAAAGAAATGAAAATAAGGAGTATTTCTAAATGAAAGGGTGGTAGAATGTTAATAAAGGACCATATATTATATTTTAAATATAAATATATTTTTTTAATTATTTAAATTTTTTTAAACCATTATATAGGAGGTTAAATAATGTTTAACCACAATAATGTGTGATGTAAAGGATTTTGTCAAAATTAACATCCCATTAGGAGTTATTTTTTATTATGCACTAATATATTTTATTTCGTGTATATACTACCACTTTAACATGTAACATGATTATTGTTTCATATTTCATTGTGTTTTATCTTCAATTTTAATCAATTGACCCTGTGGTTTTGACATAAAAATTACCACCTGGAAAATGTTTTTGTACAATCATAAATTATTTTTTTATTTTAACCATATCTTGAAACACTCACTATATTGTGATCTTTTTTCATTGGAAATTTCATTTATATTAAATATAAATATTATAGTGTGATTAATATGATTATTTCTAAATCCATAAACTATTTTTAGATATGTATTTTACTTGGAAAATTATTTTATTAACTGTGGAAATATTGATATATATGTATCCTCTACTCAATATAAATGTATGATTATGAGGAACAATGTTGATGAATTAAATCAATTATTAGATATATGATTAATGATATAGAAATGAAGTATTCTAGAAGTGACCAATTATAGATATCTCCTCAATGCATCAGTTTTCTCATGATATGAATATGTTGGCTTAATCATATGGGTTTTTACCAAGTTCTCTTAAACTATCTTGAGGATGGATCTGATGTTATATATATCATGTTCCTAGGAAATGTGATATCCAATAAATAAGAAATTATTTTATTTATAATTCATTCATTATTATTATCTGTGATTTTTTCAATAGGATATTATCAATGGATACATTTCATTCATAGAATATTGATTAAATGGAATGCGTTTTCAGTTACATACCATTACTTATTGATTAATCCTTGTCATACCATGATAGTAAAGTTATTTAAATGGAATGCATGTTTAGTTATTTAACATTCTATTTAGATTTTTTATTATATATTATACATTGTGCTTTACTTAATCAATACTGAGTATTTGAGCTCACCCTTATTTTGTTGCAATTCCACGGGTTATGCAGAAGAAATATTTGAATGGGTTTTCCAAAATTTTGTTCATTTTCTTTTTTACATATTATGTTTTATTTTACATTCCCAATTAGATATGTTTTTATGCCTATATATGTTTCTAAAAAAATTATAAATTAATCATTTATTTTGGATTTGATTACTTAAAACTATGTAAATGTATTAATGTAAGACAATAACTCTATTCTTCTAGTTTTAGGGAGGCTAAAGGTGGTGTCAGAGGAATTTTAGAAGAAACCTTATAAATTTGATTAAGTAAAACATATATTATGTTACCGAAACCAATGATTATCACTGATGATAAGTATAGAATAACATTATAAATTTTTTTGTATGTGATCAATTATTTTTTTCCTAGAAATACATCCATGTCTATATACTATAGGTGGAGGCGGTTTTGGCATAATGGAACCAATGGTTAATAACATAGAAAATGGAACATTGGACTTGACCCAATAATGAATTGTTGTATGAAAATGGTTCTTAATAAGTATCTAGTTTGACACTCATGGAGTATATTATTATGATAATTAAAATTTTATAAATAACATTATTAAGTATTCAAAAATATATTTATCTTTAAATAAATCATGCTTATCAGAATAGATATGCATAAATTATTCAAAAAAAATTATGTTTTTTCATTATTTTTGGGATTATACATTATTTTTCATAATGATATGATCTAATCTAGTGTATTCTATCATTTATAAATGACACATAGTAGAATGAATAAGACCCATCTTAATGCACATGATCCAAAGAGTAGTAATGATCATTTATCTGATGATATTAAGCCAATATTTCTAATATAAATAATCCCCCAAACATTGTCATCATTTTAATTCATACTAACATGTTCTAATAGGATTTATATAATTAATTATCCAATAATTTTGGATTCAAATCAAATCCAAATAAAGAGAGGATAATAGTGAAAAAAATGTGTATGGGGATAAAGGGAAAGAAGGGTTTTCTCACATGTGGTAATTGTGGAAAGAAATACCATTTTACATACATGAAATAATAAGAGTTTTATATTAGTCTAGAGATAAATTTGGACATTCTCATGATTATAAGGTAATGAAAAAAATTTCCATATTTAAATTCTTCAACTATTAGGATATTGGCCACTTTGAAAATGGATTCTTTATGCATCCAAAAACGAAATTGAATGATTAGTTTTTTTGTTTTGATTCACATATTATGTCAATTAAGAATTTTATTAATGATATCATGGTTATAGGGTCTGTCAGAATGGCCTGAAGGCCTGCATTATTTTATAATTTTTATAATACACCTTTCAAGGAGGGAGTTGGAACCCTTACAAGGACTGAAGTCTTAGAGAAAGTTAAATGAAACCTTGGTCTTAGATGTAATCTCCCAGACAAGACTACATGGAATTTCCCCTCCCCAAAATATGTCGTGATATCAACACTCCATCTTTGCAGGGTTGATCGGTATGCTATCCAATGCAATGCAACAGATGCCCAATTCGTATGGCAATGTCATACCCTCTCATTCATCCATTTCCAGTTAGCTCTGCTCTAGTGAATGTGCATGTCCTTAATCCTCTTATAAGGCCATGTCCATTTTATTTGTAATGTCCCAATTCCGTAATCCACCCAGAGGTTCCCCGTACCTAGTTGGTCACATGGACTCAAGCGAATTTCCCTAAACACCAGAGGCTGCAAGCTAACAGCGAGGGCCTTGAGAGTGATTGTGGGGAAACTATTCCCTTATTGGCAGAGTACACAGCGGACGCAAACAAATACATACAAGAGCGGAAGCAGTAATAATGACATACAACAGTAAGAGTAGGAAATTGAAAGTATAAAATAGAAAACAAATATATAATGATTCATGATACATATGTCTTGGAAAACAACCAAATAAGTCACAATGCACACATACAACTTTGTTAAAACAAAGTGGAAAAGAAATAAGATAAACTCATTAGCATCGCAAGACATTTCTTGGTCCCATTCTCTCCAGCTCCATAACAAGTCAAGTACCTGAAGTAGAAGAGAGTTTTCCATTATCTATACCTGTAATAATATAATCTATTTTGGTCCAAAAGCATGACCCAAATATGGTGTGAGACTAAATCCCAGTAGGAAACATCCACGAGATCTTTTCCTAACAGTCAGTGAATATATGGAAGGTAAAATACATAAAGCAGTAAACAAGGATGCACTCATCAGTAAACAATGAAGTAATCAACAGTAAACAATCCACTGTTCAATGCATCGAAATCTCTACACAACACGCAACAACTATTCAAAGAAGATATAACCAACAGGTAACCCTCTAGAAAGTACCAACAACATACCCCCTCATGTCCTACCTAGAAACACAAGAAGGGAACTAAAATAAATTTAACAATATGAGAAGAACTCACAAGCTATACCCTCTGGTCCTACCTAACAAGTACAACAAACCCTCTAGGCAGTACACTCAGTCTAACCCTTCTGGTTCAACTTAATCATATACTCTGTGAGGAAGCACTCACCATAAATTCACCCTATAGTCTTGAAACGGTACTAAAGGTGCTCTTGGGATACACTCTATGTAACATCCCCCTGGTGGCATGCATCGAGGAACTACAGACACTCTAGGGAAGCACTCAATGTCAACTACCCCTATGTTCTCACATCATAAATTGTAAAGACACTTGAGAGAAGCCCTCTACATCTGTTCTCCCTATAGTTTATAAACTAGGTTCTCACGGCCCTGAGTATGTCAATAAAATTTAGTAGTGACTAATGGCCCAGGTAAACCTCATGAACTACTTGGATCAAATTCTATAGCACAACAGCATAACAGAATAATAGTCACACCATCCAATAATACTAGGCATGCGAAAATAAACACCAGCCTAAAAGGCAATGAAGACCCATGTTCATAACAAGAAAAACATGCATGGTAAAAACATCCAAAGAACAATAATTCACCCTATTCATATTCAATAACCATCTACTCAGGCATACCAGCATAGTAGATAAACAATTGGGATGAACCAGTAAATGTGCAATTCCCCATTCATGGGTATTGGGAAACTTTTCACATAAAACTCAAACACATTCAACAGAAAGGCAAAAACCAACTACCTCGGGGTTAGAATATCGATATATGTGTAACTTGATGCTTTAATCTTATTAGAATTCCATTGATCTAATAAAATGTATAAATTGTTTAACCCATCATAACATAGAAAATAAGAGAAGTCATGAAACGAGGCTCCAGAAGAAGAGATAACTCACTGATTCGATTCCAACGCAACAAACTATGTTCGATTTGAAGGACAGACAGAGGCTCAGGGGAATGAGGAAGATGTGTGGTCGTATGGAGCTCTCGGTCAAACAAGACATAAAATATGAGCATTCTGGTGATTAGACACGACCCTGATGTGTTTAATCAAATAAAGAATGTACTCGGCGTGTAATTATTAGGTACACAATGTGTACTCGCCATTTCCGTACTCTGCTTTACGCGGACTCCAAGTCACTCTCACATGGTCGTGTGTGTGGCTACAACACAGCCATCACACGACCACCTATGGAAAGGCAGTACATGGCTTTTACTCATAAAGAATAGGGAGTGTACTTATAAAATTTCTATAATTTCTTTTTTCCTCAAAATAGACAGAAAAAGGAAAAACATACCTGAAAATATGGTCTGGGTTCTTAAAAATTTCCCATCTTAATGAAATTCATACCCAAATTTCCCAAGAGCAGCGTAGAAGAATAAACCCTAAAAAGTTCTGGAAACTATGCTCGTACATTGGCCTCCCTCTCCCATGTCTCTCCCTATACTCGCCCATGATGCCATAGAACTCGTACCAGAGGAATAGACCGACCACAGAGAACCATTTTTCTGCGATCCACAATCCGGATATGATGCACTTAAAATGATGCATCCACATCGAACTCAACCTCCTCAGGTTGGAAGACATGAAACATGACTATGAAGTAACATCAAAGCTGAGTAACATGGTATATGTCATGCATATCCTGGTACCTCGGAGGTAACTACAACTGATAGGCACCTTGACCAATAATCTCCAACACCTCAAATATCCTGACGTACATCAGTGAAATCTTACTAGGCCTCTTAATCCACTTGTTCCCCAACCTCGGTGTGACAAATAGGAAAACCTGTTCCCCGACCTCGAACTCCAAAGGTCGTCTTTGCTGATCAGCATAAGATTTTTATCGAGACTGTGCAATAGAAATCTTCTTCTAAATCAACTTCATATACTTTCTGGCCTCTTGAACAAGACAAGGTCTCAACAAAGCTACCTCTCCTGCCTCCATCCAACATAAGGGTGATTGGCATGGCCTACCGTACAAAGTCTCATATGGTTCCATCTCAATAGTTGCATGAGAACTATTATTGTAGGAAAAATCCACAAGATGTATATGCTTCTACCAAGAACCTCCAGAATTAATAATGCATGCTTGAAGCATGTCCTCAAGAACCTGAATAATACATTCAGACTTTCCATCTGTCTTGGGTTGGTATTCTATACTCAAAAGAACCAGTGTACCTAAATAATTCTTAATCCCCTTCTAGAATAGAGTAGTAAAATGTTCATCCCTATCCGAAACAATGGATTTTGGAACTCCATGTAGACGTACAATCTCACGGATGTACAACCATCCTATCTCATTGATACTGAAGGACACCTTTATCAGTAAAAAGTGATCATCCTTCATGAGTATATTAATTAAAACTCAAAAAACATCATTCCCTCAAGTCTACCTTGTCAAACCGGCCACAAAGACGATTACGACGTTATAACACTTCCACTCGAGAATGGGTAACTGATGTAAAAGCCCTACTAGTCACTGATGCTCCACCTTCACCTGCTGACAAGTGGAACACCTCATGAAGAATCAATCAAGATCTCTCTTCGTACCTGGACACCAATACTAATGGTGTAGATCACGACACTTGTTGGTGACCCCAGCATGAACTTCCCAAATAGAGGAATAAAAATCCAGCATCATCTCCTCGCGTATGTCTGCTGGAACCCATACGCTCCCCTAGAAATTCAAGATCTCATCCTCACCTATGGTCAATCCAGGAATAGGGTCCTCTCTTTACATACTCTCCCATAGGACTAGGCCTTCAGAATTTGATAGTTGTCTCATTCGAAATTGATCAAGAAGAGTAGAGGTAACAGCTACATAATATAGGAAAGTCTTACCCATTATGTCATGAACCTCCAAATGCATCTCATAAAACATATACATAATTATCCACTCACTACATGCATCCTAAACTGCCTGTATCTGAGTCATTCTACTCAACGCATCAGCCACTACATTTCCTTTCCCAGGCCTATAGGCAAGCCCAATGTCAAAGGACTTTAGGCCCTCAACCCACCTACACTGTCTCAAATTCAGATCATCCTTAGTGAATATGTACTTGAGACTTTTGTGGTCGGTGAAAACCACAAAGTGATCTCCCAGAATATAATGTCTCCAACAGCATAGGGCATGAACAAAAGATGCCAACACAATATTGTGTGCTATTTAATTCCTTTCATGTGGCCGTAACTATCGAGACCATTACGCAACGACTCCATCACACTACATAAGCATAGCCCCTAGCACGATACCTGATGCATCACAGTAAACAGTATAGATCTTTCCCAGCTCTGGTAGGACTAGTCTCATTGTTGAATTCATTGTCCCTTTAATCTCATGAAAGGCTAACTCACAAGAATATGACTATAATAACTTCTCCCCCTTCTTAGTCAGACCCGTCAGTGGTGATGCTAAGTGTGAAATGTCTTTTATCAAACATCTGTAGTATCTATCAAGCCCTAGAGAACTCCACACCTCAAAGACGTTCTTCAACTTCTCCCACGAAACTACATATCTCACTTTCTCTGGGTATACAGATACTTTTTCTTCTGAGATAACAGTACCTATGAAGTGAATCTAATCCATCCAAAATTGGCACATTGAGATCTTAGCATATAACTTATGCTCCATCTGTGTACTTAATACAATCTCAAGTTCGGTATCACGGTCATGTCGAGTGTGGGTGTACACCAAGATATCATCCATGAAGACCACCATGGAATAATCCAAGTATGGATGGAACACAAGGTTCATCAGTGCCATGAAAACTGCAGGTGCATTTGTGAGATCGAACGGCATAACCATATACTCGTATAGACCATACATGCTCTGAATGTCGGTAAAAGGTATATTTGATGGTATAATGTGTAACTGATGATAACTAGATCTCAAGTCAATCGTCAAGAACACCTGGGCTCCTTGAAGCTGATCAAAGAGATCATCAATCCTAGGAAAGGGATATCGGTTCATGACCGTCAACTAGTTCATCTTTCGATATTCAACACAAAGCCTGAGAGTACTATTTTCCTTCTTTACAAATTGGACAGGCGAACCCCAAGGCGATGTACTAGGTCAGATGAAACCCTTTTCTTGTAACTCCATCAACTGCTTCTTGAGCTCTAGAAACTCAGGTGTAGCCCTCCTATAAGGAGGAATGGACCCCGGTTCTGCTCCTGGAACAAGCTAAATCAGGAAGTCTAGATCATGATCCAGAGGCAAACCAAAAAAGTCCTCCGGAAAGACATCTCTGAAACAATCCACAACTAGAGGAATGTCTAATTGTGAAGTCCCCTGGTCATCCAGATATAGACTAGAAATCTAGGATGTAACTCCTCCCATCCTGTGATGCTCTAGACCCACTCTGCTCACTTGGACATCCCATTCGCCCCTATGAAGAAAGGATCCACCTTCTGGTGACGGGAAACTCACCCTACAATGATAATTTTTGATGACTTCTTGGAAGGTAACTAGCCATTCCATTACGATAATGACATCATATCCTATCATCTCTAGGACACAGAGTTCACACAATAAGTGACACCCAACAACCTATAGATGGAACTCTCTACACTAATTTATACTAGTTGTTCTAGTCCCCAATAGAGTGTCTAACATCAAGATATCAGTAGAAGAAAAGATGAAGAGACCAAGGATCTCCACAATAGAAATAAATATAATGATATGGGAATCCACTATATCAAAAAGAGAAGAAGCTAAAACTGAGGCTACAAAGATCATACCTCGAACTGTAGAATGTTCGTGATACTACTCCTGATGGGACTACTCCACTACAAATGTCTAGCCCATACCACGACCTTGTGATCCTGCTTGACCACTCTGAGCTGATCCAAGCTAATGTAACTGAAAACCGGGTGATTGGATACCACGACCACGACCTCCACCTCGTCCTGAATAGAAGGAAGAACACTAGTTCCCAGACTGCTGAGGAACTGGTGGAGCTGTTCCTGAATGAGGATTCATAGAAGAACCCCTATCACCATCACCTAGTGATAATATTTGGATGAAATTATAACGATGTCCCAACTTGCAGCAATATCGACACTCCACTAGTTCTCTCGGGCAATGTGGCCTTATATGCCATCTCTTTCAGTATTAATAACACACCACCTGGATACCGGAAGAAGGGTATCTCCTCCTCGGATCACAATGCATAGACTACCTACAGAGCTTCTTATTGTCATTTGGATGAATACTAACCTCAGCTGTCAAGCCACACTAGCTCAAAACTCAAGAATTCCTCAGATTTCACTTTGTTATCAGTGCCTGGTTGTATATAGATGTGATATAAGTCAACCGGAAGATGCTAACCTACTATCGGATGTCAGACCTCAGACTATCCTCAATTTTCCTTTCCACAAACAACTGATCAACTCTGGAAGTAGGCGTGAAGCACTGATTCTTGAAAAAGTGGGATGAATACTCTATAATAGAAAGATTACCCTACTCCAGACTCATAAACTCATGGGATCGATCACCCTCAGGGTCATCGGATTTAAGTAATCAATGATGGTGCACTAAAAATCATCCCATGACATAACCTACTAGCATCCCTCCTGTGAGATCACCTCCCACCCCCTCTTGGAAGAGTCCCAAAGCATATAGGTATAGAGCTTGACCCTCCTCTCTGGAGGTGTCTTTAGATTCTTATATATCATCAGCATGGCTTCTATCCATGACTCTACAGCCTAAGGTCATACTTCCCCCGAAAAAATGGGAGGATGCTGATGCTGGATGACACGTGTCAAATCAGCCGTCAACGGGGTAGGATGCGGCACTCCTTGAAAGGTCTACATCATCCTCATAAAGCCTTCCCTAAACTGTGCATCAACACTGGTAACAGGTATAACTGCTGGTGCCATGACTGGAATAACTGGAGGATCTGCTAGAAGTCCCTGATCAGCTATATTCGGTGTCTGATCCCTACCATATAACTGGTGGACAACCGGAGGACGTCTTGGTGGCAAGACTCTGCAAGGTCAAGCACACACCTAGATCAGAATTATCAAGGACTGAAAACAAGTCGTGTAAGAAGGCAACATGAGAATGAAAGCACTGAATTATTACAAAACACGAATACACGAAATGTTCCCTAATATCATTCTCATCGGTGTGTACTCCTGCCTAAACTGGTCGTGTAACACCCCAAACACACATCATCTTGTCTTAACACACTGTGTGTACTTGAATCCTCTTCCCCTACTCGAGTCATTCTACATTTCCAATCCCCACAGCCCTCTGAAGGCAAGACTACATTGCATGAACATTTTATTCATGGAGTGTACTAGACAAGCTTCACCTAGACCATGTTGTTAGTGACAAGGACCGACACATGGCTCATACTACATGGCGGGTTCCAGACAGACATGACGTGTATGTGAAAGGATAACACTAACCAATGTGTGTTGTTCCTGACATAGCTCGGTACTGGGGTCAGACTACATGGCATGTTGAAGGTGGAAACGGTGTGTAGGTGAAAGGATAAAACTAACTCGTGTTGTTAGTGACACGGCTGAGTACCTAAGTCATATTACATGGCGTGTTTGTGGTAGACATTACGTGTGTTTCATCAGTTCAACCCGTCCATGTTGTTAGTTACACCGGCGGACACATGGTCAACACTACATGCCATGTTCTACTAGTACAGAGTGTGTTCTCACTATATTTTCCCTATCTCGGTTCTCACCCCACATGGCCTATGACACGTTTTACAAACTGAAGGGCGTGTACCTAATGTACAAGCCATGTACCTATGAAAAACAGTTTCTTCCCAAACAGAAGAACACATGGTGTGTATATAACATCAAACGGCATGTATTCTAGGTTTTTCCGAACAGTAAACCTCAATAACTACTCCGGAACCCAGAAAACACTAAAACAATCATTTAATGTTCCAAATTCCGATCTGTGAGGGCTCATGCTCCTCGTAAATCAATGTTTGGCATCTTATACAAATTATAAAATTTAAAAAAAGGTAATGATCCACTAAATTCATATCCATGAGGTCCCATAACACCTCAAGTATCAATGTTTGGCATTCCTTCAAGGAAAACTCTACACAAAAAATACCCTATCAAACTGTAGGTAGTTCTTTCAAGGTAACAATCAAAACAACATGCATATTTTACACATCACCAATCATATCAACATGAAATCTCTAATGCATCCTAGATGGAATGTAAAAATTGCATGACATGTTATTTCAAGCTAGTGCTTACATGTTTCATGAGATGGCATAACCTCATCTTATCGGGTTGCAATAGAAATATAACCTCAATAACATCAAAAGTAAAAACACGAATCATGTGAGTCACTCAAGGGGAAATCAAATCAACTGTAACAATTGAAAAAGTAGAAAAATTTCAATTAAATAAGGTATATTTTCTATTCCCTATACATGGGTTAGCTACACCCCGGAACAGCTTAACACCAAGTACCTATTCCTTACTATCCCTGGATAATTCTCCAAATAGTATATCAAGAGAAAATAAATCCTCTAATACATCTTTGTAATGTCCCTGTTCTGGAATCCCCCCCCCCAGAGGTGCCCCGTACCCGATTGGTCACATGTAATCGAGCACATTTCCATACACACCAGAGGCTGAAGACTAGCAGCGAGGTCCTTGGGTGTGATTATGGGGAAACTATACCCTCATTGACATAGTACACAGTGGATGTAAAAAATATATACCAGAGTTAAAGCAGTAATAAGGACATACAAAAGTAAAAGCAGGAAACTGAAAGTATAAACTAGAGAACATAAATATAATGATGCATGACATATATGTATAGGAAAATATCCAAACAAGTCAAAATGTTGGAATACAACAGTGCTAAACTATAGTTTAAAATAAAGAAGATAAACTGCTCAGCATCGCAAGCCATAGCTTATTCCCGTGCTCTCCAGCTCCACAGTAAGTCAAGTACCTCAAGTAGAAGGTTTTTCCCCTTATCTATACTTGAAACAATATAATCTATTTGGGTCCAAATGCCTTAACCAAACAGGGTGTGACACTAAATCCCAATTGGCAACCACCAAGAGATCTGTGCCTAACAGTCAGTGAATAAATGGTAGGTAAAATACATTAGGCAGTAAACAAAGAAATACTCACCAGTAAACAAGTAAGTACTCAATAGTAAACAATATAAAGTTCAAAGAATTCAAATCACTACACAACATGAAACCTCTAATCAGATCAGATGAACACCATAGGTAACCCTCTGATAAGTACCCTCAACCTATCCCCTCTGATCGTACATAGCAAAACAAGCAAGAAGGTAAACTCAAGATAACCCTATGGGAAGTTCTCACAGCCTATCCCATATGGTCCTAAATAACATGTAAAAGTAACCCTTTGGGCAGTACACTCAGTCTAACACCTATGGTTCAGCTTAAGCATAGAATCTCTGAGGAAGCAGTCACTATCAATTCCCCCTATATTCTCGTAACGGTACAAAAGGCGCTATGTGAAAGCACTCAATATCTCATTCTCCCATGTGGCCCACGTCGAAGATCTACATACACTCAGGGGAATCACTCAACGTCAATTACCCATGTGGTCTTTCATTGTAAATTATAAACACTCTGGAGAAGCCCTCAATGTCCATTCTCCCTATGGTCTATACACCGGGTTATCATGACCCTGTGTAAGTCAAGCATGTATAGCAGCGTGTAACGACCATGGTAACCATCATTAAATACATGGCTAGAATTATACAGCAGAACAACATAACAGAACAATAATCACACTATCCTATAATACTAGGCATGGGAATGTAAACCGCATCCTAATTGGAAAACTAGACCAACAATTCATAATAGGAAAAACATGCATGGAAAAAACATCCAAAGCATAATAATTCCCCCAATTATTATTCAATAACCATATACTGAGGAATACCAGAATAGTAGACAATCAATAGTGCTGAAACGATAAATGCACAATACCTCATTCATGGGTATTGGGAAAATTTGCAAAGAAAACTAAAAGACATTCAATTGAAAGGCACAAACCACATACCTTAGGTTTGGGAGATTTCAATATGTGAACCTCTAAAATTAAATCTCCTTAAAACATTATAGATCTAAAAAAAGTATAAAATGTTCAACCCAAAATAACATGGAAAAGTATTGAAATTATGAAATTATGCTCTAGTAGAAGAGATAACTCACAGATGTGATTCCAACACAACCAACGATGTTGGATTTTGATGACGGATGGAGGCTCAGGGGTTCATCGATGATCTGCGGCCATATGGAGCTCTTGGTCGAGCAAGAACTAAAAGAAGGGAATTTTGGATATTAGACGCAACCCCGATGCATTTAATGAATAAAAATTACATGGCATGTAATTTTGACGTACACGTCTTCTACTCGCCATTTCCGTACTCCACTTAATGTGGCCTCCATGTCATTCCCACACGACCATGTCTGCAGCTACTACACAGATAGCACACGACCTCCTACAGCATGTCAGTACATGGTGTGTACTAATAAAGTACACAGTGTGTACTATGAAAATTTTTAGAATTTTTGTTTTCCTTAAAAATGACATAAAAATAAAAACATTCTTGAAATGAAGGTCCAGGTTCATATAGTAGTCTGACTGGAACTTCTCCAATTTCATGTGGCCCTAAGTCCTTGGGGTGTCTCAAAGGCCATAATGTGGACTGAATTCCTTGTGAATCAACTGGCATAATGGCCTTGGTTGGACATAAAGACTTACTAGAACTGAGGACCAAACTACTGGCCCAAAGGCCTTGATGGATGAATAGTTCCTACTACTATAGTAAATTCTACAGTACCAGATATAGTGCTTGCTACATTACTATTACAATGTTACTTTTGTACCCCTACAATGCTACTATAGTAACTCGGATGTACACCTCCACTCAGATTTGATCATGGGTCTCTTGGATGAACCCACTGAGTCCTCACCCACCAGGTTGAGGCTCATGTGTAGGATTTTTGTAATATATAACGATTATAATAAAGTTATTTTTCATTAAGGAATTGAATCCATATGTTATATGTTGCTGATGAACATGAAAAATGATTTATTTTAAATTTTAACATACATTAAAACACATGATTGAGGAAAATATTACCATTAATATGTTCATGATATTGTGATAATGATGTTATGATAATAAGACGCCTAATATGAATAAAGTAAATTATATAATACAGAATACCGTAGAATAGAATAAATGATTTCATGATAATGTATTGTATGCTAACACTTGTGGTGTTATCAATACTTTTTTATTTATAGAATATATCTGAAAATATGTTTTAATTTAATGAATATGGATGCATAAATATTTATTATCATGTTTTATGTTAATTTTTGTTATTAACGTGTTTTAGGAGAATACATGATGAATGTGTTCACATGTTATGTATGTGATGATTAATCACTACTTAATGATATTTTATAGATTTATGATAATTTAATTTTGAAAATTTCGTAACAACCATTCTATGGTTTTCGATCTTAATTTCATTGTAGGGTATTATATTTATCGACTTATGAAATGGTTTAAGTTGAACGTTGGAAGTGCTTATAGAGAATAATTTAGTACAGCACAACTTGAATATCTTCACATATTAGATAAATTGTACTAACCCTTTTCTTATAATAATAACTATAGATTTATGTAATGAACTATAATTATATTATGGATATGATGATATGTTAAAATTAAATTTTAGTTCATCATAAATGAAAAATTCATTTTTTTATATTCATTTCATTGTGTATTATATAAATTGGAAATATATCAAAGCAAGATCAAAAAAAGAAATTGTTCTTAAAAAAATGATTTTAATCATGTATATATATTTTCATATAATCACATATGGTAGAATAATTCTTAAACATTAATAAATAGATCCTGAAAAAGAAATGGTATCTTATGACATACATATATGATTAAACCAATGGTCTTTTAAATCATCAAAGATTTATGGTTTTGAGGCCCTTAACTTTTCATTAATTGTTAACTTTATGGTGATTAATGATATTTATTACTTTCTATAATAATTTACACATTTCATTGATGTCTACATTTTCATTTCCCAACAATTTTCTGCATTTTGGAAACCTGGTTTTATCTTATTCTAGATGGCAGTCATATTTCTATTTCTCTGTTATTAAGAGGATATTTTTTAAACATATTTATGAAGTCATTTTTCGAAATAACTAATTTCTAAAAATCAGATCCTTGATTACTGTGATCATTTTTAAATTGCGAGGAAGCCATTTATTTAAGGTTTTGGGAATTTAATAAACAGATATTTTAAAATGAGAATATTTTATTTTATAGTATATGTGATATCAAACACCAAGATTAAAAAAATGATACATAAAACCTTGATAAATTTTGATATAATTATATTTAAGTAAATTCCCTCAAAATTTTATATAATAATAAATATATATATTATCTCTAGTTACATTCAAAATGAATTTTTTATCGCATGACACGCAACACATTGTTTATCTTGCGTTAGAAACAATATTAAGTTTAAATAAACTGTAAAATATTTGTATTATATAATATAATAGTTATCAAATAAATTTTGTAATGGCGTACATGAGATAAATTAATTATGAAAATAATGGTTATCAATTATTTATAAATAAAATAATAATCTTTAAAAAGGAAAAGAAATAGTTCTAAAAAATGTATTCTTTCAAAAATAAACAATATTCTTGCATTGTGCACATAATTTAAAATTACATTTTAAAATTTTTATAAACTTTATTTGATAAAATTGTAATATTTTTAAATAATAATATCAAATTTATATTAGGGTTAATTTTTTCTAATTATTTGACATGTAATATTTCGTTAAGAATTTTGAAAAATACTTATTTCTTTTATAACTACCAATTCATTTAAATATTTTATAGATATAAATTATAATTTTAATTTTTTTAAAAATAAAAATATATTAATATTATATCAATTAATTAAATTTCACTCAGTGGAAATATTTTCATATCGAAATTTTATATAAACAAATCATAAAATTTTCGTCATTTCATCTTTTAAAATCTACATTATCATCACCTATGTGAGATATGTTTTAAAAGAAAATATTATTACAATAGAGAATTTATTTTCAAAAATTTGATTCTATATTTTGAATTAGAATAATTTATTATTTTTAATAAGTTAAATATAATTTTTTACCAAAATAAATAGTGAAAATAGTAAAATTGTAGCAATTAATGAAAAAATTGATTTACCTGGGGGTTAAACTAAAAATATAAGGGTTAAAATAACCAAAGACATGTCTAAAATATATTTTATGGCCATATTTGGAAAACAATGTGAGTATAATTCATTGTTTTCAAACAATAAGAAGTGTGCCACTCACATCACCTTTAAAAGTTCCCCATATCCCCTCATCTTCAAACCATAAAACACTATTGTTCTTGAAAATTCCTACCATAATAAATTACCAAAATCCCTACTCTCATTTTAGATGCCTTATTTTGTGTGGAAATCCATCCTTTGAATTATTTTGTGACCAAATAAGATATCTAAAGATGTTTTTCTATTCTTTAACAAGGGTTTTTATTTAATTTATTTCTCTAAAGACATAAATTATTATTAAGACATGATGATATAATATCCTCATTGTCATAATATATTGATATGTCAGGTTGTTCTTGTAATTACATACAACCATCCCCACTTCTATCAAAATTGTTACAACATCATTATTCATGTGTATGATAGACTACCACCTTAGGAACCAATGTCATTCATTATTCCATAACCACCTCCCATGGTTTGGTATGAAGATTGATATAAAGTATATATATGATATTAACATCATAATTATATGTGATATACATGAAATAATTATTATATTAATTAAATATTTTTTATAGACCAAGAAATTCCATATTTATATTTTTTAAATTATTTGGGATTATTTTGAGTCTGTGAAAATGGACTGTTCTTGATTCTGAGGTCGGGTGTGCCCAAAATAGAATTTGGAAATTTTATTATAGTACATTCAGTAAATTTGCGAGCGGTAATTTCTATCTTTTGAACTAGTAATAAAAATGAAAATCTGAGGGCACCGTTTAACTCGTTGCGCTGGAATTTTCTCAAGGGAGGTTTATCTTTAACCGCAGAAGCTTGAGCGAAAAAGTAAGTTTTGCGTAATTTTTTAATGAATTATAAAATTACTTAATATGTTATTATAATGTTTTACCACATCATGAGTGATGGTTCTGGGACCATGAAGGAGGTCGTAAAATTAATGGGAGATATTAAATTCCCATTTACACATAGGTTATGTAACCACCACCCATATAATTAATAAGTTCATTAATTACAATGATTAATGGAAGTGTTAAACTCATAACTCCTCCTTTAAATTACTCAAACATTGCAAACAAAGAATTTTTTTGTGGATTGTCAGTGAATATTTGATGATGAAATGAAGAAAAAACATCCCTCCATTGATGAATAGAGGCTTGAAGAATGTTTTTGGTGGAATTTACCAGGGATCGACAAACCTCAGTGACTTTAACAATCATAGATTCTTCTTCCAAAACTATGGAATCTTCTCCGAATCTGATGTATGATTTGTTATTAAATTCATGTAAATTCAACACTCACATTCTTGTTCTTGGAAATCATTATGAACGTAGATTAACCAAAATGAGTTGATATGTGATTCATAATAAATTGGAGATAGTTGTTGCAGGAGTTTTGAATATGTTTTAATTTATATATGTGATGTATTTGTTTACCACAAAATTGTTATGATGCCAACACAAAAGTTACGGGGAAAATGTACAAGGAATTAAACGGATGTTGTTTTTATTGTCCTATTCTTTGGGGGTAGATTCCAAATCAATATAATCTTGAATCTGTGATCCATGTTGTGATGGAAGCAAACCGGGATGCCCATATGCATGTTCGAAAGAGAAAACGGACCACCGGAGTTGACCAAGTGGCCAGTGGAATCCAAGCCAGTTCAGTGGTGATGGAAAATGGAACCAATGTGAGATAGTGGAAGATTCCTATCGCCGTCTTCGGAGGGATGCGGTTCCCATAAGTTTCGTGGTGGAGAGAGGGGGAGGTTGACCATTCATCGGCCGCATTGGCAACGGTGGCGCGTCGTCGCGCACATCAGAGAGAAACTGTGACTTCGAGGTGAGGTGGAGGGGACCCACACACTTTGGTGGAGGGGACCCACAACCCATGGTGGAGGTGACCCGCACCGTGTAGGTCCCTCTGATATGGGGTAGTGCTATGTGGTGTCACTGGTTGAAGAAACCTGAACAGATCAAGTTGTTAGGGAAGGGGGTCCACCACACAGCTCGTGGACTGTGCCAGACACTATGTTGGGCGCCCGATGGGCCATGCCCAGCCAAGGCAGGCTGGTCCCTTCTGTAGCACTATGGGCCGAACCCAAGGCCCAACCCCCTCTATCTAGCCCAACCAGTTCGGGCCAGGTTGAGTCAGACCCAGAACCATTTCGTCCCAGATACGTTTAAAACGTCGTATTTCAAAAACAAACATATCATTTATGAAACTTCTACGGTAATGGTATCCTAGGAATGAGATGGTTTTTTTGAGATAATCCTCTTGAGATTTAGAGAAATTTGGAGTATGGTTGGGTTGGATCGAACTCAAAATCAACTAGGACCTCGGTACTAAAATGCTTATAACACACAGATACAGCATCCCATTGAAATGTCGTCTATCACATCGGGACCCAGAAGACATGTTGGAATGTTGTGTTACCAAATTGTGGAGATTTGTGGATTTTTTGGAATGAATGATATCTTGAATATCAGATTATATGGAAATCAAGTGCACCATGTGCGGGGAATCTATGGTTGGCTATCAATTAAATAGTGACCTTCTGTGGATAAGCATCATAGAAATCTTGTGTGGGTCATCATCATAGAGACCATGTGTAGATCAACATTTTAGAGACCCTATGTGTATTAGCATCCTAGCGACCCTGTGTGGATCTGTATCATAGAGACCATGTGTGTATGAGCATTATAGTGAACATGTGTGTATCAGATTCATAGTGACATAGTGTTGATCAACATTATAGTGACCCTATGTGGATCATCTGTGTGTGATGTGACAGGGACCAGCCTTAGAGAGACCTTTGATAGATCAGTGACTTAAAACCCTGTGTGGATTTTAAATGCAACAACTCATTCATGGTTCAATTGGGGAAACATTCTAACCAAACAAAATGATATACCTTAAGACTAATCATATTTATTCCTGAACTATGATTTAAATGCCTGGAATTTGAAGAGTATTTTACTTCATGCATTGTGTGTTTTCCTTTGTGGAATAATTTGAGACCGTAGAGGGTCTCAGGGTCCCTATTGGGTATTGTTATACTCACCCTTGAAATACCTTTTCCCGCACCATGTTGTGTCTTATGCACATGACGAGCCACTTGGCTGATACATTAGGAGCCATGACCAAGTGGTACATAGAGGTTACTAGTTAACATAGAGAGCTATGGAGATGTGATGTACCTACCCTTGTGGTAAGATCCATGGTGGATTTTCTCAATAGTTATTTTGTGTTTTATTTATTTCTTTTAGTTAGACTTGTATTCCAACCCCTTTACTTTCAGTACACACTTTTACTACATATGTTTTACTTCGGGGTTTACATATTGTTGTGTTCCTGGTCTATGTGTTGCAGGTTCAAAGGTAATGTCTTCCATTTTTGGGAAATGATTTTCCAGTGCAAGTCACCAACCCCTATCCTATTGGGGTAGTCACAGAAAGGGCCCTTGGGGATGGGTTGTGACAATAATTTTCATTCTGAAATGATAATTTATATCATTTTCAATGATAACATTTCACTAAATGTGAGATGATAATTTAATTTACGTACGGGTGGACTACCACCTTCACAAAAATGTTGTGACTCACTTTTTCTCACCACATCACATAGATGATACATGTATGTGTATTCAAAATAAATATTATGTTTTTATTTTTATTATTGTATTTATATAGTGATAATATATTATTTACATCCTTTCAATAAGAGAATTGAAAAATGAAAATGTTACTTGTGCATATGTATAACCTACCTTCTCCATGATTGTAACATGCTTCATTTTTTATAAACATATTTCATGATATTTTTTAAAGTAAATTTGATGTAAATATTTGATAATAATGTCATGATTAGTATTCTAGATAGTATGAAAATTTATTATATTCACAATAACTAGAACATTCATGACAAATGTTAAATTTTAAAATAAAGAAAATACCACCCAAAATACTGAAAATAATAATTGATTACTAATGAAATAATTATAGGATTTTATAAAACGATCATATATGAAATTATAAATATGGTTCATGAACTACTTAATAACTTCTTATAAACCATTATACAATTGGTTAAGGATAATTCAACAAATAATAAATGTGAGGAAAAATATTTTGCATCAATTTACATTCCATTGAGATTTATTTATTATTATAAACCTATTAACTTTAATGTTGTGTGTATACATGTCCTTTGACATGTAACATCTTTATTTATTCATAATTTGAGGTATTTTATGTACACTTTTAATAATTTCATGTAAGAATATTTGACATGAAAATTACCAAGTGGTTAAATTTATTGTACAATATGAATTTTTTTGTGATTGTTAACATTCTCATTAAACAATCACATCCTATGATTAATTATAATTGGAAATTTATTTTTTCTTAAATTATAATATTCTTGTTTGATAGATATTATTTTTTCCTAATCCGTATAACATTTTTCCATGTAGTTTCTACATAGAATGTTACATTATTAACTAAGGAAATATTGATTAATTCATATCCTTTACTCAATATAGATAAATGATGATAAGGAACATTTTTTTATATTAAATATATATTTATATATATTTCAAATTAATTTTAAATAAAAGAGACAGGTGGTCATTGGTTATATATACCCCCTTAATGTGTCTATAGTCTCATGAGATTAATCATTTTTCAAATCATATAGGTCTTTACCCTATTGTTTTAAGCTATCTTGAGGATAGATCACGACCGTATAGGTATCATGTTCTAGGGAAACATTATGATCATTAATTTATAATATCTTTCATTGATATTTCTTTTATTAATATTATATATGATATCTTCTCTATTAAATTCTCTATGGATCAATTTCATTGTCAATTTATTTATTAAATGTCAGGTTGTTTCAACAATTTCCCTTTCCATAATGATTATACCTAATCTTAACATGATATTAAAGATATTTTAATGAATATTTTGTTCAGTTATTTAATATTACATTTTCTATGCTTATTGATGCATGTTATCATCCACTATACTCTATCCTTACTAAGCATTTGAGCTCATCCTTTTTTATTAATTTCCCAAAAATATGAAGATGAATTATTTTAACGGTTTTTCAATGAAGTAGTTATTTTGTTTTTATAGTTATTATGTATTATTTTCTATTTCTAATGTAAAATATGCTACATGTATATATTTGGTACTCAAAAACTACTAAATTGATCAGTCCTTCAATATTTTATTCCTTTTGTATTTTAAAATGTAATAAATTAAGACAACAACTCTATGATACTACATTTGGGGTCACTGAGGAGGATTAACCACCTTACTGAAGACTCACCCCATCTAAATATCACATATAATATGATCTATTATATTCCATAAGGATAAATAGAGCCTCTGGGAAGTAGTCACAGCCTATCCCCTATGGTCCTACCTAACAAGTACAAGCAACCCTCTGGGCAGTACACTCAGTCTAACACCTCTGGTTCAGCTTAAGCATAGACTCTCTGAAGAAGCACTCACTTTCAATTCCCCTTATAGTCTCGTAACAGTACTAAAGGCTCTATAGGGAAGAAATAAATGTATCATTACCCATGTGTCCCATTTTGAGGATCAAAAGATACTTAGGGGAAGAACTCAACGTCAATTCCCCCTATGGTCTTGCATAGTAAATTATAAAGACACTCTGGAGAAGCCCTCAATTTCGATTATCCCTATGGTCTATACACCATGATCTCAGGGCCCTGTGTAAGTCTAGCAAGTGTTGCAGCGTGTAACTTCCATGGTAAGCCTCATGAACTACTTGGATAGAATTCCAAAGCCGAACATCATAACAGAACATCAATCACACTATCCTATAATACTAGGCATGGGAAAGTAAATAGCAGCCAAACAGGAAAACTAAACCAAAAGATCCTAAAAAAACATGAATGGGATAAACATCCAAAGCACAATAATTAACCTTATTATTATTCATTAACTATATACTCAGGCATACCAGCATAGCAGACAATCAATAGGGCTGAAACGGTAAATGTGCAATACCCCGTTCATGGCTATTGGGAAAGTATTCACATAAAACTCAAATACATTCAACATAAAGGCACAAACCACCTACCTCAGGGTTAGGATATCACTATATGTGAACCTTGAATCTTTAATCTTCTTAGAACCACATTGATCTAAAAAACATATAAAATGTTCAACCCAAAATAATAAGGAAAATAATATAAATCCTTAAATGAGGCTCCAATAGAAGAGATTAATCACTGATGTGATTCCAACGCAACAAACAGTGTTCAATTCTGATGACAGATTAATGCTCAGGGGGTTCATCAATGATCTGTGGCCGTACAGAGCTCTCAGTTGAACAAGACCTAAAAGAACATCATTATTTTTATTATAAATGACATCGGTGAGTTTAATGAAAAAAAAGTACATACCGTGTACTTTTGAATTACACGACGTGTACTCGTTGTTTCCGTACTCCGCTTTATGTGGCCTCCAAGTCACTCCCACACGGACAAGTGGGTGGCTACTACACGGCTAGAACACGGCCTCTGGCTACAAGTCAGTATATAGAGAGTACTCATAATTTATATGGTGTGTACTAAGAAAATTTCTAGAAATTTTTTTTTCCTCAAAAACGACAGAAAAAGAAAAACATTCTTGAAATGAAGGTTTAGGTTCTTACAGTAGTCTGACTGGAACATCTCCATTTTCATGTGGCCCTAAGGCCTTAGGGTAGACAAAGGCCTTAATGTGGACTGAAGGCCTTGTGAATCAACTAGAATGAAGGCCTTGGGTGGCCTGAAAGCCTTATAGGAACTGAGGACCAAACTGGTGGCCCAAAGGCCTTTATGGATGAATAGTTAATGCTGCTATAGTACATTCTACAGTTCCTGCTACTGTGTTTGCTACATTACTACTACAGTGCTACTTTAGTACTCTTACAATGCTACTATAGTAACCCGGAAGTACGTCTCCACCCCTATTTGATCATGTGTCTCTGAGATGCACATACCGAGGCCACATCAACCAGGTTGAGGCTCATGTGTAGGATTTTGTATTATATAATGATTAAAATAAAGTTATTTTTTATTAGGGAATTGAATCGATATGTTATATGGTGCTGATGACCAAGAAAAATGATTTATTTTAAATTTGAACAAACATTAAAACACATGATTGAGGAAAATATTACCATTAATATGTTCATGATATTGAGATAATTATGTTATGATAATAAGACGCCTAGTATGAATAAAGTAAATTATATAATAAAGAATATCATAGAATGAATTAATGATTTCTTGATTAAGTATTTTATGCTATCACTGGTGGTGTTGTCAATAATTTTTTATTTATATAATATATCTAATAATATGTTTTTATTTTAATGAATATCGATGCATGAATATTTGGAATCATGTTTTATGTTAATTTATGTTATTTCCATGTTTTAAGAGAATACATGATGAGTGAGTTCACATGTTAGGTATGTGATGATTAATAACTACTTCATGATATTTTAGGGACTTATGATAATTTCATTTTGAAAATTTAGTAACCTCCATTCTATAGTTTGGATCTTAATTTACTTGTAGGGTCTTATATTTCTCCACTTATTAAATGGTTTAAGTTGAACATTGGATGTGTTTTTAGAGAATAATTTAGTACTACACAATATGAATATCTGCACATATTAGATAACTTATACCAACCATTTTCTTATAATAATAACTAAATATCAAACGAATGAACTATATTTATATTAGGGATATGATGATATATTAAAATTAAATTTTAGTTCATCATAAATGAAAAATTCATTTTTGTATATTACTTTCATTGTGTATTCATTAAATTGTAAATTGATCAAAGCATGATCAAAAAATAAATTGTTCTAAGAAAAATGATCTGTATCATGTATGTATATTTTCATATAATCACTTGTGGTAGAATAATTCTGAAACATTATGAAATAGATCCTGAAATAGAAATGGTATCTAATGACATACATATCTTATTAAAAAAATGGTCTTTTAAATCATCAATGATTTTTGGTTTTGGGGACCTTAAGTTTTCATTAATTGTTAAATTTATGGTGATTAATGTTATTTATTATTTTATTTTATAATTTACACATTTAATCAATGTCTATATATTCATTTCCACACAATTTTCTCCATTTTGGCAACCTGGTGTTTTCTTATTCTAGATGGCAGTCATATTTTTCTTTCTCTATTATTAAGAGGATATTATTTAAACCTATTTATGATGTCATTATTCAAAAAAAAAATTAATTTCTCAATATCAAATCCCTGATTACTATGATCATTTTTAAATTGTGAGGATGGCATTTATTTAAGGTTTTGGGAATTTAACACACTGATATTTTAAAATGAGAACATTCTATTTTATAGATTATGTGATATGAAACAAAAAGATTAGAAAAATGATACATAAAACCCTGATAAATTTTGATATAATTATATTTAAATAAATCCCATTAATATTTTAAATTATAATAAATACATATTTTATCTCCAGTTACAATGAAAACGAATTTTTTTATTGCATTACACGCAAAACCTTCTTTAGCATGTGTTAGAAATAATATTAAGTTTAAATAAAATGTGAAATATTTGTATTATATAATATAATAGTTATCGAATAAATTTTGTAATTGCGTTTATGTACTAAATTAATTTTGAAAATAATGGTTATCTATTGTTTATAAATAAAATAATAATATTTAAAAAGGAAAAGAAATATATTCTAAAAATGTATTCTTTTAAAAAGAAACAATAGTCGTGCTTTGTGCACATAATTGAAAATTACATTTTAAAAATCTTATAAAATTTATTTGATAAAATTGTAATTGTTTTTTAAATATTAATATCAAATTTATCTTAGTGTTAATTTTTTCTATTTATTTGAAACGTAATATTTCGTTATGAATATCGAAAAATACTTATTTAATTTATAACTACCAATTAATGTAAATATTTTATTGTTATAAATTATAATTTTAATTGTTTTAAAATTAAAAAATGATAAATATTATATCAATTAATTAAATTTAACTCATTGGAAATGTTTTCATATTGAACTTTTATATAAACACATCATAAAAGTTTAAACATTTGCTCTTTTATAATATATATTATCATCACGTATGTTAGATTAGTTTTAAATGAAAATTTATCTACATTGGAGAATAGAATTTTGGAAATTGGATTCCATATTTTTAATTATAATAATTTATTGTTTTTAATAAGTTAAATAAAATTTTTTAATCAAAATAAATAGTGAAAATAGTAAAATTATCTCAATTAATGAAAAAATTGATTTACCCGGGGGATAAACTGAAAATATAAGGGTTAAAATAACCTAAAATGTTCTAAACTATATTTTATGGCCATATTTGGAAAAAAAATGTGAGTATAATTCATTCATTTCAAACAATAAGTAGTGTGCCACTCACATCACCTTTAAAAGTTCCCCCCTATCCTCTCATCTTCACACTATAAAACCCTATATTTTTCAAATATTCCTACCATAATAAATTTTCAAAATATATAAACTCATCTTATATGCCTTATTTTGTATGGAAATCCATCCATGGAATTATTTGGTGTCCACATAAGATACCTTAAGATGTTTTTCTATTTTTTAACAAGGGTTTTTATTTAATTTCATTCCAAATAGACATAAATTATTATTAAGACATAATGATATAGTATCCTCGTTGTAAAAATTATATAGATATGTCGTGTTCTTCTGGTGATGACATACAACCATCCCTACTTCTATCAAAATTGTAACAACATCATTATTCAAGTGTATGACAGAATACCACCTTGTGAACCAATGTCATTCATTTTTTCATATCCACCTCCCTTGGTTTTGTATGAAGATTGATATAAATTAGATATATGGTTTTAATATCATAATTATATGTGATAGAAATGAAATATTTATTATATTAATTAAATTTTTTTATAGACATGGAAATTCCATATATATATATATATTAAATTAGTTGGGATTATTGCTAGTCTGTGAAAATTGGCGGTTCTTGATTCTGAGGCCTAGTGTGCCCGAAACAAAATTTTGAACTTTTCTTATGGTATGTTTTAGTAAATTTGCGTGTGCCAATTTCTATCTTTTTAACTGGTGCTAAAAATAGAAATATGAGGGCACCGTTGAACTCGTTGCACTGGAATTTTTTCAAGGGAGGCTTATCTTCAACCACAGTAGGTTGAGTGAAAAAGTATGTTTTGCAGAATTTTTGAAAGAATAATAAAATTACATAATATTTTATTGTAATTTTTCACCATATCATGAGTGATGGTTGTGGGGACCGTGAAGGAGGTCAGGAAATTAATGGGAGATATTAAATGCCCAATTACACATAGGTTACGTAACCACCACCCATATTATTAATAAGTCTATTAATTACACTCATTAAAGGAAGAGTTAAAATCTTAGCTCCTCCTTTAAATTTTTCAAACATAGAAAAAAAGAATTATGGCTGGATTGTCATAGAATCTTTGAAGATCAACCGTAGAAAAACATCCCTCTATTAGAGAAACGAGGCTTCAGCAATGTTGATGGAGGAATTGATCTGGGATCGGCAAACATCTTTGACTTCAACAAACATAGATTCTCCTTCCGTAACTATGGAATCTCCTCTGAATCTAAGGAAGGGGTTGTTATTAAATTCATGTAAATTCAAAATTCTCATTCTCATTCTTGAGAATCATTATGAACGTAGATCATCCAAAATGAGTTGATTCGCGATTCCTAAATAATTGAAGATGGTTGTTGTAGGAGTTTTGAATAGGTTTTTATTTATATATGTGATGTATTCGGTTACCACAAAATTATTATCATGATAATGAGAAGGTTGTGGGGAAAACATTCAATGCTTGAAATGCCTACTACTTTTTTTCATTTTCTTTGGGGGCGGATCCCAACTCAACATAAACTTGAATCTGTGAGCCATGTTGTGATGGAAGCATCCCAGGAGGCCTATAGGCATGTTTGGAAGGGAAAACCGACCATCGTAATGGACCAAGTGGATAGTGTAATCCATGATGGTGTAGTGGTGCTGGATAATGGCACCAACAGGAGACAGTGGTAGAGGCCTATCGCCATCTTCGGAGGTAGGTGGTTCCCGTAAGTGACGTGGTGGATAGAGGGGGCGGTCGACCATTCGTCGGCCGCGTTGGCAACGGCGGTGCACCGTCGCGCACCTCGTAGCGAAACTGTGACTTCAAGGTGGGTTGGAGGGGACCCACACCCTGTGGTGGAGGGGACCCGAACCTTGAAGTGGACGTGACCCGCACCCTGCACATCCCTCTGATAGGGGGTAGTGCTATGTGGTGTTTTCGGTAGAAGAAACCTGAATGGATCAAGTTCTTAGGGAAGGGGGTCCACCACACAACGGGCAGACTATGCCAGAAACTATGTTGGGTGCCTGATGGGCCGCGCCCAGCCAAGGCAGGCCAGTCCTGTCTATAGCTCAGTGGGCCGATCCGATGGCCCGACCCCCTCTGTCTAGCCCAACCAGTTTAGGCCAGGTTGGGTCGGACCCGGAACCATTCAGTCCTAGATACATTTAAAAGTTCGTGTTTCAAAAAAAACATATGTTTTAGGAACCGT
Organism: Viscum album; assembly: GCA_963277665.1. Lineage (NCBI taxonomy): Eukaryota > Viridiplantae > Streptophyta > Magnoliopsida > Santalales > Viscaceae > Viscum > Viscum album. The sequence continues at coordinate 723,011,064 of OY728119.1, forward strand.
CTATGGTGCTGGAATCCTGGGACTGATATGCTTTTACTAAGATACTACACTTGAGATTTTGAGAAATCTGGTGTACGGTTGGCCTGGGTCGAACACAAAACCAACTAGGACCTCGGTACTAAAATGCTTATAACTCACAGATAGAGCATCCAATTGATGTGTCGTATATCGCGTTGGGACCCATAAGACATGGCCGTATGTTGTGTTAACAAGTAGTGGAGCTTTTTGGATGTTGAGGAATGAAAGGTATCTTGAATAGCAGATTCTATGGAAATCAAGTGCAGCAAGTGTGGGGAATCTATGGTTGGATGTCAATTAAATCATGACCCTATATGGATCTGCATCATAGAAACATTGTGGGGGTCACCATCATAAAGACCATGTGTAGATCAGCATTCTAGCAACCCTATGTGGATTAGAATCATAGTGTCCTTATGTGGATCTACATTATAGTGGCCATGTCTGTATGAGCATTCTAGTGAACCTGTATTTATCAGCATCATAGTGACCCTGTGTTGGTCAATTTTATAGTGAACCTATGTGGATCATTAGTGTGCGACGTGATGGGGACAAGCCTTAGAGTGGTCTGTCATGGATCAGCGACATACGACCCTGTGTGGATTTAATATAGAACAACTCATTCATGGTTCATTTGGGGAAACATTCTAACCGAACAAAATGATATACCTTAGGACTAATCATCTGTATTCTTGAACTCTGAGATGAATTCCTAGTTTGTGATGTGTATTTTAATTCGTGATTTGTGGGTTTTACTTTGTGGAATTCTTTGAGACCTTAGAAGGTCTCCGGTTCCCTACTGGTTATTGTTATACTCACCAGTGAACGGCCTTTTCTAGCACCTTATTGTGTCTTGTGCAGACGATGAGCTGCTTGACTGATACATTAGGACCCACGAACAGGTGGTATATAGAGGTTACTAGTTGATGTGGAGAGCTATGGAGATGTGATGTACCTACCCTTCTGGTAGGATCCTTGGTGGATTATCTAAAGAGCTATTTTCTGTTTTATTTTTATCATTTAGTTAGACTTGTATTCCAGCCCATTTATATTCAATAAACACTTTTACTACATCAGTTTTACATCAGGCTTTTCATTTTTGCGTTTTCCTGGTCTATGTTTTGTAGGTTCAAAGGTAATGTCTTCCATTTTAGGGAAATGATTTTCTAGTGCTAGTCACCAACACCTATCCTATTGGTGTATTCACGGAATGGGCCCTTGGGGATGGGTTGTGATAATAATTTCCATTCTGAAATGATAATTTATATCATTTTCAATCCAAACTTTTCACTTCATGAGTGATAATAATGTAATTTACGTATGTGTGGACTACCACCTTCACATAAATGTTGTGAATCACTTTCCACACCACATCACATGGATGATATATGTAAGTGTATTCAAAGTAAATAATATGTTATTATTGTTATTATTTTATTTCTAGAGTGAATATATATTCTTTACATCCTTTCAATAATGAGCATTGAATAATTGAAATGTTACTCATGCGTATGTATAACCTACCTTAACCATGATCGTAGAATGCTTCATTTTTTATAATCATATTTCATGATGTTTTGTAATGTAAATTTGATGTAAAGATATGATAATTATGTAATGATTACTATTATAGATAGTATCAAACTATATTATATTCACAAGAACTAGAACATTCATGACCAAGCCTAAATATGAATATATAGAAATTACCAACCAAAATAATGAAAATAATAACTAATTACTAATGAAATAATGATAGGACTTTATAAAACGATCATATATGAAATTATAAATATTGTTCATGAACAACTTAATAACTTCTTTTAAACAACTATAAAATAGGTTATGGAACATTATACAAAAAATAAATTTGAGGTTTGATATTTTGTCTCAATTTACATTCCATTGAGATATTTTTATTATTATGAACCTGTTATCTTTTATGTGGTGTATATACATATCCTTTTACATGTAGAATCATTATTTATTCAAAATTCGTGGTATTTTAAGTACACTTTGAATAATTTCATGTAATAATATTTGACTTGAAAATTACCTAGTGGTTAAATTTATTGTACAATCTCACATTTTTGTGATTGTTAACATTCTCATAAAACAATCACATCCTATAAAAAAATTTAATTGGAAATTTATTTTTTCTTAAATTAAAATATTGTTGTAAGATAGATATTATTATTTCCCAAACCGTATGAAAAGTTTCCATGTAGTGTTTACATAGAATATTACTTAACTAACTAAGGAAATATTGATAAATTCATATCCTTTACTCAATATATATAAATTATGATAAGGATTTTTTTTTTTAAATTAAAATTATTATTATTTATATTTGGAATTATTTTTAAATAAAAGATTTGGGTGGTCCTCGGTTATATATACCCCCTAATGTATCTATAGTATCATGAGATTAATCATTTTTCAAATCATATGTGTTTCTAACCTATTGTTTTAAGCTATATTGAGGATAGATCATGATCATATAGGTATCATGTTCTTGGGAAGCATTATGATCAATAATTAATAAAATCATTCAACGATAATTCTTTTATTTTTATTATATATGAGATTTTCTCTATTAAATTTTCTACGGATGAATTTTATTGTCAATTTTTTGATTAAATGGCATGTTGTTTCAACAATTTGCCATTTTATAATGATTATACCTTATCTTACCATGATATTATAGACATTTTAATGAAAATTTTTTTCTGTTATTTAATATTACATTTTTTTATTCTCATTGATGCATGATATCATCTACTATACATTATCCCTACTAATAATTTGATCTCACCCTTGTTTTATTACATTCCCAGAAATATGAGGAAGATATATTTTAATGGTTTATCAATGAAGTAGTTATTTTTATTTTTATACTTATTATTTACTATTTTCTATTGCCAATGTAAAATATGCATCATGTATATATTTGGAACTCCAAAATGACTAAATTGATTGGTCCTTCAATATTTGATTCCTTTTGTATTTGAAAATGTACTAAAGTAAGAAAACAACACTATGATACTATATTTTGGGTCACTATGGAGGATTAACCACATTCTTGAAGACTCACCCTATCAATATATCTAATCTAATATGATCTATTATATTCAATAATGATAAAAAGAGCCTCATCCAAACCCGAACATGTGATCAGTGAATTCTTCTCATGATCCCAAGTACCATGATCACTATAGAATGGGGTGAGTCCAACATTTAATGGATCCACCAACACAATAAAATACACAATTAATAAATAAAATGTAATCATATTACATTATCTTAACAAAAAAATTATATACCTATATGTAATAGTTAATAAATAAACTATGTTGATCCTATGGTTCTAAAACAACACCTAAGATCAACCTGAACCAACCTTAACTATTTTTGGAGTGCATTTTATAACATCACATAACTAGTCTTATCCAAATTAGGCATGTGGGTGATTCACAATATAATTTCCTAGATTATCCAATTTACAATTTTTATAAATCCCAAGAACATGTCCAATTCATTCTAAATCCAATAACCAAGAGCTAAATTCATGGAAATTTGTTAAGGAATTTCAACTCCAATATCGAAGAGCTAATTTCAAGTCATGTGTCCAAGTAATTATTACTCTAATACGCAAAAGGAAAATCCAATGTCTACATATAATGAATTATAAAAATAATAATCAAGATCTATATTCAAGGAATGTTCCTAATGAATTCCTGCATAAATACATAAGATTCAAATGTATGGATATTGTCTTGGGAATTCCAACTCCAATACCAATGATCCACATTAGATAATGTATATATTTTACAAGATTCTAAGGACTAAATCCAATTCAATAAAATCCTATATCATTCATCATGGATCGATCTTAGGAGAAAGCTCAATGCATCTCATGTATCTCAATACATATCAATTGGAATTTCATACAACTAACAACATGTCTTGTCATAATCACCATTTGTTCATTAGGCCCACATCATTATTATATATTATAAGGTTAAGTGATTGATTTTTACTTACCATTTCCCTTAAGAACCCTCTAAAAATGGTCAATAGATCTCTAGGGAACCCACCAGAGTCCTCTAAGTCTCCTCAAATCTAAAAAATTACACTTGGTTATCCACTTTCATGCTCTGAATTCTCAGTGTAACTGCATACACATATGGTGAATTTCATACCATGGACTTTTCAAAGTCAAATAACGGCCTCACTATCGCCATAAGATATGTCATTCAAGAATTGGCCTCAAGGGGTGTAATGAATATAGTGACCCACCTTTCAATACATTACATTCAATATTATTCCATAACAGAATATTATAGTAGTAATTCAATGGTCATATTATGATCTAGTGTCTTTGAAAAATGATATATAATACAAAAATTAAATTGGAAAAAGATAAACATAAACATTATTTAATCCTTTTGAAGGACATCTTTGTTATTCTATATTATTTTAACACATATTATGTAATGATTTGGAGATATACATCAATTGAAAATGGTGAGAATAAAGCCCTGTAGGGGTTAAAAAGTCATTGAAAAATTAAAAACCATAATGGAAAAAAAGGTTTTATGACATGGTAATATCATAAAAGGAGCTTGACACATAAATTTGAAATATGAATTCAATATAAAAATGAGACATTTATAAGTGTATTAGAAAGGATTATGACCATGGTTTTATTAGAAAATAACCAATTTCATTCAATAAGGTATTATAAACAATGTTATCATAAGAGATTAATTATCAGTACCACAAAATTGGGGATCCATAGTTCACCCCTTTATCAGTGCTAGAAAAAAACTAATAACGGGGGGGGGGGCTTTATCAGCTCTAAAAGAAGTGTTGATAAAGGTCACTTTAAACAATTCTAAAACGAACTTATTAAAGTTACCCTTTATCAGCACTATTTTTAGTGTTGATAAAGGCCCCCCTTTAAAAGTGCTTTTTCCTAGTGCTGCTAAATTTAAAAAACCATGAAAAATAATATATTGTTTTATATGTGTATTTTTATTGATATAAATATAATATGTATTTTTTTAATGTGTTTTAGATTAGGATAAATAGATAATTACATTAAATATGTACAAAATTTTATAAAATGGAATTTAGATATTTTAATAAATATTATTACATAATAATTTGAAAGTTATCATTGATTAATAGAAATTCAATGACAATTTGAAGACACAAAAAAGCAAAAAATAATAATAAATGGTTTAAAATAAGTTGAAAATGAAACTAAAACATCATACGTCCATAAAATTTGATCCGGTTGTACGTTTGAGCTCTACATCATCTAAAATTGAAGCTTACGATGAGCTATACATGGTAATTCTCCATAAAAACCATATATTACATTTTTGGGGCCCAAAAAGGCCAAGAAGACCTCCAAAACAGAGATTTTAGTAAGGATACCCCAATTTTGATAACATTCAAATAGGTATAACTTATGATCTAGATATCCTCTAATCCTGTTCCACATATCATATCGAATATTGTTTCGTTTTTCTTGATTTTACTGGTTGTGGTATTGAAACAGACAGTTGGATTAGAGGTTATGGTTATTTTAACATTTTATAGTTTTTCAGATACACATATATATGTATTTATTCATTAATATGTGTGTCTGTGTGTCTCTCTATGTGTGTGTGTGTTATATATATGTAAGTACATATGCGTTTATTTATTGATAAAGACAAATAAAATAAATATTTTATAAATTTATTTAAAATGAATCTTATAAATATATACTTATATACAAATAAATATATGGATACATAATTATAACTATATATATATAATTAGATATAAATATATATAAATATAATAATAAATATATACATATCTATTAACATATGAATAAATATATATGTATTAACAAAAATGAATATATTTATATTAATATGAATCTATATTAATATACGAATAAATATAACTATATAATTATATATATAAATATCATTAAATGGGGGAAAAACTAAATGGCGTAGTGGGAATGGTGTAGGGTTTCATGGGATGAGGTTTGGGAATTGAGTTTTGGTGCAATCAAAGGGCGTGCAAGTGCAATTGGGAGGGGGAAGCGTGGGCGAAGGTAGAATGCAGTGAGAGGGAGGGGGCTTCACCTAGCGCAGATAAAAGGGGGTGGGGTCTAACACTGTTAAAAGTGCTCCCCCCACATTATATAATATTTTAATTTTTTTAATTTTATATTTTACTTTTATCAGCGCATAAAAAAATAGATGACAAAAGGGGACCTTTATCGGTGCTAAAAAAGAATTAATAAAAGGGACCCCCTATCTTCCCCTTGATTAAAAGCACATTTCTAGTGCTGTTAATGACCTTTTTCAGCACTAATAAAGACCATATTTCCAGTAGTGTATTAACCTGACATGTTAGTGAACAATCAGGTTGAACACTTAATTTTTCTTAACCCCATTGATCCACCCTGGCCATAATAAATCATTTCACCAATAACCAGTGGGAATAATGGACATATTTTGAATAAAATCATTTAGTATATATGGTCTTTAAGACTTCATCATTTCATTTTTTTAAACCATGCTATGGAAATATGGTTTATTACATATAAACCTCCAATCAATAAATAATGTTTATATGTAAGTCAATATTTTAATAATTATAGTTGGTTTGGATTTTCACAATATAATTATTTTTATGTAATGAAGATAAATTTAATAAATAAATTAGGAAATATTATGGTTATACAGTGTGGATTAATGAAACAACATGATGAGAAGGAATACATTTATCAGATTAATAAAAAACATTTTTTTATTTAATTGGATAACCGAGTATTTATGAAAAAAATACAATTCAACATTTATAAGACATACCAAAAAATTGGTACTGGAATAGAAAAGAAGCAGAGCAATCCTTTCTTACCAAAGGAAGCCACTTCTTAATGATTTGATAAGGAAACCATCAGAAAATATTGACACCATAAATGGACTTTAGAGATGAAAATGTGTAAAATTTCATGATTACATTATTTTTAGTATAGTATAATGGGATAAAGGGGGGGATATTTATAGTAAAATTTTAAAATATAATTAATAAGGACTTAAAATAGGCATTGAAAATATTTTTTCCTAAAATTGGAAACCAACAGGATTAACCTTGGTTTTTCTCTTGGTTTATGTAATTTATATGTTGGTTTATTAAATTTTAGGGCATATGAAATTAATAGTAATATTATATTTAATTTTTTATATTTGAAGATAATTTTTCAATAACCAAATTCTTTTAAAATATTAATTTCCAATTAATACATTGGAATGTTCATTATAGAATTAAAATTTATTTTAATTCATTAAAATAAATTATATCAACAAAAAAATATTTTCTCTTTTTGATTCAATTTTAAATTATAATTAAATAAACATTACATACTTATGATGTCATAAAACACATTTACAATGAAACACGGTATTACTAATATTCACTGAAAAATAATTTTTTATAAAATTATGCAAATTTCACCCTAAAAAAATTCCACATTTTTATAATGTTTATTTTACAAAAATAAATTCTTAAATTTTTTTAATTTTAATATTTAAAATAAAAAAATTATCTAAAAGTAACAATTTTAATGACACAGTAAAATTTTTGATACTTATAAAAATTTTATAGGATATTATAAAAAACGTTGGCCATTTATATTTAAATAAATAATTATTTATAAGAATATTTAATAAAATTATATTATATTTAGAATACCTAATTTTTTATAAATGTATATATAGTTTCTAAATATTCAATTATGATTTATTTGAATCCATAAATATATTTTTAAAATTTACCTTCTATTAATGTGTAAATTTTTAAATAAATTTATAATGAAAATTTCAATTGATGAAATAAAATTTTCATTTATATAATGTAAATTATGATTTTATGATTTAATGTTCAAGATACATAACCACTTATTACACAAGTATATTTTATATAGGAAATGGGTGTGATAGTTTTAGTTTAATTGGGTAGATCAATTAACATTAACATTGTGGTGAACTCCTATAAATTACACTTCTCCCTTAGTTGATTTTATTCAAAGATCAGTTGTTGAAGTGATCATTTTTCATGGTAAGTGTTGAAATTATAGTGATTCTAACTCTAACCCATGTTCTGATAAATTTGTTTCAAAGGCAAGGATCCTATTATTTTAGGCTAATTCTTATCCCTTCAACATTAATTAATTTTTTTAATAACCCATTATAAAATATAATTATAACAGGAAAATTATTAGTAATGGTCATATTTCTCATGTGATATATTTAATAGTGGTCACAATAACCAACAGTCAACTAATAGTAATGTAATGTTCTTATCTAAGAAGTCACATTTCTAATTAGAACATATATACTTATAATCAATCACCTATAAATTCTACAGTATTCGAAATGTTATTTACATTTCATCAGAAATATATATATTATATTACAAATAATTTATTTTGTTTTAATATCATTCATGGGAGGAATAGTCTTTCTAGAAAAATTCAATCCAATGTAGTACCCCATTGAGTGATCATTAATTTTTTTATTTTAATATCATTATACTAGTCATAGATAGTGAATGGTATTATTAAATTCCATGTAATATTATATTTTTATAAAGGCACCATATGTACATACATTATGAAATATAATAAAATTATCAAAATTATTGAATTTTTTTATTTAATTATAATAGAGGAAATTTTTAAGATGTTACATCCCTATATGAAATTCACTCCTTGAATTTTTTGTTCAGCATTAAAAAGGGGTGGTATTTCATTTTCATCACTTCTTTATGATCTAATGAAGCTTGTACAAACTTTTTAATCCCCTATAAAACATTAAAAACACATATTGTCTGGTTCCTCAGAACATGTTCCCTACATTCAATATTGTTGAGTGGTTCATATTCATTTTATAGATTAGGTTTGAATTCCATATCATTTTTTCTAGTATTATATTTGGGTATAAAATGTAATTTATCTAAATGGATAAATGAAATTTGGGGTTTGTATTTGAAAAAATTGTACTGATACTTGATATATAGCTACTCCAATGAACTCTAATATCTTAAATGATTTAATATAACATGGACATGGTTTCCACTTCATTATATACATCAGTCACCCTTTCCATAGTGATAATATAGGTATAATTTTTACCATTAAAAAACTATATTTATTTCCTTCTATTATGACTAAATTTTCTATCATCTCTTAGAAGCATTGATGTGTTTGTGGATCACATGTATCGTTCCTATAATTCATTTCACATTTACAAGTGCTAGTAGTTTTCCTCCTCCAACATTATCCAAACATGTTGGAGTTATGAACCTCTTCCCATATAGTTATTTATATATATCTAGTAGAATGAATGATTCAAAACTATTTTAAAAGTATAATTCAATAATGGGAAGATGTTTATCCCAAAACCATGAAATTAATGAGATAAAACCCATCACATTTCATTCAATTTTTGAATTATCTTCTATGGTATTCCATCAGTTTGATGATGATCAGATATTATAATGTTTACCTCTTCATAAATATAATTTTGAAGGATCCCTTTTAACATATATGTAAATATTTGATCATATTTTAAATAGCATGATAGAAGAACCCTGGGATGTTTCTCCACATCCAGAATATACTAATGATAAAGGAACTAAATGTATAAATATTATCATATATTGTTAAATTTAGAATAATTTTTAATCTATCAATGTTGACCCATATAGCATTGTATCCCTTTTATGTCTTCATAATAATAGTAAAAAATTACATAGTTATTTTCTCCTACATCCATAAGAGGGTGTGTGATGGTTTCAATACATCTTTGGAATTTTTCACTTAGCCTTCAATACTGACATAAAAAACATCATGTAGTATAATCAACAATTTTTATTTTCATTTTATAACACAAATTATAAACTCATTGATATCTATACAGAATATTCCTCTATAGTTTATATAAAATTAAGGGTATTTATCTTCATCAATCATTTATTTATTTAGCTTTGTATTAGATAGGGCACTTAGGGTTATACTAAACATCATTTTTCCCTCATGATCGTCAATGAACTCAGAATACATTCAATTATTAATAGCTTCTATATTCTATAGTAACATTGGATCACCACTATATTATTTATTAATAATTTTTAGAAATGATGTTTGGGAAATAATTTGGAATAGGATATATTATTTTCCTTCCCTTATAACTTCCTTGTCTATCATTATCAAGTCTTCAACCAATGGATCACCATTAATACCCATAACAATAGGAATTGTGGGGTCATTCCAACTAAATGCTTCAGTAACATCGGTTTCTTTTCCCTGGTGATAATGAATAAATCATTCATATTCCACAAATAGTTTTAAATATCTATTTTTTCATGGTTTGTTTCATTAGTGGGAATATTTTCCTCAATATCTGATGGTCTGTGTATATATCACACTTGTCCACATAAATTCATTGTCTTTGTATATTTATTTAAAAATATTTTTTTTAACTGCATATAATGTGTAGGATAATTTATTTCTTTAGGATTTAACTATTTTTATACATTGGAAATCACATGGTAATTTTTCATGAGTAAGCATCCAATTCCATTTATGTTTGAATCACTATAAATGAAAAATAAATTCCCATTTAAATGTAAATTTAGCAAAGCCTTACTAACCAAAATCTTCTTCAATTCATTGAAAAATAACTCACACTCAATTATCTAGTTAAACTAACTCACTATTGAGATAAATTATTTATTTTAATATAAATTCATTAAAATATATTCACAAGAAATCTATATTATCCAGTTAGATAATGAAAACCTTGAATATATGTTATATTTGATATATTTTTCCACTCCTCCATGGATTATATTTTTTCTAGATCAGCTAAGATTCCATCATTGATCCGGATGTATCCCAATAATGATACATTTTTTAACCAGATCATAATATTTATTAATTTAATAAAAATATCCTTTGTCCTTAGATTTTGTAAAATGTCCCTCAAACGGTACTCATTCTCTTCGTGACATTTTTAATATATTTAAATATCAAGGTTATCATTATCTAACTGGATAAAAGAGATTTCTTATGAATATATTTTAATGAATTTAAATTAAAAAAATTATTTAACTCAAAAGTGAGTTAGTTTAACTAGATAATTGAATGTGAATTATTTTTCAACGAATTGAAGAAGATGATGGTTAGTAATCCTGTTGGACTCCTCATGTGTTAATCGTGTTTTAATGATCAAAAATCCTATTACTGTTAATTAATCTCAATCTTTATTGTATATCTTGCTAATGCTTTTCAATCTCAATAATAATTACACATCATGTTTTAATGATTAAAAATCTTATAGATGTTAATTACTCTCTTTATTATTTACAAGTCTTTTTCATGATTGCAAATCTCACATATATTATCAAGCCTTTATGTTTTTTATTCAAGTTCTCTTACTCTCTAATGATTAAACATAATCCATATTTTTCATATTACTGTCTAAGTTCAAATATAGATATTTTTCTTAGTATGGACTCACCGTGACCCAGACACCGTGAAGGACTCACCGTGACCCAGACACCGGGAAGGACTCACCGTGACCTAGACACCGGGAAGGACTCACCGTGACCCAGACACCATGAAGGACTCACCGTGAACCAGACACCGTGAAGGACTCACCATGACCCAGATACAGTGAAGGACTCACCATGACCCAAACACCGTGAAGGACTCACCGTGACCTACATACCGTGAAGCTATATTCCCTGAAGATCATACCATGAAGCTCTTACCGTGAAGCTCATAGCACGAAGCTCATACCGTGAAGACTATACCGTGAAGAAGACATCGTTAACATAATCATTGTGACACCATTTCTTAGCTTTTTGTCAATATTATCTAAATAATTCTAAGGGTCAAATTTTATGTTTTTAATGCAATTAATGTTCTTTAATTATAGTTAATGGAATGTTAGGAAAACGTATCTCATACCTATGAAAAGGGAATCATTCCTACTGCCATAACTCGTAGAATATAAGGAAGCTTGAGATGCAGTACACGTGCGGTGTGCAACTGTGAATATACAATGAGAAGAACTTACATACACCCGAGAGAACTGTGCTGAACACGAAGAAAAATCCTAAACAAGAAAGAGATTGCAAGACGCTCAATGAATTCTCATGAATGAAATCCAACACCACTAAAGAACACACGACGAATCAAGAGATATTTTTCATTCCTGTAGAATACAAGCTGAACTACGACACTTTGTTTTTCAACAAAAAAACTAAAGGACTCAGAAGCATTCCTGCGGAATCCAATGAGTCTAGAGCTGCATTTATAATCACTAGATATTTCTAAACTCTTATGTGTCTCTCTATGTGATTTATTTCTTAACTGTCATGCAGTGTGGTGTACTCTGTATTTCTTATACACACACAGTCTCTCGCACTGAATTGGAGGATATCAAAATCATCACTCCAAATCTCTTAACTCTTGTTTACCAACATCAAATGTGGAAGAGGCCCTTGTGTGGCCTGGTCTTTGTTTTGTTTCCCACGAAGAATAGTGGTAGATGTCCCTGTGTGGCCTGGACAGTTTTGTAAACTGTTTTTAACCCTGATCCAGGGTGTGGATCAAATTTATAAAAATTTGAGAGGACTAATTCTCGGCTTTAGACTGAACCTCTTGTTATATCTGTTGTGCATCTTATGTTTAAGTTCAAAGTATACTACATATATCTTATTTATTCCTCTTCTATTTCATTGAAATACAAAACTATTTTAAAGTTACTTTGATAGTTAAATTATCAAGTGTTTACAAATATTGTAAATCAGTAGGTTAGTTTCAAAAGTTTTTTAACCTTGTGGTAAAATTAAATGAGACCTAATAAATCTTTGAGAAGCTATGTGAACATTTACAATCAGTATATATTCACTACAGTTTAACATATTTTAAAAATCAAGTTATTTTACATAGAAAATATTTTAACAGAAATTTTAATTGGAACTCAATTCAAGCCCCTCTTGAGTATCCACTCCGACCAACATTTGGTATTAGAGGTTTTGTTTTTGTTTAAGGATTTTTGAAATAATCTATTTTTAAACTGTGATTTTAGTTGCATATTTAAAGATCTTAAATTTCTGTTGGTTCTAAATTTTATCTCATTAAATTATCTTTTTAAAATCTAGTTATGGGTAATTGACTAGAGGGTGCTGCTACTAACAGACCACCTCTCTTCAATGGTACAAACTATGCTTAGTGGAAACTTAAAATAAAAACTCATTTAGAAAGCATGGGTTTTGATATATGGACTGCTATAGAGTCTCAATATAAAATTCCAGAAACTGAAAGAATAACCTGGGATGAACCTACAAAGACTGCCTACAATAATAATTTTAAATCTATGAATGCCATGTACTATGCTCTAGGAGATGAGGAGAATAAAATAATTTCTTCTTGAAAAACTGCTTTTGAAATTTGGGATACTTTGGGTGTTTCTCATGAGGGAACAACCAATGTTAAAGAAATGAGATTAAATATTTATACTATTAAAAATGATAATTTCAAAATGAAGACTGATGAACCAATTTCTGATATGTATCTCACGTTTAATGAGATAGTCAATAAAATAAATTCACTCGGAAATGTTTTTCCAGCAAAGGAACAAATTATGATAATATTGAGATGTTTACCAGACCGATGGAGAGGCACATCTATTCCAATCAGAGAGTCATGTGACATTGCTTATCTGCCTGTTAAAGAACTTATTGGTAAGCTTATGATGTATGAGGAAGAACTCAAGGTGAATAAGGAGGAAGATGATGAACCTAAGATAAAATTTGTGGCTTTCAAGACTACTTCTTCAAATAATAAGGAAAATAAAAAGGCTCTAATACAACCTGACAGTTCAACTAGTGAAAATTCAGACTCTGCTAGTGATGCTGAAATGGATCAGATAGCCAGAAGGTTTAATAAATTTAATAGGAAGAATAATGTTTTCAGAAAATAAAATTACAAAGGAAAGTATGACAATAAAGGACATTGGAAGTAGGATTGGAAAAATCCATATAAAAGTGATGAAGTTGTTTTCTATGAGTGAAAAAGGAAAGGACACATTAAAGCATACTACCCAAAGCTAAAATTCAAGAAAAAATATGATTACAAGGATAGTAAGTACAAAAATGCTATGAAGACTACCTAGAGTGATTCTGAAGATAGCATAAGTGAATCTGAAATGTCTGATTCTGAAAGAAATCATGCCAACATGTGTTTCATGACAAACACATCTGAGTTACCCCTAGATACTCCTGTTTTAAATTCTTATTGTTCTGGAGATGATGTAGAATCTGATTCTGATTCTGAAAAGTTGACTACTGAGGAATTATTTGAATAATGTAATATGTTGGAAGAGACATGCAATGAACTTAAGGATAAATACAAATCATTAAAGAAACAACATGCTCTCACTACTACTGTTAAAACCGAACTTACTATTGAAAAAGAGAAAAATGATCAACTGTTAATGGAGAACACTGAACTGAAAATGTTTAATGAGTAACTTAGAAAATACTTAGAGAAGTTTATAAATGGAAAAGATACACTAACTCAAATTCTAGGAAAGAAAGTTGCACCAAACTACACTGCTATAATAGGCTACAAACCAAGATAGGGACACCTTACTATGAATAGATTTATTCCAAAATCTAGACAGAATACTGCTAGTTCTAGTTATAGACATTTATATGGTTCAACTAGTTATCCACAAAGTCATAAATCAAATAGAGTTTATCTTTCAAAATATTTTTATTCTATAAATTATATGAGACCAATAAGATAAATTTGGGTACCAAAATCTTTGATTTCTAACCTGTCAGGACACAAGAAGATCTGGGTACCAAAATCATTTCCTATCTAAATCTGTTTTGTAGGAAACCTACTTGAAGATTTCCCACAAGAAGACATGGTATTTGGATAGTGGATGTTCAAGACATATTTCTAGGGATTGCTCATGATTCAAAAGATTAATAATGGTTGAAGGAGGTCATGTCACCTTTGGTGATAATTCTAAAGGAATGATCATGAGCCTATGCCAAATTGGTAACACTGAATCAGTTTTATTTTCCAAAGTTTCTTTTGTTGTGGACTTAAATATAATCTGTTAAGTATTTCTCAATTATTTGATGATGGTTTTAATTTGAAATTTGAACATAATTATTTTAATTTTTTTAATTCTAAAAATGTTTTAGTATCTTTTGCTCTATGAAATGAAAAAGTTTATGCTGTTGATTTAAATTCCTTAGCTAGGAAAAATGTTACCTGTTTAAATGAATTTCATATAGTGTCCTGGTTATGGCATTGAAGATTAGGACACTGCAATATACATTCACATAGAAAACTAACTAAGAATAAATTAGTTAGAGACCTACCTAAACTTGAGTTTCCAAATGACAATTTTTGTAATCCCTATCAAAAGGGAAAGAAACATAAAGTTTCTTTTAAATCAAAGAAAGAAGTTTCAACTTCTCAACCTTTCAAGTTGGTTCACATGGATTTGTTTGGACCATCTAGAGTTTCTAGCTTAAATGGGAAGAACTATGTCTATGTCCTAGTAGATGAATTTTCTAGATATACTTGGCAATACTTCTTAGCTCACAAAAGTGAAGCTTGATCTTACTTTGTTAAATACTCCATATCTGTAGAAAATCATAGTAGACATAAGATTAAAACCCTAAGAAGTGATCATGGCGGTGAGTTTGAAAATTATGAATTTGAATCCTATTGTTCACACAATGGCTGTAGTCATAACTTTTATGCTCCTAGGACACCTCAGCGGAATGGTGTAGTAGAAAGAAGAAATAGAAACCTGTAAGAAATTGCTAGAACTATGCTTAAGGAATATGACCTGCCTAATTACTTTTTGGATAAAGCTATGAATACAGCTTGTTATATTATTAATAGAGTCTTAATTGGACCAATTCATAAAAAGTCCCCATATGAGTTGTGGAACAATAGAAAACCAAAATTTAGTCACTTTAGAGTCTTTGGATGTAATGTTTTTATTCTCAATACAAAAGATAATCTTGATATGTTTTCTTCTAAGAGTGATGAAGGTATCATTTTAGGATATTCCTTTACCAGCAAGGATTATAGAGTTTTCAACAAAAGAACCAAGTGTGTGGAAGAATCTGTTCACATCAAGTTTCATGAAACATATCTGCATGAGCCTAAAACCGCTCTTGAAAATCTTGATGAAGATTTATCTGTTCTAGATCTTAATGAAAAATCTAATGATCCTGCTATAAAGTCAACTAGTTCTGGACTTATTCCAGAATCTGCTCCTAACGAACCTGAACCTAGAGATGAACCTGAAATTTCTAGTCCTACCTTTACTAGATCAACTAGAATTCTATAGAATTTCCCTTTAGATTCTTTTGTATGAAATCTTGATAGAGGGAAATAGAATAAAGCTTCTCTTAGAAACCAGGTTGAACATCAAGCCTTCTTATCACAACATGAACCTAAAAACATTGATGATGCTATTAATGATGAATTTTGCGTAATTTCTATGAAAGTAGAACTCAATCAATATGAAAGAAATAATTTTTGAAATCTTGTTGAATGTCCAAAGGACACTTTCACAATAGGCACTAAATGGGTGTTTAGAAATAAAGTAGATAAATATGGAAACATAGTTAGATATAAAGCAAGGATAGTTGCACAAGGCTACAATAAAAAAGAAGGTGTTGACTATGATGAGACTTTTGCTCCAGTAGCCAGATTAGAAGCTAATAGGATTTTACTTTCTTATGTTGCACATATAAATTTCAAACTATATAAAATGGATGTCAAGAGTGCATTCTTGAATGGATATATTTCTGAGGATGTTTTTGTTGAACAACCACCTATATTTTCAAAACCTCATTTTTGAAATCATATTTTCAAATTATCAAAAGCTTTATATGGTTTAAACCAAGCTCCAAGATCTTAGTATGAAGGATTAATTACTTTTCTAATTTCTAAATGTTTTACAAAAGGAATAGTTGATCCTACTCTGTTTAAAAACTGAATTTCTAAAGATGTTTTAGTTGTAGAAAATTTATATATATGATATTATTTTTGGATCATCAAAAACTACATTATGTAATGATTTTTCTAAAATGATGCAAAATGAATTTCAAATGAGTCTAATGGGTGAACATAAATTCTTTCATGGATTTAAAATCTTTCAAAATGATGATGGAATTATTTTAACTCAAAGTAAATATACTGGAGATCATTTAAAACGTTTTGGATTGAATAGCACAAAGAGTAATGACACTCCCATTAGTACCACCTATAAGATGGATCTTGATTAAAATGGTAAATCTATTGATCAAACCACTTATAGAGGAATGATTGGAAGTCTACTCTACCAGACTTTTAGTCGTCCTGATATTAGGTTTAGTGTGTGTATGTCTGCTCATTTTCAAGAAAACCCTAAAGAGTCAAATTTAAATTCTGTAAAGAGAATTTTCAAATACTTCAAGCATACTCCCAATTTAGGACTGTTCTATCCCAAAGGACAATCATTTGAATTAGTTAGTTATTCTGATGCTGATTTTTATGGATGTAAGATAGATATAAAAATCACCTATGGAACGTGTCACCTTTTTGGAAAGTCACTAGTATCATGGTTTAGTAAGAAACAAAATTATGATGCATTATCTACTGCAGAATCTGAATACATAGCTACTAGAAGTTGTTGTGCACAAATTAGGTGGATGAAACACAAATTACTAGACTATGGATATCAATTCAGACATGTCCCAATAAACTGTGACAACACAAGTGCTATTAATATTTCTAAGAATCATGTTTCTCATTCTAGGACAAAACATATTGATTTAAGACATCACTTTATGAGGTATCATTATCAAAAAGGTGATATCACTTTGGAATTCATTGTTACTGAATATCAACTTGCTGACATATTCACTAAACCATTAAATTCTGAAAGATTAGACTACATCATATATGATCTTGGTATGATTAATCATAAGTTAATAACTTACTGATCTTATTGTTTAATACTTTACTGTATTTTACTTTACAGTTTCATGGTGACTGTTTCTATGTTACTGTATTATTCTCATGGTCTCACCATCAAGACTTTATGCTCACGGTCTGTCACCTCAGTATCTCACCGTGACTACATAGAATGCACACTGTCTCAACATGATGACTACCAACTGTCTAACTGTGATGACTAGTTTACATCACACCGTAATTCCTACTCACGGTCTCAACATGAAGATTATTTTTATTCTTATTGTAACCCGTATCGCGGTAATTTTTATTTCACCTCTATTTATTTTTCCGTGTTTTTGTTTTTATGACGATTGACATTCCCAAATGAAAAATCTTAAGGGTTTCATTCAATTACTTACCCAAACTCTCTCATGAACCTTCTCTTCCCTCTCACCCGAACCTTCAGTGAATGGCAAGGATGAAGCATCCATCTTCACCCTCTTCTGAGAAGTGATGCTCTAAGAAATAGAAGAGGATACCGAGTATAGCTTCTGAAGGACCTCTAAATCCAAACCTGGTAAGCCGTACAGTTGTACCTGAAAAATAGGTTTTCCCAAAGTGGTTGTTGTCTAGAAAATATTTTGTTTTGAAATTTTTAATAGAACAAGGATGGATTGAATGGTTCACTATAAAGAATATACCGATTTACTCGAGGCTGGTATCTCAATTCTATCAGTATGTGAAGTTTTCCGTTAAGTTTGGAGAAGGATTTATGGTGACAAGATGGATAAATGTTCATAAGTGCTCTTTCTCTTTGAGGGAGTGGGATGTATGCCTAGGGATTCCACATGAAGGTGTTTGTGAGGATTACCAGAGAGACACTCCTCCAACAACTGACATCTTTGACCGGGAAATGCATTGGAAATCCTGACAGCAAATGGCACCAAGAGAAGTGTAATGGCTGCTGAATTTGATGGGGAGACTAGAAAACTGTTCAAATTTGTTCAGAATTACATTATCCCAAGAAAATGAGATTTTACTATGATGAAGTATCTGGGTGTGTTCCTGATTCACCTGTTGAAGAATGGCCATAAGATCAATCGTTTAAATTATGTTATCAACCATATCTGTGAGCTGATCAAAGTCACTTCCAAATCCACTTCCTTGTTTTACTCAAGGATGATTTCAGCTATGTAGGTTGCCAAAGGGATTGTTGGACAAAATGAATAAAATATAGAGGACTTTGATTTCTGCCTATCCGTGTCTATTATCAGATGTATGAAGATTAACTAGAACCCCTAGAAGAAGCTATGGAAAGAGTATAATGATCAACTCTATAAAAAGTTTAATCCTATTGACTATCCATGAAGGCCTAAAAATCTATCTGATCCTGATTTGGAACCAGATGAAGTGGCTGAGTTTTTAGAAGAAGAAGAAGAGGATGTAACACCTGAAGTATCTCTTAGAGAAGAGGTTGAAATACCACAAATGGAAACAACTCATGTTGAAAAATAAAGGACTGTCGTCCCTACTGTTATCCCTGTTGAAGCACCTCAAGAAGAGGAAGTTGCTGTTAGTTTGAGAGAAGAGGAAGCTCCTGCTTCTAGTGTGGATGTCAATCTAGAAACTCATCTTAATACTGCAAGAAAGTTGGATTTTCCTGATTCAGAACAGTAAGCAACCTTAGAGTAAAATCATGTTGAAGAGGATCTTTCAATTGAGAAAGAAACAAGTCTGGAAGCTCAAACAGTGGAACAATCGGTTCCTGAGATAATTCCCTCTGGTAAAGAGAGGATGGAAATTGCCTTTCAGATGGCAATGCAAGAGTTTTCTTAAGATATTAGAGATAATCCTGTGGATCTTATCCATGTTACTGAGCCTTAAGAATCTAAATGGGAAGCACAATTTTAGGGGGATGAACCTAAAAACCTTAAGATTATAGAAGCTGGATCTACTAATGCTTTTCAACCTTCTCTCTCATACTCTGTGCACACCGGATTTATTTTCCCAAGATTTTATGGAGTGAATGAGTCAGAGCAAGTTTCTACAACTGGAATGGATCTTTCTTCTCTATTTCAACTGAAGACTGTAGCTCATCCAGAACAAGAACCAAACCCCCAACCTCAATCTGAATCAGAATCTGAGTCTGAAGATGACTCTAAACCTCAATCAGAATTTGAACCACTACCCTTACCTACACCATTACTCGATCATCACTCCTCTGGGACTAAATATGATCTGAATGTTTTTGGAGAAACTTTGTTATCTAGATTTGAGAAAATTGTCTCCACTCAACCTCGTCCAGTGACTCAGTTATATCAAGAATATGCATAAATTATATTGGAAAATATTATCTTGCATATTCAACCAAGGATTATATGAGAAATTCAAGAAGTCAGAGTTGAGAATAAGCTGCTCAGTGCTGATGTTGAAAATCTGAAAAATATGATAGAAAATTTACAGAATGAGTTATCTCTGAGATCAGAGCCTGCTCTTGTTTCTACCCCTACACAAGTTGCTTCTTCTCCTAAGAAATTTAATTCCCTCCTTTCTAGGAAAATTGTGTGTCATGTTCATCCATATCTACTTTATTTTGATGAAAATATTAAAAAAAGACACACCATAATACTGGAATGCATGAGGAATCATGTAGAAAATATGAATACGATTACAGATGAATTCACTAGATGCCTACAAAAAGTTCTGAAATAGCTCAAAGTTCTAACCAAAGCTGTCAAGGATTCACCTTCTTCTGGTCAGACTTCCACATCCTCTTTGGATGATTCTATGCTGAGATCCATAATCAAAGAAGAACTTCAGTGTGCCTTTAGTGGCTTTGATCTATCTTCTTTGAGAGAAGTGGTTAAGGACAGTGATAGAGCATTGGACTTGGTTAGGATTCATTCTAAGATAGCCAATGATGATCAACAGTAAATCACCAACAAAATAGATTTGTATCTCTCCCTGATTTTCACTAAAACTGATATGATAGATCATTTTAGACATCTTGTGGAAAATTTGAGAATCCCTCTAGTGACATAAGCTTTTAAAACTCAAGTTCAGAAACATACAGAGTTTACCAGATTGTTGGACAGATTTATGGACAATAAGGACGATTTTGAAAAGGATATGCAATATGGTGGTAAAATCATTAATGATTTCATTAAGCTTTTGAAACTGTATCTTCATGTACAGAGTACTTCAATTGTTGCTTCAGCTGCTGCACCCCTTAGACCCGGTCTACCTGCCTTAGACTCAACTGCCATGTCAGTCATCCAAGCACTTTCTTAGATCTGGCCAGTCATTCTTGACCATCCCCACCCAAGATCATATACTACTCCTACTTTGTCTCCATCTGTTTTTGAAGGTATACCCTTACCCTCTTTGTCTAACACATGTATGCCTTCTTCTACTTCAGCACCAGCTCCTACTGCTGCTAAAGGCAAGGAAAAAAGTGGATCCCTGAACAGTCTAGAGACTGTTTTCTTTTTGATGGGATTTCATTTGCTGGTTAATGTTTTTATTGTATTCTGAACCCATTGTTTAATGAAAAAATTTGTGTTTCATTTATATTTCTCTACTTTTTGATAATCCCAAAAGGGGGAGAAAAACTGAAATTATAAAAGTGGGAGAAAAACTACAAGTTTCAGTACTAATGTTTTTTGCTATTCTAATATGCTAGTTTCTTTAATATTATATTTCACTTATATTTTGACCACACATGATTTTTGAACATCAAAAAGGGGGATATTGTTGGACTCCTCAAGTGTTAATCATGTTTTAATGATCACAAATTCTATTACTGTTAATTAATCTCAATCATTATTGCACATCTTGCTAATGCTCTTCAATCTCAATAATAACTACACATCATGTTTTAATGATAAAAAATGTTATGGATGTTAATTACTCTCTTTATTATTTACAATTCTTATGCATGATCACAAATCTCACATATATTATCAAGACTTTATGTTTATGATTCATTTTATCTTACTCTCTAATGAACTTAATCCAAATTCTCCATATTACTGTCTAATTCCAAATGAAGATATTTGTCTATGTATGGACTCACCGTGAAGGACTCACCGTGACCCAGACACCGTGAAGGACTCACCCTCACCCAGACACCGTGAAGGACTCACCGTGATCGAGACACCGTGAAGGACTCACCGTTACCTACATGCCATGACGCTACATACTGTGAAGCTCATACCGTGAAGCTCATACCGTGAAGCTCATACCGTGAAGCTCATATAGTGAAGACTATACCGTGAAGAAGACACCGTTTACATAATCACTATGACACCGTTTCTTTAATTTTTTTCAATATTATTTAAAAAATGATAATGTTCGTATTTGATGTTTTTAATGAAATTAATGTTATTTAATGATAGTTTTTGGCATGCCATGAAATCATATCTCGTACCTATGATAAGGGAATCATTCCTACTGCTAGAACTCATGGAATATAAGGAAGATTGAGATGCAGTACATGTGTGGCGTGCATGTGTGAATATACAATGAGAAGAACTTACATACACACAAGATCACTATGCTGAACAAGAAGAACAATCTGGAACAAGAAGGATATTGCAAGACCATAAAAGAATTCTCATGAATGCAATCCAACACCACTAAAGGACACACGACGAATAAAGAGATCTTTTTTATTCCTGTAGAATACAAGCTAAACTATGACACTCTGTTTTTCAACTAAAAAACCAGAGGACTCAGAAGCATTCCTGCTGAATCCAACGAGTCCAGAGCTGCATTGATAATCACTAGAGCTTTCTAGACTCTTATATGTTCTCTCTATGTGATTTATTTATTAACTATCGAGCAGTGTGGTGTACTTTGTGTTTCTTATACACACATTGTCTCCTACAACGAAATGGAGGATATCAAAATCCTCAATCCAAATCTCTTAACTCTTTTTTTACCCACGTCAACTGTGGGAGAGGTCCTTGTGTGGCATGGTCTTTTTTGTTTCCCACAAAGAACAGTGGTAGAGGTCCCTGTGTGGCCTGGACATTTTTTTAAACTGTTGTTAACCCTGATATAGGGTGTGGATCAAATTTATATAAATTTGAGAGGACTAAGTCTCAGCTTGAGACTGAACCTATTGTTATATCGGCTGTGCATCTTAATCTTAAGTTCAAAGTATACTTCAAATATCTTATTTATTCCCCTGCTTTTTCTTTGAAATAAAAAACAAGTTTAAATCTACTTTGACAGTTAAATTAGCAATTGTTTGCAATTATTGTAAATTAGTAGGTTAGTTTCAAAATTTAGTTTAACCTTTTGGTTAAATTAAATGAGACCTAATCAATCTTTGAGAAGCTAAGTGAACATTTACAATCTGTATAAATTCACTTCAGTTTAACTTATTTTATAAATCAGGGGACTTTACATAGAAAATATTTTAACAAAAATTTTAATTGAAACTCAATTCACCCCCCTCTTTATTAGAGTATCATCAATAAATACCGCCAAACTTTTCTCATGTTAGTTCCTAATGACAATATTTATGAAATTAGTAAATATGGAAGGGTTAGTATCTAATATAAGGGTAATTGAAATAAACAGATAATTCCCATATAATTCTTACAATGAATCCGTTCATATATCGTCTTTATTCACCCTCAACTGATGAAACCTCAATAAGAGGTAAACCATGGAAATAATTAATCCCCATTAATAAATTTAATCAAATAATAAATCATTATAAAATAGTATTTTCTTCAATATGAATCCATTGTGTCATAAATTATAAATTCATAGTCACATTGATCTGAATTTATTCACTATAAATAGAAAATGTTTTGAAAAAGGACACACACATGGTCAAGTAAAACCCATCTACAAAAGATTTTTAATTTTCTTAACTAACTCCTCTATTTCCACATATATCACTCCATATAAGTCGTTTGATAGTTTATTGGTCCCAAGATTGATTCCAGTTGATAAATCTACCTCTCATTGTAGGGTAGGTCATTGTAACTCTTTAGGAAACACATCAATGTATTCTAAAACAATCAGCACATCACCTATCTTTTTTACATTATCTTTCTTCACATTATTCAATAATAATTTCCATAGAAAATGAAATGGGAGGTAGTGTTTGGAAATACTCATGGTGGTAAATATATTTATTGATTATTATTATAAGATATACCTTCAATACTACTAAAATATATTGGTTTCTATTTTAATCTTGTCATTATAATTTAATATACAACCCATCCTGGGTATTTTGTTAAATTACACCATTGGATCAACCCCCAAATTTTCAGATATATTATATTCAGAAATTCATAATAATGTAATACATATATATATAAATGATTCATAAATAGTATGTGTAATAGTTTTGTCATATAACTATACCAATATAAATTTGTGTTTTAACATGATGTTCATTAGAAAAATGAAGGAAATAATAGAATGTAGAGAACCAAAATCAAATAATGTTCCTATTATATTTGGTTCTGTGATGTGTTTACCAACCAAAACATCATTTATATCCTCAAAATAAATTATCATAATTGATGGTGAACAAATTTTCACCCTTATTCCCAATTATAGTTGACAGAATTCTACCACTATTATCTTATTATTTTGACATTGATTTGAGAAATTCATATATTCCCAACACCTGAAGCATTACACATAAGGTTATTCCAAAACAACATTCCCTTCATGAATATCATTAAAATTATTATTATTTATATATAAATGATTTTTTTGTCTTATGTGGGCATTTATTCCACATGTTTGGTGCCTTTTATATCCTTTCAAAACATACCCCAAATGCTTGGTCGGAAATATGTTTCATATAGGTTGTTTTATTTCTTCCTATCTATATTCTTTCCAAAATATTTCATCCATCCTTTTCTTATATATATTCTATTCATGAGTCCACTAGGGTTATAAGAACTCCTTTTAAAAATTTAGAGAACATCATGTCATCTCTTCATAACTCCTAAATTCGGGAATTTCAAATACTTTCTTTTGATGGGGTCTATGTTCTCTAAATAATTTACCTATATTCCAATTAGAATTGATGAACAAATTTAAAGAATATTTTCAAATGAATTTAAATTATATATCCTAATTTTCCACCTATAATTTTTCAATTTTCTTCCTCAAAATTAATTACCATCACATTATAGTCCTAGGAGTATTACAAAAATACTTTTTTAAAATGGTTATTTTATGTTTCTACATTCCCTTGATTCCACCTCATCAATTGGATTTGAGTTATTAATCAGGTTTTACTGCTGATCATTTTCTCCATCAATGTTATATACATCCAATATGACTTTCTCTTTCTCAAAAAAATATAGTATTGAAAATATCATTTCAAGTACATTGTTACTTTGTTCTAGAACTAGTGGAACATAAGATCCAATAAAAATATCTGGTTGTTTATGTATCATGGATTAAACTACTAGTTGCTCCATTATTTTTGAATTTAAACTGTCCTCTTGTTTTAGATGAAATTTATTACTTGAGTTAACAGATTCATCATTATCATGAATTTTTAAAATTCAAAATATAAATTATAGTAATTTTTCATCACATTGGAAAATAAATATTATATTTACATGAGTCTATTTATTTCCTTCCATTTTATATATGATGAAAACATAATTGAGAAATTTTTAACTATTTGGAATATTATAAAAAAATTCTAATGATAATATTCATTCTAAATTCTTCTAATAACGTTCTTCTAGGATTATAATCATCAATCTTAAAAAATATATTTTTTATCTATATATGCTTTATGTTGGCATTTAAAAAATGAGTGTTTAACCAAAAAATATCCACATGGAGTGTCGAAATAGCTATGTAGTAGGTCCTATATGTTGTGCAATAGGTGATGATAGATTTTATATGATGTTATCATTTTTTAGGATTATTACCGCTTGATACAACATTTCCAGATCCACATCCACATGTTGTATCTAGAATGGAATTCCATTTCATTGAAACCAATCACTTTATAATTTACTAAAATGTAGGTATATTTTCCTATATTTAGAATTTTTCCTTAGTTAATAAATAATTTTTTGTTGTTAAAATTTCAATAAATAACTAATCCTTGTCAATCATAATGACTATGGTAACCTGGCTTTGTAATATCTGAGTTTTAGCATAATTTCTTACAAATTTATATTAATAACTCTAAAGGATATTTAGAGTCCCAGATTCAAGAAAACAATTTACATAATAATTGAATTACATAAGGAAAATAGAAACATTATTTAATCCTTTAGAAAGACATATTTGTTATTCCATTCTAGGTCACCACACAATATGTAGTTTTCTATGGACATATACAAATAAAAAAGTATCAACATGAAGCCCAGTAGGGTATAAAAAAGATAATGGAACATAAAAAAATTATCATCAACAAAAAATGAGTAATAATGTGATATAATGATTATATGTAAATGATAAAAAACATGGAAATGTGACTAAAATATAAAAATTATATTTTAATAAGTATATACTCAATTTTGATCACATAGGTGTCATAAAACATTATTAACGCGGTTATTCACTAAGGTATCATAAAACATGTCATATCATGAGAATATTAATTTTCCTAGTTCATTGAGGAATAATTATGGAACACAATTCAAATATATTAATTCATGTGTTCCACATTGATCATAATAAATTGTTTTATAAATTATCCATAGAGAATAATGAATTATATTCATATATATTTTTTGTTACGTAATGTTATAGAAAGCATAACCGTTTTATCTTTTTTATGCCACAACTGTAACACCTGAGACATTTATGAGAAATATTTTGTTTTTAAGTTATATACATCAACAGAGGAATATTTCAATACACACAACACTAGCTTGGCTTTCTTTACATGTAATCTCGACCATCATTGATAGCTTGCGTTGTACGCAATACCGAGTTTCACTAAACAACGATATGCTATTAAAATATAATTAAAACTAGTCGTTATGAATAGAAATTCCCACTTTTTGAAATATTATAAATTTTAACTTTCAAAATGGACTTCATTTTTGGATTCGCAATATCGAAATTATCTTAGGGTGAAATTTTGGTATTTTTCTGAAAATATTCAATTTTTTATAAATAGTGAAAACACTAGGTTACTATTTAAAACCAAATTTTTTTAAAATAATTATTTATTTTATTTAAATTTATTTTATGCCAAAATTGATACATAATACCTATATGTGTTCAATTTAATCCATTGGGGTTATTTTATAATAATTTTAGTTATATAAAAAGTTTATTGAACTTTTCACCATATTTTACCCACCTCCTAGGAGAATTTGGAAATTCACGTAAAACATAATTTTACCACTTCTGTGAGTGGAATTGTGAAAATATGAGAGTCACGGATAATATCAAGGACTAAAAGTTAGTTCAATGAGATGAAAATAATTTTTGGTGAATAGTAACTTTTTACTTTTATTTACCACGGTTAAAAGTAAATATGGTAATTAAGGGTAAAATGATATTATTAATACCATAACACATGTACTAATTATATTGGATAAGTGTAATTAGACCATAAACAACCTTAGGAATAAAATATGACCATTTAGGTCCACTTGGATTAGATTAGGACATTTATTTTTAATTTATTTAAAAAATGTTTAAAATAGTTAAAATAAAAGTGTAATAACTAAGTCATTTTTAATATATGGTTATACATAAGGTAAATTAGACTATAAATATTTATTAGAAAGATAAAAATATTTCATACATAATTGAATTTTGTTTATAATTTATAGACATTAAATAATTTAATTTATACATGACACAATGATGATGCAGTAATTATCTTACTAATGTAATATTAACATAATTGATGTCATAAATACGCTAATAAATGAAATTTGAGACTTTTTATGAATTTGAATAATTTTATACTTTAATATGACAAGTTATTATTTATTTAATTAAGTTTTTTTCGACTAATCATGCTATTATGATTTTCACAAAAATCAATTACCAAATACTGTCAAAATTAACATAAAATAGTTTTTTTTTTAAATTATAATATTATTAGTTGTTATTTTACTCCTAAAAATCTAAGGTTATGCCGTATTACTAAGATAAGGTTATATATATTAATAATAAAAAACTTGGGGTTGTTTGGCTTGTTATAGTAAGTTTATTAATCATATAATGTAAGAAAACATGAAGACACGACAAAAGTGAAATTATTTAACTTAGAGTTAAATCTAAATGATACGGTTAAAAAAGTTACCTAAAAATTTCTAAAATATATTGGATGAGAGGATTTAAACTAATACCCACCTTAGCTTTGAAATAAATCAATTTTGATCTATCAAAAACTGAATATGACATTATAATCAAATAATATTTTAAATTTTTTCTAAGGTTCACCTCACCTCCCTTATAAAAGGGAACCTCCTCCCTCTCCTCCTCACACCACATTGATTTTTCATGATTGGAAAACCCCTACCAATTTCTCTTCTCCACTTCCCTATATACATTCTAAAGATCCTGGTCTTCTTCAATGACCATCTTTAGTGCCCTAAGAGGAGGTTATGAAGAGGTGCTTCAAAGAAGAGGTAATGTCCATTACCGATTCATTAAACTTTATTTCTTCTTCTAATTCTTCTTATTTAGTTGTTTCATTATGAAGTAATAACATCAATATCACTCATATACATATATGTTTTTATAAATATGAAACAACCCTATTTTACCTTCTATCTATCCTACGGAAAAAAATCACCACGCGTGCGTACGAACAAAATACTGTCTCCACGCCGTGGTGTAAGCTGTTTTCCCCCACCACAATACTTGGATGGGTATAATCGTGTAAAGAATAAATATATATTATTATTGTAAAGTGATATTAATTCTTAAATAGTATACATACACATCAATACAATTCCATGATCATGGGAAAGATATTATCGCTCATGCGTACGTACGACCTACCATCTCCACGATGTGGTGCAACTCATTTTACGTGATCTTCAATGATTAACGATTATATAAATTAATTTAATGAATAAATATGATATATATTACACTAATAATATTTTGGGAATGATTTATCTATAACCTAAAAGAATAATAAGAATTTATTCGACAAAACACACATAAGAACAAAAAAAGAAATAAACACCCGAATAACAAGTAACAATGAAATATTACTAATAAGAAGCTAAGAATATGACCATATATGAAATCATAACAATGATTATGATTCTTGAATAAGTCAATAACATTATTTAAATCATTATACAGGAGGTTCGGACAATTACGAAGTAAGTCAGACCTAAGGTAAGGGAAAATCTCACAATTCGATTTTTATCCGAGATTGTTTATACTTCAGAATTTACTGGGGAATGTTTATCATCCACATCCGTGTTTCCTCAATAAGTAATATTATTTCTATACTCCTAAAAAAATTTAATTCCAATTTTACCCTTCTTTTAGTTTTTAGTAATAGATATGAATGAAATCTTTTGACGTTATTCGTACGAAGTACTTTTTGACTTTTCTGACCAAAGTACGAGAAGAAAGTATTTTTTTATCTTATACGGAATGAATGGATTTTTAGAAAATTATTTCCATGAAGCTTACTTTAAAAATTTTCATGTTTATTTTTAATCATCATCTTCTAGTTTAAAATTACATGACATTTTAATAAAGGAATTTTTTTTTGAAGTAGAAAGGATATTTTCTTCAATAATGGAGTTCAAGAGTTTTATCAAAATTATTTCACATCTAAGATAATATAGGGTTCTATTTCTATCACCATTTTTACATTGATTTGATCATTTTATAATTTAATTAATTTTATGATTTCTTTTTATCTTATATGGATTATGTTATTATGGAATGATGTTTAAGAACCCCATTTTTATTATATGGGTTATGCTATGATGTATGATTTATGATTTTGTGGCACACGTAAGAATGGTTTCATTATGAGATGGGTGGGACCTATATCTCCCTCTAATTAATTAGATAAAGATTTATATCTCATGAGATAGACATGGATGGAATGACATGTTAATCTGGTTCAGTGAAACATGACTGAAACAAGGAGTGAACTCAGTTCAAAAGTAGACATTTTATGCTAAGATAGTCTTGGAAATGAGTCTTGACTACTAAGAAATGATTCTATATGATTATGTGTGTATTCCACAAAGTATCATGTTTTATGTTATGATTATTGGGATTAAATTTCACTAGTATTATTTATCCCATGTTATGAAATTATGGTCTCTTTTGCAGGTTAAGATTTCCAAAATGTTATGTTATTATGAATATGATGTGATTTATATTTCTTTTTTACCCTTACTGAGCATTTGAGCTCACCCTTTTGAATTTTTTCTTTTCCCCAGGTCAGGAAGAAGGATATTAAGTAAGATATGCCAAAATGGACTCTAGATATGATAAAATAAAAGGGAGACAGTGTAGATGATTTATGAACCGGTTTTTTATTTTTCCCAGTTTCTAAAGAAACTATACCTATATGGTCCTTTCATTGTTTTGTTATATGTTGTAATAAGTGTGCATCAATTTTTATGTATTAACAATGTATGTAATGTAAGGGTCGTTATAGTTGGTATTAGAGGAAAGTTGTAGTCAACCTTTAGAAAATAGGATGTGAAAGCCTTAGTAAGAACCCTAAGGTTAAGTGTAAGCATAGAACACAGTCGTAGTCTATTAAAAATGGCCATGAACAACCTATGAAAAGACCATAAGTGTGAAATTTTATTCTTGATTATTTGGTTTTCATATTACA
Source organism: Viscum album (assembly GCA_963277665.1). Taxonomy (NCBI): domain Eukaryota; kingdom Viridiplantae; phylum Streptophyta; class Magnoliopsida; order Santalales; family Viscaceae; genus Viscum; species Viscum album. The sequence continues at coordinate 723,041,954 of OY728119.1, forward strand.
ATTAGTATTTCTCGCACTATTCTTCTTGGTTTTAGTCAATGGCTGGAACCCGAAGGAACCGTGTTAATGCAAACTACGACTGGAATGCAATGATTGTCCCCCTGAGGAACCAAACATTATGGGAAATGGAATGAAAAATCTTGTAGCCATGCTCACACAACTTTCTAAATCTATGAATCATATAGGATATACAAACCAGAAAAGAAAAGAGCAACATTATGTTGAATCCTGCATGAGGTAGCGTCCACCCTCATTCAGCGGGTCTACTGATCCATTAGTGGCTGAACAATAGATCAGTACCACTGAAAAGAAATTTTCAGTTTCTTCAATGTTTTTAACATGATAATGTCATCTTAGCAGTATATCGTTTGGATGGTGAAGTTGATCAATGGTGGAATCTTATCATGAATACGAGGCCAAGAGATGAAATTGAGTCCATGTAATGTGATGAGTTCAAGAACTTATTTTTTAATAAATACTTCCCTAGTATTATTTGAACAAATATAGAGAAGGAGTTTATTGAAATAAAGCAAAAGGATGATGAATTTGTGGTACCTACGAAGAAACTTTTACAAGACTTTCATGGTACACTTCTGGTATTATTATCCATCCCGAGTGTAAGATCAATTGATTCAATAGTGGCTTAAAACCAAGACTTAGAAGGGAATTATCCATAAGGTACATAAATTTCTATGAAGAAATCATTCAATGTACTCTCAAAGTTGAGATGAATATTGGAGTAACCCATCAGTAATATGCATTTGATAAGAAGAGGAAAATGGAATTCAATGGAAAATATAAAGAGCACACTAAAAAGAAGATGAGTTTTACCTTATCCTAAAAGTGTAGAAAGAATCATGGAGGGAGTTGTTTTAAAGGGACAATTAAATGTTTGAAATATATAAAGGAAGTTCATGGGGAATTTGAATGCCGCAATGATGGGAATATGATGTCTAGTGACGAGAACAAAGAAAAAGATACACATAGTGAACTTCCTACACTTCAATGTTACAAGTGCAAACAAATGGGGCAATATTCCAATAAATTCCCTAATACAAGGGTTTTTGATGATGATATATGTCAACAAACTCATAATGCTAATGAAAAAGGAAAGTCACATGAAATTTCTATCAGTGATGTAGATTACGATAATAAAGTTCTTAAAGGTACACTTACCATCCACTCTAAAGTAGAAAATGTTTTATTTGATTCTGGATCCACCTACTCTTTTATTTCAGAAGAATTTTCTAACGGTATCACAATATTATCTCAACAATTAGATGTTGAGTTATCTGTGACAACCCCTAATGGTACAACAATCGCATCATAAGTTTATAATTATTCTCTGATTGAAGTTTGTGGGAAAGTGCTTCCTGCGAATCTTGTGATCCTTCTTATAGTGGAATTTGATGTGATTCTTGGAATGTATTGGATTTATTTATATGGATATCATATCAATTTCCAAATAAAAGAAGTCACATTCCATATTGTAGACCAATCTATGATCGTCTATCGATGAAAGGATGAACATAACCTTCCAGTGGAAACTTTTTCCCTCTTATGGGTCTTGATTCCACTAAATGAAGGTTATTTATCACAAATGGTTGGTGAGAAACTCATGATTAAAAATATTCCCATTGTACTAGATTTTGATGATGTCATTCTGGAGGAATTTCCAGGTCTACCACCAAATCGTGAAGTTGAGTTTTCAATAGAACTTGTACTGGGTGCTTTGCGTATTTCAAAGACACCTTATAGAATGGACCCAATTGAGTTACAGGAATTGAAGAAGAAACTCCAAGAGAATCTTGATAAGGGATTCATACGCCCTAGTGAGTCACCTTGTGGAGCACCTATTCTATTTGTTAATTAGAAAGATGGATCAATGAGACTCTAAATTGATTTTCGAGAACTTAACAAGATCACTATCAAGAAAAAATATCCTCTCTCGTGCATTAATGACTTATTTGACCAAATACGCGGAGCTCAATACTTTTCCATGATTGATCTTTGTTCTGGGTATCATCAATTAAGGTTCAAAAGGGAGGGTATAAAAAATACGGATTTTCGTACAATGTGTGGACACTATGAATTTATAGTGATGCAATTTGGTCTTACTAATGCCCCTAATATCTTCATGGATCTGATGAATAGAGTCTATCTTGATCAGTTTGTGGTAGTCTTTATTGACAATATTATTGTCTATTCAAAGAGATAGGAAGAACATGTAGATCACTTGAGAATTGTTTTAAATACCCTGAGAAAGGAGAAGCTTCAAGAACAATTTACCAAGAGTGAATTCTAGATTCAAAAAGTTTCATTTTTGGGTCACATAATCTCAAAAGAGGGGATATCTGTGGATCCAGCAAAAACAGTGGTTATCGAAAGATGGTCGAGACCGACAACAGTAGCTGAGATCTGAAGTTTTCTTGGTTTGGCTGGATATTATGGACATTTTTTGAATGCTTTTTCATGATTATATAATCCAATCAATAGGTTTACTCAAAAAGGAGTTTAGCTCGTGTGGATGGAGGAATGTTAAGATAATATCAAGGATTTTAAAAGAAAGTTATCTAGTGCACCTGTGCTCACACTGCCTTGTAGTGGAGAAAGGTTTGTGATCTATAGTGATGCATCCAAGAAGGGGATAGGGTGTGTTCTCATTCAAAATTATATACTGATAGCTTATGCCTCACAACAGTTTAAAATCCATGAGAAAAATTACCCAACTCATGATTTGGATTTATCTGTGGTAATCATTGCATTAAATATTTGGAGGTATTATCTTTATGGTGAATGGTGTGATATTTATACTGATCATAAAAGTTTAAAGTATATTTTCACACAAAAAGAGCTGAATATGTGCCAAAGAAAATGGTTGGAGTTGATTAAGGATTACGACTGCTCAATTCATTACCACCCAGGGAATGAAAACAAGGTGGCAGACGCATTATGTCGAAAATACCATGCTAGCTTACCCATGATGAGGATCACAAAAGATCCAATATTTATGTATTTACAAAGGATGGATATCTGAATTATAATGGAAGGGGAAAATCTTATCTTCATCAAATGAATGTTCAACCATATAAACATGTGAAGATTAAAGTGGTACAGAAAGAAGATGTAGAGTTACAAAATAAGGTGAGAAATGTTCCTGAATTCAGCCTTTATTGTGATGGGATAATAAGGTCCAAGAATCTGGTTTGTGTTCCTCAAATCCTAGAATTAAAGAACCAAATTATGGATGAGGCGCATAGTTCTTCACTCTATATTCATCCTAGAAGTACTAAGATGTATAGGGTCCTAAAAGAGTACTTCTGGTGGGATGGTATGAAAAGAGATGTTGCTGAATATGTCACTCGATGTTTGTTGTGTCATCAAGTTAATGCTAAGATACAGATGTATATGGGGATGTTACAACCATTACCCATACCCGAATGGAAATGGGAAAAAATCACTATGGACTTTTTCTCCAAAATTCCTAAAACATCCAAAGGCAATAATGCTATTTGGGTCATAGTTGATCATCTTACTAAGTCTGCACACTTCATTGCTATTAGAGAGGATTACTCTCAGGATCATCTTTCTAGGATATATGTAAAGGAAGTGGTAAGATTTCATGGAGTATCACTTTCCATTTTATCTGATTGGGATCCAATGTTTACCTCAATGTTATGGCGAAGTCTTCAGCATACTCTGGATACAGAGTTGAGTTTCAGTACTGCTTATCATCCTTAGACAGACAGTCGGTCTAAGATAACAATTCAAACTCTAGAAGATATGTTACGAGAATTCTCTATGGATTTCAATGGTGGTTGGGATCAATACCTACCTTTGGTTGAATTTTCTTATAATAATAGCTTTCACTCTAGTATTCATATGGATCCTTAGGAATATCTCTATGGAAAGAAATGATAAACTCTAACATACTTTGATGAAGTTGGGGAAGGAAAGCTATTAGGACCTGATCTTGCTGATGAGATGGCAGAAAATGTCAGATCTATTCAACATCACATAAGAGTATCTCAGAGTCGACAAAAAAGTTATACCGACAACCGAAGGAATGACCTAGAGTTTGAAGTGGGTGATAAATTGTTCTTATGAATAACTCTTGGAAAAAAGTAATGAGGTTTGGAAAGAAGGGAAAGATGAGCCCTAGGTATATCGGTCCTTTAGAAATACTGTATCATGTTGGGAAGGTAGCTTACCGATTGGCACTACTACCGACTCTCTCTCAAATTCACGATGTGTTCCATGTATCTCTCCTAAGAAAGTACATACCTGATCCTTCACATGTACTCAGATCAGAAGTTGTACCGCTGGAGCAAGACCTTTCTTATGAAGAACAGTTGATAGAGATTCTTGATAATAGAAAAAAAGTCCTACAGATCATGTACACTTGACTGGTGAAAGTTTTAGGGACGAACCACCAATTAGAATAAGCTACATGGGAGCTTGAGGATATGATGAGGGAGAGGTATCCTCATCTGTTTGTTACAAAGTGACTAATTTTGAGGGAGAAATTCATTTTAAGGGGGGTAGAATGTAAAACCTGAGACTTTTATGAGAAATATTTTGTTTTTATGTTATATAAATCATCAAAGGAATCTTTCAATACACACAACAGTAGCTAGGCATTCTTTACACGTAATAGAAATCTTCTTTGATAGCTTGCGTTGTACGCAATACTGTGTTTCACTAAACAACGATATGCTATTAAAATATTATTAAAAATAGCCGTTATGAATAGTAATACCCACTTTTTGAAATTTTATAAATTTTATCATTCAAAATGGACTTCATTTTTGGATTCATAATATCAAAATTAGCATAGGGATAAATTTTGGTATTTTTCTGAAAACTTTCAATTTTTGATGAATATTGAAAACACTAGGTTACTATTTAAAAACCGATTTTTTATTTAAATAAATATTTATTTTATTTAAATTTATTTTGGGTCAAAATTGATACATAATACCTATATATGTTCAGTGTAAGTTATTGGATTCATTTTATAACAATTTTAGTTATATAAATATTTTATTGAACATTTCACCGTCTTTTACCCACCTCCTAAGAAAATTTGGAAATACACATAAAACTTAATTTTACCGCTTTTGTGAGTGGAATTTTGAAAATCCGAGGGAAAAAGTAAATATCAAGGACTAAAATGTGGTTCAATGTGATGAAAATACTTTTTGGTGAATAGTGAATTTTTACTTTTTTACCATGGTTAAAAGTAAATTGGTTAATTATGGGTAAAAATGATATTATTATTAACCTAACACATGTCCTAATTATGTTGGATAAGTTTAATTCGACCAAAACCAACCTTAGGAATAAAATATGACCATTTAGGTCCACTTGGATTAGATTAGGAGATTTATTATGAATTTATTTAAAGAAGGGATAAAATTGTTAAAATCAATGTTTAATAACTAAATCATTTTTAATATAGGGTTATACATAAGATAAATTAAGCTATAAATATTAATTAAAAATATAAAAAGATTTACTAGATAATGGTATTTTATTTATAATTTTTAGACATTAAATTAATTAATTTATTTATGACACAATGATGATGTGGTAATTATCTTATTAATGAAATATTAACATAATTGATGTTATAAATACCCAAATAAATTTAATTTGAGACTTTTTGTGAATTACAATAATTTTTGTGGTTAATATGACATGTTATTATAGATTTAGTTAACTTTTTTCGAACTAATCATGCTGTTATAATTTTCAAAAAAATAAATTACCAAATAGTGTCAGAATTGACATAAAATAGATTTTAAAACAAATATTATATAATTAGTTGTTATTTTATACATAAAAATCTATGTTTCGGCCAAATTTCATAAATAAGATTATATATATTAATAAAAAACAACATGGGGTTCGTTTGGATTTTTCTCATAAGGTTATAAACCTTATAGTGTAAGAAAACAAGAAGACACGATTAATGTTTAATTATTTAACTTAGAGTGAAATCTAAGTGATAAGGTTAAAATAGTAACCTAAACTTGTCTATAATGTATTTGATAAGAGGATTTAAACCCATCCCCACCTTATCTTCAAAATAAATCAATTTGGAGCTATTAGAAACTGAATATGTCTTTTTAATAAAATAATATTTTAAGTTTTTTCTAAGGTGCCCCTCTCCTCCCTTATAAAAGGGAACCTCCTCCCTCTCCTCCTCATACCACTTTGAGCTTTCAAGCTCGGCCAAAAGCTGCCAATTTCACTTCTCCATTCCATAGAAACATCCTAAAGGTCCTGGTCTTCTAAAAAGCCCATATTTAGTGTCATAAGAAGAGTTTAAGACGAGGCGCTTCAAAGAAGAGGTAATGTTTGTTACCGATTCTTTCAACTTTATTTCTTCTTCTACTTATTCTTCAGTTGTTGTTTCATTATGAAGTAATAAAATCATTATCACTCATATACTGATATTTATTTATTAATATGAAACAACCCGATTTCACCTTCTATCCATCCTATGAAAAATGAAATCACCGCGCGTTCATACGTACGAAATACCGTCTCCACACCGTGGTGTAATCTGTTTTCCACCACCACCATACTCGAATGGGTATAATGGTGTAATGAATTACTATATATGATTATTTTAAAGTGATATTAATTCTGAAATAGTATACATACACTTCAATATAATTCCACGATCATGGGAACGATATCATCGCTCGTGTGTACGTACGACCTACCGTCTCGACAATGTGATGCAACTAGTTTTACATGATCTTCAATGCTTAATGACTATATAATTGAGTTGAATTAATAAATATGATATATATTAAACTAATACCATTCTATAAATTAGGAATCTATAACCTAAAATAATAATAATAATTTATTCGACAAAACATGCATTAGAACAAAAAAAGAAATAAACACCCAAATAACAAGTAATAATGAAATATTACTAATACGAAGCTAATAATATGACCATATATGATATCGTTACTGTTAGTAAGATTCTATAATAAGTCAATAACATTATTTAAATCATTATATAGTAGGTTCGGATACTTAGGAAGAAAATCGGACCTATGGTAAGGGAAAATCTCGCAATCCCATTTTTATCCGAGGATGTTTATACTTTAGAATTTACTGGGGAATATTTATCATCCACATCCATGTTTCTTCAATATGTAATATTATTTCTATCCTAATAAAAATTTTTAAATCTATTTTTACCCTTCAGTGAGTTTTTTGTAAATGATAAGAAAGAAAACTTTTTTCGTTTTTCGTACGAGGTACTTTTTGACATTTCTAGCCAAAGTACGAGAAAAATGTCATTTTTTAACTTATACAACAAAAATGGATTTTTAGAAAAGTATTTCAATGAAGCTTAATTTACATGTATTCAAGTTTATTTTTAATCAACTTTTTTTAGTTTAAAATTATAAGACATTTTAAGAAAGGAAAATGTTTTTGAAGTAGAAAGGATATTTTCCTTTAGAATGGAGTTCAAGCATTTTATCAAAACTATTTTACATCTAAGATAATATAAAGTCATGTTTCTATCCACATTTTTACATTGATTTGATTATGTTATGATGGAATTAATTTTATGATGTCCTTTTATCTTATGTGGATTATGTTATGATGGCATGATGTTTAAGAATCCCATTTTTATTACATAGGTTATGCAATGATGTATGATTTATGATTTCGTGGCACAAATAATAATGGTTTCATTATGAGATGGGTGGGACCTATATCTCCCTCCAATGCATTTGGTAAAGATTTATATCTCATGAGATAGACACTGATGGAATGGAAGGTTAATCTGGTTCCGTGAAACATACTAAAATAAGGAGTGAACTCGGTTCAAAAATGGACTTTTTCCGCTAAGATAGTCTTGGAAATGATTTTTGACTACTAAGAAATGATTCTCTATGATTATGTGTGTATGACACAAGGTTTCATGTTTTGAGTTATGATTATTGGGATTACAATTCACTACTATTATTTATCCCATGTTATGAAATTATGATCTCTTTTGCAGGTTAATATTTCCAAAATGTTATGTTATTATGAATATGATGTGAATGATATTTATTTTGTTAACCTTACTGAGCATTTGAGCTCACCCTTTTGTATGTTTTCTTTTCCGCAGGTCAGGAAGAAGGATATTAAGTAAGATATTCCAAAAGAGACTCTAGATATGATAAAATAAAAGGGAGACCATGTAGATGATTTATGAACTAGTTGTTTATGTTTCCCAGTTTCTAAAGACACTATACCTATATGGTCCATTCATGGTTTTGTTATATGTTTTAATAAGTGTACTTCAATTTTAATGTATTAACATTGTATGTAAAGAATAATTATTTATAAACCAATGTAATGTTGGTTTCAATTGTGTAAATATAAAATCGATATATTATTCCTATATCAATATGTATACCAATATAAGAGGATATGGTTTGGGTATTCACAATATAATAATTACTCATATAAATCACAGAAACACAAAAAATGAATTTGAAAACATTATGGGTATACAATTTGAAATAAATAAAGAAAATAATAATAAGGAAATAAGGTAACCCAATGATAAAATCAAATTTTTTATTAATGAGAAAATAAAATATTTATAGAAATATTATAAATTAATATTTAGAAAATACACTACCAAAGAGGTACTTTAATGGAAAAGAAAAGTGTAAGAGTTCCCTTAACTTGAAAAGTAACTTTATAAATCATAGAGAGGAACATATTGTAAATTTAGAGACACCCAAGAAAGAATTTGGAGATGATAAATGAGGTAATTTCTTTCTTACAAGATTTTTAGTGGAAATGAATGAGATTATTTGTGGCTATTTATAGTAAAAGAGGGAGAATTGTTTGATAATATTTAAATATAGGCCTTAGAATTATAGGTTTTGGAAAATTTACAACCATTATCCCACCCATATTTTTGGATAATGTTTGATGAAATAAAGAAGGATATTTTTTAATATTACTAAATTGTAGAACAAAAAAATAAATTTTTTTATATTACATTTGTTATAAGAATATTATATGTCCACAATATAATTTTTTTAATATCATGATTTCACTTTATAATTTTTAATTTTGTTTATAGGTTTGGAAAATATTTTAATTATTTAAAAATATTATATAAATAAATAAAATATTTTTATTTGTGGATCCATTTTTATTAAATATTACATAATTTTAATATTTTTATAATTTCAAAGAATGAATGAAAATAAATAAATGTATTACTTCTATTCACTTAAAAATAATTTATTTTAAAAAATATTAAAATTTCTCCCAAACCCAATTGTGATGAGATGATTAAAAATAATATGTTTATTTTGTCAATCAATTGTCTTAAATATGATAATTATATCATTTAAATGAAATCTCTATTTATTTAAATAAAACAATTATGACATAGAAAATGTTATTACACTTATAAAAATTTCATAGGATATTATAAAATTATATTATAATTTATATCTAAATAAATACTGTATTACAAGAATATTACATAAAATTAAATTTTATTTAGAATAAAAATATTAATTATAAAATGATATATATTTTTTAAAAATACAATAGAATTTTATGTGTATCCAAAAAATATATTTATCAAATTCAACTATTATTCAGGAGTATTAAATTATATAAATTAATAATGAATATGGAATTTGATAAAACCAATGTTTAATTTAAAAAATGGAAAATAAAAATTATTTTAATATGGTCATGATATATAACCCTTTATTGTAGTATAATATGTTTTTATTGTATGGTGTGTGATGGTGGTGGTCTCATGGGGTGGAATATATAACATTGTGCTAGTGGTATTCTCCACTAACAAGAACTTATCACATAGTTGATTTTTTTTCAAGCCTTAGTTGTTAAATATGTGATTGTGTTTGGTAATAGGTGATCCCCATGGACACTACCTACAACCAATGATCTAAATCGTGGCCTTGATAGGGCATGATCCTATAAATTTAGTCCATCATTGATCCCTTATTCATCAATTATATTTTTTCATCACACATTATAAACACTTATTATAGTGATAACATTATTTATATTGGTCAAATTACCAAATTTTATGTTCACTAATGGTTATACTAAATGGTGTTCAAATAATAGAAATGTTTAGGTCATATCCTAAAAGTTTCATTTCTAATTACATAATATATAATTACCTCAATGCATCAACATTTACTACATCATTACATTTTTTATAAAAACTCATTCAATGTTGACTATTATATTCATAACATTAATTTTTTTTAAACTGTTTTCATGTCATGTATAATCACACAGTTAGAGTTTTATCAAATTGGGTATGACATTTCCCTGCTTTTATATTTTTTCTATTTATTTCCATATATTAGTATTAGATGTAGTAATCGTAATTAGTACCAGACATTTAATATTCATTTTTTTAATATTCACACTATGTACATTCATTGTGCCATATAATAAAAAATCCATTCTGGATAAAGTTATTTATTAAAAATGGAATGAATTTTTAATAAGTTATAAATAAGATCACGTCACATCCAAAATCATTAATAAGAGGACTTCACTCACCCAACACATATGTGGTTTACCAAGGGAATACCCACCCAATGTTCATACACTAGATAAGGAGGAACACTTTCCCCATCATTGTCTAATATATCCATCAACTATAATATAAAAGGGGTATAAGGCATCTTATGAAGTTCTAGACCCAGATAATTCAATAGTAATTAAACATAGTAGTCTACATGGACATTAGAATGCCTCCCCAATTTCTATAGTCTACTTACTAGTAGTTAAAGTCCTTGGTGAAATAGTGGGGAGTCTATACACGTATAATTAGAATGTATCATAGTTGTATAATCATATCAATCGATAGAGAATAATAATAAATATATGAATTGTTAAAGAATAAATATTCATTATATAAATAATAGAGTAATTTTATCTAATAGTGGCATATCAAAATTATGATCATTTCATTCTATATAAAAGATTGAAAATATATGGAAATAGGAATCTAGTACAACACATGTATGAAAAGTATATAAAGACCAAAAATAAACTATTCCCAATTACCATCATGAGACATATCCTAGTTATGTGCTCTCATACTCCTATTTAACAACAATTCAATCATGCATCACCATGATAGGGCTTTCCGTTATCCGTAAAATAATCCAGGAAGTCTGTATTGGCACCCAAAGGCATAAGGAATTGGGTGTGAGATAACACTAAATTTTACACCAACAACGATATCAATATGAAGTCAATTATATATATATATATATAACATATAGATGAGTGTAGATATAACATGATTAAAATTAATAAATGTAGTAGTGATATTTTCATGTTTGTCAATTCATAGTGTGATCAAGACACTAAATCATAGGGTTTGTCTATAAAGCATGGGCATCGTCAATAAAAAATTCCCTTTGAAGTGTAATTTAATATCATCCTACCCAAATAGGGTATAAAGAGTAGAAATTTCCCAGGAAACTAAGTAATTTAGGTAAATCAGGTAAATAGGATTCAAAGTTTTAAAATGATAAAGGCATAAATTTAGATTGGATTCATGGTGTGCAAATACACGTGTAATCATATTAATTTTATTAAACATGATCTAGGGAGGATAAATTTTCAAGGGAAACATATAAGCTATGTGAACAATATCCAATGGCTTGAAATGTTTGATGCATCCTATCTTGTAATTAAATTAGATTAAATGTGTTGAAATGTCTTAGGAATCACATATTGTATGTATATCAGATCCCAGTAGTAAAACTATATCTTAGTATGAAAATTTAACAAGTTAAACCAGATCCATAGTGTAGTAATGTCCAAGGACTAAAATTATGTTGGATCCTAGTAGAATAAATTTACAAGGCTTCAAATTTAGCAATGTTAACAGGATCCAAGGAGTATAAATGTCCAACAAATCCAAATAATTCATCAGATCCAAGGATTATAAATTTCCAATGCATCCTCACCAATTAATTTGCAATTTCATATTTTCATTTCATTCGTACCTTCATAAAAATTTTCAATTCAATATATACAAATTTAATTCCTTTCATATAAAAATGAAAAGGTATTATAAAGTTTTCAAAAACATTAAAAGTTCTCTTAGTTACCAATTTAAATTTACAAAATCGTAACGTTATCACAATACTCCCAAATGGTGGTATAATCATAATAAATAGATATAACCCACCCCACCGGTAGAATATATTGTGTATTAAAACCTCCAACATTGAACAATGGTTTCATGAAATGTCTAAAACATGTATATTGTAATTAACAATATAGTTTATTATTTTATGATGCATCTCTTAAAAATTTTAATGTTCAGAACATCAGTATCAAGATATTTTCAACAATAATTTTTTTGAAAATGATATAGATCACCTTCTTCTTAACTCTATGGAACTAATCATATATTATTTTCTTCTAATTTTATGTATATCAGAATAAAATTAAAAATGAATGAATTACCAAAAATATGGCCTATGATACTAAACCAAAATAGCATCACTCATAGAAATGAAAATAGAAAAAATGATTGTATGGAATAAGTAACTCTCCAAAGGCTATCTGATTAGATGATTATATATTTATTCAAAGGTCAAATGATGAAATGGAACCAATTAAAAAATTATAATTCTAGAGATTTTCCTCATTGGACCTATAGTCCATGATAGAAGAGTGGTGAGTGATTCAGTGAAAAATTAGAGACCTTACCTCCATTTAAAAAATATGCCCGATGCCATTTTCACAACATGTAAACATTATTTATCGTGTGATGTATGGATTTTCCCAATAAATGGAAAAAACATTTAATGTTGTAAAAAGGGACTTTCCAAACCATGAACCGTTGCCTATTCTGAATACACATCATGCATTTTTCTTAAAGAAAACCTTTTACTTTCTTTCAAAAAACATACCCAACCATCCAAAAGTCATGGATTTCATTTCTAATCTATGAATATATTTTCAATACGGGTTTAACCAAAATTTAAAAGGATCCATACCTAATAGAAAATATGGTATCTTAAACATTTCAAGGCTAAATTCTAGTATACTCCACCTAACCATTAAAACATCACCACATTGATATACTCGGGGGGGCACCACGACACCTACACTAATATAGAATATATATATATATTTGATTTGTTAACATATATTAACTTATGGTTCATGAATTATATGGATATATTCACAATAATTTAATAAAAATCATTGGTTATAAAATCAATCCAGTAAAAAAGTGTCCACCATGGCCCATAGAACATTGTTCAATATATTCAATGTCATTTCAATTTATCTAAACAAAATACATAAATTAAAGAGTAAAATCATCCATGGTATCAGGAACTCATATTACATTCCAAACATATATAAATGTATTAAAATTTCATAGGATCATGTTCCATATACCATATATATAAATTCAAATTAATTACAATTTTATATAACTCGCTAACTCTTGTCTAATATTATTCAAGTTTAATATATAATCTTCCATCACTCAAGGACAAAACTCATATCAAAATATCCTATAACTAATTTTAAAAAAAAATTAATTTTTATTCAAATCATATTTAATAAAATATAATATATTAAACCATTTTTTCCAATTTTTCATAATGCACAAATTCAAATTAGATTCAATCATTGAATCAAAACATTGATAAATGAAAAGGAAACATCTAACGTCATGGTCCTAGAAAATACCAAATCAAAATATATAAAAACTGGAAATTATTTAATTTTAAATTTATGAAATTTAACAAAAAATAGGAAAACTAAAATGGAGATGTACCACTATAAAAAAAAATTTCAGTGGTAGTAAGAAACTATCCTAGGATTCTCTCTTGCAACACCATCCCCAAGAAGCATCATAACAGTACAATTTAGCCATTATTTGGATGAATCATCTCTGGAATAACTCACTAATGAATGAAACTCTAATAATAAAGGAAAATAAAACATGGATAGAGGCTAATGGAGGGTAAACACAAAATGAATAATCTAAAAAAATCCCAGCCGATAACAAATTCAATGATGAATGAATGAGGAAGTGGGGGGGGATAGATACATGCACAAGTTGGAGGAAGGAACAATGCATGACATATTAAAATATAATGATTAAATAAGGGAAACTCATCTTTTAAAATGGTTACATAGTTTTTCAGTAAGGTTAGATATACCATTCACCAACCATGAAACATTCACTATCCAAGGCTCTGACACTCTCATATTTTTTGTCTCATGGTTATCCAAAATGTATTACATCTATTCACATTAACTATAATATAGAATTTTAGATCTCATACAATTTTTATGAAACTATGTTGTGACTATTAATTAAGACTATGATAAATTCCAATCCACACATTTTCCATTGAACTCCACATGGTTTACCCATAATCTTGCATTATCCATGAATTCCATCCATGAACTATTAAAAAATGTACAAAAAATCACACTATATATGGGTTTCTCCATGGTCATCCTAAGTTGTACACAATAAACTATGAACTGGGATAAAAATCCTCCAAATATCCCAAAACATATCACTATTCTTATGAGACTCACTTTAGAACCCGATGCACCGGTCGAGTCACATGCTATATCTAAAAACATAACCTAAGAGTCATCCAACTATCAAAATTTTAATTTTAATATCAATTCGAAAAAAAACAATCCCTACACAAGGATTTTGGACAATTAAAATTTCATTTATATTTCACATCTTGAAATAAAAATGTTATTTTAAAACCTCCCCATCATAGTATTAATTATCGTAGAAAATTCACTATGGTGTTTAATCATTAATCCCATCATGTCATGGTTTTGAATTCATCGTCGTCTTTTTCATGTTCCATATTTAAATGCCAAATGTTATTCTACAATTAGACTATGAACACATGGCACTCAATTATTCCAAACCACATCCACAATGTGATAGAATCACCAAAAAATTGACACGATAATTCATTAGAACCAATGTATAATGAGATTTATCAATCCAAATTGTCTATTCATCTTTACGATTATGGTTCTCCCCACCATATGACTCATATCACAAGAATCAATTTTGATCCAAAGACCTACCCAACATCATAATTTCCTATCAAAACATACTCAAAGAATCATATCAACTAATTCAGTGTAATATCCTTATAATTGGAAAAAATCATATAAAACCACTTATTGAAACCAAACTGCACCCCTCATCTTATATTATACACTAAATAATATAAACCTTCACTTTTTAAGAAAAAACATGGCCACATCTTCTTTTCCCTGGAATTCCTATTTGATATTTGAAATAATACTTTTATATCATAAAATTTTTTCAAAGTGTGGATTCTTACCCACCAAAAACAATTATAAACAAACTCACTAGTAAGGCCTCTTATGGATGACTTATTCAAAAAATGTCATGTTTCAACCACTGATGGGCTCTCTCAATCACCCGATCACAATTTCTATTTTATTAACCACATCCATTAAAACTAATTTATATTAGTTAAAAATTAATTAATTCAAATATTTCAATCTCATTAACATTTAGTTTTAAAGATTTATAGAATTGGGAAACCCATTATATTACATTAGGTACACATATACACGATGTTGATTTTTTCTCACAAGAAAAAATATTGTTCGTAAGTACACATCCCTATTTTATTCATGAAGCACTCTGTTCATACATGTATAAATTCCTTTATTTAGAGATAGAAATTATATAAGACTATACTCATACTTATTCCATGTGAAATACATTTAAACATCTGGGAAGAGATTAAAAATATTTTTACCGGATATAAAAATAACATAAACATATTAGTATAGTGTAAAACATAAATCCCATGAAGCATTTTAAACTCTGTCACAATAAAAAATTCCAAACATAAATAAAATATATCCACATTACAAAAACAAGAATTTCTCAACAAAAACATTTCAATACCATTAACACGTGTAAGAAAATCATGGAATCCCTATATGAAACATAATATATCAGTAATAAAATAAATTTAAAAACAAATCCTTCTCCTATTAAAGTTCATAAACATTACTCACATCATGATATCAATATATTTCCAGTAAAATCATTTACATATATTATATTGGTATCTTAGTGTATCGAATTTATAAATCAAGTTCACTTGTATTAAACTAGTGTCATGATAACAATATCCCAATTAATTACATATGTGTAAACAACTTCATTATTGTCCTAATTTATTCACCTTCTAAGACTAAATCACCACTAAATGAATTGGATCGCTATATTAGGAAAACCTACTTCATCATATCTATTGGGATCAACATTCATCATATTTACCTATCAATTACTATATAAAAAAATTTGTATGCAAAAAGATTTATGACATTAAACTCCTAAAAAACACAATTGATCCCATAATAAAAATAATTTTAATTTTTATATAACCATAAAGATAAATTTATTTTTATCATTTAAATATATTAAAAATAAAAAATTCCACAGAATAATATAAAATTGATTTTGATTTTTAAAACCATATTTTATTTTGCACAAGCCATACTAAAAAATAAATGAAATTACTATAGGAATATTCATTCCTCCAATATATTTTAAAAAAATATTTCCCACTATCATAAAAATTAGAATTTTATTGTGTGGGTTATCTTCAAAAAATTCCTCTTTAATCATTTATAAAGAAAGTCAACAATAGTTAAAAATTATTATTATTAGCAATTTATGTATAAAGTATAGCATTAATAAAACATTCAAAATTATATTGGTATGATAAAAATAATTTAAAATATATAAAATAAAGTTTATATAAAATATATTTCATGACTTCAGTAATTTTGTATCAAAACTAATTTAAGGGACATGACATGAAAATGATTTGTAAACTATGTTAATATAAGAATGTTATTGGAAAATTATATTCATATCAATGTATATGAACATTAAAAAATAAATCATTCAAATAAAATGGTATATGTCTCAATGAAATGAAATTTATATGAGAAATCACATACCACTTCTCCTAACTCACCATGTACATGTAATGCATTCCTGAAATATTATTTTCGTGTTGGATGTTTTTAGTTTGTTCAGTTCATAATCACAAAAATTATTTCAGTAAGTTGACCATGGTCAAAGACATAATGGTCACATTATCTATGAAATATTAATCATATAATAATTGACATTTTTATATAATAAAATTAATTTTATAAACATATTTTAATTGTGAAAAATAAAAAAAATTACATCACATCTTAGAGGAGGTAGTCCACACATACACATGAGTAATGATATCATTTTTGAATAGAAGGAAGGTTAATAAAGTCATAAATGTATTAATTTCATATAATAATAATAATTTCATAAACATATTACCGATTTACTAATTCTATCTTTATAATTATCCATATTTGGCCTTGATGAAAAATGAAGCACAATTCTTCATGGAGGTAATTGTACACACCTAAGCACAAATGGTTCTTCCATTTCACATAGGATAAAGAATGTGATTAATAAATATTATAAAATATAAATAAAAAATTAAATTATTTGTAATATAAATATTTTTATCATTTCATTAGAAGTAAATGATTTTTGAATGTGGTGGAAGATGAAATAAAAATTAAAACACTCTGTAAAGAGTTATACAGCTTCTTGGAAAACTGCTTTTGTATTACATCTTAATAAATTTATGAGGGATTTTTAGTAGTAACAAGATCAATAAAATATATTAATAATGGTTGATAGTGGATTCGGTTAGATATTTCATGAGGTAAATATCTCAATAGGTGTGAGTAAGAGATGATAATGGTTCCCTTTTATAGGTGATATGAGTTGAAATCTTCTAAATACCGCAAATAATAATGTATAAAATGTATCTAACTCATCTGAAATGTCTTAAAAGTAAATTAGAATTGAATATAATTAGAATATAGCCTAAATAAAATCAATAAATTAAATTTATACGTGTTTAAGAGGAATTTAAAAAAAATTATCCCTCTTTAACACCATCATTTGTTTTTTTAATCTTAACGGTGGTATCAAATTATTTGATCACTAAGCATAAAAAAGTAATTTAAAATAATATATGTAGTACATATTTAAATCATGAATTAAAGGATTTAAAATTACCCATCCTCTTATTACATATTTTTAATTATTTTATAATGATTTAAAAATAATCTTAAAACATTAAATATCATTTATGTTCATTATTATGACTATTCACATCTCATGACATTAATGGAATCAAAATGCAAATATAATTAGAATCTAAACACATTAAATATCACTTATATATTTCAATTATGTATAATATTAATCTAATAGAATAATTTATACAAAATAATATTGTTTTTAATATTTGTAAAATTAATTTACAGGATTATTCTAATTCTTGCTCAAGGGATGCATCAACTTTGTGTAAGACTTCAAGGTAAATATAGCATTGCTAGAAATTTAAATTAAATTACCATAAAAATAAAAATACATTAATATTCAATAGAAACATTCATAACCATTATTATAATGCAATTATTTATATTTGAATGTATTATAGAGTTTATAAGAAAGCTCACAACAATGTATAATTGTTCATTATATAAAATAATATATTGGTTTTAATCAAATTCAAGTGGAAAAAAATACCATATTTTTTTATCAATGACGATGCTGGTCGAAATCCACTCAGGTAATTAGAAATTAATGAAATTTTGGATTTATTTTTATACATTGTTATAAAAATTTATTCTAAGATATATTTGATATATATAAAAACAATGTCAATTATATCAACTAAAATTACTAATAGTGGATGAAATTAATTATAAAATCAGGGAAGGTCTTCATAGTCATATTCAGTGGTAATGTTTCCATATATTCACAATATATATTATTACAGGATATACATTATGTAGTCTAGATGTGTTAATTTCTATCACCATGTATTATGAAAAACACCATAAGAGTTATTTCGTACACTTTAAAAAATTTATTAATGTACTATTTGTAATAAATGTAACACAGAAGTAGGAATATTACAAATTAGTCATATGTGAAAAGTATGATGTAGGTATATGGTCATGTTACCAATAATCCCATAGAAAAAAAACATGAATTATAAATAATATATCTAAATACTCAATGTGTATTGGGAAAGAAGAAATCATGAAACTGTAAAAAAAATAGGAACCAAAATCTCTTATATGTGTTGAACATTAATTCCTACTAAAAACATGTTCTTAATGAACTAGTCTGATATAAATCATATGATTTGATGCATTTCTATATCACATTTCTAGAAATTTTCTATAGAGTATAAATAATTTAAATATGATACATTCTAGGATATCAGTCTCATGATATATGTGACAACCTTGTAACATCCCCAGCATGTGACCACTCATATGTGTCCTGACTGCAGATTTCACTATTCTCAGCAAGACCACCCTATATTACAGAGGTATTATACTAGTTAAAGGTTATGGTATAGTATTATGGGGAAACTATAGCCCCATATTAGGAGTTCAATAAGAGATAAGATAAACCAAACAAGATAATGTAAAATAACCATTAGTGTATACATAAGAAATAACTAATCAAAAATTTATATATAATGAGAATGTGTAAGTATACACCCACATAGATTCATGGGAATGATAGCGTATAATAAATATCACCAACCATGATGATTACATATATAATAAATAAAATAATTAATATACATTGAGGTTCTACAATTATCCTTGAGCATCACCTCATACTAATATCAAATCTTGTCTGAGCTTCCACACTCAATGAAAATACATCAGGCCTCTAACCAGCCTAAACCTATGATTAGTGAAGACATACCTAGCACCCATATCCGATAGATTCCCATGAAGGTTTTTAGTAATAATCAGTCAAGCACAACCCGTGAGGTCTTGTACATAACTAGTTAAAAAATTGAATTCTTGATATATACTCAGAATAATAATATAAATGAATGGTTTATAATTATAAAAACCTTTTTTTGATCATTAGGTTCTAACAAACCACTTAATTTAATCCAAAATATTATTTGAAAACATATCTAGTTTCTCTATGAACATTGAGATACTAAGACAACCAATATCAATCCCATGAATGATTCTTTGGATCATGGTTTATGAAATCATGATTAACATTAATATAAATACAAGTAGCATGTAAATTTAATTCCAATTTATATATCCAAGATCTAAATCCATTATTTATTTTCATGTCTCTCTAACTCTAATTTCCAATAAATGAATCTTTGTACTGTGGCCAAGTCATTCCAACTCCAATAACCATGTGCCAAATCCAAGTTGAATTTACATGGAAATAAAACTCAAATACACATGATCTGAAACCATATAGCATGTTTATGGAAATAAAAATCCAATACTGAAGATCCTTATGGTGTGATTTTATCCCAAATTTTAGAATCAATAGAACATGTCCACAGATATCAACCTCAATATCAGGCATATACGCGAGACATGAGGAGAATATCCACGAAAATCCATGTATCTTAGAATATGATGTCGGGTAATACATCCCATCAAGAAACATCCCAAGTTATAATAAATACTATATATTTTGGATAATATCAGATATCTATGTTTTAAGTTGTTACCCATAGTTATCACTAACTATTTCTCATACACACCCTCCCTCTATGTCAAACATCTCACTTAGGCAACCATGATGGTCCAAAATCCTCATTTTAGCATGGATACCCCACCAAGATGCAACTATTACATCATTGGCTCTACGAACAATTACTAGAACACATAGGGTAAAACAACCCGTAGTGTCATAATAATAATATTATGGCCTCATGGGACTCATTATATAATTCATACTGGCATTGTTCTCAATTGATGGAACAAAGACCATATTGCATCTCCATTAATAAATAGTAGAGCCATGATGCCCCACACCTATCTAAGGATTACCTAGGTAATATCTAACTAGGGATTAAAAAATAATTGTGGATGAATTCTAATACCATGGTCATCATAATTAGAATAATCTTTATAATTTATACAAATGATTGTTAAAACGTAATCGATCCACTCTTTCCAACCCCATAATAACAATCTACTCAGAGGACACCATTTCACCTATACTAGGATAGAATATAATTAAATTATTATTTAAAAACAAAAAATATTGGGTTCATGAATCACAACTAAACAGAAATATTCATGGCCCCAGTCTTGAGCAGCTGATTTTTCAAGCCAGTGCACAAGTGTCCATCACATCCTGCAGCACCTTGGTTAGAATGTTCGTAAAAAATTAATTTTAAATTAATAATTTACATAAAATAAAAGGGACAATAACCCTTTATGTAGAGATTACATATCATGTACCTATAATATATATATATATATATATATATATATATGATTATTTATAAGGTAGGTATATATTCAATTAATGACATAATTTAATTCAGTGCTATTCTCTCTTAAAGTAGGTTTAAGACGCTCACCCAATCTTGTACAAGTCCAAACTGTCATCTTATATCACCCCAGTAACTCACTAAAATCCTAAAACTGAAATATTACTTATAAATATTTAAATTAAATATTAAAATGACTTTTCAAAATTGAAAAATAATTAAACCATTTAATAATGTAAGAGATAATTATCAAAATCTCATGGGCAACCCTCATCACATTGAAAACATGAATAAAGAAATGAAAATGTCTTCTTCCATAATTAATACAAATCCTCACTCAAAGTAATTGGTAACCAATATAGATTCATTTTTCAATTTATCCAATTTTATGAACCAACCCATAAAAAATATATATGATGAAATACCTCAATTAAGATTCCACATAATGATGTATATATACCAGCTTATTAAGACTTATTACAAAGCCACTCTTATGTCCCATCATATTTACATAATTCCACCATGATTTAGTGAAATCTTCTATTAAATCCCTAACCAGCAAAACCAACACAAATAATAAAGTAAGATAAAAAATTGAATGTAAGCTAACTTAGTGGAAGATGCTCTAATAATCATTGGAAAATAAACAAAAATGATGCCAAATCTAACAAGGAAAATGTGTAATAATGGTAGATGCATCCCTGATTCATGAAATAGAGGGAGGAAGGAAGAGGGGATTAACTCTAAAACATGAAATAAGATCCCACGAGTCACCTGATAACCCCAGGTACCATTCATGCCTCAACCAATATCTAGAACATTAAATTATTATTATTAAACACTCAAAATTTAAATCTGAATCTCAATAAAAAAAATACCCCTATAATATAATTGTTAAATTTTTAAATTCAATTTTGAATTCACAACCTGAAAATTTTATCAGGTTTTAGACCAGCCAAGACCTTGTTTGACATTCTCATTCAAATAATTGTAAGATTAAAAAAGTGGTAGTGAAGGTGACAATATGAGGATAATAATACATATTATATTTAAATGTATTCATTATTTATTTAACAAATATTTTTTTTAAACATCATTAAATATAGAGATTCCCATTGTATTTACACCTCTGGTATGGAGAAAATTCATGAAGGGAATTAGAATCCATATTACTTTTCCCAACAAATATGTGTACATATTTCTATAAAATATGATATAATCTGAATAAAGTGTTTAAATAAGATCATGAAAAATGTATATATAATGAAAATAGAGGAACATGTATTAAATAAATAAATATTCAATGATGTAATTCGAATAACACCTTTCACATAATTGGGACCTATATATGATTCCATTAGAAATTTCTATACTATATACATGTGCCTATATTTAAAATATTCCTAAGGTAGAAAACCATCATATAGATTTGGCCTTAACACAATAAGTAAATTAAATGAAAAAATTCATCCTCCATCCCATATGATCAAGGACCCATTACATGAGACAGATTAAAATGAACTACTATTCCCCTAATATTGAGGATACCTAATCACTTATAGAATAGAGGTTTAATCTATAAAACCTATTTACATGTCCAACATGTATGAAATACCTTGAGGAATTATTGACATGATGGTATCACATTCTTATCATTACCTCTCAGATTGATTATGGGGGTTCCAGGTCATATGTATACTAAGGATATAGACTCATATGAGTTCATAGATACACTACCACTTCCCCTTCAATGATCATCTCGCTTACTCTTGTTTTCAAAGAAACCACCTTCACATCCAATAGTATTTTTAGAATAAGAAATCAAATATGACATCATTCCATGATCTATCTCCATCATCATTTTTTCATCCATTGAATTCATTTATTTGAGCTTAAATAGAATGATCTTATATCAAATTTCATTTCTAAGACCCATTAAAAACCACTAAGCATTCAATTTATCAACTCAAACTATCTCATAAGGAAAATAGAAGTGTGAGAGAAACATTTTTCATTAAATCATTACAATTTTGTTTCCCTAATAGAGGAAAAAACTATTCATATATTCCTAATTCCATCATACTAGGATAGAACTACAAGGTGAACATGACCATGAAATTTATAAACTAAATATTTTAATATTTCATACCCCAGACAATGGAATTCCACCATATCCTTATAGGTACATCAAGTATAAGATGGGAACATTTCAATTGAATCAATTATATCCCATCTAGGTTTTCAAAAATATATTCAATCTTCTCGGACCAATCCTTTTTCTCATGAGGATTGTTACATCCTTAGAAGGATGGAGGTTTGTGATGAATGAATTTCTATTCATAGTTTATTTTCTTGACATAGACCCATACCTATATCATTTTCAATATCTAGGATATAATCCACTAATTGGTTTATATATCAGATGGTTATCATCATTGTCTCAATAAAATTTGGTCTATATGATGACTATCCTAGGGAATGATTCTCACCACACCCTTTATACGGTTCAGATTTGGACTTTTGGGGGAAATTAAATTTTAAACAAAATAAATAAATATAAAACAATTGACGAAAAAAGAATCAATTATTAAAAAAATATCAAAAAAAAATTATTATATTAAAACTGAAGCATTCAAGAAAATGAAAATCAGACTAAACATTGGAACTCCCATTGCACATGGTTTGGGAGGATGAATTTTTATTACATACCCCAATAAAATGTTTTCAAACTATATGGGTGGAGTTATATTCATGGTTTAGTCTCAAAATTCAATTAAACATATACCATTTGCATGAATACAAATAAATTTATTATATATTATGGTATTCATGATTTGATTTACATTCTTCACTTATGTGCCTTAATAATACGCCACAAAAATTCCATCCAACATTATATTTTTTTACCCAAAATATTGTAAAATCAACAGATAAATCAAATACATTTCAAATACTCCTTTACCAATATCCCATGTAGAAATAAAGAAATTTATGATGTGTGTTTTTCAAATTCTATCTCTTAACCTACCCCTATGCTCCTAATTTACCTCTCTCATTTATACCATAACATAAAAATCTTTAAACTTTAATTTTATTTCATTTTATTACAAAATAAATCATGCTTCCTAGACTTTGTAGATAAATAATATAGTGATAATACCACAAGGTCATTCTTGATCACTGTGATTTTGATACTAGTACATGGGAATAAAAAATATGCATGATGGAATGATATTCCTAAATAATCCAATTCTAAGGATTCATATTTGGAAACTAACATGACCCTACTATATGATTTCATGTCAATATTATTTATAAGTAAACATGGAAAACATTAAATAAACTAATAATGGAACAACACCACTAGGAACTCATAAAAAATATAAATATAATCATTACCACAAGATTAAATAGTCATCAAAATGAAAAAGGATTAAAAGGGGAAAACTGGATGGGGAGTTAAATAAAAAATTCATGTTTATGAAAAAATAAAAAGTAATTAAAAAGAAAACCTACCCATATCTTTGTGAAAAGAGGGACCACCCCAACCATATTACCACCTTCAATGTGATATGAATTAAATAAGAACCAACCATTTCTTTGATATACCTTTCATTTAATAATTGGTTTCAAAAAATGTTAAACGTACACTAAAAGTATGTCTGTTGGGTTTTAAAAAACAATATTAGTATGATCCAACCAAGTGTACCTTGTGAAAAAAAATTTATATTATTTAATTTTTCTTGTTTTTAAATAAACCATATGAAAGTATGGCTTGAGAATTTTAATGAAGAGTAACACATAAGAATCATTATAAAAAAAATTGTGCATGAATACAAAAAACTATATAAATACAAATTTAAAAAAATAATCAATTTATATTCCCTAACGAATCTATGAAAAAGGATTACAAATGTCATAATACAATATCATCATTAAATAATATCAAATAAATTTTTTTAGAAATACACTAGGGGTTGAAATATCAATTCATAGTGGTATAGTAACCCCTAAGATGTTAGAGACATATATGTCAATTCCTACTTAAGAGATCCAAGGATAGGAATATCCTTATGAATGTATAGTAGATTATTTAACTTGGTCACATAACCAATAAAATAATTTCAACATGAGGCATCAGTGTGGCGGATCTCTACCCCTCTCGTGCTTTAGGGTTTCCTAGTGTAGTCATTCTGGAGGGGGAGTCTCATGATTTCACCATTGTGATTGAAGCTACAATGACGCCTCCCCAATTTCTTATGTCCATATTGTTTCTTCATCTTTTTTATCTTACAGGTTTGGAATATGTTGTTCTTTGTGATGTAGTTGTTTGTTTTGTTTCAATGAGCTGGGAAGCTTGGTTGATGATACTGTCGTGCCTCCATCATCTTTATTCCCCTACCCGACCTTGAAGGCTTCTTCTGATTCTCGTGGTGGACAAAATATTGACTCCAATAATGGTTCTTCCATAATTTGATCTGAATAGATCGATGCCCAGAGCGGCATTTCAATTTTATATTGGCTCATATCTCCTCATCAGTGAGCTACCATGGCACGGTGTTGGGCCTCCCTGTACGGGGTAATAGTGGTTTGACTTCATGATTCTTAGTAAGCCTTCCTCTTCGGGTTTCTTCTGTGACTAATGTTGTAGGATATTTGGTGGAATACAGCATGAAGATATTGGTTTCGGTGGATGAGATGCTGTCATATTTTCTGTTTGTTTTTTTCACAATGTATAAGAAGATAATTTCGATCCATTTTGTCTTTGTGATGGAGTTATTGGACCTTGGGAGTAGCTTCTAGGGCTTCGTTTTTTTGTGGTCTTCATGGTTGGTTCTCCCTAATGGTGTCGGTCCTTGTTGATATCTACTATGGTGTTTTCATTAGCAATGTTGGATTTCAGTCAGTTCTTCTCAATGAGTTGGTGTCGATGATAATTTTAGCATCACCTGAGTTGTTATCCTTGTTGAATAATTTTGGTGAGATTCTGATGGAATTGTCCGGTTTCATTGAAAGTGGTGATTTGATCTGTTTTGGCATGCTTTAGGAAATGTTCTGTAGTCAGAATCGATCATATGGATCTTCCCCAAATAGGGATTTTGATCTCAAGACTCATCTTTGTTGACCTTTTTGGATTTCACGATGTGAGATGGTATTGAGTAAGCCATAGGATTGAGCCTATGCATTGACCCATGACACATACTAGTCGAACAACCATGATATTTTGGAGAACTTCATTATAATTAAATGATGGGGAGGGTCAACATTATGTTGTCAGTCCATATTTTATCTCTTAAACTTTTAGGTCATGATTTGGCTTATGTGAATGATGACTTTCTGGTTTCCCTCTTCTTCACATAATAAGTGGACTTTATATAATAATAAAAAAATTTAAATTCATTCATGTCGATGGATGGATAGATGAGGTGTACTTATTTCAAAGAACATGACTTTCATCCAAATAAAAATATCCATAAAATTCAAAATTCATTGAGTTCATAATTACTATCATCAATTTCCATATATATAATGAATGTCTAAAAAACCCTTAATCACTCTTATCAAAAGGAAATACATAAAAAGAAATATTATTGTATATGTTATGCTTAATAATGGAATAAAAAAATTAAAAAAATTAAAAAAATAGTTATGAATGTGAGATGCTAATGTTTCTTAAAAAAGATATGTGACTCGTGAAAAAAAACTCATTATACAAGTGAAACAATTAGACAATGGGTTGAATCAATTAGATAATACGATGAAGGGATGTCTACAAATTATTTAAATCCATAAACAGAAAATTTATCATGTAAATAAGAGCCCCAAAAACCCTATTACCCCATCTCTCTATGGGATGAAGAAAACTAGGAAGAGGAAAGGGTAAGATAAAATTAAATGAAGAAAAGTCAATTTATTAAATATTTACTAGTGATTCATGGTGAAGGATCAACTAAAACCATGTGGAAATGGAGGTGGAAAGGGTTAAATTATATTTAAGGGGTGTTGGGCTTGAATGGGATAAGGATGATGGGAATAAGTAAAACTGAGAACGGTAATCATGGTAATTTCTACATCAAATGAACTAAGGAATATAGTTGTTATTTCTTTAATATTGACTAAACTATTATCTAGACATGTGGATGACACTAGAAACAAAAGATAGGGCTTTATTTTTTTCACATGGTTTGGAGGACTCTATTCCAACCCCATAAACAATTTTTCAAGGTGATGTAGGCTCTACCTGATTGGGTTGAACATTTTTTATTAACCATGTGAAAAATATGTAGCATGAACAACATCACCATTTATGAACAAATAAATGTAAAAATGCATGTATTTATTAAATTTGAGAATAAATAAATAATAATATTATATTATTACTGAATTTGTTATATTCCCTAAATAAAATTTTCATATATTATACAAATGGGTGGGCCCTATCAGCTACAACCTATAAGGGTTTCATGGATATATTGTATTATATAGCATATTATACTAATGTATTTGACAACATAGCCTGTTGAAATCTCCAATTTTTCCTATCATTTATGGAAATATTTCATAAGATGAAATGTATAGAGTGTTCCATTTTTGTATGTGATAAATGTAGATTCTAATGGATTTACTCATGTGTTACAATTCATGAGTAAATTCAATAGCATTGAGGATTTTCCCCGTGGTTATATAATTCTATTTCTGTGTGACAGAAGTGTGTGTGATTATTTTTTATCATTCAATTCTTAATATACCCAATATTTTTCTTTTTCTCCATCCAATGAATATTGTGGTGCTAGAACACTAAGGGTGAATGAAATTCGTTTTCTTAAAATGAATGATTTAGGCATATGCAATGGATTCCTCTAGAGGTGGGTGGCCATTCTCTAACATCCTAATTGTTTCTTTAACAAAATGAAAGTTAATAGATTGAAAATGAATATCAATTTATGAATATCAATTTATAGTATTTTTTCATTTACTATTTTATTTCTCATTCATATTTTTGGAATGGATATTTTAGGAAAATATATTTAATTGCTTTTAATGTATCAAAATAATTTAATTAGGTCCTTAAAATTCTCTTTAATGAACTACTAAAAATTGCACCATGAAAATCACTAGAATCAGCCTCCATCAACTCTAAAATAAAAAGACTAACTCAGTGTGGTTAAAAGGAAAAGACTTTAATCTTCTTTTTTAGAAGGGATGATAAATATTAAATTATTGTCACATTGAAGAGCACTGATAAAAGTAGAATTTATCAGCACATAAAATGGTATATTTATTATCCCATTAAAAATAACTGATAAATATAGAATTTATCATCAATTTCATAATAGGTGATAATGATTCCTTTTATCAGCACTTTAAAACTGTTGATAAATTTTTCTTTATCATCACATTTAGTAGCGAGAAAAATTGTGAAAAATATAGTGTGAAACTATAGCACATTGCATCACCAGAAATAGGTGCAGTTTGTTGTAACAATGCATTGCATGATATGAAACAACATCATAAATTTATAAAATAAGATACAAATAACTAATTTAAATGAAATAATATTTCTAACACAAATAAAAGTAAAATAAAACTCTTAAAGTGTATATCAATTGTTTTTTTTCCTAAAATTGATTTAATTTTAAATAAAAAGCTAAACCTGGAGTCATACCATTCACACATTGAGTCTAATTGAGGTGTGACTGATTCATACACATCACAAATTACATTTGGATCATTTTCTTCAATTACCGAAACAATCGGAATGCATTTTCTCAGTTTTGATTATGTTAGTTTTTTATTAAAAGTAATGTTAGTTTTGAATAAAAATATGAACTTGGAGTCACAAAACACATTATATTGAGGTGTGGTGGAGTTCTACATATTAAAAATGTTATATGGATCATTGTTATAATGTACCAAAACAATAAAAAAGTGTGTGCTTAGTTTTGTCTATATCAGTTTTTCATAATAAAATTAATGACAATATTTAATAAAAATTTGCACTTGGAGTCACACTGGTTAGACCGTGCATCGGATTGAGTTGAGGATAATTTCTATATGTCACAAATGGAATATTGATTGTTTTCCTTAAAGATAAAAATAATCTTAATGTGTTTCCTGGATTTTGAGTTATTTTTTCTCTAAAATGGAATTTTATACTGGAAACACGCACTTCGAGACATAAAAGTGGCATCTTGTATGGGTATTACATCACACCAATTCATATATGTAAAAAATTAATTACGAATATTTTTTTCTAAATTATCAAGAACATCAGAGTGTGTTTTCTCAATTTTCAGTGAGTAATATTTTTTGTATTAAAATATCAATTTTAAACTGAAAACAAATAATTTGACACCATACCGGTCACACTATGTGTTGGACTGAGGTGAGGCTAATTTCAAAAGGTCAAAAATGTCATATAGATCATATCTCTAAACTACAAAAACAATTTGATTTTGTTTTATATGTTTTGAGTATGTTAATATTCTTTAACTAAAATTAGAGTCAATTTTGTATAAAAAGACGCACATGGAGTCATACCAATCACACAATACATTATATTCCAGTACAATTTATTTCTACATATTAAAAGGTACATATGTATTTTTATAATAATGTTTAAACATAATAAAAATATATTCCTATGGTTTTGAGTAAGTCGGTTGTTTATTGCCCTAAAATGTTATTTTAAATTAGAAACAAAAAATTTGAGCCATACATCTAGATTCATGTGTGGGTTTGAAATTATGGTGATTAAAACATGTCATAAAGGATTTATGAATAATTTTCCCAAATTATAAATACAATACAATCATCTTTTCTTGGTTTTCAATTATTGATGATTTTGTGTATTCACATGTCAATTTTAAGCTTATAACGGACATTTTGACACCATATCAGTTACACCATGCATCAGATTGAGGTGGGTATGATATTTACACATCAGAAATGAAATATGGATTATTTTTTAATGTCAAAAACAATCTAAATTTTTTTCCTTCGAATTGACTATGTTAGATGTTTTTTCACTAAAGTTAAAGTCAATTTTCAATAAAAAGAATCACTTTTTGTCATACCAGTCACACCAACTATCAGATTGAGGTGAGGTTGATATGTTCATGACCCAAATGACTCATGGATCATTTTCCTAATGTAACAAAACAATAAAAAAATCCCCAGATTGGAGTATGCCACATTTTTTTTTCTTAAATGTCATTTTAAATTGGGAACCTGCACTGTGATCCATACTGGTGGCATTGTGTGTGGGTTATTAATGATAATGATTCATACATATCAAAAATGTATTATAATCTTCTTTCCCAAATTATAAATACAATACAATATTTCTTTCTCTATTTTCAGTGAGTGGTGATTTTGTGGATAAAAATGTTAATTTTAAACTGATAAAGGCCACTTTTAAACCATTCCAGACACACCATGCATCAGATTGTTGTGTTTCTAATTTTAAAAAAATAAAAAATGACATATGTATCATTTTCCTAAAGTAAAAAACCATAAGAATGTGGTTTATTGGTTTTTAGTATGTCATTTGTTTTTTCACTAAAAATAAAGTCAATTTTTTAGTAAAAAGATGCATTTTGAGGTACACCAGTCACATCATGCATCAGATTGAGGTGTGGATTATTATTACATGTCACAAATGATATGTTCATCGTTTTATTAAATTGTTAAAATAATTATAATGTGTTTATATTGTTTTAAGTATGCCACTTTGGGTTTTCAGTAAAATGTCATTTTAAACTAGAAACACACACTTGGAGACATACTGGTGTCATCTTTGATGAGTTTTACATGAGACAGATTCATATAATTTATAATTTAATTAAAAATAATGATCTTAATTTATCAAAACATTCTGGGCATATTTTCTCATTTTTCAATTATTGCTTCTATTTTGTATCAAAATATCAATTTTAAATTAATAATGGAGGCTTTTACGCCATACTAGCCATACCATGCATCAGATTGAGGTGCGAAAAATTCCTACATAGAAAAATTGAAATATATATCATTTTCCAAATGTTACAAAACAATCTGAATTTTTTTTCTTGGTTATGATTATGTTAGTTTTTTTTCACATAAATTAATTTCAATGTTGAATAAAAATACCTAGCTGCTGTAATATCAGTCACATAATGCATTAAATTGAGGTATATCTAATAGCTACATGCACAAATCATTCATGGATAATTTTCCTAATGTATAAAAATAATCAGAACGAGTTTGCATTATTTTCAGTTCCCCAATTATGTGTTTCACTAAAATTTCATTTTAAACTAGAAAAACACACTTTGATCCATACAGGTTCAATCATGTGTGATGTTTTCATGCGGCTAATTCACATTCATCAAAAATGAATTAACAATAATTTTAAATAATTATAACTAATATTTGGTTGAATGGATGAGCACGTAAGGGGCTCTACATCGCTATGGTTTCCAACTGTCACCGCCTTTCCCTTCTCCAGCTCAGGGCGGTGGCGGCCCCTCTCTTTTTCCCCTATGCTCGGCATGGCCTTGGGGTGTGGTGATCCTTATGAAGATTCTTGGGATTGAATCTCAGAGATTATCATCGTTGTTGTCTGGATAGGGTTTCTTACGGCGATGCGGTGAGTCCGTGGTCGAGTCCCATCTCTACGGTCTGAGAGTTGCATCCCTGTTTCTGCGCCAGCTATTGGAGTGTGGGGAGGATAATTGTGGTTTTTGAGTGTGGTCTTGAAAGTAGAGATGGGATTGGGGATCTGGCTTGTGGAGTTTCCTTTATTCTGGCATGTTCTGAAGGTTGGGTGACTTCCATTACGATGATGTTTTTTGCTAATATATTTTTGAATCATGTTCTCATCTTGGTTTAAATGTTGTTCTTGATTTGTGATGCTGGGTGAGGATGTTCTGTTTTGGGTAATTCTATTTTTAGTGTGGAATCAGAGTCTATGTTGATTTTGATGATGATGGTGAAGTGGTGGCAATTTATTTGAGTAGGTTTGTGTTAGTTGATGTTTTTTGGAACCTGCGAAGATAGTGTTTTTGTGGTTTTGAGGCGATGGCTTCGGCAACGAAGAGGATGGTTCTGAATGGCATTTCTCGATTAATCGATAATGATGTGTATGTGTTTGTGTGTGTGTCATAGTCTGCTAGTCATGGTCAATTTGTGGCCTGAGGCTATGTCATGTCTCTTCCTTTGAGTTTGATTCTGGTTTTACTTGAAAGCATATGACTTTGTTGAAAGCTGCAGTATTTTTTATGGGATTTTTTATTCGATTTTTTGGAATTGTATGGTTCTCACTCACCCAAAATGTAAATTTGTAAAATCAAATAAAAATAAATTTTTTGGTCAGTCATAATGGAAATTTTAGTGTTTTTTCTCAGTTTTCAATGACTGATAATTTATTGTGTTAAAATTTCAATTTTTAAATGATACCAAATAATTTGACATTGCACCGGTCAGACTGTCCATCTCATTGAGGTGCATATGATTCCTACACATAAAAAATAAAATATAGATCATTTTAAAAAATTAAAAAAAATCATTCTATATTTGTTTTGTATATTTTGAGTATGTTAGTTTTATATTCACTAAAATTAATGCTAATTTTGAATAAAAATACACACTTTGATTCATACTAGTCACACCATGAATTGGATTGAGGTTAGGCTGATTTCTACACTTCACAAATGAATCATGGATCATTTTATATAAATTTAAAAACTATACAAATGTTTTTCCTTGATTTTCAGTATGCCGCATTTTTTTTACTAAAATGTCATTTTATATGGGAAACGTGAACTATGGTCCATACATGTAGCATCATGTTTATGCTTGACATGAGACTGATTTATACTCATCACAAATGAATTATTAAAAAAATTAAAATTGTCTCTCATCTTATGTTACAAGTGTTTAGATAACATTTAATCAATTTTTATAATACACAATCATGGTATGGTTCTCATTCTATTTCATTTCCCAACAATTTGATTGTTTGTGTGCCAACACTTCTTAAACTCCTCTACCTTGGCATCCACCTCAGTATATGCTTATTATGCCTCCTCCACATCAATATCCAACACTAAATCCACCTATGACTCTACCTCTTCCTTCACCTCTATATCTATGTTCGCGTCCACCTCCTCATTCTCCTCCACATCCGAATTTGTCTAGCAATTTTATTATTTTCAAGTCATCTCTTATAAATAATTTAACTTCCTAAATTATTCTTCTCCACTAAAAAGAGATATAAAATAATATATAATAATTCTAACACTAATTATGCACAACCCAAATATCTTTTGAAGGGTATCACTCATTCGAGATCGCAAAAAATAGTAGGAAATCACCTAAATTTGTTTTTCTTATTCATTATGACAAATATATACTACACAATCATCTATAAACATATTTATTTCTTCTATAGAGTGACTAGGTCATCAGAAATTTTAATAGTACTGAGAAACTTTAAACATACAAATGATTATGAAATATATTTAAGGAAATTTTAATTACATTTGGAAATTACCTATTGGGGGATTCTGTTCTTTTCATGAATAATGATTTCTCTCATAAATTTCAAAACATAATGTAAACAATTTATGTAATTATCTTATTTGGGAAATGGCAGAAACATTAAAAAAATAGGTAAATTTATTTAAAAAATATATATAGTTAAATATTTCTATATATATTGTAATTTTTTATATATTTAGTTAATCATAGGCTTTATCCCATCAGACACTGACTTCGTGAAATGATTTACCCTCTCTAGAGTGACCACCCTAACATAACAAAATTATATTTAAAACACATACTGAACATATAATTTTATTTTTATAAATAAAATGTTGATTTTGTAGAATTACATATTCACAATACACATCATGTGTGGTTAGTTAGTTATATATCCATGCATTGAATCCAATAAGTAAATATTCATGGTGACTAGAGTGACTGCTATTAGAATCTACTGTGCCGTAAAAAACAAAAAAAAATTAAGTAAACAAAATTAAAAATATATTTATTTTAATTAGATTATAGAGCCATACCATTTAATTATAGGGATCAAAAATATTCTGTTGTATAATGATTTTTTATTAAACCCTTGGAGTAACAGATCCTTTTTCTTCTCTATTTCATTGGTATCCAAAGTAACTCTAGGAAAATGAATTATATAAGGATTAATTAATCCAAATAATTGTTCTCATGTTCTTCCAATTATATATATGTGATATAAATGCCTATAAAAAATATAAATAGTTATTGGTTTTAATAAAAATAGCATCTCACTATTTGGATAGATTGATTATGAAAATGTACCTTATATATGTATTCACACTTGATACACCCACTCATTTAGGATTGAGAATATCATTTAGGCTCTGGAGACTAATTAAGTATGTCATGGAAATTCTATATATTTATTCTTTATATTAAATAGAAAATATTGGTTTATCATTTAATGTGGTCTTTAAATGTTGTTTTAATCATAATAAATATTGATCTAGAACTGATGGAAAAAATGTACTCTCAGAAGGTCATTATGTTTTCTTGATTGAATTAGTAGATCTTCTTGTTTTGACCATCCATTTCTTCATCTCATTATTTATATGTAATATCATAGACCACATTATACCTTTTATCATCTAGTGATACATGGTTTTCATATGAAATAATTTGTTAATTACAAACCTAATATAGCTTTATATGATTAGACATTCATTATATGAAATCTAAAAAAGCATCTTCAACTGTTGTAATATCTGGAACATCAAGTAGAATTGGAAACTCGACAGTTTCCTCATAAGCTACCTTGATTCCCAATCTCATGTAATCTTTTATGAGGGGTTTATTGTGTAGCTATTCTCTCTGGATATTATAAACTATACCCATCGCAACCCAAAGGTATGTGGGTGTTGAAAGATACAAATCATCTACAACACTAACCTATACAATTTCTATAAAATAAAGTTATCGAAAGTTTTTTATACACATTTAAGAGAATGAGTAATGAAAAAATTGATTACCCGGCTATGGTATGTGGTTTGGGGGAATGACTATCCTAAAAGATAGTTTGATCATTTGGTTCATGTCCAGATCATTGCTTCGCCGCTAGTTCACTTTGATCTTTACCTATACGTTGCTCTGCTAAACCAAAACACAAAATAATATATTACGTTGATTTTATTTGCATCTGTAATCATCTAATAATATTATATGCATCTTTATTTGGTTTTATCTTCTTGAAATATGTTCGAGGAGAGCCTCCAAAACCTAATCATCGTACATGGCCATATTTTTCAGGACGATTCAAAGATACTGAAAGTATATGCTCTTCTAGTACAGTCGTTTTTCAATGGATGTGTCTAAACCATAAAAAAAAATAAGACCACAAATAGTTAATTTTATTTATTATAGTTATAAATCATAATTAATGAAAATTATATCAAAGATAAACATTCTTCCCATAATTTTTTTTTGTTTTCATCAACTAATGTTTCCTCCTTATTGAAACGAACATCCTTGCATAGAGCATGATGTGGGATGGCAGTGGCTATAGATTTTGATTAATCAATCCTCATATAAACAATGGAACATATATTGAATAATATCGCATAACTAAAATTTTATTTTATATTTAAAATACATGCCAATTTCTTCTCTAATTAAGTGTACAACATCCTTCCTTTGTGATAGGTGTATGTTTTTTTATGCATGTTTAATATGTTTAGCACTCTATTATTGTTTCATTAACTAAGAATTTCAAATCAATTGGGATAAAATAAATAATTTAAAATATTGTATTATCGACTTCCATACATCTAAATTGATTTCTAATTATTATGATTGATGAAAGATGTATTTGTTTCCTTATTTATAATGTTTGAATAACTATGTGGTTGGTGGGAATTTATTTTCCCCTCAGCATGCTTAAGATGTTTCTTCATTAGAAGAGTCTGGAATCCTTTTATAAATTTTCCAGTGTCGATGAAGACAAAATATGTTATGAAAATATTATAAAATAAATGAATTCTTTAAGTAATAATGAAAATTAAATCAACATTTAATTATATTATTTTTATGTAAAATAGAGAAAGAATGTTATAGCATTACAATTATATATTTCCAATGGATTTCTTTCATTACAGGTTGGATTTGATGCCATGATACTATATCATTCAGAAAATTCATATTCATTTTGATCCCAAGATATCTAATGGAAATTAACTTGTTGGGTTCAATAGGTTTTCCACATTTATTACATCATACTTCAAATTTTATACCCTAACATATTTCCTTGATTATTTTATTCAAAACCATGATGTTGTGTTCCTGTTGTTTTTTTCGTCAACATGTTGTTGATCCCCTAAGAATTATATATTTTCTTCATCAACAGTATGTTATTCCTTAGGATTGGTAAAATCATCATGATTAGAGTTTTTTTATGCATGGGTATTGAAACATTTAATTTTTTTTGAATATCAACAATAAAATACACTCCATTCATAAAAGTCAACATATTCATGCAACTTGCATGAAAATTGTTACTATCTCAAATATAGATATAATAATAAAATAAAATAGTACAAAAACACTTTAATACCCTTATTTAATCCATCCTCAAACTCTAGATTATCTTCTATCTCATGATGATGTATTGGAATCCCTCTTTCAAACTAGCCTTCCTCTCATCATTTCCTCCCAATATTCATTTATGTTATACTTCCAAAACAATTATTTTTTCAATTTGTTGATTGATATTTATATAAAATATTTTTTGGAAATCCAACTATGATTAGTCAACTAATCTAACCAAAATTAATATAATACCATTTATCTAAGATCATTTTGGATTACTATTACTCAAAGTAGTTCAAACATCATACAATATATGGGTTATGAGTCTCAAGCAACAAAATGAAATAACAACTATTAGGGAGATGAATGTAATATTTACATTGAGGTTAAAAAAATTAAAATTATTTTTTAATTATTTTTTCTAACACATTAATAAAATGAGTAGTATTATGTGTTTTCAAAAGTAACTATGTAAGTCGTATAAGATAATTCATATCAAGAGACCCAAAAAAATGCATTCATTATTTTTTGATTAAATTTTCAATGTCATTTTTGTCTATTATCAAGAAGTAGTAAATGAGGTGGATGAAAGGCTAAAATATTTGATGAATTTTTTAGTAGATACAATATTTGAAGCCATGGAAACATATTTAATAAAGATTAATGAATACAATCTTAGTGGGTGGTATGTCATCATGGAACTCTAGAACAACAATTATATAATTATGGATAGTTTGAAAGATGTAGTCCAATCCATATTAAAGATATGTAATTCAATAAAGAATATGATGATTGATTAAATATGGTTATTAGAGGTTAGTTGGACTATATCATTGTAGTATTATATATCTATTCTAGACAGTAACAATTTTCCGGAAGGATGCATGCAATTGTAGGATTTTATGCATTGAGTGTATTGTATTGTATATCAATATTAACAAAATGAATCCTTAACTAAAAAAATATATTTGAAACTCATCATATTTTTTAGTGAAAATTAATTTATTTTACATAGGACTAATATGTGTTGTATTCATTATTCACAATAGTGGACGGTGATGCTATTCACACTGGTCTCGTATGAAAAATAAAATAAAAAATACATCATAGTAATGATATAAAAATATTTAAAATTAATATAAATACCAATTAAAATAACTTAATTTAGAATTCTTTGACATATTACATCCATATTATCTGGGTGTATCAGTACTCATCAAATTTGAGGAAATATTCACATTCAATTTTGGATGATATACCCACTTGTGCCAACCACTATTGTATAAAATTGACATTGGTTAGTCTTTTTACATATGTTTAATTATATAGATATTTATGATAATAACATTATGAATGGGTTATTACCCCAATACTATATGAAATATAAGATACTCATAATTGAATAATAGTAAGATTTGGTTTCCTAAGACCATCACCAAGAGTGTGATATTATAGGATTGTACCCATAGTTATAGAAGAACCATGTCTAGCATCATGAATAGTCATATTGCTAATAAATAATATTCTACTCATATATAAGGACCCTACCTAGAAGGAATTTCTCAAAAGTACCATTGGAGGTTTCAGAACTAACAACATTGATTGAAATGTTTCACATCAAAGAGGAAATAATAATTAAAGTTTCATAGGAACCTACAATAATGGAATCACTAAAAAATCCTTCTCAATTGAAGAGAAATTGTAAGACCTCTACTCTAATATTATAGAATAAATGAATCTCACCCCACCAATATTCAATACCAAATCTTTCTAAATAAGGATTTATCATCTTCTAATCTTAGATATTTTTTTAATCCACCATAAGATCTGTCAAATAGCATGCATCCCTTTAAAGGGTGAATTTTTCAACGTACACCCAATATTGATCTATATTGTTTTACTCATATAACCGAAATGATTCTATTAAATGAAATCCTAAATTTATTATTATGATATATATCCATAAAATCATAGAGGAACCATAGATACATCACACCATTGAAAATTATACCACATAACTGGAGGTAGATCTACAATTACAACTAGTACATTAGGATCAATATATGTTCTATCATACATAGTATCATCATTAGAGCCTTACTATGATGATATATGGGTCATAGTGGTGAAATATTAAATACTAATGTAGAGATTCACATAATTTTCCCTTCAAAAAAATTATCTTTTAGAAATAAGCACAAAATAATCCATATTAAATGTGAACTCCCTACCCCTCTCTCTCATTAATTTCCATTAATTAGTCCTTTCATACATAATATATAATTTAAAAATTTTTAGAAGAATTATTATATATATAATTATGAAATAACTAATACAAATAATTGATAAAGAGGGTTAATAAATAAACACAATCAATTAATAAGTTATATAAACATTGTCATCACTAATAAGTAAATAATAATGCCATGTTCATTTATTATTCATTTTTATATTAATATTAATATTAATTTATAATTGATTATTGAAAAAAATTAAACAAGGACACATAGGAACATCAAATTTTATATATTCTATCTAATTTATACCTATCAAATTCTAAATAAGAGGCATGAGACACCAGAAGATAGGTTAAGGAAAATTTAAATAAAGACAACCTAGAATTCATATGTTAACTCAAGTATTCATCATAATTATGCTATCCAGTAATATTTATGGACTAGTTATTATGTTGGTAATGTTTTTTATTTTTTGAATATAATCTATACTAATATCCCTAGTTTCACTTTGATTCCATTTGGAAACATTTTTTACCTTGTATACCCAAATAGTTCCCTATTCAGGTCAACAAATCACCTTAAAAACACTTCCCATTCAGTAATATCTTGGGTAAATGCTAAGGGATATAGATAATATGTTTGAGAAAAGGTTTAACATATTCAATTTTTAATTAAACTCAATTTAATCATGCTACAAATCCCACTTTACCATTGTAGTAGTATGTGGTGAAATCACTATTTTAATTATCCACAAAAATCCCATACACATATTTTGATTAATATTACCGTATAAAAGCATCCTTATATTTCTTAATAACCATTTTTTATATAGGAAAATGGATGAACCAAAACCACTCATTGTATTTCAGTAGTGAGGAGATGATATGTAGGGTATTTTTATGGTTAATAACATAACAAAATGAAAAACATTGATCCCAAAACATTAAAAAACTATAGAGGAAATGTAAAAACTAATTTACATTAGATTCAAATATTGATTAATCCAAGGGAAGAAAGAGGAGTCACACTAGAAGCAAAAAAATTTCGTAGGGGCTTCATAATTGTGAGTGATAGATTTGTGGTTGGGGTTTTTTGAAATATGTTGGGGAACTTTTAACAGTGCTTTCAGAAATGCTTGGATAAAGATCCCTTTTATCATCACTAAAATAATAAGTGTTGATAAGGTTTTTGTAATTATATTATATTTATTATAATTTTATAATTATTTAAATATATATAATTATTTTTTAATAATTATATATATATTTACTTTAAAATTAATTAATTATTTATTTATTTTTATTAACTATAAATATATAAATTTATAAATTTAGTAATTATACATTTTTAGAATTATTTATTATAAATATATTTTTATCAATGTTAGTGGATATATAATCTTAAAGACCATAATTTTAAAAATGAGTGAAATTGAATAATTCAAAATGAGTAAACATTAAAAATATTGAAAAAATGAATAATAATTTTTAATTAAATATATATTATTAAAAAAATGTTGATATATGTATAGTTATTGAATTCGATGAATTCATATTGAAAATAGTAAAACATATTAAATAAATATATATAAACTAATAATAGAAAATGAT
Organism: Viscum album; assembly: GCA_963277665.1. NCBI lineage: Eukaryota > Viridiplantae > Streptophyta > Magnoliopsida > Santalales > Viscaceae > Viscum > Viscum album. The sequence goes on from OY728119.1 coordinate 723,082,871, forward strand.
CAAATTCAAACAAAATAAAAATTAAAAAATTTTAAAAACAAATACCCTAATTATTGTATTAAAATCAAATAAATAATGTTTTTCAATTAAGAACACAATATATTAAATTTATCATCATATAATTAAATTATAATATATTCAAAAATTAGATTAAATTACATAAATATTATGTGTATAAATTTCTATATATTGTGTGAATATATTTGAGTGTGTGTTTGTTTATAAAAATGCATTAATAACAAAAATATATATATCATTGAAATCAATGTAACACATGATGTTTGATATATGTGAAATAGAAAAATCAAAGAACATTAAAAATGAATGAAACATTAATATGTTTTTAGTTAAAATTTTATTCCTCTTATATATATATTTATTAAATATATACTATTTATTACTATTTATAATATATATATATTATACTTAATCATTTTTATTAATAATTTATTCATTAATAAAATTTTTAATTATTTTTCAATTTATTCATTTTTATTTTTTTCCTAATTATTACAATTTATTCATTTCATATATCTACATTTAAAATATAATTTTTATGAATATTTATAATCTCATTCACTAATATTTAATTATTTTATTAAGATAATGCCCCTTTTAAGGGGTAAGGGGGAACCCAAAGGCTTCAAGACATAAAAACATTCAATCACCACAATCCAACGACCAAAGGTCAAAAAATATCAAATTCTTATAAAAAGAAGGTCTCCATCCCAGCATCAAGATCATGAAGTTAAGCTTTAACCTTCTCATTTTTGCTGACTAGCAGTCCCGTGCAAGAATGCATGGGCACAGAACCGATGACGAACTTCATACCCTCTCAAACTTCAAATTCTCAAAGTAATGATCCATTAAAACCCTCTTCTCTACACCTCTTTTGAAGATGTCCCATGAGTAGAATTGGATGCATTGACCTCATGGTTGTGGACCGAAGCACCAAAAAAAGTAGACCAACCAACCAAAGATATACAAATCAACCAAATATAATTTCATTCCACAAATATTCAAATTCAGCCAATATATAGATAAACAAACACAAAATCCTGCAATCGTCTTGCTCTGCCACCATGAACCCAGTGATGATCACCCTGATCCAAGATCCCGATCGTCATGGAATCATCACCCGTTTTCGGTACCCGAGTCGATCCAACACCTCACACCATCAAAAAATCCCACAACCAAACTATGCCACACCAGCATACAAAATATCAAAAAAACAAAAAAACACTTACATTCCAGAAGAGGCCAACTTCACAAGAAATGAAAACAGATCATGTCGCTGCCTTCGTAACTGCATCAGGGGACCAGATCTATGCAGCACACCCCCAAATAATGCTCAATGCATCTGCAGCCCCCATACCACATCTAGAACTATCGTCGTGAATCAACATCACACCACCATGAAATTCCTAGCCATATCAGCGGTTTGGATGGGGAAAATGCCAGCCAACGATGAGGGATGTGAAGAGTGACCATCCCATATGACGTCACCATTGACAGAATCAACACATTACTATTATACTAAGAAAAAGCATAGGAGAAGCTGAGTTCGTCTTGAGGCATTGGAGATGAAGGAAGCATTGGGGGAACCTAGAGAGCAAAGCCCCTTACGGGGTCATCATATATTAGTATTTATAATCTATATATATATATTAATTTTATTAATTTTCATCAGTAATTATTTAATTATAGAAATGTTAAATATTTTTTCATATTTTACTCATTTTGATATTTTATATATTAAATTATTTCATTTTACATATATATATATATATAATATGTCCTTCATATTATTTATTAATATATATATATACGTATAAAATATTATTTAAATTTTAGAAATATTTATTTACCTAATGAAATTGTTAAAAAAAATTATGTTATTAAATGTTCACTGTATTCTGGACGTTTAGATATGCTAAAAAATTTCGGATAAAGGTAACCCTTTTTGGGCGCTAAAAATAAAGCAATGATAAAAGGTACAATTTATCAGTGTTATAAATAAATTACTAATAATGGGTAACCCTTATCAGGGCTAAACTAATGAACTGATATGGGTTATTATTTACCAGTACTAAAAAATCCCTAATAAAGGGTGTCCTTAATCCTCATTTTTTAGAAATAAGAAAGGGATCTATTTATCAGGGCTTGTTTTAGCACTAATAAAGATTGAAAATACCAGCATATTTTTGTAGCCATGATAAATGCAGGCACAGTTAATAGTGTCTTTTAATTTAGTGGTGGTATCAAATAGTAAAATGTTTTTAGTTTTATCAATTTGATAAGAGAAAAAATATTTTAAAATAGATCATAGTATTCCCCACACTACCCTAATTCAAGCCCCAAACCACCCAATAGAGGTCCCTTATAGAGGACCCATAGAGAACTTAAATGGAATGTTGTTATTTCATAGTTTATAAGGGTAGAACATTTTTTTATCCCAAAATGGATTCCTATATAATTGTGTACATACAATATAATAACATTTTAATCATTAAATCATTTAAAATGTATATTTTAACTCTACCATGTCATGGACGTAGTCATGATCCTATTGGGAATGGAGAGTGTTACCTTTACATGGATATATTATATAAATGTGACTAAATCCTTATTTTTACACAAATTTCATACATAAAGGTAACATTTGAGAAATACCATTACCCATTAGGCATAAGTAAATGTAACAACTATGTAAAATATAATGTAAAACCCTAAATTTATAATAGGTAATGAGAACTTTAAATTTTAGTTTTAATCTATTTTTTACTATAATAATGTTTCTAAATATTTTAAGAATGATTTAGTGGGTTTTTTGATCTTGTTCAGATCCCATAGCACTAGTTTTTTGTGGAATAGGTTACGCACACAGTTAGTACCGCCCATGCCCTTCACCCATGAAATCCTTATAGAGTGTTACATGGTTTATAATACTATGAAATCTAGGATTCACAACCATGAAATGTGGGGGAGGTGGTTTGTAGAGGTGACCCCCGTGATGTAGGAATGGTACTAATAACTGTTAAAAATCTATGGAAATGGTGTGCGTTAAGGGATAGTGATAGAACATGGGTGGAAAATGGTTTGGCCAACTATTTGGCCAACCCATTAACTCTATAAAAAAATGGTTAAAATTACCATTTATTCCATATTTTTATTTATCCAAATTTTTTCTTTTAATTCCCACTCTTTAAAGAGAATATCCCACTCTATTGATAACTATTATTCTCCTCCCACCATAACATTGATCGGTCATTTTGGTATATCATCTAATTGAAATGTTATTCATCTCATTTGATGGACATTTTAATATATTTAATATTCATTTGTCATCCATTATTTTCTCTCTACATATGGAATTCTAAATCCATGTTATCTATTATGGCTTATGTTTAGGGTATTTCTATATTTCTCTTTTTCATTCCATTCTAGCTCGAATAAAAAGTCTATACTAGAGGAGGAGTTTACTGTAGAGACAAGGTAGGTGGACTATTAAATCTTAAATTAATGTCTCAATGTTTATATTATTTATTGATGTCTCATACACTATATTTTTTGGGCAACACCTCATAAATTAAAAATTTATTAAGTGTAGGAATATTTTCTTTATTTGGGTAATCCTAGAAACTGAGGATCATTGTTTATGGGTGACCATTTTCTATATTCCACAACTTAGGGTGTGTCTCCTACAATTACACATGATACTAATTCAATGAATAGAAATTAAACCACAATTTGAGGTTATTTTAGTAGGACATTGGGAATAAAATGTGATTTTGTATTAATCCAAGGAATAATTATATGCCTTTTAAATAATCCCTGGTTTCTTATTGTTTATGTCATGAATTATCCATATGTATTGATTAATAAATATAATTTAGGGAAATGATTAATTGTAAGGGTTAAATTATTTTCCAAATTCTATCTATTATGACATTTAGATGGTGATTCAAGGGTTCTAACTCAGAATACCTAGTAAGTTCTCATCAAGAATAATAAATTAAATTGATTGAAAATGAGTTACATCATGCTAGCTGTGATACATGGATAAGTATATGGGGTACCTTACACTAGCTCGCCTAGATAGTGGAATTATATTTTTCCATGAGTGAAACATGGGTCCGCTCTGTGAAACATTAATGATCAACATAAAGGGTATTGAATTTTATAATTCAATGAGTGGTACTTGGGTTTACTACATTGAATTGAAAGGTGGGATTCTAAGGTAAATTCCATTATAACATTCCATGGGTGATATCGGGGTTATCATAAGGAATTTCATGGATTGGATAATAATAATATGCACTCACAACACACATAGATAAATACCTAGGCTCCCTTTTTGAAACCCCATGGATGGGATCAGAAAATTCTAATTAAATAAATTGATGATTTTAAAAATTTAAGGATCATTACTTATATTTGGTACATCCTTTACAGATTTGATAACTTGTTTTTTCTTCCATATAATCCTTTATATTCTTGTGGTTTGTGGAACATCATAAAAATATCATTATTAATGTATTCCAAAGTTCTATACCATTTTATAAAACCACATATATATAAGATTAAAATGATAATCAGTGAGAGAATATTTGTCTTAGGCAGGAGTAGGTAATGTATATAAGGTCACTTTTGAGGGACATATATATAACATATTTAATTTATTTATTATGTATTTTAAACTATTTATTTCCTACACTCTACTAATTTTATATATTTATAGATTTTATAGTTATTGATACCATTAGGGGTTGACATTTGAGTTTTAATCACACCCTTATTAGGCTGCCAAATTTGTACTCAGATTGACTACATTGATAATTGTTGGAACAAATAGAAGGGTATATCATTGAATTTATGGGTTATTAAACTTGGATTGAGTATTGGAGATGAGGAGTTCACCAATTCATGTGATGCTATTAGATCTATATTTTGATCTTAGGACTATTTTTTATATTATGTTATATAAGTATGTTTTTTCATTTCCATTTATTAAAATTTTGTGTAGAATATAGACATGATATTTTTTTATATGTGAAATAATAAATTACATATTCCAATTTATTATACCTAAATCACTTGGTCATATAAAGGTATATTGTTATAATTCTTCCCCTGATTATTATTATATACCATTGTGCTACACTCTAATTTTAAGGGTATCATCACCCCACTATACCATTATAGATCCTCCCTACTAATAGATAAACTCTAGTATAAAGGTAGGCGTGCATGAGGCTATGTGGATAATTGGGTTCGGTTACTTTTGATTGAACTGGGTATGGGATGTTACAAAGTGGTTTCATAGAATCTTTTCACGTTTTTATTAACTATTTGGGTTATTAGACAGGATACTATAAACAAGTCAAAATTTGGTAATGAGAATGTGCCATGGAGTATTTAACCCTCACATAGGGGAAAAGATAATTTCATGGGATGGGATTTTCCTTCTGGATTATTCCAATTCTAGTTGAAATGATTTCACCATTATGTGATGCACATGATTTTTGGAATTTAATATTATTGTTTTTTCTATTCTACAATTGGCCACGTTCAAAAATAAGGTATTGATCTATAATCATTATAATAATTTGATGATTAACATATAATGCATATTCCAATTTAAATTTTTTTTATTGTTCCCATTTTCATTAGTAAAGTGTAGTTCCTATATGGATGTAAATTTTATCTATGTAAGGTTTCTAAACTATCAATGAGACAAATAATTTGCTAATTAAAATGTCTACATTAATGTAAATTGTGTTTCTAATATAACATGATAGTTGTTCCTTAATTTTCCAATTATGGTATGATTTATCCTTGAAACAAATAGTTACATGGGTTGAAATGTTAGTGGTAACATCCCAATGGATGTGATTTTCAAAAATAATTAAATGTGTATGACTCTAGAAATTGAGAATTTTGATCAATATTATTGATCCATCTAAAAATACTAGTTGAAATAACATTTAGTACTAATTGAAACTGACATAGCATAGGACATTATAATTTTGGAGTAACGAGTCATCTAACTATAATGTAATTTATATACTTATAAATGAGTAAAAACTAAAATTCCTTAAAATTATAAAATATAATGGTTTTTATTAAATTGGTATTAAAATAAAAATGTAAAGGATTTTTACTATGATCAATTAAATTGTAACTCCATATAATTGGTCTTCAATAATGTGATGTTTGAAGTGACCTTGACCTAGCCATAGTTGTAGGAATTAGGGAGTGTCTCTTGTGATCCATTGTGATCATCTATATCACCTAGACCTAGCATTAAGAGAAGATGAATGATGTTGTTATTTATTTGTGAAGGTTATGTGTCTATCATTTTCCATTAGACTAAGATCAATTATGTTTCAAAATTATACTATAAGGCATGCATTTTTTATTTTAGAAATATTCCACCACATTATCCTCAGGTCATACACTCCGAATGTATCGATTATCATACTTTGAATGTGTAGTACCTAGATACACCTATATTAAATCAGGTAGTGCCTCCAAAAACAGGTCATTATATTCCTAATCTTGGAACTGATGCATAGTTATGAGAGGGTTCCCAATTACTTGTGTATTTTATAGAGGTATCCCCCCATCTTACCATTACTATAGCAGAGCTGATGCAGGAATTACCACAATATCAACATCCTAAATCTTTATAATAAGGTTTTCATCATGATGTTGAGCCATGGATAGAGTCCATGTTTTCTATATTTAAGAATTTGGGGTTTTATATATAGAGGAAGTTAAATATCACAACATATATTCTTTATTGTTCTTCAAAGTGTGGGGGACGTTATTACGCAGAAAAATCATCACTACAATATGCATAAGATGAAATATTAAATAAGATTTTATGATTATGTATTTATGAATATTCTTAAATAAGACCATACAAGAAAATTTATACTGTAGGGTTCTATGTTTTTTATGGATTATTCATCTTGTTTCAATGATATTCAACTCTTCCTAGAAACTCTTTTTGGTGATTAGTTGAAATACAACTTCATAGTTTGAGGATGGTCTTTTGTGTTCCAGATGATCCCAGGTACACATTTTTTGAATGATAATTTTTTCCTAAATAGAAAAACTATTCATCATCACTAAGAGGAGAGAGAGGGAAGATGATAATTATAGACAGGATAGTTCATCAATGATAAAGGAAAGTGGTTCCCCTAGCAAGAGAAAATATCACATTGAGTTTTTTTATAGGGGTACTGGTAGTCAGAAAAATTGCACTAATAGTTACTTTGTATGTCATCATCATAGTATGTAACACTATAAGAATCCTAAATGTACCATGTACACTATCCAGTGTATCCCTTATAGAAAAATGTGTCACCTTAATATTTTTATCAAAACATTTCCTCTAAATCATATTTATAAGGAATATGGACTAACTCCACATTCCTCATAAGGATCGAGAGATTACCATTAGATCAAAATCAACGATACCAAAAGTTGATCGGTGTGATGAGGTGGATGTGTTTGTCGATGATATTCTTGTGTGATATTGTGCTAGAAGAGAATTCAATCTAATATTATAAATGTTATTTCTGAAGGTTGTGGATTTGGATAACTATATGTATTAAAATTTGTACCATATGAAAAAATTAAAAGACCTTATAAAGTGAAATTTATGATGTCATTAGACAATATATTTTTATCTCTATTATTTGGCATCATTACATTTCATTATTTTATATATATAGAAATTATGGCAATCTATTTTCTGGAAGTTCAATATTTCTTTGGACTAATTACACTTGAAACTTCACTAGGAATCCAATCATAAAGTGTATGAAAATATAGGAACTTCCCCTATAATTAGGCATCTATCATTCTATATTGATCTTCTTCATCATCAATATGATTGGTTTTAACATTAATCTCAACATTGAAAGGTTGGTTCTATATAATTACCATGTACATTTCTATCCTTGTATGGTGTCATTACAATCAAACTAGGAAACATTTATAATCCCAATGAGGATTGGAATGTCTAGGTGGGGCATGATGGACCCAATCATTGTAACGCCCCGACCCCAGCTACCCAGAGTCGGTGCATTATTACATAACATTGGCATGATCACAAGAAAGATCAAATCTCGAAAGATCGATTGGTTTAGTAGCCTTGGAAACACTAGATATATTCATAACTTTTACATTACATCATTAAACGAAAAACTACTACAACAACATATTGTCTCCATAATCTACACTCATATCCCCACAAAATATCCCTGCAGGTCATTCATAACTTACTTCATCACTTCCTGGGAAAAATAAAACATAGAAAAGGGGTCAGCTCAAATGCCCAGTAAGGATAACAATATAGCGGAAACTTTCATAAATAAGAATAAACATTTAAGGCAATGTATAACTAAAACAGAAGCCTTTCAAACATGAACTTTCAACATGGTATGGCATAAATAAAATGAAATAATGCCATTCACTTATTCACAAGGATATTCTACTAATCGAATAATCACATGCAAAAATCAATAACCACTTTCATAATGTTGGAATGCATAATGCCAGACTATCATAACCACATAGTCAAGGCCTCGTGCACGACTACAAATAAGATTTTGTCAAGGCCTTGTGCCAAGACACTAGTTTGTCTCATGAGACCTACCGATGCATCGAGAAGCTATAGCGGGCTCCACCCGTCACATATTAAGTCCAATGCATTCCCATATGAAAAGGTTTAAACATAACATAAACATTCTTATTAAAACTAGCATACGAAATGTCAATACTTTCACCATAAACTATGAATGGAATAAAAATAGCACATCCACAGTCAAGAATATCACAAAACGTTCAATACAATATAGAAGTTTTGTATCATAATAAATCAACTTCAAATAAGCGTAAAATCCGTCAAAGGATGTTGACATAGATGAAATCAAAACACTTTTTAGAGAAATATCTCTTTCTATTTTTGAAATCATTTAAGAGCCATATAAAATAAATCAAATTCTTGAAAATATTCTTATAAGCTTGTAAGGGAAGATTTGACGATTTTATAACGGCGGAAAATAACCGCACCCGCCGTATAAGTTAAAAAAAACATTCTTATCTTAATTCTGTCGAAAAGGTTAAAAAGCACCTTGTTTGAAAAAAACAGAAAGATTCCTTTATAAACCACTTATAAAAGTCAAAAAGGGTATAAATGACGTTAACTCATACTCTAGTAAATAGTAAAAATGTTTTGAAATACATTTTTAAGAAACGTGGATGTGGATGACAAAGAGATCCCAGTAGATTATTACATATAAACAACCTCGGATAATGAAGAGATTGTGAAATAACCCTTACCTTGTACTTTTCTTTGGTTGGGGTAGGTTAACCTCCTGTATAATGGTGAAATAATTGTTATTAAATTATACAATAATCATATATATTAATATGATATCATATATGATCTTTTAACATTGATTTGTTAATAATATCTTAGAATTATCGTCGTTTCGGGTGTTAACTTACTCATTTTCTTTTATATGTTTTATTACATAAGCCATGTTTGTTGTATCTTATTCATATCCAGAATGATATCAAGTCCTTAAACATCATTTTTAAATCATCAAATGATAATTATACTTGAATGGTTACGATGGAGAATGAATCTCATCACGTTCGTGGAGACGGTAGTCCGTACGTACGCACGTGCGACAATATCATTCTTTTGATATTAAAATAATATATAAATGGATTATATAGAATATATACAGAATCATTAACATGTTGTATTTATTATTTACATGAGTTACACATCATTATTATACCCATCCAAATAATATTATATTGAATAACAATTACACCACGACGTGGAGACGGTAGGCCGTACGTACGCACGTATGGTGACATGTTATTCAAAGGGTGGATTGAATACTGAATATAGTTGTACCATATTTATAATAACATCACAGTATATATATGATACTGGATTTATTATTTTAGAATGGTAACAACAAAGGAAGAAGAAGTGGAAGAAGAAATGAACTTAGAAAAGGGTGGTGAAATCATTACCTCTTCTTCGGGTTCTTCCTTTTGATTTGATCAAAAGGGCTCCTTAGGTTGGCTTTCTGATCAAAATAAGGCCCCTAGGTTGTAGTTTGGGAATTTGGGAGAGTAGTTGGGCAGCGTTTGGCCGAACCAAAAGGCTTTGAAGGTGTGAAGAAATGAGAAGGAGGAGTGCCCTTTTATAAGAGGGGTGAGGGGCACCTTTGGAAAAGCTAGAAATATTAATTTATAATAAATTCATATTCGGTTTATAATGGCTCCAAAGTTGATTATTCCAAGGTTAAGGTGGGGATGGGTCGAAAACAACTCAACCAATAGAATTTAGACAGGTTTGGGTACTTATATTAACCTTATCTTTAAGTTTTAACTCTAAGTTAATTAGTTTCACTTTTACAATGTCTCTTTGTATTTTTATATAATATGGTTAATAAACTTACTATATACATCCAAGAGACCCCCAAGTGGTCCATTAATGATGAAACTATCATGATATAAGTCTCTTGGCCGAACCTTAGATTTTTAGAAATTTAATATCAATTAATAATATAATATTTTTTTTAAGAACTCTTTTATGTCAATTTTGACACTATTCAATAGTTGATTTTTGTGAAACTCATAACAGATTGATTACTTCGAAAAAAGTCAATAACATCAATCCTAATATATCAAATTATCCTAGAAAATTAGTTTAATTCATTAAAAGTTTAATATTATATTTATTTGGGTATTTATAATATCAATTATTTTAATTTTTCACTATTATAGTAATTACTGCATCATCATTGTGTCATAAATAAAATAAATTATTTAATGTCTAAAAATTATAAATAAAATATCATTATGTAGGAAATATTTTTATCTTTCTAATTAATATTTATAATCTAAAATCCATCATATATAACCATATGTAACAATTGTTTTTCTAAAAGATATATGCTTGTGTCATTTTTGTATTCATTTTAACTTAATTAAAATAAAGTGTCATTATCACTTACAAGTGGATCCATGGGGTCCCCAAATTGACACAAAGATGCCCATGGTCGACCATGTATCAAACAATATGGTTAAGACACGTTTTAGGGTAATTTAGTATTATTATAATATTATTATTTTAACCCTTATTTAACGGATTTACCCTTAACCATGGTAAATAAAATATTTACCGCAGTAATTATTCAAAATGTCTAAAAATAAAAGTTACCTATTTACACAATTTGAACATCCTGATTACAAATATGGAATCCATTTTCCTAAATTCAAAACACAGAAGTGGCAGAAATTAATTTAAAATTATTTCCCGCTGTCAAAACAAAAAGCGTGTTTCTAAGAGATAATAACTATCAAAAGATTGACACTTGTTTATGTTTGGTTTAATTGTAAAATTATGTCCAATGACCAACATTATATTAAATGGTAAAACTATATTCTAAATATACTTTAAAACTACTAAAATTCATAATTTATCACTATTAATTATTTTGATTAAAAAAGTTGTTTTTAATTAAAATTTCGTAATTTTCACTATTCATCAAAATATGAAAGTTATCCGAAAAGTACCAAAATTTCACCCTAGGATAATTTCAATATTCCAAATCCAAAAATGAAGTCCATTTTGAAATATAAAATATATATAATTTTAAAAAGTAGGTATTACTATTCATAACGGCTAGTTTGATTGGTTGTTAGAACTCGGTGTTGCGTACAACACACGCTATCGCATTATTCAAAGAGAAGCATACAGTGGAAGCATGGGATGTTTCATTTTAAATTTTTGATGTCCCCATTTAGTCAAAAAGTTTAAAATATAGTATTTAAAAAGGGTTCACTATTAAAGTTGATAAAAGTGCAATACTGAAAATGAATTTGTTCTTGCATTATATCTAAGAAACTCATAATATGGATTCTGAAATTATAAGGATTATATAAACATTAAAATTTATCTAATTTTATTCATAACCTCTTTTGAACGGCTTGTTTGGTAAGTCATGTTGTGCTTGAACTTGGTTTTGCATGTAGTGAAAGTTATTGAATTATTTTGAAGAAATAACACACTATGTAATCTTGGGGTGTTACATTCTCCCCTCCTTCAATAAATTGTGTCATCGCAATTTGAAATTGTTCTTCGAAAATAAAAGGTTGAAAATAGATAATATATTTGTGGGAAAACCCACATCAAAAATTGGGTTACTAAAATTTAGTCTTAATATGAGGAAAAGAGAAATGAAAGGGTCACCACCAAATTATGATCTCGATTAGGAGAACATTGGTGGCAATTTGAGACATATAATTGGAGGAAAAACGTAAATATTTATAGGTAGTGATTGAGGTAATCAATCACAAACAAGTATAAAATTGAGGTCCTTAAATTCATCAATCTATGATGATTTGAAATACCATCGGTTCAACAAAACATAGGGTATTAGGATAACACATTTTTGACGTTTCAAAATATCTTAGTTGAAATCCCACATCGAAAAATGAATTAATGAGGCCTCTATAAAGAGTCGAAAGTATGAAGATTACCGAAAATAACACATACTAGGGATACATGTAGTAAAATATGGATATGGAAGAAAAATCTAACCATCAATTACCTGATGGAGAGTGGTAGAGAACATGGCTATGAAAAGGCTAACAATCCCAATGCCATAAATTAGTGATGATTTAAGGTACCATCTAGGAAAACATTTTTGTTCTAATTTTATTTTCTTAAAATTGAGTAATTTTTTATGAGATTGGATACTATCATATGTAGATATACTTACTTTATAATTATAGTTTTATCCATTAATAAATTTCTACCACATACTCATCTTTAACTCTAAAAGATAATAGAATGTAAAAAAATTCTATTTACACTATTCGTATAGGGTTCCAAAATAAACGAATTTATAATTCATATAAAAGATCTTTTAATAAAAACTACATTATTTAATCCTGGACATCTCGTGGGCCAGTGGTAGGTGATACACCCTTGTCGCCCTTCGGTTGCGGGTTCAAGTCTTGCAGCCTTGCCGGACGCGACGGGTTGCCGCCCGACCTCCGGGTTGTCCTTTTATGGCAATCCAAAATAATCCAAACTAGAACTATCAAAAATACTTCTGTCCAAACTCACAGTCCAACATTCATAAGGAAGGTAAACATAATATAGATCCTTTTTATCCCGTAATAGCATATGAATACCTTCATCATGTATTCTTTTAATACACTGAAACATCCTGATTTACCATAATATTTATTGATTACATTCATGCTCCCTTATTCCATATAGAATGCTGGATATACTTCATCAATCCAAAAATGTTTTAAACCCCAACAATGATAGAATAGACAAATCATTAATCAGCTTCAAGGTAGTCAAGAATATCCAATATAATTTATCCAAATCAATCATGTATTATTCTAAAATCACTACCTCAGTATCAGAACCATATTATGGGTTATCTTTCTCTCAACCATATATTTTCCAAAAATTTAACCTTCTATTGAGTCACTTTTCGTTGTTCCACACAATCTCAAGTCCTTAATGAAATAGTACTGCAGTATAATCCTTATATACTCCATAATTATTATAACAAGTACATTGTTGATACAACACTCAATTGACATAATCAATATAAGAACTCTAATCATTCCTCTTCATCTGTGGTAGTATCATAACATGATTATTATCCAATAACATCATTTGCGGCATAGTCTGATGACTGGGACATAGGTTCGCGTAGTGTCCAAACTCTTTGCAAATGAAGCATTGTACATTTGAAACCACTTTCTTACCCTTGCAGTCAGGTACTTTGTGCCCTTTTCTTCCACACTTATAACAAACTCCCATTCCTTTCAGGCATGTTCCAGTGTGTTTCTTTCCACAGTTACCACATATGGGAAAATTCTTCTTTTCCCTCTTCCCTTTATCCATATTTCTCTCTTCTATCCTTTTCTTCTCTTGATTCCCTTCAAAGCCATAGGACTCAGTAAACTCTTTACTTATCATATCAACACATGATATTATTTCTTCATATGATGATAATACATGGGAGACTATTTCTCTTATAAATTCTAGCTTAAGACCATGAAAGATATGATCCTTCCTTCTCCTTGGATCATGTGCATTTCTGGAGTTCTCATTCCTTCTACTGGGCACCATTTCTAAACAATGGCACAAACTAGATCAGTTTATGAATCAAAATACATAATCCCATACTTATAAAACACATAACATAAATTGAACTATTTATGGATATAATCCTTAATCATAAAAATGTTTTCTTTGAAGAAGTATATACTCATAAACCCATCATAATGATTTGTAAAGAAAATGAGAGTTATCCTAAGCATATCCCTCGGGAGTGTCGTAACCAAGAGTGCAGCAAGGCTCGTTGTCGTGCACCAGTTCCCGTTCGAGTCTAGCTCAAAGCGGTGTTTTCGGGTTTTACCCCTAGTTACATCTGTGCCAGAGCCTCCTCTACCTGCTCGTATCCAGACAGGGATGTATTGCTCGGAAAACTCACAAAATCTCTACAATACCAAAATTCTACGAATTTCTTCTATACTAATCCTCAAAGTTCATCTTAGGATTACGTGCTCTAATCAGAGTTTATCTAAATCTAGCTTCCAAGGTTTGTACTAAACTTCCTCTAATACCAACTGTAACGCCCCGACCCCAGCTACCTAGATTCGGTGCATTATTACATAACATTGGCATGATCACAAGAAAGATCAAATCTCGAAAGATCGATTGGTTTAGTAGCCTTGGAAACACTAGATATATTCATAACTTTTACATTACATCATTAAACGAAAAACTACTACAACAACATATTGTCTCCATAATCTACACTCATATCCTCACAAAATATCCCTGCAGGTCATTCATAACTTACTTCTTCACTTCCTGGGAAAAATAAAACATAGAAAAGTGGTGAGCTCAAATGCCCAGTAAGGATAACAATATAGCGGAAACATTCATAAATAAGAATAAACTTTTAAGGCAATGTATAACTAAAACAGAAGCCTTTCAAACATGAACATTCAACATGGTATGGCATAAATAAAATGAAATAATGCCATTCACTTATTCACATGGATATTCTACTAATCGAATAATCACATGCAAAAATCAATAACCACTTTCATAATGTTCGAATGCATAATGCCAGACAATCATAACCACATAGTCAAGGCCTCGTGCAAAGACTACAAATAAGATTTTGTCAAGGCCTTGTGACAAGACACTAGTTTGTCTCATGAGACCTACCGATGCATCGAGGAGCTATAGCGGGCTCCACCCGTCACATATTAAGTCCAATGCATTCCCATATGAAAAGGTTTAAACATAACATAAACATTCGTATTAAAACTAGCATACGAAATGTCAATAATTTTACCATAAACTATGAATGGAATAAAAATAGCACATCCACAGTCAAGCATATCACAAAACGTTCAATACAATATATAAGTTTTGTATCATAATAAATCAACTTCAAATAAGCGTAAAATCCGTCAAAGGATGTTGACATAGATGAAATCAAAACACTTTTTAGAGAAATATCTCTTTCTATTTTTGAAATCATTTAAGAGCCATATAAAATATAACATTTTCTTGAAAATATTCTTATAAGCTTGTAAGGGAAGCTTTGACGATTTTATAACGGCGGAAAATAACCGCACCCGCCGTATAAGTTAAAAAAAACATTCTTATCTTAATTCTGTCGAAAAGGTTAAAAAGCACCTTGTTTGAAAACGACAGAAAGATTCCTTTATAAACCACTTATAAAAGTCAAAAAGGGTATAAATTACTTTAACTCATACTCTAGTAAATAGTAAAAATGTTTTGAAATACATTTTTAAGAAACATGGATGTGGATGATAAAGAGATCCCAGTAGATTATTACATATAAACAACCTCAGATAATGAAGAGATTGTGAAATAACCCTTACCTTGTACTTTTCTTTGGTTGAGGTAGGTTAACCTCCTGTATAATGGTGAAATAATTGTTATTAAATTATACAAGAATCATATATATTAATATGATATCATATATGATCTTTTAACATTGATTTGTTAATAATATCTTAGAATTATCGTCGTTTCGGGTGTTAACTTACTCATTTTCTTTTATATGTTTTATTACATAAGCCATGTTTGTTGTATCTTATTCATATCCAGAATGATATCAAGTCCTTAAACATCATTTTTAAATCATCAAATGATAATTATACTTGAATGTATACGATGGAGAATGAATCTCATCACGTTCGTGGAGACGGTAGTCCGTACGTACGCACGAGCGACAATATCATTCTTTTGATATTAAAATAATATATAAATGGATTATATATAATATATACAGAATCATTAACATGTTGTATTTATTATTTACATGAGTTACACATTATTATTATACCCATCCAAATAATATTATATTGAATAACAATTACACCACGACGTGGAGACGGTAGGCCGTACGTACGCACGTATGGTGACATGTTATTCAAAGGGTGGATAGAATACTGAATATAGTTGTACCATATTTATAATAACATCACAGTATATATATGATACTGAATTTATTATTTTAGAATGGTAACAACAAAGGAAGAATAAGTGGAAGAAGAAATGAACTTAGAAAAGGGTGGTGAAATCATTACCTCTTCTTCGGGTTCTTCCTTTTGATTTGATCAAAAGGGCTCCTTAGGTTGGCTTTATGATCAAACTAAGGCCCCTAGGTTGTAGTTAGGGAAGTTGGGAGAGTAGTTGGGTAGAGTTTGGCCGAACCAAAAGGCTTTGAAGGTGTGAAGAAATGAGAAGGAGGAGTGCCCTTTTATAAGAGGGGTGAGGGGCACCTTTGGAAAAGCTAGAAATATTAATTTATAATAAATTCATATTCGGTTTCTAATGGCTCCAAAGTTTATTATTCAAAGGTTAAGGTGGGGCTGGGTCGAAAAAAACTCAACCAATAGAATTTAGACCGGTTTGGGTACTTATATTAACCTTATCTTTAAGTTTTAACTCTAAGTTAATTAGTTTCACTTTTACAATGTCTCTTTGTATTTTTATATAATATGGTTAATAAACTTACTATATACATCCAATCGACCCACAAGTGGTCCATTAATGATGAAACTATCATGATATAAGTCTCTTGGCCGAACCTTAGATTTTTAGGAATTTAATATCAATTAATAATATAATTCTTGTTTTAAGAACTCTTTTATGTCAATTTTGACACTATTCAATAGTTGATTTTTGTGAAACTCATAACAGATTGATTACTTCGAACAAAGTAAATTAAATCAATCCTAATATATCAAATTATCCTAGAAAATTAGTTTAATTCACTAAAAGTTTAATATTATATTTATTTGTGTATTTATAATATCAATTATTTTAATTTTTCAATATTATAGTAATTACTGAATCATCCTTGTGTCATAAATAAAATAAATTATTTAATGTCTAAAAATTATAAATAAAATATCATTATGTATGAAATCTTTTTATCTTTCTAATGAATATTTATAATCTAAAATCCAACATATATAACCCTATGTAACAATTGTTTTTCTAAAAGATATATGCTTGTGTCATTTTTGTATTCATTTTAACTTAATTAAAATAAAGTGTCATTATCACTTACAAGTGGATCCATGGGGTCCCCAAATTGACACAAAGATGCCCATGGTCGACCATGTATCAACCAATAGGGTTAAGACACGTTTTAGGGTAATTTAGCATTATTATAATAGTATTATTTTAACCCTTATTTACCGGATTTACCCTTAACCATGGTAAATAAAATATTTACCGCAGTAATTATTCAAAATGTCTAAAAATAAAAGTTACCTATTTACACAATTTGAACATCCTGATTCCAAATATGGAATCCATTTTCCTAAATTCAAAACACAGAAGTGGCAGAAATTAATTTAAAATCAATTCCCGCTGTCAAAACAAAAAGCCTGTTTCTAAGAGATAATAACTATCAAAAGATTGACACTTGTTTATGTTTGGTTTAATTGTAAAATTATGTCCAATGACCAACATTATATTAAATGGTAAAAATATATTCTAAATATACTTTAAAACTACTAAAATTCATAATTTATCACTATTAATTATTTTGATTAAAAAAGTTGTTTTTAATTAAAATTTCGTAATTTTCACTATTCATCAAAATATGAAAGTTATCCGAAAAGTACCAAAATTTCACCCTAGGATAATTTCAATATTCCAAATCCAAAAATGAAGTCCATTTTGAAATATAAAATATATATAATTTTAAAAAGTAGGTATTACTATTCATAACGGCTAGTTTGATTGGTTGTTAGAACTCGGTGTTGCGTACAACACACGCTATCGCATTATTCAAAGAGAAGCGTACCGTGGAAGCTTGGGATGTTTCATTTTAAATTTTTGATGTCCCCATTTAGTCAAAAAGTTTAAAATATAGTATTTAAAAAGGGTTCACTATTAAAGTTGATAAAAGTTCAATACTGAAAATGAATTTGTTCTTGCATTATATCTAAGAAACTCATAATATGGATTCTAAAATTATAAGGATTATATAAACATTAAAATTTATCTAATTTTATTTATAACCTATTTTGAACGGCTTCTTTGGTAAGTCATGTTGTTCTTGAACGTGGTGTTGCATGTAGTGAAATTTATTGAATTATTTTGAAGAAATAACACACTATGAAATCTTGGGGTGTTACAATCATTATGGGGTAGGAAAAGTGGTAGACCATATTTCTACTCTATATCTCGATGATTAGAGAATGTGACATATATATTTATCTATTCTAGTGAGGTGATTTATTTAAATCATCCCTGGAGATATTTTTGGAAAACCTCCAGATATATAGGTATATTTTACTATTTTACTAATTATCAGAGTTGCATAAGTATCAATTCCACATTATATGATGGATAATACATTGTTTTATGAGGACAAGTTGTAGTTTGACGATTTGTATTCAACAGGATCTATGAAACCAAGTACTTATACAGGTGGTTTTCCTATGAATTTCACTGAGAAAAGGACATGACCCTATAGATTTTCATGAATTGCCTATAGTTAAATAAACACACGATCAAGAACCTATATCTAAATCCTCACATAGATAACCTTTTTTACCTTCATTGGGGAGATCATGATTTCTATATGATTTATTTCAGGCCATGTGACCATTAGGTATGAGTCTGGCCTTCATATATACAACATACAATATTCCATTATAATTATAGACTATATTTGTATTTGGTAATTTCATTTGATCTCTTTAACGCACTAATAGTTTTCATGGAATAGATGAATCAGGTGTTAATTCAATATTTTTATACCTTTTTGGTATTATTTTTTGATGAAAACATCGTGTACTCACAAACTTGACATATCATTCCATACATATTGATATCATTTTGAGTACACTGATAGAGGGCATACTATATGATAAAATCAAAAATCTCCATTATTAAAATATGTATAAGCTTACAAAGTCACATTATATCTATGATGTGAGTATTAGTGGACCTAGAGAATGTTATATATATAGTTTGTAGGGATAATACTAAGAACACTATTGATATATCGATTTTTATGGGTCCATATGACTAATACATAATTTTTTTCATGATTTCTCACGAAATTTAGATCCTCTAAGGGGATTTAACAACAAGGGTTTGAAATTTATATGGTCTTAAACATGTAAGAATTCATTACAAGAGTTTTATGGGTGGTTTAATTCATAACTAATCATGAATCTTCCAAATCCGGGTATATGTTATACAATCTATTATGGTACTTATGAAATTGGTCAAGGATTAGTAGGGATATAAGGTCATGGAATATGTGTACCATCATTTGAAACCTTAATAGTGTAATTACACAATAAACATTCACTAGTTGTTAGAGGTGGTATATAAATTCCATTTTTAGCAGAATTTCATTGTTGGAGAGTGGTTTGTGGTATAGAGGAAAAAGAAATAATTTAATACATCTTCACATGGTGTTATTTTAATATCAAACGACGATTATGGTTTCATAACCTACATTTCATTGAGTCCGAGATTGCTTATATGTCTGAAAAGAGATGTATAGTGGCAGTTTTTCTGATCTAAAATACTCAGACTTATGTAGATTAGGAGGCCACTAGTGGGTTTCAGTTTATGGACTTATTTTCAGAGATTCATATGGAGTTGGATGACTAAATCAGGAAACATGTACATGAATTACTATTAGTGACCCCATCACTTCTGGATTTAGTGAACATGAGGTAGTTTTTTGATCTTGAGGGATTATTCTTGGGGAATAGTGGTTTGGGGGAGATCCCACTCCCTGATTGGAAATGAGAAATTATTTCCATGGACTTCATGATTGTTTTACCATGAACACCTTGAGGAAGTGATGTTTTATGGGTTATCATTGACCAGTTGATGATGTTTTTCTAATTATTTCCTATTTTCTGACAAATTTTCAGTAGATAAGCTTGGGAAGTGATATTTTAGGGAGATCATACAACTTTAAGGAATTCCCTGTACCATAATATCAGATAGGGATTATCTTATTACATTACTGATTTGGAATAGGTTTTATATGTCTCATGAATAAATTTTTTTATAAGTATATCCAATCTCCATCAGAATAACAACAAATAAAATAATACACTACATGTGTTAGAGGATATGATTTGGGAATACGTCCTTGATTTTGGATGTTCTTGGTAGAAATCCATACTTTTTTAAAATAAATTTATAATAATATATTCAATGTGACTATACATATGGCTCTCCTTGAATCCCTATATAATAGGCCATGTTGTTCACCCATGTGGTGGTTAGAGAATAGAGAGGTTGTGTTACTAGGACCTTATCATGTTCAGGGGACATGGGAAATGGTAAAACATTTTCCAATGTAAGTGGATATAGATCAGTCTATGAAGAAGGATAACAAAAATCAATATAAATGACCTCTCAAGTTCTAGACTGGGGATCATTTCTTCATTATTGTTTCTCATAGGCTGGGGAATCAACATATTAGGTAGAATGGTGAGAATCCACTAACATTCATCAGAAATTTTGAGGTTTTGTAGAGGGTAATATCAGTCACATTTTTTGTTATCACACCAACATAAGCACATGTGAATGGATGATATGTTCCATTTATCACAGCTTATCCTTTATCAATCTGACCCCTCAAATTCATTTAATCCATATAAAAAAATTAGATAGTGATTTTTATTTTGAAAAGTATCCAATTCACATTGTTGGGTGATGCATGATTACCCTACAAGTATTGATCATTCCTATTTTATAAGGGTTATGGAATCATGGAAATTTACAATATTAGATCTTGGAGTGAGAGGCTGACATGTGTTCCCATTGGAATGAATTTTTCTCATATGATGGTCAACCACACTCACGTTAATTAATTATGAGTTATATTAAGTGTGTCTTGTAAATACTTATCTTTTTATGATGTATTAATCCATTAAATTTTATTTTGAATATCTATTATTACTCTTATAAATTTTATTAGTTGTTTATGAAATGGTTCATGAATTTTATGGATTTTTTGGAGCCTGGAGCTATAAATTTTGTGGAGAAAAAATAATGCACATAAATAGTTCATGGTAATTGCTAATCATTCCACTCAATTGTTTGGTCCCTAGAGGGTGGCATGTATATTTTTTTAAAAAATGAAACCTTGTACACATGGAAATAATAATGGGTTTATGTGGGTTATAGATTTGATCCAGATGACATTCCCACATTTTATATATCCAGATTCATATAAGGTAAGGGTTCCATGCTAAGGGATGGGGATTGTATATTGTTTTTCCATAGTTTTTTCAGCCATGCAAACAATCCATGATCCCCATTTAAAATAGGTGATATTCCCATTTTTCCAATTTTTATTAAAAAGAATTATTCCTTTTTCACACCACACCATTCATTAAATCTCCACCACCTTCAATATATCCTCTTCTTCTATAAGATAAGAATTTATCCATACTTTGGGTTTGACGTCAAATTCACTCAACATTAATCACATTGGATATCCCCAATTAATATCCTTAATTTTATTCCATTCTTCCTAAATTTATATATCCATATGAAATGCTAAATATATGTGATATACAATTGTAGTGACCTGGGATTTGACCTGTATAACTTTAGAAAATTTCTAAAAATATTTCCCAAGTTATGCATTGGTTCAACACATGAATCAAGTGCCCTAAGAGCCTCAACATGATGATTTTATAAATATTATCTATATTTTGTCACACACATGAAGTTTCACATTAAAATAGGAATAAATCCCAGGAAGAGTCCCATATTTGATTTCTGATACTATAGTTGAGTTCTAAATTTCTTGTTTTCTCTAGGTGTGACAAAAGGATAGTTTCACTAGATTTTTTGGATTGAGGTGAGATGATGGGGTGTTAAATGGTGAATTAATTGATTAAATGAAAATTTAATAAATGAATTAAACCATGATCTAATCCCTCCACTCTCCCTTTAGATTTTGGAAACATGACACAATGTAGGATCCTCACCTATCTTATCCTCCATTTACCAATTACAAACTGAACATGAATGGAAGCATTGAGGTGTTATGGATCTCTACTTCTGGCATATATCATCATCAAATCAATAGGTATCATGAACCAGACATCGTTCATCACCCGAATCTTAGGAATTTCACCCATGAAGTAGGTGTCTTGATTTTTGGTCCTGATCCACATTATTTTTTCTTTGTTATAACATTTTAGTGCCCAAATACAATTTATTTTGATCCAGGATAGGTATATCAATTGGTTTTTGGTTAAATGTAGTTGAATAGATTGTTTTTAATGTGATTACGGACTGTAATTACCATATACATAGCATGTAGTCTAGTGACACATGTCATGTAGCACTTAATATGAGGTGAAGGTGATCTTTTGTGTCTACAGGTCGTGTACCATGTTTACAGGCTGTGTAGTACCCAAATCCTTCTATCGATGGGATTTGGGTTTTGATAGCCTGGTAAAAAAATACATGGTAATGTAGATCAATAAGGCCAATGTACACAGGCACGGGGTCCGGTATATGTAATGGGAAAACCACATTGCCAGGGGCTGGGTGAAGTGTGATAGGGAACGTACCGTATCTACACAGTGTGTACCAATAAATGTGTTCTAAAATCAGGTACATAAGATACATGGATTGGTACTCTATCAGGTTCACATGTCATGTGGACCCCATTATACATTTTTTACACCATATGATCTTCTTGAGATCTCCACCTTTTGTATCTCCTTCTATTGGACTTGAATTCATTCTAGAATGTATCATATCCTAATATGTTTTCCACGTATAATCAGTGGTGTCCCCTACTTCAGCCTATTATATAAAAGGCGGTTTTTTTATATATAATCTTGTTAATCTAGGATTAATTGATGCTGTAGATCTGTGTGATTTATTATGAGATATTTTGGGACTAGTGCTCCACTATTGTATTAGGTTTTGGGTTTCCAATACATCTATATTTTTTTGATACTGGAAACCCCAAGTTTTGAGCACAAGTTCTTTTACTTTTGGGAAGTTCATCCTAGGTTTTTACTACCCTCATAGATTTAGCTGTGGAATCAATGTGATGTTTGTATATTTTGATCGTGCTCCCCCATTGTTCCAGGGCACAATCCCTCTACACTCCTTTGGTTATATAGGATCAGTAATCCCCTATTGGAAAAGGGTGTGGTTCCCTTATCCATAGAGTCGGTGATCCCCTACTATATTAGGTTATGTTCCAACAATATGGGTCATATCGATAGATTGGGAACTCCCCTACAAGGTGATTGAGTGGGTAATCTAATATTGGTGTTAGAACTCTCTTTTCATTCCAAGTTATGTGTAATTTATATATTTTTTTATGGAAGACATGGAACTCTCCGGTCATTCAAGGGAGTGGGCCGTCATGCATGGGGTTTCTTGTCACCTATTGTGTCAGGGAGAGAGAACCCTATTGTAAACGAGATGGAAGAGTCGGTAGTCCCATATCATTCCTGGTGTGTGGGTCATATAGATATACAGTGTTACTCCACTACTGGGATAGATTTTGATACCTCTATCAATGAAGTTGTGATCCCACATAGAATCAGGGTGTTGGTCCCCTATCATTTGAGTATTACTCCTTTATTATATCAGGGTGTGAGTCCTCACCAATACAGTATAACTCCCCTATCTCTGAGTAGATTTACACTGTGTTTAAGGGAACATACCTCTTCGTTCCATTCCATTGAGAAAATAAGGTTAATGAGGTGTTTTGGGAGGTCAAGGTGGCATATTTCCAACACTTTTCCAAATTTTTATTTTGGTGAATAGTTCCAATGGTATACTGTTATGAAAAGTGCATTGGTAACTATCTATGAATAGTTCCATCGGTGAATTGTTCCAACGGTAGACCATTATGAACAGTGCATCGATAACCTTCTGTGAACAGTATCATCAGTGACCTTCTATGAATACTGTCATCAATATCCTTATGTGAACTATGCAACGGTGACCTTATGTGAACAGTGACATCAGTGACCTTATGTGAACAGTGTCATCAGTGACCTTATGTGAATAGTATCATCGATAACCTTATGTGAACAGTGAAACAGTGACATTCCAATAGTGATGTTCCATCGGTATACTCTATTCCCTTATCCAAATTTTGATTTCATGAATAGTGTTTCATGAATGATGTAGTATATCTATAACCTCTATTTCCTTTTCTAAATTTTGAGTTCATGAACTGTGTTTCTAGAATGGTGATCTCCTTCGGTAAGCTCTATTTTCTTTTCCAAATTTTGAGTTCGTGAATAGTTTTTTTAGAATGGTGAGGTCCATCAGAAACCTTTATTTCCTTTTCCAAATTTTGAGTTCATGAATAGTGTGTCTAGAATAGTGAGCTCCATCGGTAACCTCTATTTCATTTTCAAAATTTTGAGTTTTTGAAAAGTGTTTCTAGAATAGTGAGGTCCATCGGTAAATTCAATTTACATTTCCAAATTTTGAGTTCGTGAACAGTGTTTCCCAAACGGTGTGGTCCATTAGTAACCACTATTTTCTTTGACAAATTTTGATTTCATGAACACTGTTACTAGAATGGTATGGTCTATCAGTAACCATTATTTCTTTTTCCAAATTTCAAGTTCATGAATAGTGTTTCTGGCTTCCTAAAGTTTAACCCCTTTGACATTTTCATTGATGTAAAATCCATTTAAGCCTCATTTTAAGGACTCTATGGCTGATTCAATGGTCATAACACTTATATTAGTTTATCCTAATCCTCAAGGATGATTTACTTTAAATTTTCAAACTAATTGGTTTAATGCGTTCTGCTTTTAATGGAAAATCCATTACATATTCAACCACTACTACGTTAAATTTTCTAAAGGGCTGATATTTCTTACTCACTTTTTCTTCCACATTGTTCTCAGGTTTGAAATGCTCGAACATCCCATTCTTTTACGTAGGATTATTTTAATCAAATATTCATTCTAATATATGTTCCGCTTTGTTTTGATGAAACCATGAAATATCATTTAGTCTCCAATATATGGTTTTTTCTATCGTCATTATTTTGGGTTCATCTCTTCTTGTTTCCCCTCACATTTTTATGGAATGCTTTCTCATTGTTCATACTGTACTTTTCTTGGGTTTTGACCGGTGTGGTGGTGTATCTACATCTTTGGGTGGATATAGTTTTCACGGGGGTGAGGACATCATAACCTATTGTGTGGATCGTTCTGATATAAGGAATGTCAAGAACTATTTTTGGTAGGGGATTCATCACTTTTGTTCTCTGTTATGTACAACTGTTGAGTTAGCATGTTTTATCCAATTAGATCATAATGAAATTGGTAAAATATGTATTTGAACATGATAAATAAATTGAGATCAATTGTATGTCATTGACTCTTGTTTTTCTAGATAGTGTGATATCTATACTTTCTTGCTTAGTTTTTTTCATTATCGGTGGAAATTGGTAAAGAAAGTAATGATTGAATTAATTGATAATTGTTTGGATAATGATAAATACTCATGTAAATGAATCTATTTCCCCATGTTGTAATTTGATGATAATAATATTGGTGCAGTAATCATGTTTAAATATTTGTGATAGCTTACTGATTAGGTCTCCCAAATTTGGAACCTACAAAAAATAGATCTATTAATCCAAGATGGATTAATAAACTGGATGTTTGATAATAGATAATTTGTTGTAGTGTTATGAGTTACCCTCATGCTTTCTTAAGGGCCAAGATCCCAATTGATATGATGGTTTTTTTCTTCGTGCTTGTGTTATGATGTGATCCTAGAAGGTTGTTGTGATATGTGGGGGTAGGGAGGATGATTGGTTGTGGTAGTATATGAATCCTAGAGTGGTGAGATGCATTAGTTTATGCATGTGGGTGTCGAAGAGGACACTAGAAATTGTTGAACGGGTTCGATGTGAATGCTTTCATTCTTTATGTTTCATTGATTGGGTTTCTACTTTACTTTCACCACTACTCAAGGTAGCTTTTCTTGCCTTCCCATCTTTTGAAAGGGAGAAGATGCATAGGGTATGGAACATGATTTTTGTGTGTAGCTTCTCAAGCGATGATGGGACTACGATCTTGATATAGGTTCAAAGACATGATGGGTATTTCATCTAATTTCCGTGTTGTGTCCCCTATTGTTTATAAGCATAGAGTATTTTTCTAGAATGTCAGGTAATATGGAAAGTACTGATGTAAATAAATAATTTAATAAATTATGTTAACCTATTGGGATGGAGGTTGCTGGAATGAAATGTTGAGGTCTCAATTTTAAAGGGACAGTGGACTTTTGGTGTTATGTTAATGAAATATAATGTGAAATTTTTAATGGTCAATTAATGTTTAATGAATTAATTAACATAAATTGGAACTAACAAAATGGGAATGAAGTAATGCCATTAATCTCTTTAAATGGTTGTGTGATTATAGGATACCTAGTCTTAAATGTTGCATCCTGGAGTCTGAGAGACATTAGTGGCAGTTGTGTCTAAGACTAGATTATGCCCATAGTGTGGTTGTGAGATATAGTATATTCTTAACATTCTACATTTCAATACACTACTCCACCCCGCCAGTTAGGGAAAATGACACCATGGGGATTCAGATCCCATGGGGTGTTTTCCCCAACATTCATGTGGGTGGATGGATGGATGAATACCCCCTTTAGCCCTGCTCTCTAATCATGGTAGTTAATTGTACTTGTATGAATAGTGGTTATATTTCCCCATATATGTGTATATAGGGTTGTAACGTCTTATGGTTATTCACACACAAATATATTCTGGATATAGTATCATATAGACTATTATAGGTGTAACGTGTATAGGCTATGATGGATTGAGGATACTTACTCGATGCATGGGTTATAATGGCTTGAGAAAGAATACCTGAAGTTTGATACACATTATAAAAGTTGTGGTCTTCCATAAACTACTTGGATACATATTGTGATGATGTGGTGGTTTGGTTTCATGAGGTTAATGTTGTGGTGCTTCACCCAGGTATATACGGGAAAGCTTTATGGAGAGAGATTTTTAAGACGTGTGGCATTGGTGCAAAGTGGAAATCTAGTGGGGAAGTAGTAGCAGGGTACCCTTGATATTCTTTTTTACATTATATACTATTGTATGTGTTACGTGGTGAGAGTAACCATGGTGAGGTTGGGAAGGTAGTATACCTATTTAGGTGAGGAGTTATTTTTAATTGTTTTTCACTATTCTTTAGGTTAGTTTCTTAAATTTTTCACGAGAGAATTCAGGAAGGATCCTACTGAGTATACAATTATACTCACCCTTTGTATATATAAATTTTTTTATGGTCACTTAGATCATGTTGGAGATGAAGCTAATTTCTACGAGCATGGGGTTACAGGAGCTATTTAGGCTTGTGGTTGTTGTCATTTTTACTTTGTTTTTGGTACTTGAAGTTTTCCCCTTCCATATATAGTAGTTTTTAATTACATTACATATGTGAACTTGGTTTTTCATTTATATTTCAGTCTGGTTTGGAGTTGGTTGGTTTCTATCTTATCACTCTCTTTTTCATGTGTTCTCTTAGAGGGTAATGCTTCCCATATGTGGGTTTACTATACCCTTAGTGCTAGTCGCCAACCCGGGGCCTACCTGAGTCAGGACATGGAGATCATTATCATCCTTCTCACATTGTTAGCCCAGGAGGGGTACACTTTGTGGGGAAGGTGTCGTGACAAAGTGGTATCAAATGAAGTTTAAGGGATAGGTTGGAGTTTGGAGTTAGGCACATGTGAGGTTTCATGGGTTTTTTGGGAAAAAATGCTAGTCAAGTTTAGCAAGTGAAGTAAACACTATAGATTGGCTCAGACATAAGATTTTAGGGCCCCCTATGATCTAATGTATGGACCTTTATGTTTACAATGGCTAATAAATGATGTGATACTATTTGAAGTGTATTGAACTAGGAAAGTATCATGCATCATTATTCTTTGTGCCTATGCTTGAAGGGGAATACCATGGTGTAGGTTAACCTAAAAATAATGAAATAAAACAATTAATTAATTAATGTTGTGTCTTACATATTCAAGGTTTAGGAGAAGTAAATAATTGATATTTTTTAGGTATGGCTCTAGGTCGACGTCCACACTAGGATCACATAGAAGACATCCTGTAAACTATGCCATCATATTGTCGTTTGGTAGAGGTTGACAACGACGACAATTGGTGGAGGAAACACCAAGAGTTTCAGTTATTGAATATGTAGATGTATGAAGGTTCTGTTTTAGATGAAGTCACAGAAGACTGGTTGGAGGAGGTTGAGATGGGCTTCAGGTCGATCAGTGCTGGGAAAGAGCATTGGGTTTCCATGGTTGTGATGATGCTGCATGGAGCAGCGATGTAGTGGTGGTTCTTGTTCCTCATGAATTGTGAGGAGTCAGCGATCTCATGGGAGGAGTTTCGATAATAGTTTATAGTCGAGTTTCCTCCTTCGACCATGAAGGCATCTACTCTCCATGAGCTTCTTAGCCTTCGATAGGGGATCTCCAGTGTGAGAGGGTTTAGAATCTGTTTCAAGAAACATTTACGATATTTTTGGACATGTTGAAAGATGAAGAGGTTAGGTAAAGTCAATTTGAGGAGTCTTTGAGTCCAGAGATCCAGTGTGAGGACACCCCATTTATTCTAAAGACATATCTTGAGATGATGGCAAGGGCTGAGATCATCGAACATACATTTAAAATAATTGGATCATAATGAGAGGGGGTTTCCATGATTCCTCATGAAGTAGATCTGCAGTCCAGTGTTCCCGATTTTCAGGCCAGAATAGTTTCCATTCAGCTGGGAGTGGGTCCCAGCCCTCCGTATCTTGTTTCTCCAGAGGCAGGGAATTTCGAGCTTATTCCAAGGGACCAGGAGCTTTTTTTCTTGTGGTGGTTGAGGTTATCAGTAGTGAGAGTGCCCGACCATTTAGTGAAGTCATCATGCATTTAGTGTTCCTCTCTAGGTCCCTCTGTTGAGGTAGTTCCAGTAGTGGCATTAGTAGAAGGTTGAAACAACATTAGATCAGCAGAGGGTAGATAGGGCATGCAGAGGATAGCCCCGTGATGCTCCCTGTCCCCAGATAGCAGAGCACGGCCATGGAGGTGGCTATCATTAGGGTCATAGAGGTCATGGAGGAGGTTGTGGTTATCTTTATGCTTTAGTGTTGCCAGCACCAGGTGAGCTAGACATCGTTCGATGTAACCTATTATTGTTTTCTACCTTGGTGTATGCCTTGTATGATTCTATAGTGACACACTCCTTTATATCAACAACCCATGTCCATTCTTTGGGACTTGATGTAGCGAGGCTTCCAATGCCCTTGGCATTGACTTCTCCAGTTGGAGGTTGAGCTGACTTGTATGAAGTATGTCGAGACTGTGAGATAGTGTTGGGGAAACACCACTCTTAGTGGTATTTCTTATGATTAAAAATACAACAATATGATTTCATCCTTTACATGGATTGGTATTATTTACTGTACGCTATCATGGAGTTCCTCTGGAAAAAAGACTCTTTATTTGATTTGGATGGAGAGACGGTGGTGTTTGTTACTGAGGGAGATCCTCAGATGGGTCATAGGCTTGTGCTATCCTTATAATCATTTATATATGAGATAATGTTGAGTTCTACATAGGTTCAAAAACTTGAGTGTCTTAGTGTCATAGAATAATACCCTAATGTCTTTTCAGAAGAGGTTGCAGCATTACCCCCTCAACGAGAGATCGAGTTTGAAATTGAGCTAAAACTAGAAGTGTCTAAAATCTCTATGCCTCCATATAGGATGTCCCCTTATGAGTTACTAGAGATACATATACAGATTATGGTCAGTTACTATGTTGTTTTGTTCATCCAGGTGTCTCACCATGGTTTGCACCAGTTTTGATCGTGAAGAAGGCTAACGAAATTTTGCGGTTGTGTGTCAATTATCATCATTTAAACACTGTGACAATAAAGAATCATTATCCTCTTCCATAGATTGATGATTTATTCAATCAACTGAAGGGTGCATGTTGGTTCTAAATGATTGACGTGTGGTCCAGGTATAATAAGATGCATGTGAAAGATGGGATTATCCCAAAGACTGCTTTCCATTTTTGTCATGAGAATTATGAGTTCGTTGTAATGCCTTTTGTTGTGAATAATTATCTAGTTTTGTTCAAGGGATTGATGAACTATGGGTTTCTTGAGTTCTTGTACATGTTCATTTTTGTTATCATCATCAATATCCATGTGTACTCTACGTCTGAAGAAGAGAATACAAGGCATCTACACATTGTTTTGGGAGCTCTTCATCAACATCAGTTGTTTGGGAAGTTATTGAAGTGTGATTTTTGGGATCGATAAGTCCATTTCGTAGGGAATGTGGTCTCCCAATAGGGAGTAGTTGTGGATCTATCAAAGATAAAAGCAGTTGTGTCATGGGAATCCCCCAATAATAAGTCAGAGGTGGGATGTTTTCTTTGTCTCACAGGATACTACAAGAGGTTCATAGCCGATTTCTCTCATGTTGTGACTCCTCTGACAACTTTGACACTGAAGGATAAGGCGTTCATATGGACTGATCAGTGTTAGTCATCCATTGAGTATCTAAAGGAGAATCTAGTAAGTTCTCCAGTTCTTTGCCTTCTAGTAGAGGGAGTTCAGTTTGACGTTTTCTAAGATTCTTCACATCTGCGGTTAGGTTCTGTTATAATTAATCCGAGATTAGTTGTTTTTTATCGGTCTCTCAAGTTAGGTCCCCATGAACATATCTATTCCACCAATGATCTTGATTTGGTATCCGTATTGTTTTCTCTGAAGATGTGGATACATTATCTTATTGGTGATCTCATTGTGGTTTTCATCGATCATAACAGCCCAAGATTTTTTTTCACACAGCGTGACATAAATTTACGATAGCATCGGTGGATGGAGTTCTTACCAGAATACGATTTTAAAATATCATATACTCATGGAAAGTGGAATGTTGTAGAAGATTTGTTGAGTCTGAATTTAGGTAGTGAAGCAGTTCATGAATTTTGTGACTCCGAGAGAGTAATGGAAGAACTTTTTTTCATTACATCTGGATATGGGAGAAGATGGGGGTAGGGGTTGTCATTTCTAGATGATTGTGTTTTCATATATAGTTAATAAGGTTGAAGAGTCCCATTTGGGGTTTCTAGAGGTATTGGTATAGAGATACCAAGGTGTTTGTGGAGAGGCCCTTGATGGTTGGTCTAAAGATGAACAACATCGAGTGTTGTATCATAGAAGGATATTTGTTTCCTGGATGAAGTGCGAGATTGTTATCAGAGATTACTATAGTTCTCCTTTATCTGTGCAACCTGTCATGAAAATGATGTAACAAGCCTTGAGGATCCAGTTTTTGTGGCTTCGTATGAAGCATGCGGTTGCGGAGATTGTGTCTCAATGTTTGTTCTACTATAAGGTGAAG
The DNA here is from genome assembly GCA_963277665.1 of Viscum album. Lineage (NCBI taxonomy): Eukaryota > Viridiplantae > Streptophyta > Magnoliopsida > Santalales > Viscaceae > Viscum > Viscum album. The sequence continues at coordinate 723,114,959 of OY728119.1, forward strand.
GCTGAACACCTCGTTCCAAGTGGTCTGCATCAGCCATTAGATGATCCTTAGTGGAAGTGGGAGGACATATCAATGGTCATTTCCACTGATTTAACATGAGATCAGGGAGGATAGGATGCTATTTTGGTGGTAGTGTATCGTTTAACAAAAGCATCATACTTCATATAAATCATGGAGTCGAGATCATTATATGTTAGGATGAGGCAATATCTGGAGGAGGTGGTGAGGCTTCATGGAGTCCCAAGGATGATAATTTTTTATAGTGATCCTCATTTTACCTCTAGGGTGTGGAGAGGTCTCCAGCGTGGTTTTTCTCTCATCTATGCCTCAGAACCTCTTTTCATCCTCAAATGGACGGTCAGACAGAGTGAACCATCCAGAATCATGAAGAGAGGATACACTCTTGGGTCCTAGATTTTGGTGGTTCATGGATGATGCACTTACTCTTGCTGAATTTTTCTTAAAATAATTGTTTCACTCCACTATCGGTATGTCTCCATTAGAATCATTGTATGACCGACCTTGTTGTTCTTCGTTGTACTGGAATGGGGTTGGAGACGAAGCAATTATCAGATCAGAAGTAGTGTAGAATACAACAGAGATGGTCTAGGTGATTTATGAGAGGATGAATATTGCACAAGATCTCAGATATCATATATTGATCAATGGAGGAGACCCTTAGAGTTTAATTTTGGGGATCATGTGTTTTTGAAGGTGACTCCCCATCATGGGAAGTGAGGGTTTGGTCATGGGAGTAATCTTTCTCCTAGTTTTTTGGGCCTTTCGAGGTGTTAGCTCATGTTGGATCTCTAGAATATTGAGTAGCACTTCCCCCACAGACGAGTCAGATACATGATGTTTTCCATGTATCACAGCTCCGTCATTATCTTTATAATGACTGCCACTTCATCGATTGGGGATATATTGATGTTGATAATGATGCAAACATTGAAGAGCGACTTGTGGATTTCCAAGATCAAAAAGGGAAGGTGTTTTGCAGTTTTTTATCTCCTTGGTTCTTTTCTTGTGGCCACACGGTGGTATGGAGGATAGTAACTTGGAATGTGAGTCATAGATACGCGTACAATACCTAGACTTTTTTTGATGTTTCAAAATTTTCATTTATCGATGTAGTATTTTTGGTTTTAGATCTTTCTTGTTTATAATATAGATTTCTTTTGTTGCTTCTTGTGGCTTTCTCTCTTTTGAGAGGTATCTCTATGGGTGGTTGTTCAGACCCCATTTTGTTTTCCCTTTAGGTGAGTTTTGAATGCTCAAGGACATGAATATTTTGAGAGGTATCTGATGTAATGCCCTGGACCTCTCTAGTCCATTCCATTGTGAAACTTTTCTGTATGTGGTGTTTTAGGAGGTCAAGGTGATATATTCCAAACACTTTTCCAAACATCCATTTCAATGAATAGTTCCTATGGTAGACTATTGTGAATAGTGCATTGGTAACTATTTATGAATAGTTCCATTGAAGAAAATTTCCAATGGTAGACCACATTGAACAGTGTATCGGTAACCTTCTATGAACAGTTTCATTGGTGACCTTCTGTTAATAGTGTCATTGGTAACCTTATATGAACAATGCAATGGTGGCCTTAAGTGAAAAGTGACATCAGTGACCATATGTGAACAGTTTCATTGGTCACCTTTTATGAACAGTGACATCGGTAACCATTGTTGAACAGTGAAACAGTGAGGTTCCATCAGTAGCCTCTATTTCTTTTTCCAAATTTTGAGTTTGTGAATAGTGTTTCGAGGACAGTGAGGTCCATCAGTAATCTCTATTTCCTTCGCCAAATTTTTAGTTCGTGAAAAGTGTTTCTAGAATGGTGAGGTCAATCAGTAACCTCTATTTCCTTTTCCAAATTTTGAGTTTGTGAACACTGTTTCCAGAATGGTGAGGTCCATCGGTAACCTCTATTTCCTTTACCAAATTTTAAATTTTTGAACAGTTTTTCTAGAATGGTGAGTTCCATCTGTAACTTCTATTTCCTTTTCCTAATTTTGTGTTCGTGAATTGTGTTTCTAGAATAGTATGATCCATCGGTAACCTCTATTTCCTTTTCTAAATTACGAGTTCAGGAACAATGTTTCCAGCTTCCTATAGTTTCACCCCTTTGACGTTTCCTTTGACATAAAGTGCATTTAAGCCTCATTTTGAGGACTCTATGGCCAATTCAGAGGTCATAACTCCTATATTAATTTCTCCAAAGTCATGTGATGTTTTTTTCTACATAGTCAAACCAGGTGGTTTAATGGGATCCACTTTTAATTGAAAATACAGCGTATCTTAATCCACTACTCCAAAAATATTCTAAATGGATGATATATATTCCACCCTAGTTCATTCTCCTTATTCTCAGGTGTGAGATTCTTGAACATCCAATTCCTTTCCATAAGAGTTGTGCAATAAATATTTCCACCTATGATTTTTTCCACTCTGTTTTGATGAAACCATGCAATAACCATCTCTCATCGATATATGTTATGTTCTATCATCATTCTTTTGGGTTCATCTCTTCATTATTCCCCTCTCCTTTTTATGGAATTTTATCTCCTTCTTCCTAATGGACTTTTCATGGTTATTTACCAGTGTGGTGGTGTCTCGGAATCATCGGGTGGATATAGTTGTCCTGGGAGGAAGAGATCATAAATTGTTGTGTGGATCGTTCTTATAAATAGAATTTCAAGAACTATTTTAGGTAGGGGATTCATTGCTTATCTCTTCTATTACGTGAAACTATAATGTTTACATGTTTTATTCCACTAGATCACAGTGAAGTTGGCATAAAAAAATTTGAACATGATAAATAAATTGAGGTCCATTGTATGTTATTTCCTAATTTTTTCTAGATAGTGTGATATCTATGCTTTCTTGCATAGTTTTTTTCGTTCTCGATGAAAATTAGTAAAGAATGTTAAGACAAAATTAATTGATAATTGTTTAGCTAATGATAAAGAGGCAGGTAAATGAATATGGTTCCTCTTCATGTAATTTTATGTTAATTAAATTGGTTCAGTAATCATGTTTAATTATATGGGATATATAACTAGTTAGGTTTCCCGAATTTGGAATCTGCAAAAAATATATCAGTTAATCAAATATGGATTAAAGAACTGGTTGTTTGATAAAAGATAATTCGTTGTAGGATTCTGACATACCATCTTTCTTGTTTATGTTCCCAGAGCCTGATTGATAAAATGGTTGTTTTCTAGCTGCTTATGTTGTAAAGTGAGCCTAGAATCCTGTTGTGATATGTGGGGGCAGGGAGGCCGATTGGTTGTGGAGCAGATGATGCCTAGAGTGGCGAGATGCATCGGTTTATGCATGTGGGTGTCAGAGAGGACACCATGAATGATGAAACAGGTTGGATGTGAATGTTTGGATGCTTGATGTTTATATTATTGGTTATCTCCTTTACTTTCTCCACTTCTCAATGTAGCTGGTCTCGCTTACCCTTGATTCGAAAGTGGTGAAGATGCATGGGGTATGCCACGTGCTTTTAATGTCTAGATTCTCAAGGGAGGATGTGTCTATGCTCTTGCTATAGGCGGAAAAGACTCGATGGGTTTTTTATCTACACGCTGTGTTGAGCCCCCTTGTGTTTATCATCATAGAATGTTTTTATAGAAATTCCTTATAATATGGGAAGGTAATGATGTAAATAAATAATTGAATAAACGATGTTAAACCATGGGGTTAGATCTTGATGGAACACAATGATGAGGTTACAATTTTAAAGGGACAATAGACTTTGGGTATTATGCTAATGAAATAGAATGTGAATTTGTTAATGGTTAATTGTTATTTAAAGAATTAATTAATATAATGTTTAACTGAAAAAAAAGGAAATGAAGTAATGCAATTATGCTCTTTAAATGTTTCTGTGCTTATAGGATACCAATCCTTTGAAGTCGCTGCTAGGAGTTTGAGAGACTTCAACTATAGTTGAGTCTAAGACTAAGTTAATCTCATGGTGTGGTTGTGAGATATATTATACTATACAAATTTATTTTTATATACGCTACTTCACATCATCAGTTAGGGAAACTGACACCCCAGGGAGTCTGAGCCTTGGGGGGTGTTTTCCCCAACATTCTGGGGGGGGTGGATGGTAGACAACCCCACTTAGCCCCGCTCTCTTCTAATGGTAGTTACTTGTGTTGGTCAAAAAAGTGGTTAGTTTTCCCCATATATGTGTGTAGTGGGATATAATGGCTTGTGTTTATTCACACAGATATATATTATGGATATAGTATCTTATAGATAGCTATAGGTGTAATGTGTATAGGTTGTGATGGCTTGTGGATCCTTACTCGATGTATGGGAGGTAATGGTTTGAGTTATAATAATCAATGTATGATACACATTATGAGAGATATGGTGGCTCCAAGAAACTACTTGGTCATATTCTTGTGTGGACGTGGTGGTTTGGTTGCACGACGTGCATGTTGTGGTGCTTCGGCCAGGTGTCTGTAGACAAGACTTTTGGAGTGATATTCATAGGACTTTCAACATTGGGGAAAATCGAAAAACCAATGTGGAAGTAGTAGCATGGTACCCTTGATATTCGTTATTATATTATATACTCTTGTATGCATTAATTGGTGAGAGTAGCCATGGTGAGGTTGGGAACATAGTATACTTATTTAGGGGATGAGTTAGTTTCAATTGTTTTCACTATGATTTAGCATGCTTTCTTTACTTTTTAACGAGGGTCGTTGGGGAGGATCCTACTTAGTATACTGTTATACTCACCCTTTGTAAATATAAACTGTTTTTCTGGTCACATGGAGTAGGATGGAGATCATTCTGGTTTGAACTAGATTAGGGTTGTTGGAGCTGTAAGGCCTTGTGGTTGTTGTAGTTTTTACTTTATTTTGGATACTTGTTTTTCCCCTTCTAGTTGTAGTATTTTTTTATTTCATTACATATGTTCACTTGGGTTTTCATTTATATTTTAGTCTGAGTTGGAGTTGGTTTGGTTATATCTTATCTCTCTCTTCTGCATGTGTTCGCATATAGGGTAATGCCTCTGATATGTGTGTTTACTTTACCCTCGGTGCTAGTCGCCAACCCGAGGCCTACTGGAGGTAGAACTCAGCGGTCATTATATCCCTTATCACATTGTCGTCCCTAGAGGGGTAAAATTTGTGGGTAGGGGGTCGTGACATAGTGAGTCCTCCATTGGATGTTGATCTCAATCAACTATTTATTATAGTTATGAGGAATAGGCCCCTCCACTGGATATCAGAGATACCGGGTTTAGAGTTAGTGCGCCCTCAATATACTGAGGTGCGGGCCACTCTATATAAGGTTGTTAGACATTTCGAATTTTAGTTAGGAGCTAGTACTCCATCGAGTGTAGAAAAGTGGGGAGTTGTGGGTTTCCTTATTCCCTATCTCATGGAGAGGGTTCTCATTATTCATAGTCTTAAGCTGTGCTCTCTCAACCGAGTGCAGGGGTGGGTAGAAGGTCTCTAATCATATAATTCTTTAGCCTTGTGCAGGGTTCAAGTTAGCGATAGAAGGACCTTCACTACTGGTCACTATAGATTTACCTAGTAGGTTATTCCAAATAGAGCGCATTCTCTCAGGAGTATAATTAGAAATGGTGTATTTGTTCCTTATGGATCTTATCTTTCAAATTGGTTCTATCTGGGATGGTTGAGCTCATGGACTATTTTTTCCTAGTTTTTTATTACCAATAGATCCTCAAATTGAATCCTATTACTGGTTATGATTTTGAAACGTCATGAGACATGGAGTCTTAGGATAGTAAATCATTGTGATTTCCTGGATACCATACATTATTGTCACATTGTTGGTGGACACAACTTGAGAACTATGTATACTTATGAATTCTATGCTCATTACCTTGTTTTGGTTTCCCTCATTCCACAGTAGGTGAAGACGTTCTTTGTATTCCACATTCTTTATATGCTTAGATTCTTGTGGTTAGATGAGGTCACTCTCCTAATATGGGTGGAAAAGGGTTTATGTTTAATTTATCTACTCACTATGTTGAGCCCCATGTGCTTGGATGAGGTTACTTATTGCTATGTTTAGTCATGGGTTGGGGTTTTCCTTAATTTTTTTCTTCTTGAATTTAACGAATTAACAAAAAAGTCACATACCGTCATGGATGAATTGAGATAGAGTTTCTCCATTGATGGGGTTCCTTTAAGATTTGTCAAGTAGATTTCTTCCTTTCATTTTATCCATATTCATTAGGGTTTTTGGGGTTCCTAAAAAATATTGTTATAGTCACCCTTGCACTATATATTTTAACATGTGTTTTGTCTTATGAAAATCATATGACTTTTAGCGGAGTCCCCATAGGACTAGATATAGGTGTAGCCTATCAAGATAGAATAGCTGAGGTGTTTATTGGAACTAGGCCAAGTATCATTCTGACAGTTACCTTTGACAGTGATCACCTCCTTATAATAAGTTTGGATGCTTTTATAGTTTTCTTTAATAGGTGTGTGTTTTTCCCATTTCAATTTCATTAATAGTTTGTAATCTACTTCATGATATATGTTTGTAGGCATTTAAGTTTTCAATTTTTTTATATATCTTCACTATTTCATTGAGGTGTTTGTCATTGCATGCAAATGGGTACATTACTAAAACACCTACCTGAGTTAGTTATTCATTTAATAATTGTCGCTACACCATGACCTATAATGGTTTGATTGGGTTGTTGTGCCAGGATCTATGGCTTAGTTTGGGTCGGGATAGATTGGTATTAGAGGTGGTTCATTCATTGAGATGTTCCCAATATATTCCCTAAAAATGATTTGGTTGTGTTGCATAGCGACATTGTCATGGTGTTTCAAGTTCATCACCCAGGCTAGACGATCCAGTGTTTCCATAGTGTACAACATATCCATTCACTATGACTATAATAACATATTTTTGGACATTGTACATCAAAAATTTGTCATAGGTTAATTAAATGGGACATGCATCATATATGATTGGGTTTTTGTTTTCCCTTTCCTTCTAGAGTTAGGTCCCCAAATATACACTTTGAATATGGTGCATCTGGATTTTATTACAGGATTCGTCCATGATGAAAGTAAAATTGGGTTGTATAACATAATTATGATATATATATCCACTCCAATATTATGCTTCAGTGTATGTCACTAGTTCGAGGGAATTACCTCCAAGTGGTATACCTGTTGAGCCACCACCTATGGAGGAGTTGTTTGTGATGGTAGTATAGGCTGATGATGCGTATAGGCCGAGTGTGTTTCATGAGTTCTAGAGGAAGTGAAATCAACTGTACCATGGTGATCCATACCCCCATGTAGCTAATGATAAGATCATGGCGGTCACACGTGTTTATTTCCTAGGGAGGACCCTAATCGGTCCGATGGTGGTTTGAGTGGTGAGCCTTCTGCACTATTCGACTGAACAATGGTGGAATTTAGGACACATTCTTGTAATTATTCAATGCTCACTTGGGTAGAGTTCAATAGACACTTCAGGGATGATTTCAACCCATCCATGATGAGATTAGTGTATATCATGGAGCTTCTATAGATTTGGAAGGATAGCATGAATATGGAGTAATACATAGTGTGGTGTATATACATATTTTTTCCTTCCCAATATATGATTCTATACCTTCTATTCAGAGATTATACCATTTATTAGGTCCTTTCGAGATATGTAAGAGAATGTATGGTCTCCTTGAGACTTTCCTATTATTAAGGGGTATTAGAGTGAGCTATTGTTGTATAGACCATCCTATATTAGTTATAGGTGGATCTAGCCTATGGTGGTGGTCATGAAAATAAGGTATCTGCAACAGCTAGCAGATAATATATTATAGCATTAGAGAATTGGTGGAAAAGCAATGCTCAGACATAGGCATGTTGGGATGTAGTACAAGAGCATCAATGTGGACAAGGTCGACCATAAGAGTGGCAGTGTTACACTTATAATTGTCTGGGATACCTTGCTACTAATTTCCTAACACTTTATGCTGCTGAGAAGGATTCGGTCGATGGACATCCTTGGTAGAGGCATCACTTGGAGTATGGTGTTGTACAATATATATGTCATGTAAGAGGAGATGGGATAGCAGTAGGAGGTGGAATTCTGTTCAAGGAGCCCCCCCAAGGTGGTCCATGCTAGGCTCTAGGTGCTATAGGACATGGTCAAGGATATGGGCAAGCCATAGATGCTTTTGAACTAGAATCTCTAAATCAAATATAGGTACTCTTTGTTTCTTTTCAACATTATTCTATATAAACGTTTTAGACACTCTAGAAGATTTACACTTATCGTTCCACTTCTATATTCATGTTTAAAATAGGGAGACATGAGGCATCATAAAAACCATGTCTTGGTGTTATTCAATGTAGATTCAAAAACATGGGAAAGAGAGTTCCTTCTCCATCCAAGACTTGTTTTTTAAATTTTAGAAAAAACGTGCAGGTGAGTTAGTGCCAGAAAAGGAAGATAGTTTCAATGAACGGTGAATGAGTCTCTCTAACTTGTGTGTTCAGGTCTTGGTTTCATTTTGGTTGTTGCGTATGGCTCATAAACATCCAATGAGATAATTTGGAAATCCTTTTTTATTCATTAGTTCCATCATGTTCTTGGTATCATCTTTGTGTGTGAGATCATTGAGGAGGATGAAACATGGTTTGACTATTCTTTGGACTCATGGGTAAGATGAACACTTTACTCTCCAAGACACATTTTTGTGAAGTGATAAAAATAGTGTGGGTGAGTGAGTACCGCCCTAATAGGATATTATCCAAGTGTGGTGAACATGATTCTTCGGTTTGTGTGTTCATGGTGAGGTTGAGAATTGGAGATCATTTCTTATAGATGATATGTATCAATAGAGTTAATCCCGGTGATGTTTCCATAATATGGATTAGTTTCTTAAAATCCATTAATTGATTGGGAGACAATAGTGGTTGTGGAAGTGTTTCAATTTTGGGGCAATCTATTTCTTGGAGGAGAGAAGACATGGATTTCTCAAAAGGATTTCCATGTCTAGATTCTCTCAGATGGAAGTGCCTTACATCCTTTCAAATTCATTTGTATCCAAGAATTCTATTCATCATCCTAGAATTCATGATTTTTTAGGAAGTAGTGAGATAGTTAATCTAGGGGTTTATGTGAATTATGGGGTTATGTCGGTATATGAATTAGTTTAGCAAATTTGATTACAACTTTACCCCATGTGTGTAGATGGATCGTAGTGCTTTGTGCTTTTCCCATCGGTTTAGGCTAAGGAGACATGTGACGCTTGTTTCATGATGTTGAACTGGTGAGATCTAGAAGTAAGAGTTGTTTATCATTATTGGTTTCCATAAGGGCATGCTTTTTAGAATCATAGGAACCATGAGTGAGATTTCTGGTATGGGAGATCTAGTGGAGAGCTCAGTTTTTCTTCGACATGCCTCTTAATTTCTTTTCGAGGACAAAAATCATTAAACATGGTATTGATGTTGAGAAATAGGTTTTAAAATGTAGGAATTTTCAATATTTATAATTATATTCCCAATAAAAGTGCTATTTCAGTATTGGAATTATGTTCTTGGAATGCCTCATCATAGTTATATTAAAAATATTATATATATTTTGTCACTCGCACGCAGTTAATATTGAAAAGATGAATAATAGGAGAGTGGAGTCTCAGATCTGATTTCTAAGACTTTGGTTAAGTTTAGAACATCAGGTTAAACCTAGGTATAACAAAAAACATTCCTCATCGAATGTTCTGGTTGGTGGTGAGGCGATAGGGTGTTAAATGGGGGATTAATTGTTTAAATGAAAATTTAATCAATCAATTAAACCTAAACCTAATACATCCCTTCCCCATATCAATTTTTGGTGAACGAAACAAAGAAATATCCTCTTTTATCTTATCCTCCATTTTGAAAAAATGAAGACGATCCGAAATTAAATCACTGAGGGGATATTAGTTTCTTTTTCTGAAGCGGATCATCATAAAATCGAGATGAAAACTGAATGATGCATGGTTCATTTCCTAAATCACTGAAATTTCACCCTTGGGGTAGGTGTTTTGAGTTTCTATCCTGATCCCAATTATTTTTTATTTTTATATGGTTATTTTTATCCCAAATAGAATTTCATCTAATCCATTTAATGTTGATTTTTCTGTTTTCTTTATAAAAAAATAAAGTTGGGCAGTTTTTTTAGGTTCTTTTCCACATGAATTACCATATACTTGGTGTGTAGTCCTGTAAAACATGTCTTGTATCCCTTCATTTTTAGGAAAGATGATCATTGGGGTCTACATGTCGGGTACCATGTTTACACATTATGTTGTACCCCACACTATGTAGTCGTCGTACATGGCTTGGGATAGTTGCCTAAAAAAAATACATTGTCTTTTACAATAACACGATCAAAGTACATAGACACGGGGTCAGGTACATAGAAATAGGCAAACCACATGTCCGGGGAATGGGTGAAGTGGGACATGGATTGTGGCTTCTCTACATTCGGTGTATCCCGTAATAGGTTGAAAATCCATGTAGATACGACACACGGCCAGGTGCTCGGGAGGGTTCACATGCTGCGTAGACCCCTGTGCACATCGTGTACTCTATTGGATATTCTGGTGATCTTCAACATTTCGTACCTCCTTCTCTAGGACTCTGATTTAGTATTTAAAGAATCCTATCTTGAGTAGTTTTACGCATTTAAAGTGATGATGTACTTGGTTTCATCATATGATATATGAGGTGGCATATTCAGAGAAAACAAATTGTGAAGGTATGATTAACCGATGATGGAGATCGATGTGGTCTGTGAAGTGAGACATTGTGACTGGTTCTCCCATATTTTATTTGGGTGTGAGTTTCCCTTTTATCATACCATTGGTTCAGAAAGAACATCACAATTCATGGTCATTTGTTCTTTTAACTTTTTTATATTTATAAGGGGTTGGTACTCCCATAATGAATTTGGGTGGGTGTTCACCATGATGTTTGAATAGTAAGACTATGCTCCCCAAATGTACCAAGGTGTAATTCCTCTATACTCATTTGGTAATATTGAGTCGGTAATACTCTATTGAAGCAGGGTGTGGGTCCTCTGTCAAGGGAGTTTCTACTCTCCTATCTTCTCTGGGCGTGGGTCTTCCATATGTGATTTATAGATATAGTGGGTACTCCCCCACTGGGTTAAGAAGTGGGTCCACTATTCTTGGAGTTGGAACTGCCCCATCATTCAATGGAGTACGTCCACTATCATGGGGTTAGAACTCCCCATTCATACCGTGGTGTGGCCCCCCATAGTAAATGATCTATAGGAGTTCATACTCCCCTATCGTACCCAAGGTGCATGTCTTCTATCCATAAAGTGGTACACCCATACCCGTTATGTTTGTGGTTTCTCTATCTACAGAGTTTTATTCCCATATAATATCAGGGTGTAGGACCTATAGCCCATGAGTTGTACTCCCCTATCATACCATCGTATGGGGCCTCATATAAATAGTACAACTCCCTCATCTATGATTAGCAGTAGAGAGTGTGTCCTCCATTGGAGTTGTTTCTCCCTCATCAATTTAGTATAGTAACAAGGATCAGACCCCTCTTCTATATATGAGTGATTATTTGTTAGGATTTATTTCTCCCTCAATGTACTGAGGTGCGGCCTATTACATACAGAAGTGGAAGCGGATTCTTGGGTTGGTTAGGATATAGTAATTCTTTGAATGGAGGGCATTTTAATGGTGTAGGTCCCTCCATTATATCTCTTTTAGATAGTATGCATGCGATGAATACTTTGGAGTGGGCCACCCTAAACTAAGATTAGTGGTGAGGAGAAGGCCTATCCACTTGGGTTTATTTATCATTATCTATGTAATACATTAGTAAATATTTTGACATATGGTTTAGAGAACTAGTGTTAGAACTATTATGTTGTTCTTGATGGAGGATGTTATCTCATACATACCATTGGGAATGGTAGAGTTGTTACCGATGAAGTATATCTCTCAAAATGGTGCTATATGGGATGGTTGAGCTCATGGAGATTATTCCTCTTGATTTTTATTACCATTAAATACTTGTCTATAATATTGTTACTGGCTATGAGGCAGGAATCTATTGAGACATGTTTTCTCAGGCAATTATATCTAGTTTATGTCTGGGATCCCTTGTAGTGTTGTAATATTCCTTGCTAAAAACATTATGTACTGAGTATACATACTACCCATATTCCCATACCCCAATTTCAATTTCTCTTTTTCCATGGGAGGTGGATACATTCATGTTTTTCTATGTTCTTTCCCTGTTTAGCATCTCGTGGTTAGATGAGGCCACTCAAATACTACGGGTGGTAGAGGCTCAATGTGTATTCAATCTACTCATCTGGTTGATCCCCCTATTCTTGGATGATATTACATATTTTTGTGTAGAGTTTTAAGATGTTGATTACTTACTTGGGTTCTTCTAGTAATATTTGAATTATCTTACTAGTTACATATAGTCTAGGGTGAATTGAGATAGATTTTCTCACTCTACGTGGTTCCCTCTGGCTAGGCTAAGCGGGTGGTTTCCCTTTAGTTTCTCCATTTTCATTTGGGTTTTGGGGGTGCCTACTATGTATTTGTATAATCACCCCTGTGTGGGATTTTCCCACATGTGTTGTGTCTTGTGTAGACCACCATTCCTTCAACGGAGTCCCTAGTGGATCCATGGCAGGAATATCCTTGAAAGATATACCGACCGAGGTGTTTATCAAAGCTGGGATGAGGATCTTTTTGTTAGTTACATTGGATAGTGATCCCCTACTTATGAAAAGGTTTTACTTTTTATATTTTTCATTGGTTGGTGAATTTCATTCCCATTTCACATTTAGTAGTTATGTTGTACTCTCCTTTAGAATATATATATGCATGTATTTCAGTTTCAATATTTTGTTGATATCCTTGCACTTTTTAAATGAGCTCTTATTGGGTGCATGCATATAGTTAATTTTGGAAAAGGCCTCCCCAATATAGTTATACCTTTTGGGCTTGTATCCACCCTTAGTCTATGGATGTGGGCTTGGGGAAATTGTAGTCGAATCCCCAACATGGGTTGAGTCTTAACAAATATTAACTAATTTTTAGGGTATTGATTTGTTTCTCTAATTTCTCATATTCTACTATGAATAAGATGTTGATATCTGATGAGGATTTATCCACCAAGCTTTGTTTGTGGTATAGTTATTTTTCCCATAAATTTTGGATGTTCATATTCTAATTTTCATTCCACACAAAATAATTTCTTGGCGACTCAACCCAAATGTAAAATTAAATAAATGTATCAAATTTTCATTTCATATTTTAATCCACGAAGCCAATTTTCATCATCAAATTATGTTCATCTTTATGTGATCCACATATTAATGGGTTCCATATTTTAATTCTATTGTTACTTAACCCTCAAAGATAAATCAGACCACCATATGAGAGGTGTGGAGTTGGACGTTATGAGTGAAATATTATTTATATTAAATCAAGAGTAAATGCCAGTCCATGTAAAAAATACCTTTATTAATCTTGTTTATATAATCATTTATCCTTATAAATTAATTTAAAAAATTAATTAAGTGAATTTTTTTCTGTATTTGGTTAAATGTAATGCCACGACCATCCTATATGTCAATTCCTAGGAAATAAAATGGTTCCAACTCAGAACACAATGGAAACTCACATTAGGTATATTAAATTAAATATTTTCTTAGTTAATTATATAATGAAAGTGGTTATACATGGATTAACTTATAGTATTCCTTAAACAGGCTCTCCTGGAAAGAGGAATTATATTTTTCCATTGGAGGCACATGGGTTACTTATGAGGAATTATACGGTTGGGCTCACAAGGGATGGTATTTTATTAGTACATGAGTGATACTTAGGTTCCCTACATGGAATTAAAAATATAATATCCTATGAAAATTCCATTATGATATCACTTTGTCGATATGTGGGTTCCCACAAGCAATTCCATGGAAAGGAATGTATGGTGTTGGGTTCACAACACAGATGGATTAATACCTGGGATCACATTATAGAATCATTTGATAGACTCATTATTCCAATCAATTAAAATAATTGAAGTGTCTCACAATAAAAAAATATATACTTGGATTTGGTCAATGTTTTATACACTTAACGACCTTGTTCTATTAACATATTAAGCTTAAATGTTATGAGAATTATGGAACCTCATTTGAATATCTATAAAACATGTATGTCTTGATTATAAACCATGGGTCCTGGACTTATTGATAAAGACATTAAATGATATATGCTTTAAAATATTTTGTATTTGGTTGAAGAAGTTAGTGTCATTTTGGTATCCCATGATGGACCCATATCGATGTGATTCAATTTATTTTTTCAATTTTACATTAGTTATTACCTTATTACTGATCATTGTATATTCACATATTGCACTTATGTATACACCTTCGGTGGTTCCCAGTGAGGTTTACAGACACCCTATTCGGGACACCAATTAGTACATGAACAAACATCATGGATGTTGGAAGGAATGAAGGGTAGGGTCCTGATTTGGATGCATATGTTTTTATACTATGATGGAGTATTGGATAAGAGGACCAATATTATACCCATGGTTCTCTATGGGATATATTTTGACCTTTTATTCATTTTTCTTTGACATATTGTATTTTCATTTTGATATGTTTCCTTGTATTCGCATTTTTTACAGAAAATACTTTTCGCAAAATTTTTTATATGAAATTCATAATTTCATTTAATTGTTTATTATATTTGAATGGATTGTTCTTTTTTATTTCTTTTATTATTCTATTTTTTTCATACTATTATTTTATACCATTGTCAATCACTTTGATTGGAAGGGCATAGTATCCCCATAATATAATCATAGACCACCACTTCTGTTCGATAGCCTCTAGTGTTTGGGAAGCTACTATTGAGACCATGTGGACAACTATGTTAGGATATGTATGAGTGAACTATGTTTAGAACACCAAATTTACATAGGTTGTATATGTACAGGTAAATTATTTTATTTTTATGCATGTGAACTCTCTTTTCTAGGTGTATCAAAACGTAAAAAAATTATTTTCATATGATTTATAATAAATTATACAAAGTTTCTAAACAATTGAAAATTGTATTTTGGGTATATTTTTACATAAGTAAAGAGTTTATTATTTAATTGTATATAATGTGTTTATAATTAATTTATATGCTTTTTTGAATAATTTATTGTTAAATGTTCCTTAAATATTAAAATTTAATATTTAAAATACCTTTTAAAAAGTTTATATGGAATGATCTATGGATAATAATTAGAATTGATTATTTTATATTTATAAGGAAAAAATTATATATATTTGTAAAAATTATATAAATATTGAGGAAGTAAAAAACTATATATATTTTAAATGTATATGATTTTATAATTATGTATGTTGAAATAATAAAATTAATGGGACCTTATTTTGAAACACATCTATATGATATTTAGATTATGAAATATTATTACATAGTAGGTATTAGATTATAAATTATTTAGATTTAAAAAAATAATATATTTAAAATAAAAAACATATAATAAGAATATGAATGAGTTCATATTTTATTATTTATAAATTTATTTTTGTAAAAAAATTATGGAATCCTTATATTGATAATAATAATAATAATTTTTATGATTATATTTTATTTATGAATTTTTCATTAATATTTATATCATGTCAAAATAAATGAATTGTTTACTTTTTATGGGAATATTATTTTCATTATTCACAATTATAAATTGTTCATATTATAAATGTTAGTTCATTAGTTTTATTTTTCAAATACATTGAGGATATATGGTCTTAAAATACAAAATATGTATGAATCCATAATTTTTTTCAACTTCAATATCCTTGGTTTATATTTCTGGTTTTTAGATTTTGTATAGCTTTTTTCCATTGTTGGTGGATGTTAGGTGTTAAAGATTTCATGAATTAAATTCTCTATTATGTTGAGTCTTCTAGGGGAGAGGGACTTCAGATTGCACTACCAACCATCTAAGAGGCTTATCTCTTCTCTAGAATGGTGAATAATGTTTTCTATCTATCACTCTAGTATAACTCATATAGCTATCATCCATATCATATAACACTAAAACATTACATAAAGTGTTCAGGTACATTATTCATATGAGTATTTTTAATAATTATAAATATGTTTCGATCCTATATTTGGGTGAGTAACACGATATTGTGTGTCATTTAATGAGTTACAAAAAAATTAGATTGAACATATTTATTTGGTAGAGGTAATAGGATTATAATGTTAAGAAATAAAGGAATTCATACATAATGTTAACAACGAAAGATAAGATAGTGATATTAATACCCCTTCAACTACAAAGTGTTATATTCTTTCTAAAGGAAAACATTTTAAGACCATGATCATCCACTAATGGAAACTTATTACATACCAACAGTTTTAAACCATTGGTATAGGCTAGAAAAACATTGGTTTAAACTATAACAATAGTTATCCAAAATGTTGTCTACTATTGAATTGGAATAGACATATGCCAACAGTTATTGAATAACTATTGGCATAGAGCACTAAAAATCACCTTATAAAAACACTTATTAAAAACTGTTGGGATGTCTTTTTACCAAAAATTGTATACCATTACTATATAACGTTATACCTATAGTATATGAAATTTATTTATATAGTTTTACCAATGGTTTCATATGAACCACTGTTATATATTGGGTTGTCACATCTATACCAATAGTTTTTAAACCATTGGTATATAGTTGCTGTAATTCCACAGTAGTCTACCTCCCCCCTATAATTACTATAATTACCTAAAAGTGTAACTCTCTAAAAATAAAACTATAAATACACCTTAAAATTCAAAATACATCCAATATACATAATACCCCACTAGAAACCACATCACACTGAAAACAAACATCTAGATTGACATAATTTGTTCATGTTGTATATTGGTACATGTTGTATTTTCTCGTACATGTATATAGTGTATATAATTATGTATATGGAGGGAAATTGGTGATACCCTACCATGTTATATGCTCACACCTAGCATGACCACAATGTTTCCTATTGAGCCCTTATGATTCACTTTCATGTGACATGTTTTATGGAGAATCATACTGGATCATTTAAAAGAATATTTGGAGAAGGGTACATGGAGGAACCCATTTTTTATATTAAATTCCCCTTGTATTATTTTTTTAAATTTTCTTCATGGTTGGTTGAAATTGTTGAATGAGTGTATGTTTAGCATGTTTTTTATTTTTGTTATATCTTGGTTATGTTATTTTTTATTATTGGCTATCTCTTAGCTATAATTTCTTATTCTTACTCAAATTTTTTATTTTGATTATGTTATTTATATATTTTTATTAAGGAGGGTAAAGAGATTATAATATCTCAACGAAACATATAGATTCTCACCACTAGTCTAAAGCGTCTTCTATAAGGGTAGGTTTTCTGGAGGTCTTGTGGTGATTTACCATTGATTTTATATGGGCTATTTTAGTCGAGGAAGTACAAATAGTATACACAAAATTGTTTTTTGTTTTTTCTGACTATTTTAGCATTATAGTAAGAGGAATGATGTTTATTTTTAACTTGGAATAGACCTTGTACTAGTATATAACTAACCTCTGTATAATGAAATTCAAATCTTCAAGGTTATGAGATGGTTGTTCATTTTTTTAGCGTTATAATTGAGATGTTGATTCATGTATGATGTTTTGGGTGAGCTATTATTTATTTATTTTTTACTCTTATCTTAATGTGGAATGAGAGTATGGGATCATACATCATATAGGTTTGTATACATCGACTTGTTCCTAACTCCTTATGGGTGAGAAATTATTTTCTTAATGAGGATAGTGGGTTTATAAAATTCCTAATAAGGAAAAAATTCATGAAAATTTTATTGAATTGGTTTTGATTTATTAATGTGTCAATAATAACATATCCATTGTTAAATAAAAAACTCATTAAAGGTGAATTAATTAATTGGGATGATTTTGGTGATTTTTGTTTGATTTTATAATGTGATTATAGTTATTCTTCTAGTGTTTGAAAACCTTTTCAATTGTAGGTTTGGATATGTTGCGCCTTATGATGCGATCAAGGTTTGAGTTCCTATGTATGGGTTGTGCATAATAATTGTCGTTTGGTTAAATAAAATTTAATGAGTCAAGTTGACAATTGTGATTCTAGTGCAGGATGATATTTTGGCTCACTCTATACTTATTTATTGTTTCTCTAGATAGGATACTTGTTATGTCAATCAGTGTAGTAGGTTAGGGTTTGCTGAAATTGGTTGGTTGATCCTCATTTTCCCGGATGGTTAGATAATGGAGTTTTATTATTGATATGGGGACAAGAATTGATTCATACAATGATGAGAATAAAATGTGTATATGGTTAGGTTATTAATGAAATTCATGATATGTGTAAGATCGTGTACTCGATTTCACTATGCATTGCTTTAGGTGTCCAATGAATGAAGGAATTGTGATTTCATTTTGATGTGGAGGTTGTCCTTATAGATTTGGGTATATTACAATTGTCTTGAAATTTATGTTAGAAAATATGTATTTTTAAAATAAATCTTAAATCCCCAATTTAAATACTCATCCATATTAAATAATATATTCAGTATATATATAATTTTATACATTCATGTATAACATGATCTATGAATGAGAGTAGATCAAAAATGGTTTCCCCTAATGTAACAATAAAAAAGATAATAAATCATAGAAATATGACTAAGAATTGGTATAATAAAAATAAATAAGATCAAGTTATCCATCCAAGAGTTTGAGTGTATATAAAAAATAAAATTGTGAAATATCTTTGATTCCATATAAAAAGTGAATTTATTGAATCCATACCTCCATGTCAAGTCATGTTTTATTTTTTATAAATAAGAAAATAGTGATACAAGTAAGACTATTGACCTAATAAATACTTTGAATGTTGAATCATATTATAAATTTCCAAATACCCAAATTACATTATCAAAACAGATGAAAATACATTGGTAAAAGGTGGTGTGTTTAAAACTACATAGTATTTAGGCTACTCAAGTCAATAATAATGTGACCTACTAAATAACCTATATATTCAGTCACAACAAATCATCAAACAAAAATTCATTGTAATATCAGACAAAAATATAACAGATCAATCTATCCCACATCACCATTACTATCATCACCATCATCATCAACCTCATCCTTGTCCTTATCCTTGTACCCATCATTATCCCCACCCTCATCCATGTCATCATCTTCATCCTCATCCCTATACTCACCCTTAGACTCCTCCTCCCCCTCATCATTCCATCCTCCTCACCCTCGACCACTTCCTCACCAACCTCCTCACCCTCATCGTTGACACACTATTAGAATCATAGGGTATGCGAGAAGTTTCAAACCATTTGAAAAAGATGTAAAACCATTGGTATACCCTCTACCAAATATTTCCCAAACTATTGGCAATTGAGGTGTGGGGATAGATCTATACCAACAGTTATTTAGTAGCAATTGTTATATGGACCAATTTATTACTCTATTAAAATGGTTTTCGAAAACCGTTGGATGATATCTTTACCAACAGTTAAATATCGTTGGTATATATTATGAATTAACTATATACCCATGTCTTGAGAACTGTTTGTAAATGTATTTACCAACGGTTCTAATGAAACCATTGGTATAGATATGGTTTTGATTTCTATATTACTATATTTTATACCATTGGGATATATTTCTTAAATATTAGATAGCATCCCACAACTACCTCCCCCCTCCAATTAAAAACATTTGAAAACAAAATGACACAAATGTAGGCAACAAAAAAATTCAAAATGACACTAATAAAATATAAAATTTACAATACATTATACAATAAAATTGATTTCTACAAACATTACAATATGCAAAATGACCTCCAATTGAAAACAAAATTTCATCGAATAGTAATTACATTGAAAACAATACAATATACAATACAAAATTATAAATGAAACTATAGACACTTGAACATGAAATTCAATGAGTAGTGTTATAGTGCACACCATAATGTCCTTGATAATATTTCATGGAACTATTAGAGGGTGGTAATGAGATAACAGGGAAGGGGATACTAGGAGGGTCAATGGACATGGGTGGTTTTTACAGGGAGGGTGGTGCATTGGGGATAATTTAATGGATTAAGATGGGTAAGGTTGTGAAATAGATTTGGTTCCATGTAAAAACATAATTTAGTGAATCAAATTATAGATAAAAAATAAAGATACAATCATTATGTGACCTACCTAATCAAAAATATATTTAGTCAAAGCAAATCAGAAGACATCAAATATTAGTAATATCCGTCAAAAATGTAACAGATCAATTTTTCCCACATCACCATCAGCATCACTATCACCACCATCATCTTCATCTTCATCCTTGTCATCATCCTTACCCTCACCCTCAGCATCAACCTCATCCTTGACCACATCATCTTCCTCATCCTTCACCATGACCTCTACCTCTCCCTCGGCCTCAGATTCCTCCTCTCCATCATCATCAAGAGGAATGAAATAGTCTCGACCACCACAAGAGCTTCCACCCAGTGCACTATATACTGAACACATCGATGACATATATTCATCACAAATTGTACTAACCTGTAGTGGAATTATTGGACATAAAACATTCATCAGTTCTATAAATTAAGAGTTTTCCCTAGAAGACCATTCGTCCAACTGTGTGGCCTATGTTTCAGCCTTTTTTGCCAATGCCTTAACATTTTATAACACATTGGCACTAAAACTAGTACCTGAATAGGGAAAATACCACATCAGGACAAAACTCTTCCCGAGGAGATAGTGTACTCTGCTGAGGTGCTCATCTCCCAACACCTAATGTAAGTGATCATTTAGCCGAAAATTGTTATGTTTATAGGCATCAAGGTCCTCTAAAGCATCTTGTTACAAATACAAATTTATGATTAATTATCAATATAGATATTAAATTCTAAAATAAACTAATTAAAACTTATAATCTTCTTTTTTTTCGTTACCCACACTTCCATATTTTTTCTTTCTACTCCAGAAAAATAGGTTTTCTTAAGGAACATGTCCTTCATTATTCAAGGCATGCCTCAACAATGAAATTTAATGTAGGAAACCATAATTAAAAATTTGTTACTGATAATTAATATTATAACTAAAATTATATAAAAACATTTGAAATAAAATAAATTATGGATGAAATAATAGAAATTACAAGTCATCAAGTCAAATTATAAACAACTATTGTACATGATTCCTCCTATAATCTAGAATTGTAGTACATCCCAATGTGTGGAGGTATTTTTTAGGATCAATTTTTTTTATTTTTTCCAATGATTCCTAAAAAAACCTATAATAAAAAATAATGTATTGATGAAAAACTTGAAAATTTTCATTTAAACACATCAAATGTGATTTAGACCTTAAACATGATATTCATCTAATGAGTAATAATTTTTCAATACTATTCTATGGAAAAATAATCCACTATCGGTACTACCTCTAACTCTGTTATAACACTAGCATGCCATCCAATATAAAACACATTCTTATAGGCTCTCCAAACCTCACCTAACTTCTTTAGACGTGCTAGTCATGTACCCTCACCGTTAGGTAAATTAAATAAAATATGACACCAACATATTAATTCATATAAATAAATAAAAAATATTACATTAAATACAATATATTTTTTACCCGTATTTAGGCCCAAGCATTATCTTGGACTTCACTTGGAAAATATCTCCATGAGATCGGGGCTGACAAAAATTATTTCAGAGTATTTGGAAAGAGTTTCCAAAAAACACAAACAATGATGATCTATTCTTTATGATTCGATTATATTCATTGTAGACCACCATCAACTGTGTGCGTCGGTTTCACATTGAACACTTGTGTGCACACCCCCTCCCCCACAGCTTATCAGTCGACGTATCTGTTATGATTTGAAAACAAATATTATACCAATTAATTTTATAGTGAAAATATATTATGGTTAAAACATTTTTAAGGGTTCTAAAATATAACTATGGAAGTATGCCTAATTGGAGTGTCTGGATCTTCATCCACTAAAGGAATGTCACTCTGTACTGGTGGAGTGGGTCCCAGTGTATACTATATAGGCACAAACTATGTCAGAGTATGAGTCGAAGAAGGAATGTAAAATCACAGAGAAAAAAAGTAGACAATAAATAAGATGGAATGGATGATTGACCAATTGAATAATATGGATGAGGAGTCAGAATCATCCTGGGATATTATAAAACAGGTGAAGAGGCTTCTATGTGAAGGGTGTTGAAAACAATGGTGGCCTAAATGACCTAGGTGTCCCTAACGACAAAGCGGGATCAGAATGTGTTAGATGGGACATTAGTGGGAGGGAAGGGTCTAAATGGTAACAATGACTAGAGAAGATAGCTATCATACCACCCTCCCACTCATACCAAATTCATTAGTACATAGACCACCACTAGGGTTCTTGTCAAATAATTGAGGCCTCAGTGGCGAAACCTGCATAAAAGTTTAAGACAGAATGAATCACATGAAATTATATGTTATTGATATATATATATGAAATAAAATACTCAAAACATGCACTATCTAAATAATTCCCAACTAATCCATTTGTAGATTACTTTCTGCCACCTTTTTTATTCACTTCTCCTCATATAATTTCATTTCATTCATTTGAAAACAAATATGAAAGTAATTAGAAAAGGATAAATACCATGTAACCAAAAAAAACAAAGAAAATTAGACATGGATTATTTGTCTTATAGCATTCTGATCATATTTTTAGTTAGGTAATTATATATTTTATTGGGATCGGTCATTAATTTCATTGGTTACTATTTTCACATAAATTAGTTTAATATTTCCAATTCAATTAATCTATTGTTTTGTAATAATTTAACTATTTTGGTTTATATGGGTTTGGTAGGTGTGGATACAGTTCAATTCAATATAATAAAATGCATCTCAAAGAAAATTTCTACTAGTAAATATTAAAAATGCATCTGAAGGTCTAGTTGGATATAAAATATTAGTATTCAATTGTAAATATATTTGTATATCAAAAACCTCAACAAATCATGTTGAGCTTAACCAACATAACTGAGGACACAGACGAATGCTTTTATATATTTCCTACCATAACTTCAAGTTTGTAATCAACTCTAACAATTCAATTATTGTAGTCATAATAGGTAATAAATGGATCACGACCAATTAGAGAAGGGATGGTGTCAATTCCATCACCACCATCATCAAAAATATGCCATGGTATTATAGCAATAATGTCAAAATATTAAGGTTGAAATGTTCTTTGTCAATGAAAACATGTTTTTCCAATGATGCCAATACATATGGTTCATCAGTAGAAAGAGTTTCAGTTATTTCAATAAATAAAAATCCACTATCATAAATAAAGGTGAATTTCCTTGTCATCAAATCAGTCCACTGACATTTCATCACAGTAAATTGACCATGAGAGTAATAATCTAATATAATTATTTTTTCAACAACTCCATAATAAGGTATATTTTCAAAATGAGGTATATTATCTGATTCACTGGCATAACAGTATATTGTGGTAGTTATAGTAACACCATCATGTTGTGTTCTCTTTGTCTTTTCTAATTTAGTGATATTAAATATATACCCATCAATCCCAACTAATCTAAATTCATGAACCACAGTATTAGGACCAGAATCCAAAGTTCTAATTTCTTTAGAGATTGTTTTAGCAGGAAAACTCGGTACCTAAAATATAAATAAATAATAAACATAATTAAATATTGATTTTATTTTTTTATTACAACAATATTTCTATATTACATTTCATCCAAAAATAAAACACTTTGCTATGAAAAGTCTCTCTCCCTCTTCATGATAAACAACGATGCTTTCTATTTATCATTTTTATGTTCCCTATATATAAAAATAGAAATATTTTAATAGAAATATACAATTGAAATAGTTAAGATAATATATAAATGGAAAATTTACTTACATGTTTTATTATTTGAAGAGATCATAGTTGAACAACATTATGTGATGTGCCATCTTCTTTTCATTGATGATTAATGTTGTCGTTGTACATGATATTGGAATTCAGCTTATTTAAGGAAGTGATGGAAAACAGGGTTCAATTTTTTTGATATTATTCTTTTACATTTCTCATTGGTCTATTCATTCTCATGGATAGATCAGAAAAATAAAGTGAGCATAAATCCATACATTCTTGATCCAAGTAACTATTCAAGATATAACCACCTGGTTGATTCCTGCTCCAAACATAATATTTAAATGTGTACATATTTATTTTTGTTGGATACCTCAAATGAAAAGCTACAAGTCCTCTGAGAACTATTTCAATTAGCATATGGATAGTCAGATGCAACATGCATGTAAAAAATGATAGTAGATATATTTTCCAAAATCACACAAAATGAATGGTGTCTCCGACAACATTTTTTACTATAATGACATGGACAACTTATTAGCACACAGATATCTAAAAATGGCACAATCGTATAACTGAAACCCTTAAATTATTAGAAAAAAGATTATGGATTTCTATTGGAATCATCTAATGTAGATAGACTTGATAATCACCAGTATTCAAATATTTCACCATCAACTCTTTTTTATTGACTTTATTTGTTATATTTCTTGAATATCCATCGAGAACATTAACAGTCTCTAGTATATCAAAAAATTCATTTTTTCTGTAGGTGTCATCACATAAGAAGCACATGGAACATTCCATTTATATTTACCGATACACACATGATGCAATTATGGTCTGATCCCCAATCCATCAATTCACACTAGGATCATAAATCATCTTATTTTCTTTCCTTTTATATTTGGAGGAATTGAATGCAAGATTTCACATATATTCATTTCATTGGGAATTATGCCTATGATATGATGTAACAAATTGGTTAACCTATAAGAAGACTCAATGAAGACACTTTTATTCTTCTAATTGTAATGAGTGTCATTGGAAACATTCTTTGTCTTTATAGTTTTCATTTATACCTTCCCAAATAAGAAACTAAAATATTGCAGTTCATTAATCACATCAGTTCCAGACTTATGCTGAGGTGGATCATTGGTCTCTATTGTAATGTCAAATCATGGATGATCATTTCAATATGTATGGTCCACTAGAAAGAATCATTGATATCATCTAAAACCAAAAAATTGATGATATTTCATTCTTAGGGATTGATAATTATTCATAAAAACCAGACATGATAGATTTCCCTTCATGATTCATCCTAACATCATTGCATAAGAAGGAAAATCATTGATCATCTAAATAAGCACAACACCCATCTAAAATATGTCTTTCAAACATGCATCATATTTGCACACACCAACATCCCAAAGAAGATTCAACTAATTTATTAAAGGTAATATGAATATATTTATATCAGTGTCAGAATCAAAAGGGCCAGATATAAGTATACTCATGAAAGTGAAAATTCATTTCATACAAAACCATGGGTGAATGTTATAAATGTGTATAAAAATTGGCCATGTGTTGTGAGAAGTAATTATATTCCTAAACAGAGTAAACCATCACATACAAGACTGAATCTCATATTACATACATTAGGTGAAAAATTAGGATATCGAGCATCAAATCTCTTCCCTGAAAATACATCTCCATGGTGAACCTACTCTTCATTATTCCTCTCTCTCTCAGTATCATTCCATCACATCTTTATAGATATTTCATCAAACATGAAAATATTCTGAAGTATAGGGATCAATGGAATGTTACACATTACATTCTTTGTCCAATGGGATAAAATTCCATTATCTTTTGGTTTCCATTGGGATGTTCCACATTTTATACCATCATTTATTTCAGAAGATTACTCCCAGAATAAGCTACAATATTTTAGGAAAACATGAATTTTTTTTAAATCCAAGTTCTTTTACTAAGTTCCCTACCATAGAATGGCATGAGGGAATATCTACATCATCTAAAAGTATATCCTTTAGAAAGGTAAGAATTTAATTTATTGATGTATTAGAAATACCATATATGGTTTTCCCATGAATCAATCTGATTAGAAATATAATCATTTTCATTTTACTACATTGCTGATATACTTGAGTCATCACATCATCAATAATTTTTATCACCCTATCTAAATCATCATTTTCATAGGACGCATCATGTGTTCTCATATCAAAGTATTATTTTTTTATATCTATTCATTCTCATGCTGAAAAATAAATATATTTTTGTCTTATATCAAATTATCAAATATTGACCCCTCATTGGGATCATCAACATATTGATATTCCATTTTCTCTCCATTATGGTACAACACAAAATAGTTCAATTGAAAAAAATATTTTCTTATATGGTAGCTAACTTTGTCACACCTAAAAAAAGTCTTCCAACACAATTATAACATAGGAAATTAATGTGACCACTATCTGATGTATTTTCAAATGAAAAATCTGAAAATCTCTCCAATTTGTCTTGAAAATATATTAATATCCAATCAGAATCTGTAACAACCCAAGAAACCATGTTCTGGGTAATGACATGTTTTTCTAAGTGAACAAACAATCATCTTATAAGATATTAATTATAAAAAAATAGAAAAAACGCATCAAATGAATGAAAGTCCCTTTTATTTAAATGAGTAATATCTCGGTGACTACAACTCACGCTGATTAAACAAGAAGTTAAGCTAACCGAAAATCCCAATTAAAAACACGATTAAAATTATAGGGAGACTTCTTAAAACCACCAGGACCCCAAGAAAGTGGTAAGGGTATTTGGCATCCATCAGAATAAACGTGAGGATGGATGAAGCCACTGCAACCGTGCTGAGCACCAAGGGAATCACACGAACCATAGCCTCTTTTTCTCCTTCAGTCGCCTTGAGTGAGAGACACCCCAAGACCAGACTCTTTATAAGAATACTAATCCGACCGTTGGACCCTAACGACTATAAATATAACCGTTGGCTCCCCCATGATTCTCTTATCCACTAATGTTTTAATTTGGACCGTTGGAGATAAGAATGGTTTACCTCTGAAAGGATCAAAAAGTTAATTATGTAATTTTCCTTAATATTTATAGAATGACATCAATGTTAATATAATTAATTTATTTCTTGTTTTCCCAAAATGTTAATTATATTTTATGTTTCAAAACGGTGAAAATTAATATTATTATTTTTCCACTATTCACCATACATATTTTTTATTGAGCAATTATACTTTTATTTTGTAATTCTCTTGAATCTGATGGTTTTTTACTTTGTATAAGAAAATATGTACTCAAACTCTTAAGTTATATATATATATATATATATATATATATATATATATATATATGTTTCATCAAACCTAATATTAAATGTACTATATCTATCTCTAAATTAAATATACGTAATAATATTAAAGAGAATATTTATAATTTGAATTAATAGTTTTGGAAACTATGTCAAATTATGATTTCATTTACTTATGCATTTTATAATGATAATATTTATATCAACGCACTCTTATGTGTGATTTTGAAAATAATTATAAATGTAGTTATGTTTAATTTTTAGTTGTATCAATAATATTAATCTTTAATTAAGAAAATTAAGACAATTAGTTAATAAAAGAAATTATATATATATATATAATAATATGTTTTGATTAATTAATGTATTTTATTTTATTAAATACACCATTGACCAATGAATTTTCTTAAAATAAGAAAATTTAGATTAATAATTGAATGTTAATAATAAAAAAATTGTTATAATAAATTAATAGAAAATAATATTAATAAAACGAATTTGTTTATTTGAACCGTTGAACCGCATTTTTATGTGCCGCATCAAGCTGGACCGTCGGATCTGGCGCACCTCCATCACGGTTGTCCATTTTTTTAGCCGCACTACTTCTGATCCCTTTGATCAACTCCAGTGTAATCTCAGTCAGTTGTCGTTTTTCCAGTTTTCTTCTACCCCGCAGCCTTCTTCTTCATCGCGCCGATGTACCAGTAGGTAAGGGAGGCTCGTTTTCTTCTCATAGGCCGGCTAGTAGACCCGGATCTACTCCCTCTTTTCCACGGGTTGGCACCGGCACGACCTATTTTACCCCGTCGGTATCTCCATGCATGGAGAGGACCTATACATAAGCATCAGTTTGCACTGAAGGCCGGAGAGTTTTGCACCCGAGCTTCTTTGATCTTTCCGACCACTGGTCCGGCATCCCTGCTTCGTCTTCCTCTCCTCCTCTCCGAGAGAAGGTAAGGGACAAGTTTTATTTTGGTTTTGTTTTAGCTTCAGTTTATATATATATATACATGTTATATGTATATATTTTCTTTGTTTATACTTCTGGTGCGTACCCAGGTCTTGAGGATCTCTCTTTCAGCCTGGAGAACTAAATGGGAGAAATGGAAACTCCCCTATTTTGTTTCCTACAGTTTCAAAAATAATTGCATATTTATATACACTTTTCATATAAATTTGTATAATTATATACAAGACCATATGAACCTAGTTATACTAGTTTTTTTCTTCTTCCTAGAACCGAACCTCAATAAGGGAGCTATTCCTCTTGGTCAAATTTCTTTTGGTTGGGGTAAAATACTCGGTTAAATATGTATTTATACACTTCATGCATAGGTATATATATATATATAATTATATAAAGGAATAAGACCCATTTATATCATCTTCCCATTTCTTGCATGGAGAACTGAACTAGGGTAAAAGAACCTATTAGGCATAGTTTTACTTCGGTTTTGGTTTTTGTGTATACATGTATACACTTCTTGTATATATATATATATATAAATATATCAATGTATATATAATACATTATATGCATGTATACACATTTCGTTTATATGTATACAAGCTTTGCTCCACTCTGCCTTATGGAAAATAGAGATTTCGGGTAATTGTATGAACATGTAAAATCTTGCAAGTATATAGAGAATATAGACGTATATGTACAAGTGATTATATAGATGTATATGTACATAAATGTGCATAAGGGATGAACTTGATTCTTTTGTTTTGAAATTTATCACAATATAACATGTTGATTATAATTTTATTTACTAAAAAAGATTATTTTTTTAAAGAAAAGTACCAAAACGATTTATATACATATTTATATGTGTGAAGAATTTTAAGTTTTAGTTGGTATCAACATAATTCTTTCAAATTTTCATTTATCAGCATTCTTGATAAATCATGATTTTGTTTTGTGAAGATGGGTAGTGTGAATTCCTTAAATGTTTACAAGTGTATATATATGTATTCATATATATATGTACTATTATTTATGGATCGACCATGTGGTATTCAAGAATGATTTTATGCCAATAATGATTTTATAAAAATTATTTTCACTTATTTTCATATAAAAGAACCCCATTCGGTTTTACCAAACATTAATTTTGTTTAATGTATAACATGAAAAATAATAATGAGTATGGTTTAGGTTGATTCTCATGTGTATATTCACCTAAATTTATACATATATATAGGTACATATAACCTTATCAATATGTTGTATTCAAATACAAGTTATTCTTATGGTGTTTGCAAATTTTTCAAAAGAATGGTCATGTTATTTAAAGTGAAAATGAGTTTTTACACAATTATATATGTTTATGCAGTTTGATTACATATATACATGATTTCCCAAGATGGACCTAATTACGCACATTGTATCCCTAACTGCATGTATATTCAAAGAATTATAATTAAACACCCACAATACCTATTTATCATCATGTGGGTTAGTTATGAACGGCCTTGTTTTTAACTCGGTATTATGATTCTTTGGAATGTTAATTGTTTATGTTCATTTCCTCAAAACCCATGTTTTCAATTGTAAGATAATCTCTTATGAATACGTATTTTTATCACGCATGTCTTAGTTTTATTAATGATTGAACAGTATTCGAGTTATGAATGTGTATGTGAAAAGGGGGTTTGATTAAGAATGTATGAATAAAACCCTATGAATGAAAGACCATGTCAAGATATGTGAGGGACATATTGGACTTAAATGTGACGGGTGCACCCAGAATTATATAGCGCAATATAAATGATGTGACGGGTGCGCCCCGATTTATATAGCGCTCCAATGCATTGGGTAAAGTATGAGTCTCATGAGACGTTATGTGAGACGGTCTTGGTAGTTAGCCTTGGCTTGTTCTACTATGGCAACGTGATTGGCGGTTAGCCTTGACCCATTATGTATGTTTTACGGTCATGACGCAAGGACTTGACAAAGTCCGACATTATACATTCGCTCTGCATGTGATGATAAATGGTCAACTTGGGGTTAGTTCAACTAACAGTACATCCCCTAGATGAAAATTTTCATGACTATGAACATGTAATTATGTGATAATAACTGTACTTCATGTGGTAAAATGTTATAGGAACTTTATGTGCCCATTAATCATGTTATGAATGTTTTCCTTGCTTACACACATATTTTTTTAGAACTGTAGTAATCTTGGTTGAATATTATGCATTATCTAATTTTAATGTGTTGCACTCTCTGATCATGTTTACTTTATTGTTTATTTCAATTATGTACTTCATCTCTGTGCAAGTGGTTTTAAAAAAAATGTTTTATATCATGTTTTATGAAAAGATAATGCTTGGTTTTTAGCGAAGTGTTTTATTCTCTTCAAAAGGACTGCTTTGAGATGGAGTGTTCTTAAAAAAAAATTTAAAATCCCTTACTGGGCATATTTTTTCACCCCATGTTTTTGTTTTAAATTTTTCAGGCATGGTTTGTACCAATGAAGTTTATCAGAAGCAGCTGGTTTCCTAGAATCCTGAGCCACGCGATCTTCCGTAGTAATGGGGCATGATATCTATTTTGTAAATGATGTAATGAAATGTTAGTATATCATGTCTCATAGGCACCCTGGGATCGGGGTCGCTACAGTTGGTATCAGAGGATTGGTTCAGTTAACTCTGGAAAATAAGGTGGTATGAACATATTGCTATGATTGACTAAGTAAAAATGTTATAACATTCAGATGGCTGATGAAAATGTACCTACCGACCTACTGTCACTTCCCATTGAGGCTCTAGAGAACATTGTATCTCTAGATAGTAGTGAAAACTTTCTAAATTACGCCCAAATTCACATGACATATAAGTACCTGTATGACATGTCAAACTCGCCTAGGGTGCTTAGTATTCACAAGGGACTGGGGATGGATTATCTCCTAATGATGATGACCAAATTTCCATCTTATGCACATTGGGGAAAGTACCATTAGGCACTCTTCTGAGTCTTCATGACTGAAGAATAATTCGGCATGATGCTTGATAACCCCTTTCAAGAAGCTTCTGCTGCCAGAGACCTTCGAGCAGCTTACCTATGCCAGATTTTTCACTACGGCTTCTGGGTCTAGTTAATGGACCTTGTAGTGTTGGAAAATGAGTCCACCCGATTGTCTCTTAGGCAAGAGTTGTATACTGATGTTTCCCAACTCCAAACCCATCACACAAAACTCAGGAGGCATCATATATGTTCCCATGAGTTTAGTCCTATCTGTTCAGCCTGTGTGTGGTTTGAAGAGTTAGGAAGTTTTTCCGCTCTTTGTTGTGTATGTTTAGTAAAATCAGCTTTGTCATGTAAATTTTTTCATAAATGAAAGTTTCATGTTTCCTTTCATGTCTCTACCTTATAAATGTTGTTAAGAGTTTCCTTTGGAATGTTTTTTAGATGGCTGGTAAAACCAATATCTCATCACTACCCGATGAGTTAGTAGAGGTTATCATGATCAGGGCACGC
Organism: Viscum album; assembly: GCA_963277665.1. Taxonomy (NCBI): domain Eukaryota; kingdom Viridiplantae; phylum Streptophyta; class Magnoliopsida; order Santalales; family Viscaceae; genus Viscum; species Viscum album. Next base: position 723,146,912 of record OY728119.1, read on the forward strand.
ACGGTGGATTATCCATCTTTTCTCCACCTGTGAGGGTCTTTCCAGCATCTACTCGATCGAGAAAACGGTCCTGATATTCATTGATTGTGTCAAGAGGATGATCTTGTTTTTCACCTCATCGCCACAGCTCAACTCTCCTACTATAGGCGAAGGGGAAGGTACTACGAAGGTCTCTTCCAGTGTTTTACTCTGGTACAGAACTTCTCAGCCAGATCATGCTTCCTTGTAGCTGCTCAGGATGGCCACCTTAGTGCAGCCTATATAGCCCAGGTCTTGAATTTCAGTCTCATCAATCGCATCATTCCTCTCGACTACCTCGATCATGATGTGGCCCGGAGAGTTATCATGGAGTTTATCTACTTAGACGTTTCCAAGCTTTTCACTGCACGAGCCTCCCTTTGGAAGCCCGTGTGTAGTATACAAGAGTTAGAGTTCAAGACGTACTATTCAATGTTCATCTGGTCTAAGGAAATGGAAGAACTATGTGCCAACTTTGGTATTCTGTTAACCGAGCCGGATCCACTGTTTCGGTAATGTTGTACGTGTGGGGTTTTTGTTTTTTTATGAATAGAATTGCGAGTGCACAATTCATTGAAGGGGGAAGTAATGTAACGACCCATGAAACCATGTTTTGAGTAATAAAAAGTTTTCTAAGTGAACCAACAATCATCTTATAAGATAATAATTATAATAAAATATAATAAAAAGCATCAAATGAATGAATGTCCCTTTTATTCAAATGAGTAATATCTCGGTAACTAAAACTCACACTGATCGAACAAGAAGTTAAGCTAACCAAAAATCCCAATTAAAAACCTGATTACAATTATAGGGAGACTGCTTAAAACCACCAGGACCCCAAGAAGGAAGTAAGGGTCTTTGGCATCCATTAGAATAAATGTGAGGATGGCTGAAGCCACTACAAACGTGCCGAGCACGAAGGGAATCACACGAACCATCTCCTCCTTTTCTCCTTCTGTCGCCTTGAGTGAGGGACAACCTGAGACCAGACACTTTATAAGAACACTAATTTGATCGTTGGACCCTAATGGTTATAAATATAACCATTGGCTCCACTATGATTCTCCTATCCATTAATGTTTTATTTTGGACCATTGGAGATAAGAATGGTTTAGCCCCAAAAGGTTCAAAAAGTTAATTATGTAATTTTCCTTAATATTTAAATAATGACATCAATGATAATATAATTAATTTATCTCCTGTTTTCCCAAAATACGAATTATATTTTATGTTTCAAAACGGTGAAAATTAGTATTATTATTTTTCCACTATTCGCTATACATATTTTTTTGAGCAATTAAACTTTTATTTTGTAATTATATTGATTATTATGGGTTTTTACTTTGTATAAGAAAATATGTACCCAAACACTTGAGTTATATATATATATATATGTTGCATCAAACCTTAAATTAAATGTACTATAACTATCTCTAAATTAAATATAATTAATAATATTAATGCGAATATTTATAATTTGAATTAACAGTTTTGAAAACTATGTGAAATTATGATTTCATTTACTTATACGTTTCATAATGATAATATTTATATCAATGCACTCCTTTGTGTTATTTTGAATATAATTATAAATGTAGTTATGTTTAATTTTTAATTATGTCAATAATATTAATCTTTAATTAAGAAAATTAAGAAAATTAGTTAATAAATGAAATTAAAATATATATATATATATATATATATGTTTTGATTAATTAATGTATTTTTTGTATTAAATAAACCATTGACCAATGAATTTTCTTAAAATAATAAAAGTTAGATTAATAATTGAATGTTAATGATAAAAACAATGTAATAATAAATTAATAGAAAATAATATTAATAAAAAAACTTGATTTTTTTTAAACCGTTGAACCGCATTTTTAAGCGCCACATCAAGCTGGACCGTCGGATCTGGTGCACCTCCATCGCGGCCATCCATTTTTTTAGCCATGCTACTTCGGAGTCATTCGATCAACTCCAGTGTAATCTCAGCCGTCCGCCATTTTTCTAGTTTTCTTCTTCCCCCGCGACCTTCTTCTTCATTGCACCGTTGTACCAGTAGGTTAGGGTGGATCGTTTTCTTCTCGTAGGCTGGCTAGTAGACCCAGATCTTCTCCCTCTTTTCCACAGGTTGGCACCAGCACAACCTCGTTTACCCCTTCGGTATCTCCACGCAAGGAGAGGACCTATACTTAAGCTTTGGTTTGCACCGAAGCCCAGAGAGTTTTTCACCTGAGAGTCATTGATCTTTCCGACCACCAGTCCAACGTCCCTGCTTCATCTTCCTCTCCTCCTCTCCATGAAAAGGTAAGGGACACGTTTTATTTTGGTTTTGTTTGAGCTTTAGTTTATATATATATTCGTGTTATATGTATATATATTCTATGTTTATACATCCGGTGCATACCCAGGTCATGAGGATCTCTCTTTCAGCCTGGAGAACCAAATGGGAGTAAGGGAAACTCCCCTATTTCATTTTCTATAGTTTCAATAAGCATTAAATATTTATATAAACTTTTTAAATAAATTTGTATAAATATATACAAGACAATATGAACCTATCAATACCCGTTTTTTTCTTCTTCCTAGAACCGAACCTGAGTAAGGGATCCCTTCCGGTTGGTCAAATTTCTTTTGGTTGGGGTAAAATACTTGGTTATATATATATATATATATGTATACACATCATGCATTGGTATATATATATAATTATGTAAAGGAATAAGACCCATTCATATCAGTTTCCCATTTCTTGCTTGGAGAACCGAACTAGGGTAAAAGAAGCTCTTGGGCATAGTTTTACTTCGGTTTTGGTTTTTGCGTATACATGTAGACACTTCATGTATATATATATATATGTATAAATATATACATATATATATATATAATACATTATATTCCTGTATACACATTTCTTTTATATGTATACAACCTTTTCTCCACTCTGCCTTATGGAAAATAGAGATTTCGGGTAATTGTATGAACATGTAAAATCATACAAGTATATGGAGCATATAGACGTATTTGTACATGTGATTATATAGATGTATATGTACATAAGTGTGCATAAGGGATGAAATTGATTCATTTGTTTTGAAATTTATCACAATATAGCATGATGATTAAAATTTTATTTACTAAAAAAGTATAATTTTTTTAAGAAAAGTACCAAAACTATTTATATATATATTTATATGTGTGATGAAGTTTAAGGTTTAGTTGGTATCAACATAATTATTTCAAATTTTCATTTATCAGCATTCTTGATAAATCATGATTTTGTTTTGTGAAGATGGGTAATGTGAATTCCTAAAATGTTTACAAGTGTATATATATGTATTCATATATATATGTACTCATATTTATGGATCGACCATGTGCTATGAAAGAATTATTTTATGCCAATAAGGAATTTATGAAAATTATGTTCACTTCTATTCATATAAAAGAACCCCATTCGGTTTTACCAAACATTAATTTTGTTTAATGTATAACATGAGAAATAATATTGAGTATGGTTTAGGTTGATTCTCATGTGTATATGCACCTAAATTTATACATATATATAGGTACATATAACCTTATCAATATGTTGTCTTCAAATACAAGTTATTCTTATGGTGTTTGAAAATTTTTCAATGGAATGGTCATGTTATTTAAATTGAAAATGAGTTTTTACACTATTATATATGTTCAAGTAGTTTTCTTACATATATACATGATTTCCCAAGATGGACCTAATTACACACATTGTTTCCCTAACTGCATGTATATTCACAGAGGTATAATTAAACACACACAATAACTATTTATCATAATGTGTGTTAGTTATGAACGACCTTTTTTTTAACTCGGTATTAGGATGCTTTGGAATGTTAATTATTTATGTTCATTTCCTCAAAAACCATGTTTTCAATTGTAAGATAATCTCTTATGAATACGGATTTTTAGCACGCATGTCTTAGTTTTATTAATGATTGAATAGACTTCGAGTTATGAATGTGTATGTTAAAAGGGGGTTTGATTAAGAATGTATGAATAAAACCCTAGGAATGAAAGACCATGTCAAGATATGTGAGGGACTTATTGGACTTTAATGTGACGGCTGTGCCTGGAATTATATAGCGCAATATAAATTATGTGACGAGTGAGCCCCGAATTATACATCGCTCCAATGCATTGGGTAAAGTATGAGTCTCATGAGACGTTATGTGAGACGGTCTTGGCAATTAGCCTGGGCTTGTTCTACCATGGAAACGGGATTGGTGGTTAGCCTTGACCCATTATGTATGTTTTACGGTCTTGACGCAAGGTCTTGACGCAAGGTCTTGACAAAGTCCGACATTATACATTCCCTCTGCATGTGATGATAAATGGTCAACTAGGGGTTAGTTCAACTAACAGTACATCCCCTACTTGAAAATTCCCATGACTATGAAAATGTAATTATGTGATAATAACTGTACTTCATGTGGTAAAATTTTATAGGAACTTTATGTGCCCATGAATCATGTTATGAATGTTCTCCATCCTTACACATAGATTTTCTTAGAACTGTAGTAATCTTGGTTGAATATTATGCATTATCTAATCTCCATGTGTTGCGCTCTCTGATCATGTTTACTTTAAAGTTTATTTCAGGTACATACTTCTTCTTTGTGCAAGTGGTTTTCAAAAAAAATGTTTGATTTCATGTTTTAAGAAAAGATAATGATTTGATTTTAGTGAAGTGTTTTATTCTCTTCAAAAGGACTGCTTTGAGAAAGAGTTTTCTTAAAATGTTTTTAAAACCCCTTACTGGGAATATTTTCTCACTCCACATTTTTGTTTTAAATTTTTCAGTCATGGTTTGTACTAATGAAGTTTATCAGAAGCAGCTGGTTTCCCAGAATCCTGATCCTCGCAATCTTCTGTAGTAATGGGACATGATATCTAATTTTTAAATGATGTAATGAAATGTTAGTATATCATGTCTCATATGAACCCGAGGATCGGGGTCGCTATAGTTTCCTACATCCAAATTCTATCTATTCTGTAATAGAAATCAATAAGCCATTTTATGTAATGAATTCAATAATACTGATGTTCAATTGAAAAATATATTTATGTAAATGATAATTGTTCTCTTTATATAAAACCATAACTAACACATCAATCTATTTGAGAATCATAATATGAAAGAAAAAAAAATACTATATATATATATAAATACTATAAATAAAAAACTGAATTCATGTTTTGAAAAAAGGATGTGGTGACAAAAAATCATTGTATAAATAATGATCTCTCTATGATAATTATTATAAAACAGTTTACATTAAGTCTAAATTTTTAGAGATCATTATATTTCATAATTAATGATATATTTCTAATCAACGGTGTCATTATAGTAATAGTGATTAGTGATATTTTTTTAAGGTGTTTTAATTAAAAGGTATCCATACTTCTGTCATAAACTAGAAATATGCAGGTGCTAGATGAAAATGATATAAATCTAGTGTATGTACAAAAATGAAAAATAATTGGATTTTAAAAAAATATTGTCTCTATGAGTATACTGATGTCGTATATGCAATAAAAACATTGAATATATGAAATTTTAATGATTAATTATAGATTATGTGGAAGATTACCCAAATGGTAACACATAAATTTTTACTTCCTATGTTAGTCATAGTATTTGTTTAAAATGTATCATTACATTACGAGATATCTGTATTGTGCAATGTGATTGACTATATAAGTAGTAATATGATACCAATATATCATTCTATTTGATATCCCTTATTTCATGGCATATTATATCAATTGTATTCATGTATATGGTACCCTATGACATATAAAAATCATCATTATAAAATTTCCCAAAAAACATCATATGATTTTTTCGAATTATGGTATATCCTCATCAAAAACATCATTGTTACATGTGTTTTAGATGTTGTATGCAATATATTATATTTCATGTTTGTGTAGAAACACTATCAATTTGTTGGTTTACATCACTATTAGTGTTGAGATAATGGAGTTCATTACATATGAGATGTTTTCCTAAAACCAATCATTATTATTGTTTCCATTAGAACATAGAATGATGGTCCTTAATTATTATCATCCATGTAATGATGTTATATTGATATTTTTTGTGATAAATATTTTGTTTATGACATTATGAAATATCATTCAACATGTAATTTCCTATTGGTAATGTTGTTCTTTAACTCAATCTCCTAGCACATACACCATCACATATACAAAACATAATTCCACCATTTGATATCTCATGTTCTAACCCAAAAACATACCTTGAATTATATAAACTATCATCGTTGAAACCACTACAATCAAAAATCTATTTAGTCTTATACCAATTTATGCACATAAATGATATTGTATAATTATTACATTCAATGTGTTGTTTTAAAAATAAGGAAAAAGAGATCCAAATAGTATATTTCTATATTCAAATAGAATAATAATAAACTAAAATATTAAATAAATATAATAAAATATAAAATTTTTTCCTTTGAGAATATAATAACTCAATTTATATTTATTTTCATTATATTAAAACTTTATATCATTATGAAAAAAAGAATAAAATATTAATACATTATTTCAACGACATGTATCAATAAGTATAAATATTTAATTGTATATTATATTATAATTCACATAATATAATATTATATAACAAGAACACAATTTCACATAGAAATATTATAACACGTTAAATGGGTGGTTTCAAATACATCAAAACTATGATATCAAAATCTCCCAATCATCCGCCCCTTTTAGATTATTTCAATATAGGACTGAGGGTCCAAAAAATCCCCCACCCATTGAAATAATTAAAACATAAAACCAATATTTATAGGTTATTTTAAAATAAATTAATAGAAAATTGTGTTGATAGAGAATTTGAATAACAAAAATAAATTTCATTAACATACGAAATAATTATGCATATTTAGAAAAAAAAATTATGGGTAACATGATTAATGAAGAACAAGATAAAATGAAAACTAAGAGAGTAAATTATATTAGTTAGGGGGATATCAATAGTTAAAAGATAAAGAAATGTAAGAATGAAAAGTATAATCCCTCTTCATCCAAGAATTTATCACATTTGAAAATATAGGTAATTTTAAGAACCATATTTTTTGAACTCCCTCTAAAATTAAAATTTAGTACAAGCAACCATAAATAAGATAATAATATTTTATAACATTAAACAAGGTGTGTAGTGAATTAAAAAAAATAGATTAGAGTATTTCCTAAAAATGATAAATGGAAGAAAACTAAATCACCAATTTGAATATTAATATAGGAAAATATAAAAGAATCCGATTTGAAGTTGAATGAATGGATTTAGAACCATTATGGATATAGTGTTAGAAGAAAGTGGTCACCGACTAGGAGAGATCACTGCATGTTATGGAAAAAACAATTGGATCTAAAATGGAATGGGGTGGGAGGATCATGTGTATTTTGGGTAAATCATTCCCAATAATTTTTAAAAAATATAATGAAATTTTCACTATTTAAATGATAAAAAAACTATAGGTATATCCATAATTTTCCAAATGGTTTTAAAAAACTATTGGTAAAACATTAACATGTATACAATTTCCCAATGGTTTTGAAAAATCGTTGAAAAGCATAAAAAAATTTAAAATTTCCAAATGATGTTTTGTATAAAATTAGGATATGTTACACTATCCCATTTGTTTTTTTAAAACCATTGGGATAATTTAATAGGTATAGAGTGGTATTCCAGTAGTGATCCAACTATATTTTTCAGTATTAGCATGATTAAACATGGATTATCTTCTATTAGAAAACCATAATACATGTAATTTTGTATTTTATTAATGTGTAGGTTATACACCAAATGATTATCCCTTAATTTTCCTTTTTTATCTTAATCATTGAATTTTTATTTGGTTTCACTAGATAAGAATTCCTAATGATTAGGAAACTAATGAAATCGACTACATTATGTACATATGATAAATTCAAATAAAGATATATCCTCTAAACAATCCAATAATGATGTATATAGCTAAAGAGTTATCGTCTCAACTATCCAAGAATCATTACTGTTATGATTGGAATAACTCCCTAAATAAATACTTGTTGAAAATCATTGTAAAAAAATACTATAATTAATAGTGAAATTTATATATTGGATGATTAATGGGATATGAAGAAATAAAAATAGGCCATCATTTCAATAGGTACCTATTTAATAATAGTCTCTATTAAATTGTTAATGGATAATGATACTTTTATTTTAAAAAATTCCATTCTAGATCAATGAAACCATCATCATCAAACTGATCATTAAGTTCAATCCTTAAAAGGGGAATCTAAAATTATTTTTCAAATTTGACTAGTATCTTAACAAATATTCGTATAGAAATATTTTATGCCTATAAAAACTTATTTCATTGGTAGAAAAGGGTTGAAATTTTTCAACACTTATATTTATATAATAATGTAATTATATAATGATTCATTATATTTTTCAATGGAATAAGATTTCAAATGAACAAGGGATCCTTGGTCTCCCCTAATCTAATAAATAAAATGGGGCATTGTCATTTTTTAGGATAATGAAATCATTTTTAAAAAATTATCCATTACAGAACAAATAATATATTTTACCTAAAGGGTTGTAAGAATCCTAGTAGTGAATCCACATCATGTATAAATATTAAATAATCCAATTATGTTATTCTAACAAATAAAAGATACCAAATATATATTTTAAAAAAGTTTGAAATATATATTTGGTCATAGGATGATAAATATTTAAAGATTGAAGCATCATATTTTTAATGTAATTGAGAAAAAGAGTTGATGAACTAATTAAATGGATAAATCATGATTATATAAACATGTCATAAGAAATATATGCCTATCTCATTTTACTCATAATAATAGAATATAATATTTATTTTAATTAAAAGATATGTTTTTTTTAATACATGAAGTTTATTATTTTTTCAATTATATAACAAGATTTATTTAAAACTAATAATGGATTATTCTTATTAAGAATTAATTAAATTTTTTTTATGGAAATACAATGAATATATTTATGATTTTGGTAATGTTTACCTGATATTATCATATTTTTGATAAATAATGATGTTGAATTATTATTTCTAGATATTAGTTCTGTATAGAAAAGATCAAGTGGGTTAAAATTTATAACTGAGGATAAAAAAGTTATTTGAATGGTCAATAAAGTTTCATCAAGAATAGAGATGAAGTCATTAAATCCTAGGGTAGTCATGGAAGAATAATTATTATATTTTTTGAATATCCAAAATAATTGAAGAATGTTTGGAAACACAATTGAATTTCTATGTCAGTTATTGGTGAAATATAAATAAGTTATTTGATTTTGATGGATATATGTGGTCAAATATATATTTTAAATGTGTTGTAAATATATAGGAGTTCAAAATCTAGGAAATGGTTGATTAATCTTGTAGTTTTAATTAAAATTAAGAACAAATTAGTTGAAAAATAATTAATTATAATTTAATGGAATGTTTCAAGACCAGATGAATCTTAGTATAGTATGTATATCATTATCATAGTTCGTTTTTATAATAAAAGAATCTATTATCTTATAAAGAGTTTTTTTATATATCATGAGATGATAAATTTTATACACATGGTTTATGATACAAAAAATTATGTAACATGTTTTGAAAAGTAAATGTAGCTTAAAATGTTTTATCAATGATAATGTGTTTATATAGAGATTTGTTAAAATATGAGGGAATGTGTTTTCACCACACATTATAGTTATATTTTAATAAATTTTTTTACTCAAAGGAAATAAATGTTTTTCCTAAAACGATATAGTTTCTAAATCTTAGTTAGATATTTGAAATAGAATGTACTATCTATGAGTTTAGTGGATCTACGTTTAAACACCAAAAACCTCAACGTTAAAAAATAAATTATTATAGAAATCTTTGAATAAAGTTTTTTTCACTTAATATATAAAAGTATTAAGGATACTTTCAAGTAAATAAAATCAAAATAATTATATTTAGTAACCATAGTATGTGAGTCAATATTTATTATATTATTGTGATAGTCAAATTGATTATTGGATTACAATATATATTAGATATTATTTTTGGGAAGGAAATTATATAAAAATGTAAATAGTAACATTTGTTACTTTAATTTATTGAATGTAACTATATCCTAAAAGGGATAAGGATGTGTTGGAAAGGAAATAATTTAAATAGTTACTTTATTTGTGATAGATTTTAGGGAAAATTCTGATGAAATTGTTTCCACAGATGATGGTGGTTAACATTGATAGAGTTATAAGTAGACATTAGGGATTGAAATCCTAACATTTGAGGATTTTATTTTAAGGAGTTTTAATTTTTTTCATGTTGCTAAATGTTCATAATATGATTTTAAATATCACCCTTATTCAAACATTCTTTCTTCATAAGATGCTACTCAGTAAAAGAGTAAATAAGCGGTTTTTATATGAAGATCACATAATCATGGGAACAGGATTAAATAATATTTAATTAATTACCAAAACCCCAGAAAGTGATTCTTACTCGTGTATATATTATATTATTAAATTTTAAAGAAAATCACTCTTAATGGTTTTGAGGTAACACTAATAGAACAAAAAATTAAGAAATTAAAATTAAATGGTTCCTATAAAACCATTCCAAGTGAATTTAAAATATTCAGAATAATTAAAACTATTATGAGTCTAATCATTGTATAATTTATCCCATTCAATCTCCCTTTAAATGAGATCCAGAATGTTACATTCAATCTTTTTCCGAAATCATTATGTACTCTTCCATATTAATATTAAAATTTTTTAAACTACAGAGTAAAATGTAATCTCGAATAGTAATGAATTATATATATTGATTATTAAATCAAAGATATAGAACTATTTCATTCATCCTAACAAATAAATCACATGAAGCACATGTAACACCCTAGGATTGTATTATATATTCTTATTTAAATAAATAGGATTCTATCAATATCATTCATTACACACAACAAAATGTATAAATTGACCAAAACAACCAATTGCAATATTACTAAAAGATATTTTTATCACTTTATATTCTTCATTTCAGTATTATATTCTGTTCAATTTTTTATATTTCTCTAGAAATGTTTATTATGACATGAATAGTGGAAAATGATGATTTTTATATAAGTATAAATTCTATTCATTATATAAATTGATTTCAATGTCAAATAATATAGTTTTTTCATTAAGGTGTTATGGGATCTATTTAAATTAAATTTGGCTCATATCCTCACGTGATTTTAATAGAATTAAATTTTAAGGAATCAAAATGAAATTTTATAAAAAACAATTTTCATTACAATTTTTCAGGATTTTTTTTATTTTTAAAACTTATAGTAATTTAATATGAGAAAATTTATTCCTTATTTTGAATTTTTATTTCAAATTTATGAAGTAGTTTCTTTTTATTTTTATAAATTATTTATACTAAATGTGGTAAAATTTATCACATTGTTAAATGGTAAATCAGGTAATAAAGGTTAAATATAACGTAATAAGCAATTAAAAATTTATACAAAACATTAATTTATTTAATTAGATTAAATAAAATTCACTATATACATATAAAATATGAATTTATATAATTATTAATCCATTTACCTTTGATAACCACCATTATATTGTTTTAATGAAAAAAACTAAAAATGTCACTCTCTTATCATTAAAGTCATTAATATTTTTACATAAGGATAAAATGATGATATGTTACATTATGATTATTTATTTTAATGATGTATTATATTTTTTTCATGGTAATTATTATTAATTTCATTATGAAATAATTACTTGAAAAACTTATACAACACCGACATAGTGCTTGTGAAAGATGTAGAAAAATATTTTCAAAGGTTTTAAATACACTAAATGTACAATTGTTTGTTCTTGTTATTGATCCCAAAAAATATAAATACGTATAAAATATTAGGTATGTTTTTTATGGTTATATGAAATTTCTATTATTTTGGGATTTCATCAATGTAAAATTAAATGAATAGTTTGAAAATTCAAATTAATTATATTCAACGAAAATAATATTTTATTAAATAATTTCAAAAACATTAAAATATTAAAATAGTTCATCGGGTTATTATGTGGTATAAAATTTCATCTCATATCCATTTATTAACCAAATATCACCATATATGTAAAATTACTACCCTTTAGTTTTGAAATTGGTGTAATTATTGTTCCGGTTAAAAATGGTTACCAAAGTGGTTATTCAAAAAGTTATTGATAAAAATCATATATAAATCAATAAAAATTTTATTCAATTATTATATAAAAAAAATATCCTCATCACATTCATTGGAATACTATTTTTGAACCACATGGTCTTGAATTTTATATTTTTATATATTTTTTTTTGAAAAATTCATGAGTGCCCCTCGACTAACTTATAATAGAAAGCCCCTAATTTCACTTATTTAACCAACATTACTAAATATATATTTTAAACACCCTTAAAATTTATCATATACAATTAAATATTCATTAATTATAGTTTATGTTCCTTTTAAAATAACATTACTAGGGTTTTTAATAAAGAATCTTAAGGAATTCAACTGATGGAGAGGTAATTGTCTTTACAAACACTCGGATATTTTATTCCTCTTACACTTAAAAATATTTTTACATATCAAAAAATTAATAAAAAAGTATAATGAATATATTTATATTCATATTGTTACATTTATGTAACCATTTTGTAACCCTTTTCCACACTATTAAATGTTAAAATAGTTCTTATGCATACATACGGCTTACCGTCTCCACATAATGGTGAAATGTTTTTCCATAACCACTATATTTTGATGGTTATAATGATATAAAAAAGATTATATTTGATATATATGTCATAAATATAGTTATAGAAATATAATATATCATTTTTCTTAATTCCTTACAATCTATAGGAAAATGATAATTTCCCTCATGTATACGTGTGGATAACAAAATCCAATGAAATGATGTGATCAATTTATTATATTAGTGGAAGGTAATAATGATAATTTAAGTGAATATATATGATTTCTATAATCTAATAATTATTCTTTAATGGTGAATTATTTTTTACCTTTATTTCATTATATCAAACAAAATGTTAAAATAGCATTCTTGTGTTTGTATGGTATGTCGTCTCCATGAATGGTAGAATTACTTGTTCTATATCTATAAAAAATGGATGAATATAGTTATATATATATAATTATTATATATGAAATTTATATAATGGTTATTATTTTTCATATTATATAACCATTCTCAATATTGAAGTATAGAAACTACAAAAACAAAATTCTCCTAAAAATTAAGCAGTTAACACCTGAATCCATGATTTTAATAAAAGTTTTTTAAAAATAGGAGAAACTATTTTTTTAAATGGAACATTTATTAATGTATATATATTTATATGGTTTTAGTGTGATTATAATAAATCTAATATTATTATATATGACTTCCAAATCACTTATGAGGAAAGTCAAACGTTAGGAATTGGAATTCATCTCAATTTCCACTACATTGATAAATAATTAGTATTATGAACATATTTACTTTTATATGGTTTATATACCTCATCATATATGTATTAAAATAAAATTTATATTTCCTAATTATGATTAAATTTCAATTTGTGTTTACCCTTTCAACGGGTTATAGTTTATTGGTTACCAAATAAGTAAGAATTTATTTTGTAATATGAATTGTTTGGATTACTCTTATTATCATTGAATGAATACAATAATATATCTTTTATAAACTCCATAAATTTTTAATATCTTATATATATATATATATATATATTCCATGTTCTCTACCAAATTTTACCTCTTTAGAACTTGAATCACTCAGTTAAATTGATGAAATAACCTTTCTAATTTTTCTTTTGATAGATTATATTTTTATTCTATATCTATATTTTTTAAAATAATTCTAAATTAGTTATTTTAATTTAATAAAATTATTTATTATGAAATATATGGTTTTACATTCCTTTTATAAATTGTTTTAAATAATTATTTCAATAGTTTTCTAAATAATTCACGTTCTACATTTTTTATAAAAAGTAAAAAATATTTTTTAAATATATATGGTGTTAATATATTTTTATGCCACTATAACCATTTTATAAAATATATATTCTTATAAATGTTTTTAATTGTTCTGAAAAAAATAACTTTTAATTTTTTATGTTTTAATTTTTCTTTTCCAATTTCCTTATTTCTATTAATGAAATTGTCACAAACCACCGTGGATACCCTGGTTACCTGACACTCAATCTAGATATGACATTACCCTAATGGTGTTTCTAATCCCCACATATTGGGAACTAGAACCTCAAATTATGAATCCAAAAATTGGTAATTCTTTTCCATAATACATCTAAATTTAAAAAGATACAATTATGTATGTCAAAACACCTCAAAGATAATTTTTTAGAATTTAAATAGATAAAACAACACTCAAATTGATAAAAAAATCTACTGAATATCAACCTAATCTACTAAAAAACTGAAAATTTCTCAAAACACTATCTCAAAAGTCGATCTCAACTCAATTTGTCACCATAATCACTCTAAATTTATGAGGATCAAGAACCTCCACCACCACCATGTGGTTCATTCCCTTTTATTGGACCTGATATAATAAAACGTACAAAAACCTAAAGGAAAACGTGTGGACTGAGCTATACAGCAACATAGGTTCACACTAAGTGTTTCAAAATTGATTTCTTAACATTAAACAAATAATGATACAATTTACATAAAATAAGGCATGTAATAACATATCATTTATATATTCAAAATAAAACAAAATGTCTATCAAATAGATATTAATCATTCCAAACATGGTTTGTATAATCATTTAATATAAAATAATTCATATAAATCATTCGGAATGTGTAAAAATGTTCTATAAACATGATCATATATAATAAAAACATGAAAAGATTCACTATTTTCATATAACATAATGTTTGTTTATTTCTAGCAGTAGGATCCTTACACCTTTCATAATGGTGATTATGACATAACATGAATGCACACAACCATCAATCGCAGACTGAATAGGACTCATCAATATCCTATATGTGATAATCAGTCCGAATAAGGGTGTTTTAGAATTTTCATGATCAATACATTTCTAGGTTATCAAGATTATGTCATTATTATCCCAAATAAAACATGAGCTACCAAGTCTCTCTTATGCTCAATCAATTAAAAAATTATCTGAAAATAGACTCATTTAAATTTAATAGTCCTTTTCAATTCAGTTTCCCAAAGTTCTATTTCAATATTCCAATTCATTTTCAAAACCAAAATAGGGGATTTTCATCATTTCTAATTTTTCATTAAAAAAATTTTCATATATTTTCATTTCTATTTAATATATTTTTTTTAAACAATTCTCATATAATTTCATCAATTCCATCATTTTAAAAATTCACCCAATAATTAAAATCCTATTGGAATTTGGGGTTTTTCTTAAAACTGGTGCATTTTCGACATCTATTTTCAATCGTATCATGTTTGGGTTTAATACGATAATTGAAAAATATTTAATAAAACTTATATCAATTTAAGGTCTCAATTACATGGAAAATATCCAATGGAACCGCCTACCTTTAATCAAGGAAACCAATTATCAACACCCTCAACGAGCACACCAATAATGATTGATGGAAAGAAAAATAAATTAATCGGATCTAGAATTAACCTATATCGAAAAAATAATTGTATCCAATAAAATATATTATAAATTAATCAATAGCATGATGACATCATAACCTATAAGGAGTATATGAAGAGATATTGGGAGAAACTACATGAGAGGATATTTTATTAGCAAAGAGGTATCAGATATTCCAATGGAATTTTGATTCACCTAACGAGAATTTTAGAGGATCCCAAAGAAAATATTGGTAGCCTAAAATTTTGAATAAAATCTTTTATGGTAATATGTGGGTGATTATGCACTTAAACTGAGGGGGTTGTTGGATTTTAAAATTATATTTCAAAACTTTTTAGTCATGCACGCACAGTTTGATGGAGGGGATGCATGGTTAAGGGAAACCATGTGCTAACCATGCACCCTTACTATTTGCGGTGGAAAATCATCCCTATGTGGGTAAATGGTATAGAAAAACATTCACCAATCACAAATTACCCACTCTATAGGGGGTGAATGATATGAGAAACCATTTTTATAATCATGTATTGAAAAACAATCTCCAACAATTTCAAAAAAATCATGAAATTACATAAACAACAAGACCTGAATTAATGAAGTTAAAATTTTCATTTAATTAATGAAAATAATAATAATAAAATGTCACAACCTACCCAAAATTTAAATTTATATCCCAAAAAATAGTGTCAATATGTTTCTTCATCAAAGTGATAATTATATTTCATGTATATATTTTAGAGTGTTAAAAATGTATTAAAATGCCTATTTAAATAAATATTCTATACAATGTTGGGAGGTTTTAATTATTTATTAATTTTTAGAAGGATAAATTTATTCTTGGAAAAGGATATAAAAAATTGGAGCAAAAAGACACTTCATTCTGAGAGCGAAGCGAAGCAGTGCGACACCAAATATTTAAGAATGGAAGTATGGGGGAGAACAGATAACACCCCATGTAATTGAATTACCTAAATGTGAGTTAATTTAGAGAAGTAGCCTCCAAAATAGGTTATGACAACATTTCACACGGTGAAAACCAATTACATGTTGTGGGTCCCAATTTCATAGCATGAAGATAGTCAAAGTGAAAAATCATCAAACAAGATTCGCACAGGACTCGTGTGGATTAAAAAATCACAGAGGAAACTACGGTTCGTGATTACAGAACGTTTAAAAAAATACTCATCTAGAAAAGTGTTGGGTAGATCCCATATTAATCCTATAAATTAAGGAGCTTCCTACAGTTGCGGGGGGAATTTTGATCTAAAACCGAATCTTAAAGCGAGATACTAAGAGGCCCTTTTGGAGTTATTACTTTTTTTATTTATACTTCCATTTTATTTTCTCTTTCCCTATTATTCTCTCATTACATAGATTAGGGGGTAAAACCACCTCATTCAAGGGTATGGTAATATATGGGGGAAGGATTGTTGGATTTGTTACATTTTATTTATTCATGTATTTGGTTGGTTACAATTTAAACCTTAACATCCAATCCCTTTATTGTTTCTTTTATCCTGACCATTGATATTTGAATCTAAAAGGAACATTAAAATTAAAAAACTAATATCTCTATAGAAGGATTAATAATTTTTAGCATTAGGGGATTTCATGTTTGAATGTGGTATTGAGAAAAACATGATTCAGCACACACAAAATTACTGGACCAAGTAAAATTGGGTTTTTCAAAACGTAGGAGGAGATAAAATGAACATTAGATCTTCCTCGTCCCAACTCCAACACCAATCATGAATTAATCAACATGTTTTATTATATCAAATTTCACCCAATCCCCATTATTATAATAAACCTATAATGCTCTCAAAATTTGATCAAAACCTAGTCAATCAATATACATCATTTTCATTTTTAATTCTTCAAATCAATAAAAAAAAATTTTTTATCCTCATTCTCTAATTAAATAAAATTGAATCAGTTGAAAACCTAATAAAACTAAATCGCCATCTTTGTGGGTTGATCTAATCCTATTTAAAATATTATTTTATTATTAATTGAGTATCTAGTTTGAGTTTTTATAAAAAAATCATAGGTCTGTACAGAAATAAAGAATCACTTTGGGACTATCACCCAGAGATGAGTACATTACTATGTTTTGAGTGCATCAAAGTACCATGTCTCATGATAATCAGATCCATGCTTCCATAGAACACTAGCTAAAGGTATAATCCTCAATTTATGTACCATTTTCTCATTATATAAAACCATAACTGGATGCCCATTTATAGATAAATAAATATCAACATCAAGATCATCTCATCTCAAGAAAAGATATGGATCAGAAAGCTAATTCTTAAGCTTTAATATAAGTAACACTATATATATCGACGATATCTATGGTGGAAGTGATAAATGGTATGACACATTCCCTCCATATCAAAAACCTCAAAAGTTCCCACATTCCATGGTTAAAGATTACCCTGTTTTCCAAGACATTTTTTAGCCAAATGAGGTGAAATTATCATGGAAACCAGGTCACTAAATATGAACTCCAATGGTCTCCTAGCATGGTTCTCATAATATTTTTATTGTATTTGTGTTTTAAACATTAATTGGAAATAATCAAAGTCATAGTACTCATATCTTGGTCCAAACATGGTCAAACCAAGGATGCTTCACCAATATTTGACCAACATAATGTAGATTTACATATGCATTTATATAGAGCCTCATAGGGAACTATATAAATAGATGATTATAATTTCCTATATAAGAAAATTCAACCAGTATAAAGCGGTTTTTCCTAGACCACCTAAAATATAGAACACATGTACAAATAATGTATTCTAAAATATGTATAAAATGTTTTTAAGGATATCCATCTTTGGATAATATTCAATAACCAAGCCCATATTAGATCTCATTGCCTCATAGAGGCCTCTCCATGTAAGAGAAATAAAATGGGTATCCCTATTAGATATTGTCACATATAGAACACCATGTATCCCATCAAACTCCTTTATTTGTTGGCTTCTTATGTCATAAATATTGGTTTTATCATTTATGGGTATAAAGTAGCTTGATTCATCCAGTCAACTGATCACAACACATATCAAATTCTTCTTATAAGGGTTCAAAGGAAAAACCACCATGTTGTTAAGATAAATATCACCTGACATCCATTTCAGCATTGGGAGGTGCTAGAGGAATCCCAAAGTTCCCTGGTGCTCGACTGTGACCTATTGAAAAGTATTAAAAATGAATCAAATTATGTGATGACTGATAACATACATGGCTCCCAGAATCATGATTTTATATCAGATAACAAATTCATTTTACCCGGGTGAACTACCGACTTAGTACATTGATTGTATCCCATCACATCTTTCTTCACAAAAAATTATACAATTCATATGTTCTAGAAACATAGAATACACTCCATGGAGAACAAAACCTCACAAATTCTCTTCCTAGGAAAAAGAATGTCTCTAAAACCATGAAACTCAGCATCACACTGTTGATCCTAATGAATTATATAAATTAGATATGTGGTCATTTGAACACTGGTCAAAATTGTATTATACTCAATATCAGAACCCCTCGATGGAATTATTAAAGAAGATCAATCATGTTGTGATATTTTGATGATTCATTAAAGTATTATGTCTGAAGATTCTTTCATAGATCATTAGTGATGGAAATTCCCATTCTCTTGGTATAAGAAATGTTGAAATAAAACCAATTTAGGTATTTCACCCAATGCCTATGACTAATATTCAATTATATTTTTTAGAGAAGATATACCTTAGGCATTGGATATTAGAAATGATGGTATGCTAGTCTCCAAAAGGGAAATGTCACCACGTTTTAAGGGCATGCATCATAGCTACAAGATAAAATCATAGGATGGATAAATCTTCTTATGTGGATGAATATGACTAGAGTAAGGTTAAATGACATGATCACCCTACATAAGAAAACAAACCAGAAAAATCATGATGTGTCATAGAAGACCACACAGCCATTCCTATCCTCCAGAAGAATCAAAACTGATGTAGAAGTAAAAATATATTTCATCAGAATGAAATGACTCTGACCCTTATCATACAAAATAATATTCACTCCTATGTGAGAGAGGGAATTCATTGGAGAAGAGAAATTTGTGAAATATAAGAAAAATTTATGGAAATACACTACCAAACCTAATATTATGGGACTCTATAAAATATTGTGTGGCTCTTTTCATGTCACAACATCTTTCAACTTATTTGTACCAACTAACATACCATTTTTCAAGACCACATATCCCAATAAAATCCTTTCCATAATCTATGAATTGTTTGAATGTGTGGTATAAATTATGTGATCTCTCAAAAATTTACATCATTTTCATAATATGAAACACATGATCCCCCATGGTTTTATAGTAAACCAAGATTTCAACAAAAAAGACTACAATGAATGTGTCGAGGTACTCATGGAATATCCTATTTTTCAATGACTTGATAACCATAGGACAAATGGATATACCAAAATTCATAAAAGAATCTCATAGTGGACATACATATTCCTAAAATTATTATTTGAATTTCAGATTATTTAACTCTCATTTTGTGGTAACTAAATCGATGATAAATCATCAATAACCACTTCCACCCTTTCAACTGATCAAAAGGATTATATATTTGGGGAAATTGATACTTTTAATTTACTATAAATTGTTTTACCTTCTATTTATCATCACATAATAAATAATTATCTTTATATTTCATATTAATAATAATAAGTTACACCCATGTTGACACACTCGATGTATAAAACATTTATCATGGAAATCATCTTAATAAGCCTTCAACTCTTTCAAATCTAATGGTTCAACATTTTCTTGAACAAACCTAGTCACCCTAGCACCCTCACATCCGTGAAGGATCTAACATGGCCTGAATGGAATTTCCAATCCCCAAGGGTTGGAATGTAGTTCCCCGAATCATAAATGATTTTAGCTGGACAATTTATACACAAATCATTAGAATGTAACAAGATAAAATTTAATATATAAATAGTCCTCAATGATGAATTACCAATATTCAAACATGTAAAATTGTTCTTAAATAGATAGATAATAAACTCAACAATAATCAAACAAATCTACAATCAAAAATCCAAAAAAGACTCAAAATTCTCTGAAACAAGTGCATCTCAGTTAAATTGGTCACTATAATCACTCCACGATCCCATGGATTAAGAACATACACCACCTACAAGTGGCACATTCTCTTTTCTTTAACCTGGAATAAGAAAAAATAAAATTTCCAAAATGAACTATTTGGGTGTAGTCTATAAATCACCATAGGGTCTCACCATGTGTTTACAAATAGATTTCATTATAAGAAATCCATCACAATATAAATTTAAATAATAAATGGCCTGAAATAACTTATCATTTTCAAATTTAAAACAAAACATGATTTATTTTCAATAGATGAAATTTTTTTCCAATAAACCTTGAATAATGATTTTATTTAAATGAATTTATATAAATAATTTCCCATTACTCAGATAGATATATAAATAATGGAATATAGAACCATAATATACATTATAAGAACTGTTTTTTTCTTCCATGAAGTATGTTGGTTTCTCAGTATAGGATCATCAATCTTCTCAAATAGATGATCACATATAAACTTGTGTGCACTTGTACCTTATGATTGGTATGAATAGTACTCATTAATAAATAATCTAGGATAATCATGCATAATATGGTTTTTTATTTTTCAACATTAATCCATTTCCAGTGCGTCAATATATAGGTGTTCCTTTCCCAAAGGACCCACTAATCACTCAGGATATAGTTCTCTCAATCAATCGTCAAATAATGTGAAAAAAATCTCATATCAATTCAATAATCATTTACAATTCAAATAACCAAATTTTGTTTTAAACATCCCCATTCAATTAGTAAACCTAAATTCATTTGGATACAATTTGAATGATGAAACCCGAAGATAATATTTTCCTCTGGTGGTCCATCCAGACTGATATGTCTAGCAAATTGATTTTGTATGATGTCAATATTTGTGTGTTGTGATATTTCAATTTCTTGGGCTCTAGTTGTACAAATGGTTTCAAATGTTCTATGTATATGTAAAAGAAGTGGGAAAACATGTTTCTAGTTTTTTTTTCGAAGTGAAATGTTATTACCTAGTGTTCAAAAACCATGGGATATGTGGTTTTACATATTATGTGTGCCCAAAAAGTCTTCCCACATTTCCTATAAAATGGAAGCTTGAGCTCCACATTTCGTAGTTTTAACAAGATGTTATGTTCTAGAAATTTAATTTCTTAGGGAATCAATTTCATCACCTTCGATGTTCTGGATTCACTTATCCTCATAGGGGGTCAAGACTAATGAAGGATATCCACTTAAGCTTCCTCCTCCTGTCGATGTCTTTATAAATAGTGGGTGATCAATGTAATGGAGCTACACACTTGAAAAGAGAGTTCTGGAACATTATTTTCTACAAGTTTTGTTTAATTTGTTTTTGAATTATTTTAATGATGTTTAATATTAATAATATTCATCCTTGAATTAAATTTTCTTGGTTTAATTAAGTAAAAAATTTCTTATATCAACACTGATGGGGTTGAGATTCGAGTAGAAATATTTGGTTGTTATGATTGGACAACACAATAATCCTATTTTTTCACACATACATGAGATTTCAATATGCATGGATATATATCACTCTATGCATGTGGTCCAAACCATTACAACATGATTGTTATGTCAATAGGTTATTCATTGTACATCATTTTTTGAGGAAAGAGGGGAACCATGATCTTGGTCATCCCTCAACAAAATGATTACAACAAAACCTAATAGTCAATTGAGAACAATAAACTCTTCTAGTGGTGTAGTGAGCTCATAGTGAACCCTTTTATCTCATATTTTTTAAAAATCCGTTGGTTATTTTACACTTCCAATTAATTCATTTCATTTAATAACCATTTTGAAAATTATAGCCATTTTTTAGAACTCTTTATTAAAAATGCATACTCTAAACATTAAAACTCTCCTTGAGAGATGACTTAGGGTCTTTCATAGAGAATAAAATAATCTATATAACATAATAAATTTGACGTGTCATGACATATCAATCAAGTTTTGGCATCGTTTCCAGAGTGATCTTCAGTTTTTTGTTTGTATTTTTAATAATATTTTTGTAAATTTTGTGAATATTTATCTATTTTATCATAAAACTTTACCTATATTTTGGTGTTCTGATTTTTTTCATTTATAGATTTTGTGCAAGAATTTTTCTACATTGTAATACCAACTACCATTCAAACACAAATTAGATATGATCTTACGTCAGTGACACCGAGACAAAGAAGAGAAACCTTTGAAGGAGGACACACAAAACATCGACAATTATCTTGATCCATATACATCATCTTCTGGAAGAAACATCAAAACTTAAATAAACATGAATGACATGGATGACAACAATAAAACACTAAAATAAATAAACTCTTCTGATATCGATATCCAACCCACATATATTCAAATACACGGCAATGCACCTTATATTGAAATAAAATCTAGTCTAGTTCACTTATTACAAAGATTCCATAGACTCATAGGAGAATATCTACATAAGAATTTAAAATAATTTCACAATGTGTTTTCCAAATTTAAACTTGATAATGAGGATGAAGAATTATTATTGCTCATTGAATTATCAATTTCATTTGAAGACACAACAAAAGACTGGATTGACTATTTTCATTCGTCTATTAGTGGTTGGGTGGACATGAAACTCATTTTTCATGAAAAATGTTTCAAAGTCTTATAAAATTCAACCATAAAGAAATAAATATGTGGTATAAGGTAATTAAAAGGGGAAATATTGCATGAATATAATGAATGATTTGAAATGTTATGTTCATCTGTCCACACCACCAAATAATTAATCAACTTTTAATTTAGTATTTGTGTGAAGGGATAAATCTTATTTATAGAAACATGATTGATTCTATTATAGGTGGTGTAAAATTTAAAAAATCCCCAATAAATGGAAGGACCCTAATTGATAACATTGCACAGAACACTCCACAATTTGGTATAATGACTAGTGTACCCATTTGAGGATATAATGAGGTGAAAACTACCAAATTTGAGAAGAAGGTAGACACAATGTTGGAAGATATATGCACCCTCCAAAGACTTATTTCTATTTACCATGGGAAATCCTGATATCCAATTCCAATCCATTATGGTATATTTTCTTCTAACACCCACTACTCTGACCAATGCACCCAATTGAGAGAAAATTTTAGAGTTGTGAGGCAATCATTCCAGGAAATCCCATATAACAAACCATTTAGGCAAGTACCATACTATCCATCCAATCCGGAGTAGAAATACAACCAATCCAATAAAAAAGGGGGAATTCAAACCAACTGCAATAACCATGGAACCCATAGGGTCAGAGTTTTCATCCACCTCCACAACCCAGAAATACACAACCACCCCAAATGCATTTTCAACACCCCCTCCAAAACCCAATCCTAGCATAGACGATATGATCAAAAAAATGGCTTCAAACAATATCCAATTCCAAAAAACCACTCAGGAAGCAATTCAAGACATCAAAACCAAATTACACCAACTAGCTAACTCGGTGGGGAAAATTCAAAGTCATGGGTCTGGTAAACTACCAAATCGACTATTTTTTCACACTTTTCATACTGTAAATGTTAGTGACATCACCCATAAGAGTGGAAAAGAAAAATGATGTCAAATGAATCCTCTATTAGAGTAATCCCCTCATATGTAAACCTCTATCCCAACCATTAATTTTTTTCTAAATGTTGAAAAACCACATCTTGAGAGAATCCCATCCAAAGGAAAGATTGTGTATGTCGATGAGTCTCCTATCTATCCCATTCCTCTTCTATTTCCCCAAATTCCAACCCATCCTATGTAACAAAATGAAATTGAACAAGATAAGGAAATATTGGAAACATTCAAAAACATGCAGGTAAACATCCCCTTGATTGATGTTGTGAAACATATTCCATGATATGAAAAGTTTTTAATGTAGATGTGTACACATTGAAGGATACTACGTGGTGATGGGAAGTTAAGCTTCGGTAGGAATATCTCAATACTAATAGAACCATCACTGCCTACCGAATGAAAAAATAATGGAACCTTCTCGATTCCATAAACCATAGATGAGTATTAATTTTACTATGATATACTTGATTTAGGTGCTTCTATAAATGTGATCCCTCGATAAATTTACTCTACATTGCATGTCGGGGAAAAGAAACCCACAAGAATTTTCTTTTAGCTGGAAAATTAGAGTACAGAACAACCTTCTGGTTTGTTAGAGGATGTTCTTATTGGGGTGAAAATTTTATTTTTCCCTACAGGTTTTGATGTGATTAAAATGGAAGATGATAGGATGAATGGTCATTCCACAATTATATTAGAGAGCACATTTTTTAAAACATCAAAAACATTTATTAATGTCTATAACGGTACATAATCTATGTAAATTGGTAGTGACATAGTCCATTTCAACATCCTTGATGCCATGAATCCACCCTTATAAGAACATTCATTTCTCTCTATTAATTAAATTTATTTACTCTATTCCCATAAATAAACATATTTATTTTCCCTCGATCTCCTTTCTGATTTTTATTCATTGATTGAAATTCTAGGAAATGATTCATTCAATGATTATTGTAGTGGATTAGAAAAATTTCATGCATGTTTATTAATTTATTATTTCATGAAAACTTAAGATCATTAAACCATAAATGAAACCTATATGCTTGTAAAATCACATTCTTTTATTAAGGATGATACCATTGAGAATTTTGATAAGATAAGTGACCTGTCACTTTCACACACACTCCCATTAATCCAAAATCCACCGGAATTAGAATGAAAAAATTTCCTCAAGATTTAAAATATTTATATCTTGATGATGGGGACAACTTTCATATCATCATTTCTAGTTTACTATCTCCTGAGAATGAATTTTCACTCCCTGAACAATTGAGGGATTATAAACAAGCTTGGGGATTAACACTTTCTATCATTTTTAGTATTATACCACCAATTTTCACACATTATATTTTATTAATTGATGAAGAAAAACTAGTGAGTAAGGCACAACTACTACTAAACCCAAACCACCTAGAAGATGTTTAAATGGATGTATTAAGATTATTTGATGCTGGAATCATTTACCCCATCTATGAAAACCAATGGGTAATTCCTGATCATGTCGTCCCTAAAAATACTTGTCTTACAGTAATCAAAAATGAAAACAATGAATTGGTTCCAATTCATGTACAGACTAGTTATCATGTCTACATTGACTATCACCAACTAACCCAACACACTAGGATGGACCATTTCTCTTTACCATTCATTGACCAAATTCTAGAGTGGCTAGCAGGTAAGTGCCACTATTATTTCCTTGATGGGTATTCTAGATACATTCATATCCATATTTCCCCCGAGGACCATGATATTACGGCCATCCCTTTCAACTTTGGCACAATTTCATATATGAGGATTCCATTTGGTCTTTGTAATGATCTCGGTACATTCTAGCGATGCATGTTTAGTATTTTTTATATTACATGGAGAATTTCATGGAAGTATTCAAGGATGGTTTCACTATTTATGGATCCTCTTTTGATGAATGTTTAGGTAGATTTGGTTTAATCCTATGTTTTCTTATTAAAAATAATCTCATATTAAATTATAAGAAATTTCATTTCATTGTGCAAAAAGGTATTGTTTTGGTAAAATTCATTTCTTGGGATAGAATCCAAGTAAATAAATAAAAAGTTTATGATAGTTCATTCATACCATTCCCTAAGAATGTATGAGATGTGAGATCTTTCTTAGTTCATGCTGTATTTTATCATCATTTCAATCGTGACTTCAGTTAAATTGCACACCCTCTCTCATGATGACTCCGAAAAGAAAAGAATATTTTTTTATAAATATTTTAAAGAATCATTTGATATGTTAAAATGGATTCTCACATCACCCCTAGTAATCCAACCACCTCATTGTGATTTACCATATTAGCTCATGTGTGACGTCTCTATCTATAAAGTTTGGGAAGTATTATCACAATGGATCAAACAATCTCCAAATGGAATTTCCTATGCTTCACATACACTTGACCCTACACAAAAAAACTACACCACAAATTAATAATAATTTATTTCCATTGTGTTTTCCTTGGATAAATTCAGGTCATACCTTTTAGGGTCCAAAGTCATTGTGTTCTCAGACCATGCATCTCTCTAGTATCTCCTTATGAAACCATAAGCCAAACCACATATCATTAATTGGACTCTCCCCCTTCTGGAATTCAATTTTAAAATTATAGATTAAAAAGGCATAGAATGTGGTGGCTGACTATATCATTAGGATTCCCCCATCCGTGATCATTAAATCATCCCCTAGTATTCCAATAAATGAATATTTTCTCGATAAGAAATTGTTCTTAGTGGATGATTTTAATTCTTGTTATGAGAGAATTGTAAATTATTTTGTAGAAAATTTCATTACTACTAATTTCAACCAAAACTAAGTCAGTCGTCAAAAAACCAATCTCGTTGGTTCATATAAGATTATCCCTACCTTTGGTGACATATAATGATCAATTACATAGGTGTTCTATCCCTGATAGCAAGTTTTGATCATTCCATAGATTCTACCAAACTCTTGATTGTGGGGGGCCACATTATTCCCCAATGTATTGTTCACAAAATCCTTGATTCAGGTCTCTTTTATCCAGCACATTTTCAGGATGCCCATGATTTTTCTAAATTTTTTCCTCATTGTCAAATAATTGGTAATGTATCTAAAAGGAATTAAAAGCCACAAAAACCATTTCTCATTAATTGAATTTTTTTTGTTTGGGGTTTTGACTGTATGGGTACATTTACTAGTTCTTTTGAGAACATGTATATTCTTATGGATGTAGATTACAAGTCAAAATGGGTTAAAAAATTAGCTACAAGGATTGATGATTTTAAGGTAGATATAGAATTTTTGAGAACCCAAATCTTTCTTATAGGATTGGATTACCTAGGATCTTCATCATTGACCATGGATCTCATTTCTAAAACTAAACAATGCAATTTATTTTGCGTCGGTATGGGGTCGATCATTGGGTGTCTACTATATATCACCCACATAACAATTGTCAAGATGAGGTGTCAAATAGGAAGGAAAAACAAATTCCTAAAAAAACTGTTCAACCCAATAAGTAATATTGGAGTCTTAGACATTATGATTAATCATGGTCTTATAGTATTACTTAAAAACCCCAATTATAATGTCACCTTATATGCTTATTTTTTGAAAAGGTTGTCACCTCCCTGCTGAGATTGATCATTGGGCCTATTGGCCATCAAACATTGAAATTATAATCTTTCTGTTTCAATTTCTCAAAGGAATATTCAGATTCAGGAGTTAGAGGAAGGAGAACTGATTCATATTAGACCACCCTTATATATAAGGAGTGAACCATGTATTCCCATTATCACCTCATCATTTATCAATAGTTCTACATTGGGTAGAAGGTCCTCCCCTATAATTCAAGGTTGGAGATGCATCTATGTAAGATTTTTTCCACTGGTTTGGACCATACAATATTACTAATGAATCTCTCCTTGGTTTAGTTTAGGTTCAGAATGAAGAAACCATGCAAACTATCATTTTCAATGGGTAATAGGTGAATCACTTTCACGAAGACATTCTAGAGTCCCCGATGGAGGAACTCCATGTTTATAAATTAGTCAATGAATGACACCAAACCAGGATTTAACCTTTTATCACATATTCTATTTTATAACAATGAGGAAACTGCACACACCTGGTTTAGGGGGGGTATATTTCTAGGTTAGTTAATAATTTTCTTCATCTTTATTCTTTTTCTCTTTTTAGCTTTCTGAATTGTGTTTTTACTTTCCTACATCCCACCCCCTCACCATTGTGCTATAATATTTCTTTTTTATCCCCAAATTATTTTGGAAAATGATGCCTGTTTAGACATGGAAGTTATTGAAAATTCATGTGGAATGTCCGTATATTATGTTTGTTTATCATTCAAAACAAATTATAATCAAATGTGAATTTCAGAAAGAATTCAATACTTTAGTGTGAATTTTGTAGGAAATTTAGTTCATTGTCAATTATAGAAATATTTTTATCATTTTGAAAACATTGAGAAGAATGGTGCCCTTTTTGTGAATAGTTTAATGGAAAATTATTTCCCTTAATATCTCCACTGATTTTTACACCCATCCATGAAGTGTAAAAATTTCATACTTAATGGCTGTTAAATATATGTTAGGTTGATTTTTCTCTACTTCCAAAAATCATTTTTTTCATTTGTTCATTCCTTATATGATCTATTTAATTACCATACCAGATTGACCTATGTGTGTTTAACTGTTATCTGACTCTTATACACCGTAAAATAATGTGTCCTGCCAATTTAGAAAACCACCCTTCCTCAAATTTTAATATTGTAATAACTATTATTATTAGTTTTGTGGGGATATAAAGCAGGGGTTGAGATAAAAGTTTTAGATTTGTTACATATGTAACTTTTGAAAAAAATAGTAAATGAGAGGAGTGTTGAAATTTAAAACATATTGGGTTATCAAATTTAAGATATTATGGTTTTACTTCTTGAAATACTTTTGTGTGTGGGTCTTGAAATTTGATTTCAAAGGATGTGGGGTATGTTTGATGGAAATGATCTTATAAGTGGACAATTATTAAAATAATGTATACTCACTTGATAGAAAGTGGAATGAAATGAATAAAATGTTTTTCACACACACAAAATGATAATTACTGAAATGGTTAAATATTGAACTGTTTTCTCAATTTTTTATCATTAAAATCCATGAATTTCTGGCTGATTAAATTTTGGATACATTATTTTGTTTGATCTCTGAGAATAACTCTTCGATGAAATTTTTTCTTTGATAACATTTCTACTAGGAATTAAATTTTCATTGAAGGTAAAATATTCATGATAATGGAAAAATATACAATCATAATTTTTGGAAATATGAATTTTCATATGAATGAAAATATTTAGGTGATGGTGTGTGATCGCAACATAATTCACTATTTCATTTTCATGTTTAAACCACTGCAAAAAAATAGTTTAGTATTGAAAATTATAAAAATAAAACAAATTCACTTCATTTTGTAATCAATTATTATTTGATTATTACTGTTAAAAAGGAAAATGATACTTTTTTTGATAATTTCATGGACGTTGGATGTGATTTGGGGGGTCATGATGATGTCCTCGAAATATTGGCCACACAATGCAGGATCCATGCACACTAGTGTACTCAAACCCCTACTTCTACTAAATAATAATAAAAAATGGGAAGGCAATTTTGGGGGTGGTCAAAAATTTAATAGTATACATTTCATATGAAGAAATAAAAATCTAATTTGGTCATCTGTTGGCCCATCCAGATTGATCTTCCCAGCACATCGAATCTACACGAAGTCAAAAGCGGTGTGTTGTGTTCTGTCAATATCTCAGAAATTTGTTTTTCAAATGGTTGAAACCTTAGATGGAGATATTAAAGAAGTGGGGAAACATGTTTTAATTTTTTCCAAATCTATATTAGACCTCATAGTGTTCTAAAACCATGGTCCAAGTGGTTTTACATAATCTGTGTGCCCAAAACCACCTTCCATGTTTCCTATAAAATGGAATCTTGAGATCCCCATTTGGGAGATTGAACTAGAAGTTAAGTGCTGCAAATTATAATTCCAAGATGAGTCATTTCATTATCTTTGAGGTTCTGGATACCCTATCCTTATAGGGGGTTCAAGAATGAAGGAGCTCCACCCAAGCATCATTCTCCTCCTGATGTCTAGCAAAACAGTGGGTGATCATTGTGAAGGAGATAAACTCTTGAAGATGTAGTTTTGGAACAATCTATTTCCATTGTATTGTGTAATTTTTGTTTGAATTATTTCACTTATGTTTAATCTTAATATTATTCTTCTCTGAATTCAATTTTTTGGTTTAATTAACTGAAATATTTGTCATTTCAATGGCGATTGGGTTGATATTCGAGTGGGAATCTTGGTTTGTTCTTATTATACAAGACACGAATCCTATTTTTCTCACACATAAATGAGATTTAAGTATTATTTTATACACCTCACTATATAATTGTGCTCCATACCTTGAAAATGTGATATTCATGTCACGGGGTGATTCTTTGTCAATCATTTTATTAGGGGAGAGGGGAACCAAGATCTTAGTCATCCCTTAACCAAAATATTACAATAAAACATAATAGAAAATTGAGTTTAGATTCATCATGAACAGGATTATATCACACTCTCTAATGATGAGAGGAAGAGAGATCAAGGGAAACAATATGTGAGGATATATACTTACTATATAGGGGTCTGATTTTCTTCAAGAACATTTATTCTCAAAAATAAAATTTTGGATGAGACAAAACACTTTTTGGAGCCACTATGGATGAAAAAAAGTATTATGGATGAATTTGGTGATTATGCAGTTAAACTAAGATGTATTGGATTTTAAAATTAATGTTTAGAACTTTTTAATATAGGGGGAATAGATCGAGGGAGGGGTGCACATTTATGGTAAATTTTGCACGAGTCATGTGCCCCTACTATTTTGGGTGCATGAATTCCTATGGGTGGGAACAATGCTTGTGAACCCATGTTCCAACCATTTATATCCCAAAAACTCCCCCAAAAATTACAAAATCTCCTCAAATGACCCAAAAACATAACCCGAAAAAAGGAGGTCAAAATGAGGGTAAATTAATATTTAAAATAAGGTAATGAAATGTT
This sequence comes from Viscum album, assembly GCA_963277665.1. NCBI lineage: Eukaryota > Viridiplantae > Streptophyta > Magnoliopsida > Santalales > Viscaceae > Viscum > Viscum album. Next base: position 723,178,627 of record OY728119.1, read on the forward strand.
ACAACCTCCCCACCATAAAAACATTATTTCCCCAAGAATCTTGTAAAGAGGATTCTATTTGAAAGTGAGGAGTACACTACACAATCATTAGTTGCTCATGAACCCATTTATCATTAGAATCAAGACCATTCCATCATAACACACTGACCAATGGTACCATCCTCCAATGAAGTATCCTTGTCTCAAAATCATCAACATTGAATGGCATCCTTGTCCCAGATAATTCAGGATCAATATCAAGATCATCCCAGATCAAGAAATGAGATGTATCAATAATATAATTTTTACGTTTTGATATATGGAACACATTATGTATCGATGTAAACTATGGTGGATGTAATAAATGGTAAGACACATTCCCCACCATCTCAATAACCTCATGAATAACTTAAACCATGGTTTATTAATTCGCTATTTTCTATGATTCTTGTGAGCCAACTGATTTGACAATCTCATGAAAATTGATCACCAACGGAGAACTCCAACATAGTTGATGATGGTCAGTATAAGATTTTTATCTGATATATACTATTAAAATTCTCAAACAACTCAAATAAATATTATTTATCATCTATTGGGCAAAACATGTTCCTACAAAGGAAAATTAATCAATATACGGCCAATACAATAGATATTTACACGGGTGGACATATAGAGAATAAAATAGAGATATATGAATGGATGAATTGTATCACTTGTTATAATAAATGTCAAATAGTCCCTAGTGGCTATCCCATGTTCCACCAAAATCAAGGATGTAAGCACAAATCAAGTATTACAAAATCTATATTTCCAATTTTTTCATCCATATGTCTATGCATAGTTTTTCATTGTCAATCCTATGTGAGACCCCATTTCCTACTAGAGGCCTTCCTAAAAATTATAATCGATCAAGGGATCTCTATCATATACTTTCACAGATGGGAAACCATAAAACTTGAAAACCTTCTATTTGAACTCACTTCCCATTTACTCCAATTTAAATTTATCTTTAATGCTATAATGTGATCCGATTTAGTTAGTCATTCAATCATAGACCATATTAAATTCTCATTCCAAGGGGTGTGGGGAAAAACACTAATAGGTCCATTGAAATCCCAACCCACATCTATGTTATCACTAGAAAGGACTATAATAACCTGATGGTCTCCAGTACTTATCATTTACCTATAAAAAAGTATAAAAACATGAATGGAATTCAGCAATGCCAGGTCTCAAAAATGAAAATAGAATAACTGTCACATATCATGGAATATCTACATGGTACTCAAGTGGACTAAAGACTAATAACTACGATAGTCTTTCATCACTACCTTCATCACTATAAAAGGAACAATTCATCATTTATAAAACAAAGAATACCCTCCCTGTAAAATTTCCAATAACCAATGGTCTCCCCACCAAAAATAGATTCCCTAATTCTACTGAACTCAACATCGATCTAGTGATCAAAAATAATCATATAAACAAGAAAAGAGGTCTACTGAACACTATTCAAAATATTATCAAACTCTTTCTCCTAGAAAAATAAATTTAATTATAAAAAATATCCATCAAGTTAAAATCCTGTGATGAATCCATCATGGGTTGGGCCAGAAGCTTGTAACTCCAAGATTCAGAGATTACATCCCACTATCCCACAGTATAATAAATGTTAAAATAAAAAAATATCGAAATTCCAAACAATTATTTTGCCATATATTCAAAAGAAATTGATATTAGATATTTTTTACAAATTTTTTAATCATAATAGATTGTAAAACTTTTTCCAAATAAGGTATTGTTTCTATCCTTTAAGGGAATGCATCAATGATGTGAGTTCATGATCATGGGCTGGATAATTGTTCTAATGTGACCTATGTTTTCCAGATCCATATTACATGATACGATCCCCCTTTATAATAACACAACCCTAACACAAACCTGATGTTTCATAGATGACCACATAACCATTATCAGCCGCTGAAAGAGTCAATAATGGTGCATATGTAAAAATATGTTTCATATCAATGGAAGAACATAGAAACATATCATCACAAATAAACATCACTCTTTTCAATGTGAAAAAAATCATTAGATAATATAACACTATTAAATAATTTAAAAACCAATAGTAATACACTACTAAATCCAAGAATATTAGAATCTCAAATTATTTCATAGTGGTTACCTTTTAAAAAAATATTTCATCTTCTTTGTATCAACTATGGTACTATGTTCCAAGACCATGTGTCCATTTAATATCACCTCCAGAATCTGAAATATAATCAAAATATTGATATAATGATAATGATATTACATGATTTCTAGAACTATCCTCATATAATGCACATGAACCTCCTTGGTTTTGGAGTAAACCAGGAGTTCATACCCAAAAAATATAATGAACATGTTGAGGTAATGATGGAGAAACATGTTAATTAAAGCCTTGAAATCTATTAGATCATTGGTTTAACCCCAATACATAACAATATACTCATAGTTTCCATACCTACTCTTAAAAGGAAATATTGTTAATTTCAGATTATTGAATTTTAAAATAGTGGTAACCAGATCAAATATCAATCCTCAATAACCACTTCCCCTTTCAAATTGTCAAATATATTATCTTTAAAATAAAATGGATACTTATTCTTCCTTAAAACTATATTGAGAATCCAGTAATTAACATGTTGGTGAATTGAAATAATTTTTCCTAGAAAAGTGAACATGTTCCTCCAATGGAGACATAATATAGATAATAAAACCTTTTGCAGGAAAATCATCTAATAAATTCTTAATCTATTTCAAAAATACTGATAGCACTTTTTCATGAATCATCACAGATACCTTAGTAAGATAAACTCTAGTTGAATATAACATGTCTTGAATAGAATTACAATTCCTCACAAGTTAGAGACTACCACTTGGAGTCATAAAATAATAAATTGAATTTTTTTTTTGGAAAAATAATGGATGATAAAAAGGTACAATTTGGAATATCCACACTCCTAAATGAAAATGTATGATAACTCGAAGAGGTAAAATGATACCCAAATATATAAATACACAATTGAATGAATCCTAAACTCAATCTACCATCAACCAACCCATAATGTATGAAAAATATGTTTAATAATTGGATATCATGTGCATTGGTCACCATCATCACTCTATAGTACCAAAGATCAGGAACATCAACCACCTCAAAGTGGTTCTTTCCCATTTCTAGGACGTAGAATAAGAAAATAAAAAAAATTAAGGAAAAGGTAGTGTGTGATATATAATGCCTACAATTATCTCACAGAGTGTTTAGTAAAATATTTTATGACAATAATACAATAATGGATTAAATTAGAATAATACTTGGTTTGACATTAAATATTCTCTTTATTTTTAAAAGCATACTTGATTTATTTTAAATAGATGTTTAAAATTTACAATATGGATTGAATAAACTTATTAAATAAAGTAATTTATATTAATAATTAGTTATGATTATAAATTTTGCAAAAAAATTCAATATATACTCAAAACAAACATGTTAAAAACTGTGGTCATCTACAATGATGTACATTAGTTTTTATCTATAGGATCCTCACATTTATCACATTAGTAGTCATGGATAAACATGTGTTCTCATGTCACTTAGGATCGGGATGAATTAGACTCATTCATATCACATAATGGATAATCATAATGAAAAAGGTGTTTTTGGAGTTACGTTTATCAATCCATTTATTGGGGATCAAGATTCTAGCATGTTTTTCTTAAATAACCCAGAAAATACCATGTCTGGCTTGTTCTCAATTAGTCAAAAAAATAACAAATCATATCATTGTAATTCAATCATCATATAATATTTAATTTCCAATTATATAGTTTCAATACGCCAATTCAATTTGAAAAACAATACGTGGGTTATTCATTAGTTTTAGTACAAACTAATAATATTTTTTCATAATTTTAATTTAATCCATTTTCTTGAAAATAATTCTCAAATCATTTCATCAATTCCATAATTTTCAAAATTCGTCTCACAATTCTAATTCCATTGGAATTTGGGGTTTTCTCAAAATACATGATATTTAAAATTCTAATTCTATTCATTTAAGATCATGGTTTTATAAATAAATTGAATTTTATTTGAAAAAACAAAAAGCAATTATATATTTTTATTTCATAGGAAATCAAAATTACTACCACCTATATTAACAATGGAAAAAAATTATCAACACCCACAATAGCAATGCAAATGATGATCAATGGAAATGATGATCTATGAATCAGTTCTAGAATCAATATTAATAATGAAATATTTTAGATATAGTAGAAGTAAGTTTATATACTTCGGTAACATGATGATATAATACCCTCTGAGGAGGATAGGAAGAGGGAACAAGAGAAACTACATGATAGGAGATCTACTTGCTAGAGAGGGATAAGATCATCCAATGACACATTAATTCACAAATGGAAGAGTTTGGAGGATCCAAAACCACTTCTTGGGAACCTCCAAGAAATAAAATAAAGTATTATCTCAAAATGGTGTTATTTTTTACTTAAATCAGGGGGTTTATTTTTTAAAATTATTTTTCAAAATGTTTTAATCACGTGCACACGGTTACCTAGATGGGGAACACAATTAGGGGAAACCATGTGACATCTATGAAACCCTACTATTTGGTGGGAATAGATTCCCCTGGGTTGTCACATTATTTAGTAACCTATGTGTAAAATTTTCATTCCCCACTATCAAAGAGCTTTTTGTTTTGCACAAGGGGGCACATAGTTTAGAAAATTGTGCACCAACCATGGATATCCCAAAAAGTCACCAATTATTTCCAAAATCTCTCAAAATGATCCCAAAAAATACCAACATAAATTAGGTCATAAAATGTTTAAGAAATACCTAAAATAAAGCAATATTATGCTACATATATTACTTTATCACCAAACCAATACTTTTTATGTTCTCAAAGTCATATTTTATCTCTTATTAATTTTTGGGTTAGTATCTTTCTCTTGAAGCATTAGCTTTCTTTGGATTTATGGAAATTAAATTTCACTAAAACGTACAAATTATTTTTATCCTGAATACTATTATTTCATAAATTATATATTTTTTTCTACATATTTTGTTCTAATTTGAATGTTATTTGAATTATTTGGGATATATTGATATTCAGAATACTTTACTCAATACATACATTTGGTGATAAAAAAATTATTTATGTATTGAATTGGCAATTAAAAATATATGGAATGAATTGGAAATCTAGTAATGGGGTATATTTGGATATATATAAGCCCTAATACAATCAATTGGTTTTATTAGACATTCAATTTATTCAAAAATAATTAAATGGGTTTTTTTGGATACCTACCCATTGATTAAACTATCATGGAACAACGACCTGATGGTAAAGATATCAGGATCTATATGATAATGAAATAAATATATAATAATTTCTATAATTTATATTTCTTATATTATTGTCTAATTTATTATTTCATAGATATTATCCATGGATTCATTTTGTGATCAATATATTGATTAAAAGGAATGTGTTTTCAGTTATTTACCATTCTATATAAATTATGTCATATTTAGATTCATTAATATTTAACCCTATATGATAATCTATTATATCCCTTTTTTTATTTTCCCTTTCTCTACAATAAGATGATATATATCATTAACAATATCATGGATGCATGAATTTTTTTTTATTTAATGAATTTTATATTTTAATGTAATGATGGAATCATGTATGTTTCTGATTATTTAAGAATACTAAAATGATCAAATCTTCATGATGTGATCTATTATATCTTATTCCAATGTAATAAGTCAGATACCAACTATAGGTTACCATATTTGGAGTTCTTATTATTTGTATCAATGAAATTTTTGTAGATACATTGAGAAATTCATTTTAAATGAACATATATATCATAAAGATTATGATAATTAATTATAGTATTTTACATATTTACCATTAGAAGGATTATTATTTAATGGATAAATATTCATGACAAATATTATCTAAATCAATGTGTTCCATTCTTTATTGATTTTTCCAAAATAATGAATCAGAATCTGCACTTTTTTCAAAGTTGGTATTACCCTATTTAGAAACCCATTACAACTATTTACTCCTTTAAACAAATCATAGTCATATTAAGGAAGATGAAACATGTTATGATTAATAGCCTTTACCATATGGAGAAACATACTTTTTATATCATCATTCTTCTATATTGGATCGATTTATGCGATATAAGACTATATAATTTAATGAAACGGGAAATCCATTGGTAGATGAATGATGTTTTATGTCTCTATGAAACGTATTCCTATCATTATGATCTAATGAATGTGCAAAGGTTATTCTAGTAGTGTATTATCTATAGGTATAAATTGACCAGTTGTGTTCATTGATCCCAAAAACTAAAGGGGTTTCGGAAATGTAAATATTTTAATGGAGAAACTTTATATTTATATTTTTAGTAAATAATTCAGTCATGAAAAACAAACTTAAATAGAGAGGATGATCCTCACCATAAAGAGTATGGAATAAAATCGTATTAAAGTATATGAGGATGAAATTAAAATATTATCAAGTAATTATTAAGACAACATACCAAATCTAAAATGAAATATTGTCCATTTCATGGATGGTCTAAAACCGAATCTCCTCAGGTAACTAGTTTTCCAAAAAGATTTCACATTATGATTATATAATAACAACTTTCATTTAGGAAAAGAATGAATTTTCTTGATCAAATTTCATCATGGGAAATAAACATTAGAATAGGCTAGTTGAGAACTGGTAAAAGGGGAATACATCAATGAATAAGAGGGCTATAAATAAATTTCTATCATGTAAAAATATAAGATGAAATCACATGGAAAATTCTTGAAGGTAATGGGATTTTATTATAAGTGTAGATAAAATGATAATCTAGAAAATGAATTTATTGAAATTAAATACGCCTCTGATATCAATTTAATTAATAGAAAATTCATGTGGAAATATTCAAACCATTTCCCAATGAATAAATGTAAAATTCATCAAAACAACAGAAGGGGGAAGTATAAGATTATAAAATTATGATAAATAAATGGAAATTCCCAAGTGATATTAAGCTGGAAGTGAAAACTTATAATATAAATATGATCACATCACGAGTCTATAAATCCTATCCAATATAAATATTTTCTTATATTCTTCCTATAATTCATATTTTTCATTCTCGAGATGAAGTTTATTTAATTTAGGGCATGGATTTTCTCTCATAGTATTGATACCATATCAATTTTATTGGATGGGTGGTTATATTTGGTATTCAATATCGAACTATGTTAGTATATCAATACATGAATATACCAACTCCTAATAAAAAATACATCCATCGTATGGGTTTTACTACCTATTCCTAAGGGATATTATTATTATTCGGTTTTGGAAAAAAAACATTGAAAATATAGATATTTTATGAGATATTATTATTTCTATTACAAAATAGTTTCCCATACATCCCCTAAATCATTAAGTTGAGGTTTTAATATAACTCATATCTCATGCTACACCTATTTTGAATACTTCATATAGAATGCTTAATGACACAAAATTTTATCAATGGAAATTACCCATTTATAGTTTTCTCATATTGTATAAACCACATAAAATAACATTAAGAACATAATAAAAACATTATAAATGATGAATAGATTAAATAAGATGTATTTAAAAAAACTAATAACTAATATCCATGTAACATTAATGTGACATTTGGAATATTAATGTGGCCATTAGGAATAGTAAATCCACTAATAGAATAGTAACTTCTCTGATGAAACTTTAAATAATAGTTTTTATGATATAATTGAAAATTTGATATATTTATATCTTTATATTGTCAAAAAAATATTTGAGAAACAATAAATTAATTATTATTATTATTGTAAAAAAATGATTATTATCAATTTTTAATTAATATAATATTTTTTAATGAAAATTCAAAATATTTTCATAAAATAATATTTTTTTCTTGGGATTTTAAGATAATTTTATAATACATTAATTGATTTTTCAAAATCTCATAAAATCAGTTATAATTTCAAAATAATTATTTTCCAAAATATGATGATTTTAATTAGATTTTAAACATCTCATATTTAGAAAATTATTTTCATAAAATGGAGTTCATTTTATAATTCTAGATATCAAATATTGTTTTGTATTATTTTTTGGAATTTTCTAAAAAATTTAAATTTTTTGTCAATATTGAAATACTGTAATTTACAGAATTTAATAATTACATGAATTATTAAGTATTATATGATTTGTGGATGATTTAAGCCCATAATCTCTTAATATTACTCATTAATTATTATATTTAGCGATAAAATTAAAACTATTCATAGTCTTGAGCTAAAATTATAAACTAATGAATAAAATAATCAAAAAACATCCCTCACCACCGCTTTAAATACCACCGTTCACCATCTATTCTATGTACAACATTCTGGTATAGAATCATGGTCAATTTATTCCAATAAACATTCCAATACACATAACCACATCCAGGATCCTTTGGTATAGACAAATAACTAAACCCAATTTCCATATGGTGGTTCTCATGAGAAGAATTAAAGAGTTAAAAATCATATTTTATTTTCGTTTAAATTATTTTTAATTTATTTTCTTTTCTTATTATCTACTCACCTCCCTTTATCCAAGTTTTCTGATAACTCCATTATATTATATATAATATAATTTTATTATTTTCATATAATAATTAATCATCAAACCACTTCTCATCTCACATTTATTTTAATAAATTAAAATGGCATTCTTGAGGTGTTGATTTATCACCTTCAAGGACAACAAGTTTTAATTTTCCTTTAATGCCTTCAAGGACGATCATGAAAATGTTATGATGGTTGAAAAATATTGAAAATTTTATTATATAATCATTTTTATTTTTAGTAACTGACATGTTTATATAATATATAATTATATAATATAATGAGTTCAGTGTGATTGAAACCTGCCAAAAATCATCTAAACAATTATGATTAACATTTTATCTATAAATCATTCACATATGTAGAAAAAAATTATAAGACTAATTAAACATATATAATATAATTATTAAAATATAATTTCAATTTTTCGTAATTATTACCCTTTTACACGATCTTGAATATATGTATACAAGAGAACCCCTCATGAAAAAAAAAATGTAACACCTTCAAACAACAAAATTGAACACTATAATGCATTAAAATGACACTATTTTAACATAATAAAATTATAATAAATTGGAAACATGTAGAATAGTTCTTTGATTTATTAATAAATTTATCTAATTTCATTATCTAGGATATTAAAGTGAATAAATATTTCAGACGTACAGTAAGGGGATTCTCCAACCCAATTTATTTATTTTTGGTTATTCCACTTTCATGAAAAATTTCAATGTTCATGTTCTTTTAATATTTCTCACATATTATTTATTTATTTTAAACATGTCATTTATGGGATATACATATTTCCAATTATATATTTTTTAAAATGCATGTATTTTTTCATCAGAAATCATCTTTCTAAAAAACACATATTTTACTTCTCATGAGATTATTTCTTCTTCACTCAATATTGTTGGTTCTTATTCCAAGTATATCATTAAATTTTTTTTAGGGATCAAAAATGTATGTTTAATAAATTATTTTTTATGAAAGATCATGAAAAAAATTTTCATACCACATGATTTTTTATGGAAAAATTGTTATATGTTGTATTTGGCATGCATGATTATGTCAATGTTTTGATGTGGGGAGTGCCCCCAAAATTATTATGTGCTCCTATGAATTCATTAATAGGATTTATCTAATTATATAATGTAAAATATATATGAACTTGATGCTAGATGATATCAGAATGATGATTTTATGATTATATACATATGTTATGTGTGAGCATGATGTTATCTTTGTTCAAAAATATGTGTGGTAGTTGACCACTAAGACATGATGTTTTATTTTTTCTATTGGATCATTCCATGACTATATATAATTCATCTTTTAATGATAAGGATGATAATATCATGATTATGATATGATTATTATGATTATTCTCACCTATGTTATATTGCTTCATGTTCTTATCTATCCTCTTATGGGATTTTAGCTCACCCATTTAATTGATCTATATCCTCATGTAATTGCATATACTAAAGTGTATATGAGGTCCACATTGAAGATAGCGAAGAAAAAAATAAATCATGTTTATGTTTTATTATTTAGATGTTATGTATGGTAATAATTTTCCCAAGACACAAAGCCATTGGATCCTGGTTTTCTAATGGTCTTATGTTGGTTATCATTAAAATGATGTAATATTTATGTTATAAAAGATTTGTCAAAATAGTTGGTATCATATAATTGTTGATTTAATTTGGGGATTAAGATTAGATATCATTGGTGAAAACCCTTTTTATGAGACTAAGAATATTTAAGCACCAAATAGGCATTGTTTTAGAAAAAATAGAAGCATTAGGATCCCACAAGTTATGCCTTTAATGAATTATTGAAAAAAGGAATAAAATATTTATTCATGGATTATTGAATTATGTTTGGTTAAACTCCTTTATATTTTAGAAAATACTCAGATCTAGGATAAAAAAGGCCAATAAAACATGTGAGGGACAACCCAATGAAATCATAAAGAACATCCCCAATGCCTTGGGAGCTGGAGTTCAAAATTTCAAAGTGATGCTTACACAGATACATCAGGCTATAGATAATAACCTAAATAATGTATAATTTCCTCCTTCATCTCAAAGGGAAAAACTAGCTATCAAGTCTTTTATATATCAATAACCACCGATGGATAGTGCATCTTATGATCCACTAGTCGTGGAATAGTTGGATAAATCAATAGAGAAGATTTTTTTGTGCTTCACTATTATGATATGGAGAAGGTGACTCTAGTCTTCTTTTGTTTGAAGGGAGAGGTTGATCACTTATCGGTTTTGATTAATATCTCCAAACTGAAGGAATAAATTGAGGATTTAGAGTGGTAATAATTTAAGAAAATATTTTATAATAAGTATTTCCCTCTAAATCTTTATAAAAATATGGATATATAACTGATATAGATGAAGGAAAAATAAGTTGAATCTATCACATATTTCAAATATTATTTAATAGGTATTTAATGAAACACCTCAGGTTTTTTATATCTACAATGATAACAAAATAGATATATTATTTAGTGGTTTAAACCCACACCTTCAAAAGGAACTCAAAATTAGAGACTATGGGAGTTATCAAGATCTTGTATGATGTGATCCCAAAGTGCATATTATGTTTAGAGTATATTCCCTTGAAAATAGATATAATAAATATAGGATAAGGTTTAAAGATAGTGGATCTAATGAAAAGGGTCGAAATAAAACTCAACAACTCCTATGTCAAAAATGTTGGAAGAAGAATCAAGGGAATTGCCTCCAATGGATGGGGAAATGCTTCCAATATAGGAGTTAAGGACACTGATATCATGAATATATATATATGAGACCAGAGGATTCTGAAAAATGTGGTGGAGTAAAAGAGAGCACCACCCATGGTTCATTGTTTCAACTGTAGGGAGCATGGGAACTATGAAAGACTGTGCACTAAACATTAGCTCCTTAAGGATGATCTTGTTTAGCAACCACCAAAGAAAAAAAGTTAAAGGGAAATATTAAAACATCATTGTGGCTAACATGGATCACAACAATGATGTGGTGGCATGTAAAATGATTATTCATTCAAGAATGGATAATATAATATTTGAATTTGGGATTTTCATATTTTTTCATATCTTTCAATTTTAGTATAACTATTCAAAAACAATTTCCAAATATGGATTTGGAGTTATCCATGATAAAAAAATGAGGAAATCATTGCATCCAAATAAAATAACTCATCATAGGTTAAATTTTTTCGACTGAACAACCTAGAAAATCTGATCTTACTTATTTGGTAGAGTTTGATGCTGTATTGGGCATGGATTGGATATATATATTCAATCCAACATTAACTATTTAGAATGGATTACCACTCTTCACATCTTGAGAAAGACTTCAATTATGTATAAGTGGAAGGAGTAGTAAAAACATCCTTCAAAATAATCATCTCAATTGTGAATATTATTCCCTTATGAGAAAACATATATATATCAACTTATTGAGACAAAAAAGTGAATAATTATTGATAATATTCTCATTTTAAGGAACTAAACCGATGTGTTCCCTGAATAATATCATGGTGCTCCTTCTAATTATTAGGTTCAGTTATTAATTGAACTTATTCATTGAACTCTTAATATATCAAAGACAGATCACATAATGGACAAAATTTAGATGGATGAATTTAATAATCCATAATAAGATCATATTCACAAGGTTTTTTAGCCTTTAGTGATTCAACAGTTGTTAATACAATCCTATTTATAAAAATAAGGATAGATTAATGCGCCTCTACACTAATGAATGTGAGTTTAAAAAATCGTGATAAAGAATATTTATCCCATTCCATGGATAGATGACTCGTTCGATCAACAACATGGGTCAAAGTATTTCTCTTCGGTGTAACTTTGATTGGGATATCACTTATTAAAGGTGAGGAAGGTAGATATTCTGAAGTCATCAATTCAGAAGTGGTATGGACAATATGCTATCATAGTGATTCCTTATGGACTCACTAATTATCTATAAAAATTCATGAATTAAATTAATATAGTCTTTAGAGATTACCTCAACAATTTTTTCATACTCTTTATTGATGTTATTCTAATATACTCCAACCACAGGGAGGAACAAGATGAGAATTTAAATATTGTGATAATTAAAATATGAAGGTATAATCTATTCGAAAATTACAGTAAATATGAGTTATTTATGTTTGATGTATCATTATTAGTGCATGTTGTCAGGAGAAAATAAATATCTGTGGAACCTTCCACGACAAAAGTAATCAAAGAGTGGCCTAGGACAACATATGTAATGAAGATCCATAGTTTCCTTAGTCTCTCTAGGTATTATCGATTATTTGTTATGAACTTCTTGGGATTATCAGACCCACTAACAAAGATGACAAAGAAGGGATAAAAATATTAATAGAGTAGTGGATGTGAAGACTGATTCTATGAGTTGAAAAAGAGGCTTGCCACTGCACAAATACTCACACTTACAATAATTAGGGAACTATTTTTTGTGTAAAGTGATGTTTTAAATACTTTCTTAGGATATATTGTCATTCAAATGTTAAATTGATAGACTATACATCATGGAAACTGAAAATTCATGAGAAAATATAACTCACACATAATCTGGAGTTCATGGTTGTGATCTCCACATTAAAAATATAGAATCACTATATTTATGGGGAGAAGTGTGAAATATATAATTATCATAAGAGACTCAAATATATATTCACCCAAAAGAAACATAATATGCGCAAGTGAAGACATTTATAATTCAAAAAAGTATTATGACTGCTCAATCCAATATAATCATGGTATAGTTTTAAATATAGAGGATGTCATATGTAAAAAGGATCCTACAATTTTGTCAATGATACTAATTGATAAGGATCCATTATTCTAATATTTTAAGAGGATGGACAATTTAATCATTAAGTATGTAAAATCATCAATCCATTCTTTAATGATTGCTCAACCATGCCTTATGGTGAAAAAAAAGGATTCGCAAATAAATGATTCTGAAATTAATAAAAAGATTAAGGTTGTAACAAATGGGAAATCATCACAGTTAAAAATTTATGAAGAAGGAGTCATAATATTATATTCATGATTCTGTGTACCATCCAATAAATAAATAAAGAGAGTTATTCTGAATGGTTGACCTAGCTCAACCGTCTCTATTCACCCATTAAGCACAAATATTTATAATAATCTCCAAGGGAACTATTAATGGGACAATATGATGAAATATATTAGAAAATATACATCAAACTTTATTGTATGCCGGAAAGTGAATGATGAGAAAAAATATACTAAGGGTATGACTCCACCAGCACCAATACCAACATGAAAGTTAAAAAACATCACTATGGACATTATCACCAGACATCCAAATACATCCAAAGGAAACAATAGTATATGGGTTGTTTTGGATCATCTTAGAAATATAGTTCACTTAATCATGATTCAATAGGAATTATCACTCAATAAAAATTCACACACACACACACACATATATATATATATATCAGAGAAGTGTTGAGATTTCCTGGACTACCACATTAGATTATATATTATTGAAATATTATATTTACATCTATGTTTTGGAAAAGTCACCAAAATGATCTAAAAATTAAATTGAACATCAATTTTTCCAATCATCCTCTAACTATTTAAAAATTTGAGCAAACTATTTAATCATTGCAGGAAATGTTCAGATCATATTATATGTACTTCAATGAAGTATTTGACCAATATATTCTTCTAGTTTATTTCTCATACAACAGATGTTTCCCATAAATAATATAAATGGATTGATACAAATCTCGTTATGGAAAATTATGAAAAACACCATCATGTTGTGATGAAGTTGTTGAACATGAGATTTTAAGACATAAAATTGTTGAATAAATGGTATAAAATTTGAAATTCATTCTATAAATTATCAATTCATCGCAAATTTGAATGAATATCATTGGATACAATCATTGATGGGATGTAGATTTTGATTTTATAAATAAGGTATTCCTCTGCATATCCTTATTTAATTGGATCATTATATTTGGAAAAAAGGAATGTTGAGTCCCATGTACTTCATCCGCTTCAAGATTCTTAATTGTGTCAGATCTATGGCCTATCGAATAACTCTTAAACCATTCATGTCCCAAATACATGATGTATTTCTTGTATACCTCTTGAGTAAGTACATACTAGTTCTCCACATGTACTGAATTCATAAGTGATATAATTGGAAAATGATACCTCTTATAAAGAGCATCCAGTAATGATCGTGGACCAAAGAAATGATGTTACACAACAAGACTACTCACGAGGTCAAGGTACTATAGATGAACCATATGTATGAAAAAGAAACATGGGTACCAGAGGAAGCTATTAAGGATATGTACCCTCGCCTATTTTCCACATAGAATGTAAAAAAATTAAAGGGATAACTTCCATAAGGGGGATAAATATAACGACCCAAAAAACATGGAAATTCCCTTAGTTAAATTATCTCATATAGTATAAACCCCATTAAATCACATTGATAACACAATAAAAACATTATAAATGAAGGATTAATGAAATAAGAGTTATTTTTATAAATAACACACCTATATTTATGGAATACTTAATTGACTTTTGGGATAATAATGTAAGCATTAGAAAATGTAAATTGGTCAAAAGAATAGTAACCTCACCTATGAAAGTGTAAATTAAATTTTGGTTTCTTATTGATGAAAATATGATATATTTATATCTTGGTATAAATAAATAAATATTTTAAAAATGATAAATTAAATGTTTTTATTTTCATAAAGACTAAATTTTTATTCACAATTTTATAATTAATATTATATTTGAAAATAAAATTAAATTTTAAAAATAGATATATAAATTCATATTTTTTTCTTATGATTATAAGATAATTTTTTGAGACCTTAATTAATTTATCAACGTTTCATGAAATTAGTTTTAATTTTAAACCCTATATTTCTTTTAATAATTGATGCTTTTAAATATAAATTAAATTTATCATATTTTAAATATTATTATCATAAAATTTATTTAATCGTTAAATTCTAAAATTCAAATGAAAATTAGGGGTAAATATTTGGATTTTTATGAAATATTTGAGATTTTTTTAATAGTGAAATATTATAATATACAATATTTAACATATAGATGAATTATAGATTCGTATTTTATGTATGTCTAATATAAGAATGTAATATCAAAATATCATTCACATTTAATATATTTATGTATAATGTTAAAACTATTCATAATCTTGAGCAAAAATAATAAACTAATGAATAAAATAATAAACAAACACCCATCCCTTCCCTTAAAATTACAACCCATCACCACCTCTTCTTCCCTACACATCCTAAGAAGTGAGGATTTAATAATTTATGTCAACACTCTTCATAATCCCATTATCTATGTCCATGATTATTTAGTCTCAATAAAATTCCAAATATAATTCCCCTATGGTGGTTTTGAAGAGAATAATTCAAGATGTAAAATTCAAATTTCATTTTCTTTTAAATTATTTTTATTTCATTTTATTTTATTAGTCTCTCCTCACATCCCATTATCCAAATGGAATGAAAAATATATCAATTTATTTATATTTTAATTTTATTATGTTAATTTAATAGTCAATAATTGACACTCTACTACTCTCTCTTTTATGATAAAGAATGAAAACATTGTTTTTGAGGTGTTGATTTGTCGCCTTTGAGGACAAAACGTTTTCATTTTTCTTTTTTTCCTTCAATGATGGACATAAAACATCTTTATTGGGTCAAAATGATTTTAAATTATATTTTATAACTATTATTTATGTTCTGGAACTAACATATAAACATAATATTAAATAATTATAAATAATGATTTTATGTGATTAAAACCCACCAAAACTCATCTAAATGATTATCAATAATATTTTATCTAATGAGTCATCATTTTGTATAGAAAAAATAATATATAAATCCAATTAAAATAATTTACATTCATTAATAACACATAATTTAAATTCTGTATAATTATGCTCATTTTACACAATATTACATACATGTATAAATGTGGAATGATCATGGAAACCAGTAAAATGAACACTCCTTAATAATGAAATTGAACACTATAAATCATAAAAATGGGTATAAATGTACTGAATAAAATTATAATAAATAAAATACCATCATAAGAGGTTCTATATTTTTTAATTTACGAATCTAATTTGATATTCTATGATATTAAATTGAATAATGCATCTAGATATAAGGTGATGGGATTCTCAAACCCAATTTAATTTTTTTAGTTTATTTCTCTTTCATACTAAATTTTAGTGCAGATGTTCTTTTATCATTAATAAAATATAATTTATTATTTCATTACTTTTATTTTCTTGGATATACATGTTTCCAATCTTATTTTTTGACAAATGCAATGACTTATCCAAAAGTACTCTTCTTTATAAAGGCATATATTTTTCATAACATGATATTATTCCTACTTCACCAAAGATTTATGATTCTTATACCATGAATGTTATTCCATTTTAATTTTGGGAACACCATATTTAATTCAAGAATGTATTATTTTTTAAATTATCATTAAACCAAATTCATGTCCAAGGGTTATTATATAGAAATGATTGTTATACATTCTATGTGTCATCCATGATTATGTTAGTGTTATGATGTGACGGGTACACCATGAATTATATAGTTCTCTAATGAATTTTGTAATTTGATGTATCTCATAAGATAATAAGTAATATGCATAAACATGATGCAATATTTATTCTTAATGAATATTTTATGATTATACACATATGTTATGCATGAACATGATGCTATATTTGTTCAAAACAATGTGTTGTAGTTTACTAATAAGAAATGAAGTTTTAATTTTTATGCATTACCATATTCCATGGATTTATCTAATAAATCATTTCGTGATTATGATAATGATCCCATTCTTATGATATGATGATTATTTTGCTCAACCATGTAATATTTATCTCATGTACTTATAAATCCTATTACTGGGATTTTATATCACCCATTTCATTGATTTATATCCTTATCTGATTAAATACACCATGGATTACAATATGTCCAATAAGAAGCCAGATAATAAGGAATTAAATAATTTTTATGTTTTATATTGAAAATTTTTTGTTTGTTTCTAATTTTTCCTAGACACTACACCATTGGATCCTGGTTTTCTAATTATATTTTGTTCATTATATTTTAAATGATGTAATAGTATTTTAAGAAAAATTAGATTCACTATAGAATGACCCATGTTGAGTTGTTGGAATTAAAGAAGCATGTCCAAGAGTATAAAGTCTCGTGTTTTTGAACCATGTTAAAATACAAACAAATTAAGCATTTTTTTGTTTATAATTGGGTTGGTATTTTAAAATGAGATCCAAATTTTTTATTTTGAGCGTTGGAAGAACTAAAGGTGTTATTTTTAGACTACCATAATTACCTGATAATTTTATTTGGTGGCCCAATGAGTCTCGAGAGCACTGAATACAGAAAATTCCACTTAAACGGATCTGCACAGGCAGTGCATAGTTGTTATCCTACAGGTGCAGTTTACCTTGTGCAATAAATTATTTAATTTATTTCAATAAGATTATATGAATGTTTATTACAAATTTAAATAATGTTTTAATAATAATGATTATGAAGTTATTATTATTATTATTTCATATTAATTAAATGAATGATAAATAATTAATTAAATAACTGTTGAATAAATTAATGTGGCATTTGGGTTTGTCAAAGAATCATTTAAATTAAATGAATTATTTTAGAATTTTTAAAGGACCATTTATTATTAAATAGAGGTTATGGGATTGAGTTTTTCTCATTAATATCATATTAATTATATGGAAATAAATTTGTTGTTTTATGTTTAAATTAAATTAATGTTTTAATAATAATAATAATAATGTTATTACTATTATTATTGTGTTCATTTAATTTAATAAATGTTAAAATATATTAATTTTATTATTAATGGGGTGTTATAAATAGGCGAATTTAATGAGGCTATTGGGTATTTCAATGAAATTATTAATTAAATAAGGAGTTTCGGATTTAATGAAGGATCGTTGTTATTAAATAAAGGTGTTGGGTTATATTAAAGGTTTGAGTAATAATAATGATATTATTATTTTTATGGTTCTATTAGTGTTATAATTATTGATAATAATCGTTATTAATACTAAAAATAATAATATCAATAAATTGTGGAGTTTTGTATGGAATTTAAAAAATGAACATTTTAAAAATAATATTAATGAGGATGCAATTATTATTATTATTATTATTGTGTTAATTTATTATATTCAAGGAATAATGAATTTAATTAATTGTGGAAAAAGAATTATTTTTATTTATTTGAAGTCAAAGATAATTTATTTTAATTGAGGAGTAACATGGAGTTTGATTTTCTCATATAAATGTATCCTTTTGAGAAAGATTAATTAGTGGTTTGGGAGTTAATCAAAGAAATGTATTTTATCATTAATGAGGATGTTTTTTAAGAGAATGTTATAATTATATTAATATTAATGATACTATTATTATTATAATTATTATTATAACTGTTAATGTATATTTATTAATATAATATGGGTATTTTTAGTGTTATAAAATATGGGAGGGGTTTGTCCTTCTCCTCCTCCCAAGAGGTGCGAAACCCACCAGGATAATCTCCCCTAAGCGGTATGATGTAGTGGCTTCTCCATCCACCTCCTCCTTGTGGCCCTCTTCTTCCGGACATCTAGCAGTGTAGGACCCCCCAGACGACCCTGACAGCCATGTGACACCCCCTAATAGCCTCCCTTGCAGCGCATAATGCCCCATTTCCCGGGTACTTCATTTGTGAGATTGTTTATTAAAATATTATTTGGATTTAGTTAGAATTTTCAATATAGGATCTCTTGTGATGATCCTCATCAATTGTTTTGTGGTTTGATGCTATTTTGGTACCCATTTAGTTTTGTCCGAATTTAGGGTTTTTGTTGTAAACTGAATTTCTAGAGTTCTTACATTCTATGGTTGTGAAACGAGGTTCTTGAGATTCCTTAGTCCGTGTTTTGGAAACTGTCACCAATTTTGAGGCGATTCGGGGTAATTATTTTTGTCAATATTTCATGGAGGTAAATAATTACACCATTTTTTAGTTTCAAACCACCAAAATCAGAGTCAAATATTTTATCTGAGTCATTGGTATCTAGCAGTAGGTGTGTAGACCTTGCTGCATTGGTTTGGGTCTTCTGATGTTTTTAGTGATTTGTTGTTTTTGTTGCCGGGTGTGAACACATGAAAATATTAAATTATATATATATATATACATGTGATTTTTTTCCATTTACAACTAATTTCCACAAAGTACATTAAAGTTATGCATAATTAAAATCACATCAACCTGAGATAGGGTCTCAAATCCATATCACATTATTTAATAATTATAGGTTCTTTAAATAAATTAAAATTGTGAGTTTCCCTGCTAATGGAACATAAAGGTTTTCTTGATATGATAATTATTGTTAAACTGATGGTTAGTGGTTCTGTCATATTATTCTTGATTTGGTTTGTCTTTTCATATGTATTCTTGCTTGAGCTGATATATGATATGTCGATGCCTGACACTTTTGATGTCATTTAATAGTGACGCCCACATGAGATAAATGAGGACAAGAACATGTGTTTATTTTTATCATGTATTGCTACTTTGGTTAATGTGATATGGTTAAACAGTTAAATGATTTGAATGGGGCGTAATGGGTTATAGGGTAATTAATTGTAGAATTAATTATCAAGTCATGAGTTGGAATTATTTGTGGCTATTATTGTTTATTGAGAATATTGAATATTTGACATGTTCGGAAAATAAATTGGTAATTGCTAATAAATAAATGATGGATTAATTATTTCATGTTAAATGGAAAATGGTTAATTAATTGATGGTTGGTTAAAAGGATATGATTTAATTAATTAATCATTGAATTAATTAATTTTCATGAATTAAATTAAGATTCAGAATTGATTGTTTGTTATGACTGTTGGCCAATGGTACCTTTTGATGAGTGCTTTTTTCCATGCCTTAAGTTTTCTTGGATAGAGTTTTTTAAAAATATGGTATGTTGTGTGAAATAGTTGGAAAATATCTGGGTCATGTTCACCATGTTTTAAGATGATTAGGACTTGCATGTAAATATTTAATGTTCAGCACGAAATAATCACAGGGTTCTAGACAAGGTTTTTTACACCCATCTTGCGCGCCAATATAACTTTATGGGACTTGGACTGATGCTCCAAATACTCATGGGTTGTGAGACAAGGACTGATGCTCCAAATAATCACGAGGGTGTAAGAGAAGTTATTCTACACCCATTAAATTGACATTGAATTGGGATTCCAATTTTTCAAACATGAAATGAATTAACCGGTTATGTAAAACTATTGGGACATTTTGATTTTTTAATTAAATGTGATAAAGGGTTCAGGCTTATCAATGAATTTGGAGAATCACTATTAGTGGATGGACATAGGAGTGAATAAGTATATTAGTGGATGGGATTGGATGGAGTATATGAATGATTAAATTGAATATTTTATGATGAGTTATCCAAGAAAAATCACAATCATAAATTTGGTCTTTACATTGATTACGTAGACGGCGTTTAGAGACATCTATGGTGTGTTAATTATAAGAGGGATGTTGGACATAGGTAGAATCATGAGAATTTCATAATTTAATGAGGTTTGAATAATTAATAATTGAAAATTATTGTGTAATGACTGTTGAGTATTCATGACAGATGTATAATTTTGCTTCCGAAACCAACTGAGGGATGAAGCAGGTACTTGGATATATTGTTACATTGTACTACTTGCATTATTTATGCATTCTTTCATGTGGTATAAATTATTTATTAGATTTATATGTTTGTGGTAAAAACTAGTTTTTTAGCCTACTGAGATTTATATCTGACACCCTACTCGGGCTTCCTTTTCACTGGGTACCCGAGAAGATTCTATTTAGTTGTAGGTTTGTACAGTTTGCATACACTGGGAATATAAGAGTAGAGGACCGAGCGAACTATCAGGATGCTCGAGGAGACCGCCCTTGGGGCATTGAGTCATTAATTAATTATTTGTATATAGGAATGTAATCCATGTTTGTTTTGTTCCCTTCTTTCCATTTCTGTAACATTAGCATTTCATTCATGAATCTGCTATATAATTGGCATTGGACACTTTTAAAAAATAAGTACTAATTTTCTTCCCTTGATTTAACATTTATTAGACCGCATCCACTATTTATTTCCACAGTCTATTTTTAAACAATGATATGAGGTTATAGTCTCAACACTAACAATTCATATACCCTCACTACTATTCAGTAGCCTCTGGCGTATGGGGAGACGCGCTTGAGGTTATGTGGTGACCGATCCAGGCACCGGTTTTGTGGAGATCAGGGTCAGGATGTTATCAAGTGGTATTAGAGGGGGTTATTTTCCATTTTTATTTCATTATTGGGTTGGTAGACAAGAGACTAGGAATGTGTCAATGCTTGGGTTAATATCCATTTATCGGACTGACCACCCCATGTACGGGAAATGACCAAGTTTCAAGGGATGGGAATTGATGTTTGTAATATTTTAGGTTATGGTTAAAATTATTTAACCTGGAGTGACTGGTGTATTTTCCACTTCTTACTGATTTTGATAATTAAAAAAAATTATTGGCCTGATATGTCATGGAAGTTTCATATGCGCATCATCTTAGGCATGTAGAGATTCGCATGACATTCATATAACATGCAATTTAGTATCATTAGTAGGATTCCTGCAAATTTGGATTTTGTTCCTTAGGTGCAATGTCATGTTATGTTCTACTTTAACATAACTCTATCGATAGCATTCTTTGGTGATATATTTTACATGTATGGGAGATTATATGACATCCTACTTAAGTTATTAGAATGTTTTGTTATTGTGTCATGCTTCTGTTTAATATTATGATGTTGTGTTTCTTCTTATAATCCCATGCTAGAGATGTTTTGATGTGTGAAAGCGATGTTAAAGATAAAATGTTAAATGAATGTTGATTGTTATAAATTGGAGCCAAATGTGAGCGATATGGTGTATTGGTCCTTATCAAATGGTAGATTTCCACCCATGTGTTTGAACATTATATAACCATTATATGATTGAAAATGTTTTTAAATGTAAAACTGCTAAGCATTGATTGAAATAAACTATAGATGGGTTCCTTTTTAAAGAAACCGGATATAATATGTGGGACCCTCAGTGGTCTCCTTTTCAGTAAATGGAATTTAGATGATAAATTTACAGTTTCTATTTTGATAAAACTATATGTGAAATGTTTCAAGCGTATTTTTGTTATAGCATGTCTATTTTTTCTATTGGGCGTTGATTGAAATCCATGTGACTTGTTGTGAAAAATTACATTTGTGTTTTTTTAAATTTATTCAAATGTGAAAAGTTTGAAATGAAATAATTAAAATGTATAAAAAGAAAAAGGGGCTTTTAAACCTCATGATTTCTGTTTTTTGAGACCAAGAGAGATGGTTGGCGTTTATGATTCACAAGGGATTAACCCGTGGTAGGTAGTAACCTTATAATTTTCTATGAAATTAATGTAAATTCGTCCCACTGCTCGAGAGGACTTCATTGTTCTTTGGTGTTATGGTATGCTGATAGGTTTATGCTACAACATTTATGATTAATATTTTACGTGGTGATCGTGGTTTGAGGAAAGTCACACACATGCATTATGTGTTCTGAAATAGCACACTGGTGAGTGAAGGATCTTTTATTTCGACATCATGGACAATCCTATGGTCGGTAGTGTCGCATTTTTTTCAATAAATGTAATGGAAAGAGATGACGATCTTTAAGAATAGAGTTGTCCTGTATTAGTTAAAATAATCTTTTTAATGACATTGGTTTCTCTTAGTGTTCTCTTCAAAATTTGATGACCATGTCCCCTATATTGACCTCTTCATGGACACACTAATATAGCATTGGTCTTATGTCATGCTACGGTTCAAATGTTGTTGGGATTGAATAGTGGTTTTCATCTTGGTAGTATGTGGGATGTGAGGTTTCATTGGGCCACTCCTTTATTCGTGTTGGGGAACGATTGTTTTTTAAATATCCTTGTGATGGATTGACTTGGAAATTTCACCAGTGGTTGGGTAAGGACATCATTATACATGTGGATAGTTTTGGAATATTTTTAATAGAACGCCATTTAATTAAGGGAGATTGGTGGTTTTGGGTCTGTAACAACTTTCGAGGAAATCATGGGCAACCAATTATGTTGGTTGATCGAGATTCAACCATTATGGTTGACATGGTCCCTATAATAGTCTCAAATATAAGCTATGTTTTGATTTTTAACTTATAAAGTGAGCTTTGGATCTAGTTTTAATGGCTTAGTCGTTGGTCTTGTGAAGGTTTAAAGGTGTGTTTGGTTTTGAAAATGCAAAAAGTCAGTTCTAATGAGAAATCATTTCCTTGGTAGATCAGTTGTGTTAGTAGTGGTTCATGATGTCTTCTTGGGGATGAGATGTTTTTATTGTTGGTAGATTGTAAAGTCTCGTGTTTTGAAACTGGGTTAAAATATGATGGTTTTAACAGAAAACCGGTTTATCAGTAGGTCAGTTTATTAAACTAAGATTTGATATTTGATTTAGAGAGTTGGAACACTTAAACATGTAATTTTTGGACTTGCGTAATTACACGTTAATTTTAGCAGGTGTCCCAATGAGTCTTGGGAGTACCAGATTCATAAAATTCCACATAAATTGATTTACACGGGTAGCGCATGGTTTCGTTCCAACCCATGTAGTTTACCTTGTTTAATAATTTATTAAATTTAATTAAATAATATTATATGAGAGTTTTTTATTAATTTAAAAGAGTATTAATAATAAAAATAATGAAGTTACTATTATTATTATTTCAGAATAATTAAATGAATGATAAAGATATAATTAAATGGTGGATGAATAAATTAATTTGTCATTTGGGTATATTGAAGAATCATTTTAATGAATTGAATAGTTTTAGAATTATTAAAGGACCATTTATTATTGAATTAAGGTTATGGGTTGGAGTTTCTATCATTAATATCATATTAATGAGATTGTAATAAATTGGATGTTTTTTGTTTAAATTAAATGATAGTTGGAATAATAATAATAATGTTATTATTATTATTATTGTGTTAATTTAATTAAATATATGTTAAAATATTTTAATTGAATTATTAATTAAGTGTAATAATTAGATGAATGAAATGAGGGTGTTGTGTATCTCAAAAAATTTCTTAATTAAATAAGGAGTTTCTGATTTATTGAAGGATCATAGTTATTAAATAGATGTATTGGGTTATTTCAAAGGTTTGAGTAATAATAATCGTATTTATTATTATTATTATAATGGTTTTATGAGTGTTATAAATATTGATAATTATGGATATTATTATTATAAATAATATTATTAATTAATTGGGATGTTTTAGTTAGAATTAAAAAATTGAAAATTTTAATAATAATAATAAGAGGGATGTAATTGTTATTATTATTGTGTTAATAAATTAAATTAAATTAAAATGATTTTAATTAATTGTGGAAGAAAATTATTATTATTACTCTGAAGCCAAATTGATTTTAATTTATATGAGGTGTAAAGGGGAGTTTGATTTTCTCAAACAATTGTTTCCTTTCAAGATGGATTAATTGGATGTTTTCAACTTTATCAAAGAAACATTTTTTATCTTTAGTGATGATGTTTCTTTAAGAGAATGTAATAATTATAATAATATTAATGATACTATTATTATTATTTTTATTGTTATAACTATTAATGTATATTTTTAATCTTTAATGGTTTGTATTAGACTTACAAATGAAGGGTGGCGTGTGACCTTCTTCTTCACCCAAGCGGCGCGACACCCACCAGAATCTTGTCCCCTAAGCAGCACGGTGTTGTGACTTCTCCAACCTCCACCTCTATGCAGACCTCATCTTCTACACCTCTAGCATTGTGAAACCCCACAAATGACCCACTGTAGCAGTGCGAAACCCCTCAGGTAGCCTCCCTTATTGAGCGCAACTCCCCCACTTTCTCAGGTCTTTCATTTGAAATTATTCTTCAAATTTTTCTATATTTTCAAGGTAGGAACTTCTTTTATGTTCACCATCATCTCTTTTACAGTTTGATGTTGTTTGAGTACCGATTTAGGTTTGGACAAATTTAGGGTTTTTTGTAACCAAAATTTGTGGTGTTCTCTGGTTATAGGTTTAAAAAACGAGTTTCTCTGGATTCCTTGATCCATATTCTGGAAACTATGGCTGAAGGAAAGGTGGTTAGGGCTGATTTGGTTCCTTGATGTTGTTTGGAGGTAAATAATGATACCATTGTTAGGTTTTTCACCACCAAAATACGAGTTTAATATTTTATCTGATTCCTTTGTATCTAGGAGTAGATGTGTAGACCTTGCTACACTGATTTGGGTCTTCTTAAGTTGTTTTGGTTATTTGTTCATTTTTTATGCAGGTTGCACACGTGAGAAAATATATATTTAGATATATATATATATAGACACAAAGGTGGTTCACATGCAACTTTGTTCCATTTGCAAGTAATTACTACCATGTACTTTAAAGTGCTGCATTATTAAAAGGACATCACCCTATGGTAGGGTCCCAAATATTTATCACTTTATTTAATAATTATAGCTTCTTTAAATATTTTGAGAATGTGAGCTTAAATGATTATGGAACAGTTATGTTTTCATGAAATGCTAATTAAAGTTAACATTTTGGTTAGTGGTTATGTCATATCATGCTTTTTATGGTTTGGATTTTTATTTTTCTTCTTGTTGGGGCTGATATATGATATGTCGATGTATGACACTATTGATGTTATTAAATGATGTCTCCCACATAAGATAAATGGGGACTCGATCATGTGTTTATTTTAAGCATTCTTTTCTAATTTAGTTAAAGTGATATGATTAAACAGTTAAATGATTGGAATGGGGCATAATGGGCAATAAGGTAATTAATTGTAGAATTAATTATCAAGTCATCAGTTGGAATAAATTGAGGTTTAATTTCTTATTGAGAATATTGAATTTTTTTCATGTACGGAATATAAATTGGAAATTGGTAATAATTAATGAATGGACTAATTATTACATGTTAAATGGTAAACGAGTAATTAATTGATGACTGGTTAAAGAGATATTAATTAATTAATTAATTACTGAGTTAATTAATTTTCATTCATTAAATTAAGAATGTGAATTGACTTACTGTCACGACTTTTGGCCAGGGGTACCTTTTGATGAGTGCTTGTTTTATATGCATTGTGTTGTCTTGGATGGAGTTGTTTAAAAATGTGATATGTTTTGTGAGATTGTAGCTAGATATATGGTCATTGTTCTGTATGTTTTGATATGATTATGACATGCATGTAAATTGTTAAAGTCCCAGACTAATCACACATTGAGTGGACGGTTCAGACTTTTAAACAATTTAGAAAACTAAATTTTGATTTAATTATTTAATTGGCTTGATAAGAATAAATAATTGTTAATTAATTAAAAACTATTTAGATGTTTAGTGGTTAATTAATTTTTGTCTTTTTACGGGTGAGTTATGTTATAAATTAGTTGATGAATTATTTAACAGATTAGATTAATTAATTTATGAATAAATTAATGGATGGTTTTGGGATCATAGACATGGAATTCTACACCAATGATAAATATATAAGTATGATTGATAAATGGGTTTTGAGATAGGGGCTAATTCTCCAAATACTCATGTGGTTCTAGACAGGGCATTCTACACCCATAATGCATGAAAATATTTTTTTTTTGGTTGGGGACTGAAGCTCCAAATACCCATAGGTTGAGAGATAATGACTAACGCTCCAAATACTCACCATGGTGCAAGGCATGATGTTCTACACACATTAAATTGACATTGGATTGTGGGTCCAATTGGTCGTACATGAAATGAATTAAATGGTTAAGGAAAACTATTGCAAAATTTTTATTTTTGAAATAAATAAGATAAAGGGTTCTGACTTATATATGAATTGGTTAAATCATTGGTAGTGGATAGACCTATGAGGGAATCACTATATTAGTGGTCGGGCTCAAACATGGTATATGAATGATTAAATAGAATCTTTTATGATGCGTTATCCAAGACAAATCACAAACTTGGATTCAGACATTACTTTAATTAATTAGATGGTTTTTGAGAAATATATGGTGAGTGAAATATATGGGGATTTTGGTATTAGGTTGAATATTGAGACTCTTATAATTTAATGATGATTGAATAATTGATAAATGAAAATTATTGAGTAATTATTGTTGAGTATGCATGAGAAATC
This sequence comes from Viscum album, assembly GCA_963277665.1. NCBI lineage: Eukaryota > Viridiplantae > Streptophyta > Magnoliopsida > Santalales > Viscaceae > Viscum > Viscum album. The sequence goes on from OY728119.1 coordinate 723,206,851, forward strand.
TATAATGTAGGTTTATACACTACCTAAGGGCTGAAGCAGGTACTTGGATATATTATTACATTGTTCTACTTTCATTATTTATTCATTATTTCACATGTTTTATATTATTTATCAAATTTATGGATTTAGGGTAGACACTAGTGGTACAGGCCTACGGAGATTTATATCTGACACCCTACTCAGGCCGCCATTGCACTGGTTAGTTGAGTAAATTCTATTTGGTTGCAGGTTTATGTTGTTTTCATATTCATGGAAGATAGAAGAAGAGGACTAAGCGGACACTTTGGATGCTTGAGGAGACCACCCTCGTGGCATTGAGTCATTGATTATTTTTTTATTTTTAGGAATGTACTGAATGTTTTCTTCACTACTTTCAAATTTCGTAATAATTTCATGTCATCAATGCTTCTTCTGTATAATTCTTGTTGGTCACATTTATAAAATGAATACTATTTGTCTTCCTCTTCTTTATGATTTATTAAAATGCTCCCTCTATTTGTTGACATTGTCTACTTTTGAAATATGATATGAGGCTATAGTCTCCACACTGACTATCTATACACCCCTGCAACTAGTCAGTAGCCTCTAGCATACGGGGAGACATGCTTGAGGTCATGTGGAAACTAGTCCAGCCACTGGTTTAGTGGATAGTCTGGTCAGGATGTTACAAATATAATCTAGATAATAGATTCACTTTCTGCACAACATCACCATTCAGTGAGCCTTTTAATTTTTTAAATTATAGTTTTTGGTCAATGAGTGTTTGAATTTATTTTCTAAAACCTTCCAGAATCATTATATTATTCTTGTATCGATGATTTGGTTGATCAATTATTAGGAGATAAATATTTTTACATGATTGATATTCGAACTATATCTCATCATATTAGGGTCAAGAAGGAGGATATTCCTATACGACCTTCTGTACAATGTATGGTCAATATAAATTAGTTATAATTCAATTTCAAATTAGCACTGATCATATTATATTCATGGATTTAATTAATAGATTACTTAAGGATTACAATGATTAGATTATGGATGAATTCGTAGATGATATTAATATATATTAAAAGATCACGGAAGATTATGAATAAAATTTTTGGATGGTGTTTATGACTTGGAGGAAGAGGAAGTTATATGCCAAATTTATAAATATTAAATTTGGATAAGAGAAGAGTCATTCTTGGGTTATATAATTTTAAGAGTGGGTATATCGATGGACCCTTTAATGAATTTATATTAGAAATAGCCTTTACCAGACAATGAATCAAATATGTATTTTTTATTTATATGCATGTAAACAATTAGTGATTTTTGAGAGATTTATCAAGATTGTCTGACCCACTCAACAAGTTGACTTGAAAAAGATATAAGTATTTTTTGATAGATGAATGTGACTATAATTTTATTAAAATGAAGAGAATTTTGATTTGCGCACTTGTACTTACATTTCCCTATAATGGTGAAATTTATGTGATATATATTGATGCATCAAATAATATATTTGGATGAATTCTTATTTAGATTTATGTGGTGATGGATTATTTTTCTCCCTCATAGAATATTCATGAGAAATATTACCTGGCTCTTGATTTGTAGAGAGAAGCTATAATTTTCTCATTGAAGATATAGAGGGAAACAAATTTGGTTAATAACTTGATATATATGCTAATCATTTAATCTTAAATTATATATTTACAAATAAAGTGTTAAATATTCTCCAGAGAATATTATTGGAGAGTATCAATGATTATAACATATCATTACAATACTACCCTGGGAAGGTAAAGAAGGTGGATGATGCTCTAATTTAAAATGTCTTGTTAGTATTTCTATGATGAGGGTTGAAGGAGATAAAATATTTATAGTTTTTTTAATATGAATATTGAAATATTGAATAACGGTAAATGATCTTAAATTAATCTGAAGAATGACCAACCATCCATCCATCGTCACATTAAAATGGAAAATAAGAAAGCTGAGAAATTACAAAAGAAGGCATGTAATGTCCTTGTGTTCAACCATGATATTTCTATGATTCAGAAACCATGTATTCATTCATTCAATACTAGAGTTAAAGAAGCAATTTCTGGATGAAACTCATAGTTCATCATTCTATATTCATCCTGGAAGTACAATGATTTATAAAGATCTGAAAGAGTAATTATGGTTGAATTACATTATAAGAGATATTTCAAAGTAAATATCCAGAATTTTTTCATTCCATAATGTTACAGATACGATAATGAAGTATACGGGTATGTTATAACCATTTCCTATAACATGTTCTAAATTGAAAAACATTAACATGAATTTATTCATCAGACTCCCAAAACATTTCGATGGGAAATGTTTTTTGGTCATAATCGATCACCCTATAAAGTCAAGGAATATTATATCTAGTAAAGAATAATTCTCTATTGATCGTCTTAATATGTTATATATTATGGATTTCATGAGATTTCATGGATTATTACTCACATTATAATTTGTTAATGATCCAATGATTAACTCAATTATCTGGATAATTATTCAATGAGTAATGGATATACAATTTATTTTTAGTAATTTTTATCATACTCAGATACATTTTATATCTAAGAGGACCACTAAAAATATAGATTACATATTACATGTTTTCTACATAGAATTAAATTGTATTGGGGATTAAAACCTTCCATTGGTAGAATTTTTTTACAACAATAGATTTTACAAGAGAATTCAAAGGGATAACTATAAATTTCATTACAAAATGAATTGATTAAATTGAATTTTTTTGATGTAGTTGAAAAAATAATTCTATTGCGACCTAATATATCTAAGGAAATGGTAGATAGTGTTATATATATTCAACAAAACATAGGAAAAGCTCATAGACTAAAAAAGTGTTATGCTGAAACTCATTGATGAGATATTTCGTATTACCTTTCTAAAAAGGTATACATAAAAATATCTCCTTTAAATAATGTTATGATATTTGGGAACAAGGGTAATTGTGTCCTTATATATATTGATACCTTTGAAATTGTTGACCATATCAAGATGGTAGATTATCGCTTAGATATTCCACTGAATCTCAATCAAATTCATGACTTGTTCCATATATATATCCTAATAAATTATATAACTAGTTTATCACATGTGCTGAACTCATTGTTTATACCAAAATAGGACGATTGGTTTTATGAGGAACAGATGGTGGAGATTCTGAATCATAATGTGAGCTTTCTAAGAAATGACACCACTCACATGGTCGATGTTTTGTGATGAAATTATAAAATTACAGAAGTAATATATGAACCTCAGTATGTGATGAGGTAGAATTATCCTATTTTTTCTATTTGAATACTGTAATTTTAAGTGAAAATTTTTATAAGGGGTAAAAATATAATTTTGTGTGATTTAAATATATAGCCCCCTTTAAATAAATCTATTTTCTTTGATAAATTACTTTACATGCCACACCGCCATAAAATTAACCATAGAAATCTTTTGAAATTTTATTATAAGATAGTTTTAACCTATTGAAATTTGTATTTTATTATTATCTTCAGTTAAATATTGGGTATTTTTTATAATTATTTATTTCTCAATGATTAGTGAAAATTAAAATCTTTATAAAGTTGTCTTTAATTTTAATTAAATAAATAAATTTTAAAGTATAATTTTTTTATGGTGATAATATTAAATTAATATAAGATAAATTTTTTTTTAATATTGGGTCATTATTTTATATGATTTTGATATAATCCAACTAGTTCCTAAAAACATATTTTTCTAGAAAATGGGTTTTCATCACATATTTTGGGATTATTTTTTATATTAATTTATGAAATAAATATTAATAGAATATTATAAAATGGATTAAATATTTTGTATAATTTTATTCATATATAGTGAATTTTACAATTTTATTTTTAGGCATTATGAGTAGTAACAATGGTAATCTTTATCACTTTGGTGGAAGGTGAATTAGAAAATTACGGTCAAAAATTATTATTATTATGCATAAAAATTTATCCAAACAATTAATTTATTTCAGTTTTATTGTACTGATTCGACCATATCAATAATAACTTATAATTAATGAAATTTTATCCCTCATTCCTTTTATAGTGATCATTATATTATTTTTAGTAATGAAATTACCAAATTCTTAGTCCCTGTATATTAATATATCCTGACTTTTTCATAGGATTAAATTGACCGAAATATCAATTATAAATGTTTATTTGAATTATTATTTATTTTTTTATCATTTAAATTTATATTAAATTTTCTTTGATTAAATAATATTCTTAAATTCTTACACGATGACTACAAATTGATTTTGCAAGTGGTAGCAAAATAATGTATATGATTCTCAAATAGATAAATGTAATATTTTTTTTGTGTTATTGTTCCGAAAAATATTTATACATAAATATTACATATTATTTATCTTCATAAGATTTATATTCTAATTAAATATTTATCTTGATAACATTTATGTGAAATTAAATGGATATTTTCAAAAATGGTATTAATCATATTTTATGAAAATAATATTTTATAATAATATTTTTTAATGATAAAAATATGATAATGATTCAAGTGTATAATATATGATCTAATATTTATTCATATTCCATTTGTGATCTAATTTTCACCTTATAAGTACATTTAATACCCTTTAATATTGAAATATTTGTTACCATGGTTATGGTTAAAAAATTTATGTTGTGGTTAATAACAAATATAAATTTTAAAATGATACCCAAACCTATATAAATTATGTGGGATACTTATATTAGGACCAAATACTCTTTATCATATATAAAATTTCATTTTCAACCACTTTTCTATGAATTTTACTTTATTATATTTAAATATTTTTTAAATTTACAAGACTTCCCCTACCCTCACTTTTAAAAAGACACCCCTTATATCCTTTCCTAACACCAATTTGAGTCCTCATACTTGATAAAACCCTAAATAAATCCCTACTCCACTTACCAATGCATGAATTATAGGTTACATTTTTCTTAAAATACCATTAAAATGGTATTTAAAAATGAATTTAATGGATGTAAACCGAAGAATTGGTAATATTCATCATCGACACTTTTAAAGTTATTTTTTATTCCTAATCCAATAAATCATTTGTATCTATCCAAAAATAGTAAATATAGTGTTATAAATGTACTTATATTTTATTATTATTATTGTTATGAAACCCTTTTACATCACTATTCCAACCTATGAAAAGTGAAAAAAAATGATTTTATGTATGTACAACTAAACATTTCTATGTAGTGGTTTAATTCATCTTTCACCGCAAAATTATTTATATGGTAATAATTATGTAACTAATGAGTATATTCAATTTTATGAAAATGTTATGGTTTATAAAATATAGAAACTAATTTTCTTTCTTACCTTACGTTATTTTAAAAAACTGTAACGTTACTTGTGAATATTTGTTTACTACCACCTCCAAAAACTGATGTATTTCGTTTTTAATTGCTTATTTTTATGGATGGTAATAAGGATAGATTGTTGGTACCAAATTTTGTATAAGGACAAAAATGGACATTTTAGATCCAACCAAAGGGCTATTTTTTATTACGGAACAATCCCATGATTCCCAAGGGAGGTGCATGTATGTTTCGAGGATGGAAAGCAATATGGGATATTTCACACTAGATCATGCACCCAATGAGACATTAAATAGAGTCTTTTTTGTCCACCTTCCTAAATACTCCAAAGGGAGAAGTGATTACGAAATTTGTATGGTGCACAATATTTGAAATTTAACTCAATATTTTATGTACCTAATATGACGTCAATATGTCACTTGCATGCATTCCACCTTTCACACCACCACAAATGTTTTCAGCTATAAATAGAAGTGTACCCCCACACATTAGGGGAAGGTTATGAAAGTTTACCATTCACTCTTCTACATTAATGATGACTCTTTAGTTACTGTGTGAAAGACATGGACTCAAGGTATTGGATCTTGAACGATAGGTCTCTCAGGGGTCCTTTTTTAGGAGGGCCCACTAGGGCTTATCCCTCACCCATTTAATTTCACTCTAAATAAATTATGTGCAATAAATTCCTCCTACACAAACATTTTCCATTATAACATACCAATGTAGAATGAATGATTCCCCCTTGTGTGTATCCATTCATTTTTCAAAGCCCCTCATCTTGTGTGAAACATTTTAGTCTTGAGTGTTCCCCTTCTTCTGCACTCCATGACTCATTCTTACCCTAAAGCACCATGACTGAGCCACTCTTACGCGCGACACCCATGTCTCATATTTCTCCCATACAGCCACCAGGATTGTATGAATTGATTTCGAGGTCCATTGAGAATTTCTTAATGTTGAATTGTTTTTCATCAGGCTTCTTATCATAGCCACGATAATGGCTATTGCCTCATCCCATATCCATTCTAACATTATACCCAAAATTGATCACTCCATAATCCCATATCCACATGGAATTTATGGTGCCTTCCCTTTACCAACGGTTAATGTGAACTGAATATGTAATCCCTAGAGGTCAAGAGAGAATCCTCCCGGTCTGAGATATAGGACATTATTTTACCAAACACCCACGTCTATGACACATGATGTTAAAATGTGATCAACCAAGCTGTGACAAGTCCAGAGAGGACTATGAAGGGGATGCCCACCATCGCCTTCTCACCCCCTTCTCCCTATGATCGTTTTTCCCATGCACTCCTCATCCAGTATTTATATAAGCCATGACACCCTCTTATGTGGTGTTTTAGGAATGATGGACATATCCTCCTCATACATCTAGAAACCAACCATTCTCATCGGGCCACCCTCATGAAGTAAGTTCCAATCGCCTCTCCCTAGGCCGCTAACCTCACAAAATCCCCACCCCATCCCCATAGACACACCTTTTGTGATGTGATCGTCAACTCTTGGTTGCCGCTTTTTTCTCCCAACAAGCATGAATCACGTGATCATAGTGTAAAAAATGACCATGATATCCTCTTTGGTCCTCCATAGAGTGTAATCCTCATCCCCTAATGCCAAACTATGTGGTTTTTGATCATTTCACTTTCTAGACATAGTACATATGATGAATCTCTAAGGTTCAATCCCACCACCCATTGGACCCAACAACTTCATGTCACCTCACACTCTTCCTGAATGATGTTAAATTGTATTCCCCTTTAGTCCAATAGGATATTAAACAGTATTCTTTCTAACTACATAGTTTTTGATCCCTCTCTCCTTGATAGTGTACATAAAAATCCACCCTAAGGTTCAACCCCAATCACTAGTAAAAATTGGTGTCCCCTTTTTTGATACCCATATCCTTGGTTCGCCACTTATTTGTGTTAGACTAGTTCTTTGGAAGCTAACCTTGCTAACAACAAGTAAGGCCCAGAATGTCATCGGGTCATTATCCTTTGTGTACACCCTGATATTATATCCCCATATTCTAAACTGTGTGTATTTTTATTCTCTACTATTCGGATATTTAGGAAGAATCCCTCAGGTCCAACCCCATCACTTATGTCCCATCCTGGTCTCTCCCTTAAGACTTTGTGTTTTGGGAAGGTCATTTCCCAACCCAGAGGTTCTACTTCCCTTTTGTCCCATTCATGCATCCATTCCCATGGGCTGCCTTTTCAGGTGACCCATAACCTCACATTACTATGTGGATGTTGATTCCATTCCACAGGGATACGTAGGAAGCCTCTAAAATGTTAAAGACCAACATTATCATCATCTTCGCATCGGTTTCATCCCCAATTGTCTGATCCTTTGACACTCCATCCATATCCATCCGGATTCCACCTGGGCTAGCACATCCTAGGGAGAAAATTACATCCATATGGGAATCTAAACATGTGTAAGCCCAATTCGTTTCATTTATCATTTATAGTACCCGGTCCACTAACCATGTGTAAGCCCCATCAAGTCTTCGGGTTGTTTTCAATTGTGTACGCCCCAACCCCATGATTCTCCCTTTATCAATTCATGGGTATTTTCCATGTTTCCTATATATGTTACATAGGATACCTCCACAATATTCAATATATACTGATGGTAAACCTTGGTCTCCCCTTTTTCGGGATCCAATCATCCTCAGGTCTGTCCTCATTGGGTGTCTTGATCCACCCATCTGGTAAACCTCCTAGGTGCTCCCTTCAAAGGATGTACAATTTAGATCCACTCCCATAAATATTCCAATCAGTCTAATCTGTCTCCTCTAGATATTAAACTCATGACATACCCCATGTTAATACATGGATTCCATGGAAAAACTTGGAGACATGCCTATGGAATATGATTCCCCAAACATGATGTGGGATGCCTCGATCATGCGCACACTCGAGAATCACTTTTGTAGAGGGGCTGAAATCCTAGTGTACTAATGATAAAACATCTAGGCACACCCATGATGCCCAACATGACTAATCCCCGGACTAATGTTTGCTTCCCTAAAATGACCCATGCAATATTCAAAAATAAGAAGTGTAATTAACCAGCATCCACAAAGATATGGCACCAAGAATAGTTTCACGAATAACGTCTTAATATTTATGGGAGACCCAAACAAATCAATGAATTATGAGGAGGAATCCATGGAAGGAGGAACTGACATCTAATAATACCATTTTGATCAAGGAGAAAACATCCCTTAATAAGTGATGGATGTCACCCATCATTGTAAAGCGGTAATGTATGAAAACAACCAGCGTATTGTAACACAATGATTTGAACCCCAGAGAAAGCATCAGAAACTGAAATAGTGAACCCGATGTGAATATTTTCTTCAATATAGAGGTTTGTACCATTCGAGACATTAGAATATTAGTACGTAACTAGATCAAGCTATCTGGTGCCAGGTCATGCCAACCAAATAGTGGACCTGGCGTGAAACTCACCAAGAGTTAGAGTAGTTGACCGTTGTGCATATCGATCTGTGACATTGTTATCGTGGATCTTTCTATCCAACAAAGGATTATTGAATGGTGTTGGGAATTAGGCACCACATTCATATTATCTATAATGATGGGTGAACAATCTTGCGTTGTAGGACTCAATCTCGGGCAACAAGAAATTGATCGTCTACCGCCCGTGGATGTAGGGGTAGGGGAAATGCCAACATGATAGTCCCACATGGATCCATATCTTCTGTTGCATCTTCCAAGACCACAACTACCATACTCCCATTCCCCTTATCACCCTCTAAATTTATTCATAGGAGTTTGATTAATACTCTTTTCCATTGATATGAATAGATGGGGGTTATACCATCTAGGGATATGGCGCTTCAGGACCTGAAGGCTTCTGTTCCCATCAGTTTCGTCCGCCCAAGGGTTTTGCACGGACTCTTTTCTCCCAAATACAACCTTCTACAGTTTTGGGAAACTTCCCCTAAGCGTTCATATGATTGTATACCTTATGAGAATAAATTAAGGGATGTTTGAGCCCACCTACCAAAGACTTAAGCTAGAAATCCACTGAGGATGTATCCCACCTAGATGCATTAGAATCAAGATATGGTCCAACATACTGAAGATTAGGTGGTCCCTACCCCTACATTGCCATCACTAGTTTGGATGACTTGACGTTTACGTTGATTGTAATCATAAAAAGACACCTGCCATGGGGAATCATATTTCGTGGCTCCTATGGCTCGATCATCCACTATTGGGTGCAATTGGCCCCCTATTGAGGTTCATGAGCAGGGGAAGATTCCTATCCTAAAGCAGGCATGCTTCCAATCTCTGTCTAGATTTAGGCACCTGCCACCTCAGAAGATGGTTCAGTTGACCTCCTTGGACACCGATGTGAGTAGAAGTAGGTGCTAGCTGATATACGATGATGATATCTAATATAGAGTTCCTCCCAATAACATCACCAATTAGAGTGGAGGTTCTCCCTACTCCCATATCCATCATTGAGGGGCTCCCCATGCCACTATTATTAACTCTAGTGGAGGCACTACTGGCTTCATCAACACTCTACATGAAGGTACTCCCTATGCTCCTAGTTTTAGGAACAAAAATATCTCTTTCCTATCAGGTTATAAACACTAGGATCTTCCTCACCCTTTCACCTACCGTCATGGAAGTCCGCCCTGTGTTCTCACCAACACTAGAGGGTACATCCATTCATCATCAATGGTTATCACAATGATCCTTCCCATATCCAGTATGATCAAAACAAAGGTCCTTGTCATACCGAGGCAACTAGAGATGGTCGAATTGAAGGACCTCCCCACACTACATATGACCACCATGCAGGTCCTCCCCATGTTCTTTCCATCTCTATTGAAGGCCCTCTCGGCTATAGCATATTCAATATAGGAGGTCCTCTGTGTGTTCCATTTTACATTTTCCCAAGTGCTCCTTGAACAATAGTTTGGCCAAATGGGGGTACTCTCCACTCCAACACCAAATAAAGGGGAGGTCCTCCCCATGTGAAAAATCTATCCTACCCTGAAGAAAAATCATAGTGAAGAAGGGTATGTTGTTTCTTCCAAGGGAGGAATCTCGAGAAGCCTCAAACCACAATCAAACCCAACTTTTCATATTTTTTAGGAAAATGTGACTCGAAGAAGGATCATTCACCATAATCCTCTATGTCGAATGATGGAGAAGGAAAATGAATATTAGCCTCATCCTTATTGAAATTAAGGTCCAACAGATCCCTGTATCCCTCTGAAGATACATATAAGAGGAGGAATATTTGGCCACTTTCCAAGGACTGGTTGTGCAATCCTCCTTATAATAAATATGATCATTATCTACCTCAACAAGTGATCATAGAGAATTATTCTAGGGACCAATAGTAGAATAAAAATAATGTGACCCACCTCCAAAAACTATAGCCTCTGTGGGGGAATTAGTGTTCATTAGTCCATCATATAGGTATGTGGTGGTACAATCAGCCCATTCTTTAAAAGATAGCACAAGATGTTGCGGTTTTTTAGCACATGCACTGTAATCTCTAACATCCATTCTACCATCACTATGGTCTCCTTTAGTTCCATTACCAGTCCCACAACCACCTCCAGTTAAAGAATGGGGAATTCAAGGGCTGGATCGTGAGTCTGAGTCGAGATGTTTGTGGGACATTCACCAAGAGGAACATTTCTTAGAGATGTTCTTGCAAGTTTCAACTGCAAACTTCAACATTATAGAGTCCCTTACCTAGGATAATGATATGTGCCTCCACAAAACCATATGAATGATTCATTTATTTTTTCATCGTCAGCAGTAAGCTTACCCCAAGAGCTGGGAACACTATGAAGACATTGGCTAGAAATTACTCTTGGTCATGTTTGTTGTGCTTTTTATTGCACAGTTCCATATGTCACCCGGTCATCATCATGCCCTCAAGCAGTAATGCATCTAGAGATTTACAGTGATTTTTTGAATTATAAAGGCGGATTACCCACACATCCATATCCATAGTTGAGGGAATTATGTTACCCTTTATTTCAATAATATCCAACACTAACCCAAATTGACAAGTGATGTTGAGGATATGCATCCAAGCACAATTGTGATTAACAAGGATGACCTATTAGGGATAGAATCCATGATTAGACTCTTTGAAGATGACAATCCTCAAAGGGTGGTACCACACATATTGGATCCTTTGGGCAGGGTTACTCACCGACAATGAAATTTACGGGTCCTTCCTACAAGTTTTGTGTCATTGTGCATCGGTCGGGACCCCAATAATGTTAAAGATAACACTAGGACTATCAAGCCATCAAGCCCATATGGATCAAAAATATATATCTAAGGTGACCCTAAAAAGGATATGTTGTGTCAATAGATCATAGAACATAAAAATATGGTCAATGACATTCTCACTAAATGTGATGGAGAACAGCGACCAAATTACGATAATCCTCGACCAGTGCAGCAGGGGCATGTAAAGCTGCCCCTAGTGAGTTGCCTCCAGGTGACCTTTACCATACTACCCATATAGACAGAGTATTGTATGGATATTATGGAAAGGGAGTGTGATATGAATCACGAAATCAACCCAAGATTCATGATAACCCACCTTGGGACCCATTTCAGCTTCCCCTAGCCACCCCAAGGGTCATTTCCCCAGTAGTCCTTCAAGTCACCCAACCAGCCGCATCATGTGTTTCTAGGAATGCTGACCATGTCAGAGAACCTTCCCATGCTCTGGTGGTCGGATACCCTTGTCATGATCGGAATCCCTGTCTCTAAGACTTGATGGCAGCACTAATTACACACCTTGACGACGTTGAAACTCGATAAGTGGTAATATCACCTAATGAAAATCCATATCTTGAATGGGAGGATAATATGAAAGAACCCCTGGGTTTTTGTAAATCCCACCTTCTCCACTTTTAATGGGACAAGTGACCCATTATAAATTTTGGACAACACTATTTCATGATTTGGACCCATGATGGGAACTCCATCACAGTAGTAGGCTGAAAAACTCTGGTGTTTTGTTCCAACATTGGAAGGACCCACATTTTCCTTGTATGGATAGTTACCCATTGGATCAACAGCTTTTAGGGAAGAACTACAAATAAAATTACTTTACGAATTCAATTACACCACTAGGAAGACTAGTATCACTTACCTCTTCAATTGAAAATAGAGGTTGGATGAGTGGGTCACAAATGTCCTCGCCAGGAGGAAGGGTCTCACCTATTTTCTTGATACACTGTAGAATAAAGAAAATTTTCAAAAGATGTGAATGGGGAATGTGAGTGCTGAACTACTCCCTTATCTCATCACTCATAACTTCCTAGGCCAGTTATAGGATTCCTCTGACAAAGAAAAACTTTTAGAGGAAGCCTTGAAGCAAGTCAAACAGGTAGGACCAATGCCTCCTATGGCTCCCACAAGAAGATAAACCATGGTCGAGACTGACGTGGTATTGAAAATAAAGGTCCCTGGGCACATTGAATTATTATGGGTGTATCCACCTCCACTAATTCGCAAAGGCCTTCCACCTGAGGTGTAGTCTCTAGCTCAGCAGCACCTGCCTCAGAATCTGTTAGCCACTCCTTGTGATGATCCACCACCACCAAGGTGAGATAATCAGGTTCCACTTCCTCAGTAGGCTTTTTTGGCCCCTTTTAAGGGATAGGATCACTATGTTTTGTTCCTAGATTAGAAGAACCAGATCTACTCATTTAATGAGGCTTAGATCCCTGGTTATTTCTAAAGCACCATGGACTTGGGATTCATGTGGTTTTTAGAATTCAAGATTCCCAATGAAGTGGATCTCACTGATCACCATAATTACTACGCTTATCACTAATTCATTTTGCATAACCTCAAGTAGTGCTATGTGTTTTAAGACAGGATAAAATAAAATGTCAATAACAACATATCCAGGTTGGGTCTAGCACTAGCACAGGTGGGATGTGTGTTTATAATTCATGACAATGTCAATGAAGGTGAATGGAAGATGGATTCTAACCACGGGTCTCAATAATATTATGCTCGGATGGCTCAAAAGGCTGTTTCTGATTCCCATTTTATTATCTATGTCTGTTTGGATCAGCTCGAGCATTTAGATGTCACTACGCTACCTCCTGCAACTCCCTCTACATCAACATCTATGTCGTCATTCTCTTCTAAGAAGGGAAAGCATAAATGATGCAAGGGAAAGAAAACACCCCATCAATGACATTATTATCCCATTATCTCAGAGACTTCATGCCCCTAGAGATTATAATTTCCCCCAAAATCTTCTCTAAGTTGGAGGATTCCTTATGTGATGACAAAGTGTACAATTTGGTCAATTTCATTGAATGGTATACCCCTCTATGGGTCCCGATGACAAAGAGATTCATGTGAAACCTCCCAACATCCTCAGTCAACACCAGAACCTACAATGACATGGGTATGTTAATCATCAGAATGAATTGGCCTATAAATCCAACTGATATTTTCATTCCATAGACACTAGACAGCATGCCCATCATAGAGCTTAGCATGTGTAACCTTATCTTATCATTTCATCATATTCATCTCCACCTCAACATGTACTCTTTCATTTGAAAAATCCACCATGACCACACTATTATAGTCCTTGTTCAATTGTGGATGGACTTTAGTCATCAGGACATCATCCTGTAGCTACTCTATGAGGTCCGACAAGTGAGTAGTGGGAAATTCCCAGCACTAGCTAGAATCTTCCGGTTCAACCAACAGTGCATGTCATACCACTTTCCATGGAGAGACCATATATTAGCAAACTTTTACTCCTGTAATAGAAATATAATTTACTAAAACATCTCTATAGTATTATTATGAGACTCTTTATCCTATAGACTCTCTTCGTATCATCGGATATACATGAGGCACTTGTAGAGGCATTAAGAAGCTCCCAACAGTTTGAGATAGAATTAATAGCCACAGAAGCCTTTCATGTTGAGGTTGTCGATCATGTGGAATGTCTGGCCATCATATTTTTAATTGGAGAAGATAAAGGTTCTCTTATACAAGACAATATCCACCAATTTTACATAAACTATCAGTTAAATAGTGTATATGTATGTCATTGTCTAGTAAGCACATGTTCTGGGATCAATCTTATCCAGACCTGGACACTCTGCAAGATGGGGATGTCTAAAACATATCAGAGTCCCTCAGACCTGAAGATTCATGGTTATGATAGGATGGACCATACAATAGTTTCCATTGTCTTCCTAAAGGCCTAGTTTGAGGGCCTAGTTTCTAGCACCGAGTTCATGGTTAGCTCACAAGACACCACTTAAAATGTGTTGATGGGTAGATCGTGGCTCCACTTGCATCTAGAAAATCCTTACTCATATAATCAATGCCTAAAGTTCCCCCTTAATGGTTGAGTAGACATACTCAAAGGTGATGTTTCTCCATTTTCCTCATCTGAGTCCCATTACCTGAATGTTGACTACAATAAGATAAAGGAGAAGTAGATTCACACTAATGAGGTTGAACATGCTCTAGCTGCGACCAACCCATAGAAGGACCTAGATGATGCATATGTCTCCCTGATTTACCTATTAGAGGCCAAAACCCAAATCATGCGGTAATGGTTTGGTGTCATAGGGATGTGGGGGAAGTGCATTACCAATTCTATGGAAAGCCAAAAAATCTATTTGTCTTCCTACACAAATCAAGCTCGGGTGATCCTAGAGCCCCCTTCTCTTATAATGTTTTGGGTTATCTGCCCAATGGAAACAGAAATATGTCATACTTTATTTTTTCACTAAGATGGGATAAATCGGATCAAGAAGGCACAAAACTATTTCTTTTATATTATCAAATGTGTCAGCTTGGGATGAAGACCAGACGGGATCGGGTCCACAAGTTTCGTCGCCATAGTCTCAGAAGTGCAGGAGTCCTTTGATGAGGTTTACATTACTGCTCAGGCTGGCACCAGTGTCCCATCAGAATCTATCAACTCAGAAGAGATACCTCATTCTGATGATCCTCCCATCGTGGATGAGGATGATTATATGAATAACACCACTTCTATATTCGAAGAGGATGTATCCACTACGGTCAATGAATTGGTATAGGTGAATATCGATACCAAGATAGAGCTGAAACTAACAATAATCAGCATTTTTATTACTATAGAGGAGAGTTAACAATATTTAGATTTCCTAAAGTAGCATTATAATGTATTTTTCTACAGTTATGAAGAGATTTTTAAACTAGATCCTCAGGTTGTCATTCACCATTTCAGTCTTTCTGTAAATCATCATGGGATGAACCCACCTTCCAGAAAGATGAACCCTTCTCATGGTCCCATGGTAAAGGTTGAGTTTGATAAGCTCACCAATGTCGACATCATTAGGGAGTTCTAGTACCCAAGATGGTATGCTTACATTATTCGTATTAAGAAGAAGAATAGATAGATCAAATTCTGCATTGACTTCTAGGATATCAACCATCACTGTCTCAAAGATAATTTTCTCTCCCATGAAGTAACTATTGATTTACACAACCGATGGGTTCTAGGATCTATACTCCATGGATGTGTATTATAGTTAAAATAAAATTTGAATGGCCCCTTAGGATGAGGAGTCTACTACCTTTAGGGAATGACAAGGTACTTTCTTCAACCAGATAATGCCCTTCGATGTAAAGAATGTAGGTGGCACCTATCAGCATACCATGCACCTAATATTCAAAATGATCCTCAGGATGTCAGTGGAATGTTATGTGGATGATATGTTGGATAAATCTCTCTAGCATCAGGACCATATTAGAGATCTTGAGAAAGCATTTTTTACCTTCATTTCCACCATCAGAAGATGAAACCCCTAAAGTTTACCATAGGGGTCACCTCCAAAATCTTGCTTGGATTCATTATTAGATACATAGGCATTGAGATTGATCCAGAAAATATCAAGGCCATCAGTCAAATATCTCCTCTGTGAAATCATTGGGAGCTCTATGTATTTCAATGAAACATAGCCTACATACACAGATTCATTTTAAATATGGCTGGAATGTGTAAGCTCTATTCTATGGTTATAAAGAATGGTTCCGATAATAAATGGGATAAGGAATGTCAAATATCTTAGGAAGAAACCATGAAGTTCCTTATACAACCATTGGTTATGATGTCTCTAGTTTCTGGAAAGTATTTGGTCCTTTATGTGACCGCTTTGGAATGATCCCTCAGCACACATCTCACCCAGAAGAAGAATGAATGAATATAGAACACATTATACTATCTCAGCAGCATTCTCTTCAATAAAAATACTGGATATTCCTTTATCTAGAAGAGTTACCTTGTGTTGGTATTTGGATTTTTGAAACTGTGACATCACATGAAGCACCATGAGATATAGGGGGTGTCCCGAGTGGACCTGTTGAGGTACCTTATGAGCCACATCAAGTTAACTAGTCATCTAGCTCGGTGGTCAGTGATCCTTAAACAGTTTGACATCACGTTTTCCCCCTAGAATGTTGTTAAGGGAAAATAATTACCAGACATTCTTACCACCCATCAAGTCTCTATAGAGTAGTCTCTAGATCATAAAATTCTAGATGAGGCAATCCTCTCAGTGGATCAAGACACTATCTGTTGGAAAATTCACTTTGATGGTGCTTCCTGAATCCCTAATAGATGAAGACTCAATGATTCTAGACTCAATAGAGTAGAAATGGGTATCTTCTTCATCACACCTTCACGACCTATGTTTCCATATTCATTCCTATTTTTAGAAGGTTGTATAAATAATGTGGAATATTATCAGGATCTCTTCCCTAGCCTTGAGTTATAACTAATGATTGATGTTCCCAACATTCATGTGAAAGGGGACTCAGAAATGGTCATAAATTAGATCAATGTTGACTACATTGTCATGAAGTCAGAGATTTTATCTCCAGTAGAGCATACTAGCAAGATGATTGCCGCATTTCCTTCTCGAACAGAAGTTAATAATGTCCCTCGATCATAGAACAGTCAAGTTTATACCCTAACCATCCTTATCGCATCTCTTGTAGTGACTAACCGGTATGATTCGATTATCCATGTGGTGCATGGATGGTTCATCTCTCCCGCTAATTAGGATAATGCTGATATCCCACAAGTAAAACACCTTACCATCAGCGCCTCTACATTGGGACCTCCCCCCTACTGTAGTGTGGGAGGAGAACCCTGACTAGAAAACTCTATTTATCGAGTATCTCCAGCAAGGTAGTCTCTCAACAAAACAGATCGAATGTGAGAAAATATGATGGTGTGTTGTGAATTTAAAACTCCATAGTGGTCCCAGTCTTGAGTAGATCTTCTACATATGTGAGTTTGATGAGATTCTCCTCTATTTCATCCAAGGAGATGAGATTTCTCAGGTTATGTTGGAGGTTTATGCCAGTTCTTTCAGGGATCATTTGACATGGATGAAACACTCTCATTAGATCTGAATATTGGGAAATTTTTTCCATAATGATATGTGACTATATTGAGCTTTCTAAGAGTTTACATGCTTCCAAATCCATGCTAATTTTGGGCATCAACCTCCAGATCCCCTCTATATGACCATATATTCTCAGTATTTGGATGTTTGGGTACTTGATGTCGTAGGACCATATCTTCCTGCAACAAATCAATAGGTTAGGATCATCCTACAGGCTTTGTATTTCTTTACCAAATGGTTGGAGGAAATTCCACTCAAGGATGTGAAAACATATTCTATTGTTGAGTTCATGAGCTCCAATTTCATCCACCAATTGGGAGTTCCCCACGTTATTCTCACTATTAATAACATAATCTTTTGAGAAGATAAGATAAATAAATTGTACTCAAAGTAAAATAGCCATTATAATAATACATATTTCTATCATGGGAAAGAAAATAACAAGTTATAGGTGTCCAAAAATCCCTCTTTAACATCTAGTAGAGGATGGTTGGTCAGAACAAGAAGAGTAGGCTGGAAAAAATCTCCATTACACTCTGGGATTACAAGATGACAACTTGTAATTGTACTCATTTGAATTTATATTCCATGGTGTACAGAACAGAGGCAATCCTCCCCAAAAATATTTAATTATTCTCATTAGAATAGATATCTACGATCAGTAGGCAACAGAAAAAGTAGTCAAAATCCATCTGGTTTAACTGGAAATGATTGATGAGAACATGATTCATGACTTGCACAATCTGGAGAGGCATCCAAACAATATAGATAAGGAATTCAATAAAAAAAATCCCCTCACTCTTTATCACAAGGTGACAAATTATTTTCCCTAAGAACACCAATGATACCATGTAGGAAGCCATAGAATCAGGTGACCAAATTGGAGGGACCATACATCATTCCCAAGGTTTACCCCAATGGTTCATACTATATGATCATTATGGATGGTGAGTGTATTAATCCCTCCACCAATGAAAAATTCCTAAATTTGTACTTCGCATGAGGGCCCTCTGGTCCCACATGATGTTAAACTATATTATCATCCTACAAGATGTTAAATTTCATATCCCCATCCTGTCGGATGTTGAACATCTCATCCTCATCCTTTAAGAAGATAAATTGTAAGTGGTCTGAGCTCTATGGCCCAAAAATAGGATCAGGTTCCTCCCACATGATGATAAACTATGAACTGTGGACACACCCCATGGTCTATGATCTACTACCCTAAACTAATATCTCCCTCGTCCTTATCATGTGATGTTAAAATACACGGGTTCAGTGACCCTTTACGTGCCCTATCATTTGGATCTCCATAATTTTTCACATCCAAATGGACCACCTTAGCATCTTGGTCGCATGCCACTTTGGATCACATATCATTTTTAAGACAATGTCCTGGAGGATCTTGAGGGACAATTTGATAAGAGTCTCACATTGTGAATACAGTCAGCGTTTGATTCTCAATTGTTTATTCCCATTCAATGGGTGTAGTGATTAAATTTTTTTCTTCCCTTATATCCCATGAACACAAAATTAATCTAGGAATCTACGGTTTTAGCTCTACAAATAAATATCATTCTACATCCTTATCACGTGACATTAAACTGCACATCATTTTCAAGAACTATGTATGGCTTGATTCCCATTTTTATGGGATACATAGGAATGCCCAAACGTTTCATTCATGGCCCAGCCTCAGGTCCCTTGACCTTTCCTAGAATCTTATCAAATGTTTTAACTTATAATTGTGTGCTGTGGTGTAGACTCTATGTCGTCATTCTTATCTAGATATATTTTTCATGGAATAAACATCCCCTTGTGACATTCCTCCATTCGACATCTTTTCCACACAATGTTAAAATAAAAAACACTTTTAAAACTATGTGTGGCTTGATTCCCATCCTCATGGATACGTAGGAATTCCCATAAATTTTATCCTCAGGTCCAGCCAACAAATCTCTTCTCCCCTCCCTAATTTTATTTCTTTTAACGGGGTTCATACGTTGTGATGTGGACTCCTTTAGTCCTCATTCATTCCATGTTTAAAACGGCCATACCATGTTCCCCTCCTTCCAAAACGTCTCTCATTACATCATCATTACTACATGATGTTGAACTACATAAAAGTTGATAGAACTACATTTTACTTGACTTCCATCGTCAATGGATACATAGAAACCCATGAACGTTTCGTCTGTGGGTCCAACCCTATTTTTTAAGAAATATTCTCTTCTTTCTGTACCCTTGGACCATGTTTTTCTTGGGTTATGTAGTGTCGTGTGGACTTATGTCTTCATTCACATTGGGATTTCAATAATCACACCACATACCTCTCTCTTAAGATCTCTCATTCACTGTTTCCTCCCATCGTCTCCTTGAGTAGTCTTCTCTGGACTAGGCCCCTTGACCATTTTTGTTCCTTTATCAATGTTCTTAGATTTACATTTTTTTAGAACGTAGAGTGTTGAATTCTGCAAGGACATGTTTTTATCCACCACCATGCATCTTGTGTCCCATTATTTAGGGTCTCATCATATTTTAAATCTGAAATGACCCTTATATGGTATGGATTCTTGGACATAAGGATAACGTACTACTTTGGGCCAACATCCCAGAAGATTTTGTATGACATTATGAGACAGGTTCTATGTAGAGAATATGGTCAGCCGTCAACACTCATTTTTTATTCCCACTTCAGGTCACATGATATGGATTCTGTGTTTTGAACATGATAAATAGTTATCCTTTATCATTATTCCATTACCATTATTCCCCAAATATTTGTCGCATGATTCACTTCCCTTTCCATTCCATCGTTTTTAAGTGCAATTTCAACACCCTTGGTGTCATCCCTCCATGAACGTATGTGAATTAAAGTGGATGAATTAGTTTTTTGAAGGTCATTTTTGACTCCACACCATTTCCCTTTACTGTGTATTCCATGTTTTCCAAAAATATTTTCTATTCATCATTCCCACATTGTGAAAAGTTCATGTGGGCTTAGGGATTTGGTCAAGGCTTACCCAAGCATGGAGGAATCTCAAAACTATATGGTCAGAACTCTACAACCTTAATCTATGATCTGACCAACTTTACCACATGGAATTAAACTATATGGTGTGTTAATTACTACATTTTTCTTGATTCCCATATTCATGGGATATATAAAAATGACTATACATTTCGTCTATGGGCTCAACATAGGCTTCACTACTTATCTCTTTTTTCGGCCTTTTCCCTGATTCTTATGGTATTTCATGGTGTGGTGTATGTGGACTAATGCCCTCATTCACATTTGGTTTATAATAGTTTCACCATGTACTTCTCTTTATGGGAAAGTCCCTCCCACCTCTACCCTTACCACATGACGTTAAACTGAATGGCATTCCTAGAACTACATGTTGCTCGATTTTCATAATTATGTGATATGTAAGAATACCTAGTCATTTTATTATTAGGTATATCCATTGTTCCTTAGATTTTTTTGTCCCCTTGGTCTATGGTCCCCCCCCCAAAGGATTTCATGTGGTGTGTTGTGAACTTTTTTCCTTATTCAGGTAGGGTATTCTCTATCATGCCATGTGCATTCCATTTAAAACATTATTATTCCAAACATGTCCAATCCATATAACGGTAAACTATGTTTCCTCATCCCACATGACTTTAAACTATTGTGTATTTTCCACATGACGTTGAATTGAATTATTTGGTCCAGTCATACGACCTTAGACTGTGACACTATCATCCTAGCCTCAAAACAAAAAATGGCACCACGTTGTGGTGTCCTAACATGAGGGGGCATCCTGATTTGAATTTGTTATCCACCATACCATTTTTATGTCATATGTGTGGATTGATTCCTTTGGTGATCCCCATATTCTCTGTTCTAGGATTATTCACCAAAGAAAACATCCACGTTAAAGGACAAACAAGATCCATCAGATAACGCTTATTTTGGTTCATAGAAAAGATATGCAGGACAATATTTCCCCTTGAATTGGTATCCTACCATGAATTTTCATGAACTACGATTGGATTTATTCCCTTCCACATGGGATACATAGAATCACCCAGAAATGTTTTCTTGGGATCCACCCTCAGGTTCTTATATTCCTTTTCCCCATGATTGGGGTTCTCTCCTGAGATCATGAATAGTGTGGTATGTGGACATATTGGGTTCTCATTCACATCGGTTTATTTTATCATGTTGTACTTATTAATATCTTAAGAAACATATACTCGTTATGGTCTGAGCTCTATGCCCATAAACTAATATTCTTATAGTCTATGATTTTACAACATTTACAAGCATAATGATTTCCATATTCCAATTTAAAAGAGGTTGTATCCCCATTTTGGTATTGGTCACCTGCTATACCACCTCTATGAACTATGTATAGCTTGATTCCTATCCTTATGGGATACGTAGTGACACCCAGACTTCTTGTCTGTGGCCAAGTCTCAACATCTTTCGCCTCCCCATTTACTTTTGGCCTTGGTTCTCACAAATCTACGTGGTGTGGTGATAACTTATTCTAACCTCATTCATTTTGGGTTTAGATTAACTACTCCATGTACTTCCATCAATATTACCACTCCTTATTCTCATCCTTCATGACACTTAAGCTACATGGGTAATATTCGTGCTTCCCACATTCCTTCATTTGTGTTATCATTACCACTTACATCCAAAGGGATCCCCTCATGTCATGGAAGCTAGACCTCAATTTTCTCCTACCATTCTGGGACAATGCCATGATGAATTTTGAAAAAACAATTAATAGAAGTCCCACATATCCATTATGATTAGCTGTCGACACTAAATTTTTTCTCCCATTCAAGGCTAACATGAAATGGAAGTCATGTTTTGAACCCAATAAAGAGTTATTCGTCATCATCACACCAACCCCATTGTATCTCAAATATCAAATGTTTTGAATCGCATTTTTAATGCCTCATTCCATTTTATAGATCCTTAACACCTTTGGTGTTGTAACTCCATGAATTCATGTGCATTGAGTAGGAATATTGGTTTGTCTATAATTTTACCCACCCATCATTTAATTTCACTATTTCATTCTCCCATTAGACCGAGAAGGCCTAACAACGCTCCTTGTTTCCTACACCAATAAGTGCTTACATACGATTATGTGTTGTGTAAAGGTAATATCTATATACGAGACTTTGTTTCCAGTTGTTCCTTCTATATGATTGTAAACAGTGACAATATCATCCTCACCAGTTGACGATAAACTATTTTGAATAAAAATAACTATGTTTGCCTTGATTCCTACCATTTTAGGATACGTAGAGACATTCGATCATATGGTCCCCACTGAATGTTCAACAATCTGTCTCAGCCCTCTCAGCCTTGACATCCATTTTAAAAAGTGTAGTATAGTGTAGTCCTCTATGTTCCTCATCCACACATGGTTATAAATCACTCCACACATTAATTTTTTGCGGTACCTTTTTCCTCAATGCATGAATATAAACTGTGGACCTACACTGAACAAGTTTAGGATGCCTGATGATAATTATTGGATGTGTCAGCTTCTTGACCATAGAGGATTTCACCCTCCAGTGTGGGTCTCTTACCACATTGTTCTTAAGAAATACATTTGTCTTGAATCACATCTGTATGGTATACATAGTAATTCTTAGACATTTCTCCACAATCCCATCCCCATGATTGTTAACATTCCTGGTTCTTTTCCTTTAATTATCACCCAAACACTTTGGCTCTAAACTAGGAGCCCCCAATCTATAACCTTAAACTATGTAAAATTTCTCGATAATAAAACATTAGACTATTCATAAATCTTCCTCACTAAAGGACACTAAAATTTGTGCTTACCATACCTATTTAAATGATGTAAAACAATAGACCATCTTAGGTCCTCTCTAGGGAGTTCCCTCTCGGATGTAGTCCTGATCTAGATTCAGACCTATATGAACACCCGGTGTACATTCATCACAGCGGAATAATTTCAAGAGTGTTGTACATTATTCAAATAGCCCATAATTTCATTGCCATAATTTCTGAAACCTATATTTCAGATCATCATTCCCTAACACATCTGAAGCAATCCCCTAATGGTTAGGATGCTCGGCCTTAAGGCTTGCCTACCATCTTGGGGAAATATTCTGGAGGAAATCTGACGACACATTGAGTTTGGAACCATGTTTTAGAATACAGTGTGTGGATGAACCTTGTTTATTAGTTCACTTTTCACAATAATATGATGCATATTTTCTCTCTCAAATTTGGTCAATAGCTATATTTCATTATCATTCCATCCTCACTACATTCAAAATTTTGTGTATTTTAATTTTAATTATTCATTCCCCTTTGTTCAGATCTACTCCAAAACCCATAGATTTATCTCTCCCATGAACTAGAGTATAATTGGAAGATAGTTATGGTTGTTTTGAGGACCCTTTTTTGATCAAGACCCCAATTTTATTTCAAAAACATTAGGTGGCTATTCAGACACCAGATTTTGAATGTTTAACCGGCACTCATACACTCAGAGGGAATAATTAAGTAGCCTTTTCTTGTTTCTCACACTCGTTATGACCAACATGAGCTTAGCGAATGATCTCTAATTACGTCATTATGTTCGAAGTGCACTATAATAATAAAACTAGCAAATAATAAGTACTCAAAAGTAGTTTGGGATGGGAAAACCATGGGAGATATGTCTATCAGTTTAGCCAAAACAAGACCCTTATGGATCATCCCCTTTGATGGATTGATCTAGTGGTTCCACCTTCAATATTTTAGCCATTAGGGATGCTTCCCACTTCTTGTGTTCCATATCTCCATCAGTAACTATGAAGCAGATCTCATTATCATTAGCCTCCATTCATTCCTACTCATCTTGGAACTCAATCAATTGATGGATTTCCTTCATATATTTCTTCTAATCATCTTCTATCTGGGCCTTCAACTTTTCAATAATAGTGGAAGGTATAGTGATAAATAACACTCTTTCATTTTCTCTCTCTTCTAGGCATCGTACTTTCTGCTCTGCCTTAAGAACCTTCTGGATATTCTTCGATTTGTTCAAAAACTGGGCAATATCAAATCGTTGGATTCTCTATAATATCTTCTCATCCATATAATTAGGGATTATCATGTGAAGATTTTGGGAATCCACCCCTCTATCACAGCGAATGTGAATCCATATGCGGAGTGACCCCATACAAATCAGTCATTCTATTAGAGATTCACTAAGAAAGAATTTGAGGCACTTCTAGAAATTACGTCGCATCATTTGACTCCCCTCGGATGTGTCAGGGTAAGATTCGACCATCTCCTCTAAAATTATAGGCTCGTACTCAAGAAAAATAGCATGGATATCAGCTGCAGGGTCCTCTTATGGAACTCCTTATTTAGTGACATCACCCCTTCCATCTTGGAGCCCGACTCTGGCAGTAGTGTCACCCATGATTGCAGCTTCTTGCTCCCTAGGTTGTAGTCAGGGACCAGCTAGAATAATTTACTCTATATGAACTGGTATAGTCATTTGAAGAGCTCCCTCAAATATTCAGGACTTAATAGTTTTCTGAGCCTCCGTCCTTGAAATCACTAAATTGGGAACCAACATCTTGGTTAGTCGAGTTCCTTATTAAAGGATGTGATCCTATAAAGGTAGAAACTTTCATCTGCCAAGCGCTTAGGTGTCTAAGGATTCAGTCATGGTAGGATTTTTCATCACAGGAGATCCCTTATCTCTTATTAATTCAATGATCAGCATTGGCTCAAAAGAAGAAAGGTCAAGCTAAGAATGTAAGGACTCTATTTCATCCCTTCTTGTTCGCATGTCACAGACCACTCCAGTCATGGTTGGTTCTTCAACGGCCTCAACTGTGGTTAGTCCCTGTCCTGCTCAATCCCAATGTCATATTCATGGGTATTTTCATCCACATATATGTGTACATTTTCATCCCCTTTAATGATAGATTCTAGGATATCATCATTGATGTGTTCCTGAATAGGGAAAAGTTAGTTCAGTGGATTTGAGTTATTGATAGAGAAGGGCCAGTAGAGATAAGAGATGAGACTCACGTCAAGTTTTTTAGTTAGTTCAGGATTAGAGCCTATGATGTTGCCACTCTCATTTTGGCTTCCCTAGAATAAGGCTTTTCCAAAAGTTTCTTCACCTCTGGGACCTTAACCCCTACCTCATGTTCTCCCTCTTCCTCTTATCTATATTCATATCCTTCTTATTCTTCCCCATTCTCCTCTTCTTCCGATTATTCTTATTCTTCCTCATCACCATCATCCATGGGCGACATATTTTCCTTGTCATTCTCCTATCCATCCATCCCTTTCTCTAGGAGATGTGGTTCTTCATACCACCCCCATTGTCTTGTATAAATGTCAATGGATTTTAGGTACACATGTCAGCATTGGGAGCTCACATTCTCTATCACCTGAATGACCCATACATCTGGTAGGTCAATCCCATTGTGCACCAATCTCCCCCACAACACTTTACAAGACATTGATTGTCACAAAATTCTCTAGGAATACCCTAGAGATGGGAAAATGGCATCGGAATTTGGCTTCAAAAGATGTCTAAAGTGCTTGCTGAGGAGTTCACTAGTTGGCCCATATGGTCGGCCAATATAGAACCCCTCTTGAGATGGTGGAGGTGTAATCTCACCTTGCGACACTCCTACTGATGAAGTCCTAGCCAGTGCCATTCAAACATCCTAGCTAATTTTTTATCTCATCTCCCCAACAATGCCTTATCTCCTTCCACAATTTTCAAACTCCATGCTGGACACCTTTATTTACCGAATACATTTCCACAGAATTGTTTTTGGGAATATTTTTATCCAATGGCAGGTATAATCCATTGATTTGATGAATGTAACATCATTGGGGGGTAGGGTTATGACCTTTCTAAAAACTACAGTCATGAACATGAGCCATAGTTGGTGAAGGATGCAAGGATGTCGCTCTTCCAGAATCTCTATATATACATTCTTGGGCATTCGCTGCTTGTATTATAGTACCTCTTCAGTACATAGGGATCGAAAACGATTTTCCCATCTATCTGAGGTACCAGCACACCACCCCTGATGCATTTCATGCACTCCCTCTATTCCAATGGGCCTCTCTCGTCATCTACCATCTGGATAGCTGAGGTGAAAAATGGATGAAAATTTATGTTTTCGTGGTTTCATGTCATGAGTTTGATCCCTTTCCAATTAAGCACCAATAGGTGTATTTTGGAATTTTTTCGTATAGATGGCCACATACCATCACCTAGAGGGCTAAATGGCATTCAGGAAGTAATACCCACCAGAATAAGGTATAACCCATCAATGAAAAATAGGGAACAGTCTGCATATCCTCCTAGTAATGCTTCCCCTAGATATGTGTCCCGGAATGTTGTACAACTTTTCCAATATGAGATAACCCATATTAAACTTATTCTTAGCAGCCATGATCCTAGCCACAAAACCCCATTCTTGTGTCCCACTCCGTCAACAGCCACACACTCTAAAATTCTACAAGGAACCCAACATATTGTATATTCTGGTGCCAACTTTTGTTTCTCATGAAGCCCAATGACCATTACTCGCCTACTTCTATGATCATCCAATATGATCCTACCATACCCCTTCGAGACATGTATGGGCACTACTTCCCTTGGTCTGTCATTTTCACCACTATGTCCTTCTTCAGAAATATGTTGAACCATCCACAATAGCATATTTCTTTTAGGATGTATTTTCTTTTCAACCTCTACATAGCCAGCTCCAACAGATGCCACATCCAAAAAGGGGTGCATGTCTTATCCTCCCAAATATTCAATGTTTGAAGGATACTCATCATATTTGTACCCTTCCATAAGAATTCACTAGATGTAATGAATGTCCCACAGACCGATTGTAATGACCTGAACTTTTTAATTATATTTGTTTCATAAATTTGATTGTTAATTTATTTTATACTCAATAAAACTATATCATTTAATTAATGAAGTGGTTATAATTAAAATGAGACCATTGGGTATTGATTGTTTTATGACCGTTGGTAAATATGACCATTGGAAACAATAATCGTAACATTATTTTTTTATAAATACAGTTTTCATGGGTAAAAAATTCAGAAAGAAGATTGAATGGCCTCATCTAGTAGACTCGGGCTATATGAAGCCCATCTATCAGAGCGTGGGAAGGAGGTAGCATCACTGGGCTTTACTCTGGACCAAGACCAATCCAAACTTCATCATATGAAGCTTGAAGAAAATTTCCTAAGGGAAAAGTTCATACTGATAGAAATCACACTTCCGAATATGTTTTCTAAGACACCCCAATGGCTTACACTTAGGTCCTATGGTGGTGTTAGAAGGGGCTATGTAACGAGACATTAGCTGCTTTTTGTAATCCTTTTATATAAATAAAATTTTTATATGTTATTATGTAATAGTTTGTGAATTTCAAATATCTGGATAAATATAGGATGTGTATTCTTGATGAGTTTAGGGAAGAAAAGGGGTATTTTAAATTATTTTTGTATTCATTAAATAATTAATAATGTGAAATCATTTTGAAAAAATAGTCTTCTATAGTTGTGGTTAGTGAAAAATTTAGAGTCTAATAAGATCAACATGAGTTTTTAGTGAATAGTAAATTATGAATAGTAACATACCCGTATGAATAGTAATGAATAGTAAATTGGCCAAAAAATATAAACATCACCCATGAATGTATAAATACAATTTAAACTTCATAAAAGTGAAAAAACAATCATAGTATATGTTTTTTGTATTTTTCTATGTCATAAATATTTTAATTAAAATTTAAAAATTAATTTAATAATTTAAAATATAAATGAATTTTCATAATATGTAATCACAAATTTTTACATTATTGTATTATGGTCATATGATAATTTTATGGAAACTTGCTATCTTTTTTAAGGTGTTAAAAAATTTGTTATATTTTTAAAGTTGTATTTTTTGAATAAATAATGATTTTATTTAAAAAAATTAATAATATATAGAAAATTATTTTCATAAAATGGAGTTCAATTTAAAATTTTGAGCATCGATATATGGTTAGCTGTAATTTTTGGTATCTTCCAGAAACATTTGAAATTTCAGTGAATAGTAAAAATATAGTTTAGAGTTTCGGGTGTTTAATGACATCATTGATGATGTATT
Source organism: Viscum album (assembly GCA_963277665.1). Taxonomy (NCBI): domain Eukaryota; kingdom Viridiplantae; phylum Streptophyta; class Magnoliopsida; order Santalales; family Viscaceae; genus Viscum; species Viscum album. The sequence continues at coordinate 723,235,959 of OY728119.1, forward strand.
AATGATGTAATATTTCTTGTCTACTTATAAATAGTGATATGTGCTATGAGGTGTCCCATGCGGCCAATTCCATTGGCAAATACCATGTGCAAGACCATCGTTTTGCAAATACCACTGATGAGGTGTCCCTTAGAAATTAATAATTTATTCCCTCAATTTTCCTATAAATACCAAGCCATTTACCTCATTTGTTTCATTAAAAAAATCATCCTCAATGATGTTATGGTCTACTTACCTCCCAAGGAGTCCCCCAAAGGTATTCTCAAGCCTTCGAGTGTCATGACCTTCGTGATTTACAAGTTATTCTTCATGATAAGGGATCCTTTCACCCTCTTCTTTTAAGACATCACTTCCACTATGTTATTTCTTATAGTTCCATGATATTATGTGTAGGATTGTTATTATATATCTTCACTACTTATACATTCATTTCCAAATGATTAAATACCCATTCCTCTCTCATCAAATGATTTTCTAAATCTTTAAGTGATGTCGTAAGGCTATCGAATTTTCTTAATAAAATCGCACCTTCTCTTTTCTTTCGAGATTCATTTTCATATGGTATTTCCTTAAAATATCCATAAAATGATCTTATTTATTTTTATTATGTAACCATACTATATTATGTGTTATTTAGTAGTGGGTGACCCTTGTCCCTTCTATTTTAAATGTTTTCAAAAAATATATTATGTAGCAGTTATGCTGCAGAAATTTCATCTCAAAATTCCTCTCTCTTTCTCTCATGAAATTATCATGTGAAAACCCAAACCAATTTAATTTCTATGGGTGTTCATAAAAAATTATATATTTGATTATGGAATTTACATACATATAACCCTCACTCCCTTTCCATGGGTTATAAACGACATAAAGTTATTATTTTTAATCTATTTTTAAACGTCATGATATTTACATAAAACCCATTTATTTGATTAAATTTGGGCTATTTATGAAATGTTTGATTATGATAAATTTGGATCACAAGAAAGTAAATACACATTATTGGTACACCCTGATATCTCTCAAAAGCAATGGGTCATGAAATTAATCTCTAGATATGTCACGTTTCGTGATACCTTGGTGAATAACCTTTGTAATTTTTATGACACCTCGTGGATAAAGCATGGTAATATGTCCGTGAATGACTAAATGAAATATTGTAGCCAGATATTCAAGTTAAGATTCAAGTTTTTTATTATTATATTTCTATTATTCCATTTCTCATGCCTTTATGACTTTTATCATGTTCTAATGGATATTTCTCAAAATCACATGTCAACTGTTTCACTTGTTATCCTTACTGAGCATTCTGCTCGCCCTTTACATTGATGTATGTCTCTAGGATATGAGGTTTAGTAATTTTACATAAGATAAACCTATGATTAATCCTTAAGAGTGCTTTATAATAATATTTTGTGTAGTTTTCATGTATTATGTTTCAAATTTCCAAGACACTTGACTTTAAAGATCCTCTGTATGTAAAGGTGATGAAAAGTTTTGTAATAAAAATGCGGGAATCCATAGTTTGTATAAAAGGATAGTTTAGTTATTTATGTAAATTAGGCTATGAAAACATTAGGAATAATCCAATAGAAACGATTAAATATAGGAAAATTTCTTGGTAATTTGGTGAGTATTAAGTAAGTTGTTTATCAAGCAAATACATCCTTGCCTGGATACGAGCAGGTAGAGGCGGATCTGGCACAAAGTTACCTAGGAGTGAAAAAACTGAGAAGGATTTTCGAGCATGACCTGGGGTATCATGGTACACAAAAACAGGCCTTAATTTACTCTTGGTTATGACACTCTTATGGGATATGTTTGGCTAATGATAATTTTTTTATTAATCATTATGAAGGATTTACATAGAAATGTAATTGTTCAAAGAAGTTTTAACATATAAAATCCTTTATTGTTAAAAGATTAGTAAAATGAAATAAGTTTCCCAGTAAGGTTTTATTATTTTAGAAATGGTGGTAAATAAGTGGAACTTTGCAAATGGTTACCTTAGTGGACCATGTGTTGACGACCCTCCGTTGGAAGCTGGAATGGAAACATTCATTAGAATGATGAACAAACTAAATCATGTTAAATGAAATTAGTTGAATCAAGATGAGACACCGATCTCACCGGGAAGGGAATAACATTATGTTGAGTATGTTATGTGTCAATGACCACCAACCGTCAGTGGATCAACCAATCCATTGATTTCTGAATAATAGATCAACTCTATAGAGAATATATTTTTTGTTCTCTGCTGTTCAGAGAAAGATAACGTCACCATGGCTATCTATCACTTAGAGGGAGAAGTTGATTAGGGGTGGGAACTTATTAAAAACATGTGGAAAATAGTGGAGGTTGATGATATGGATTGGGAAGTGTTCAGAGGGATCTTCATCAGTACATATTTTACTTGTTCCATGAGAACAAGAATGAATAAGGAGTTTCTTGTTCTGAAGCAGAAGGAGAATGAATCTCTAGGAAGCTACAAGATAAACTTTACAAGAAATTCCCATTATACATCCTGATTTTTTATGGATCATAATGGTAAGGTTTATAGATTATTTAGTGGACTGAGACCTCATCTGTGGAAGAATCTAGCCAATAGAGACTATGACAGCTATAAGGAGATCGTACGGAGTCTAATGAAAGCTGAACTGGAGTTTGGTGAGATGTAGTGGTCTCATAAATAAAATGATAAAAACGTATCGATGGATCCCATATTAGAGAGGACATTTTATCAGGGAAGAGGATGAAATAAATTGAAATGTCCCACATGTAACAAATGTGGGAAGAAGAATTTGGGGAACTGCCTGGTCTGGAGTTTGAAATGCGACAACTGTGGAAGAGATGGCCATATTGTGAGGAATCAACATTGTGAGGGGAAACCTCAACTTCCAAACACAAATAGCAAGGGGAAGATGGTGCATTCCCCACCTAATGTACTGTTCTTTAAGAGTGGACAACTTGGGTACTTTTCCAATCACTCTACAAATCAAAGGGTAGTGGAGGGGAACAACCATCAGCCTCAACAAAGGCCAGGGGAGAAAGGTTTTTCTTTTTCTATCATGAAAACTAAAGTTGAATCTCCAAATGATGTGGCATCAGGTACTCTTGATGTTCTCTAATAGCTAACAAGTAAATTTTTTTATTCTAGTTATACTAATTTCTTTATTTCTTCCAAGTAGTTAATAAATTTAGAATCAACCCCTGACTTTCAAAAAGTAGAGTTATCAGTCATGACATCTAGTGGGATTATCCAAGAATCATTAGTGTTTAGAAGATCTAGTATGTAATTTTTTGAGCATAATCTAATATCAAATATACTAGTCTTTCCCATTCTATAATTCAACATTACACTAGAGATGGACTAGATCTCAATGTATAATGCTATGACCAAATACAGAAGTAAGGAATGTTTTTTAGTCTTGAATGGAAAACCTACCATTATCATCAAAGGAGAGATATCTCAACCTGATATTTGTCTAGTAGAACCTCATTTATCATTATTTATGGAAATGATCGGTGAATAGGAAGAATGAAATGAGTATTTGAGGATAGAAAATATCTGTATCATCTAGGAATATGTTGACGTATTTATTGAGGAGTTTCCTAGACCTCCCCTAGAAAGAGAGGTTGAGTTCACTATTGAACTCATACATGGATCTCATCTAATTTCAATGAACCTATACAAGATGGAAAATGTGGAGATGGATGAATTAATGAAACAACTCCATGATCTTTTGGATAAGTGGTTTATCCAACCGAGTGTGTCTCATTGGGGAGAGCTTGTTCACTTTGTGAAGAAGAATAAAGGATTGATACGACTATTCATTGATTATAGAGATCTGAATATGATCATAGTAAAGAACAAATACCATCTTTCAATAATTGATGCCTTATTTGGCCATCATCGTGGGGCTCAATTCATCTCTATGATTGATCTTCAATATGGTTATCATCAATTGAGGGTGAAGAAAGAAGATATTCCAGAAGCTACCTTCCAATCAAGATATGGGCTTTATGAGTTTGTTGTTACACCTTTTGGATAGACTAATTCACCTGTTATTTTTATGGATTTTATGAATAGAGTCTTTAAAGACTACCTTGATAAAAAAAATTTAGTTTTTATTGATGATATTAAGATATATTGCAAAAGTCTTGAGGAGCATGAGGATAATCTAAGGCTTTTTTTTCAAACTCCACAGAAGGAGAAGATTTTTTGAAAGTTCATTAAATGTGAATTCTAGTTACAACAAGTTTCTTTTTTGGGGCACATTATTACCAATGAAGGAATCACATTAAACCCTACTAAGACAAAAGTTGTAGAGGAGTGGCCTCAGCTTACAACAATAAATGATATTCATAGTTTCCATGGATTAGTAGTATATTATAGGAGGTTTGTGAAAAACATTTCCTGAATTTTTAATCCATTAACCAAGTTAACTAGAAAAGAGGTCAAATTCAACTGGACAAAGGTGTTTTATTAATGTTTCAAAGAGATGAAGAAGATATTGGTTATTGAAACCATGTTAACAATTCCCTCAAGTGGAGAAGGATTAGTTATTTTTGGTTACGCATCTCTAAAAGGGATTGTGTACGACCTCATGAAAAATGACAAGGTTATTGCTTATGAATCTCAACAGTTGGAGACTCATGAGAAAAACTATCATACACATGATATGGAGCTGGGTATGGTCGTTTTTTATCTGATGATATAGAGGCACTATCTTTATGGGGAGAAATGCGATATATATAGACCATATGTGTCTGAAGTATATTTCCACAAAAAACGAATTGAACACGAGACAAATGAGATGGTTGTAAATTCTTAAAGACTATTATTGAACAATTCATTATCATCCTAGAAGAGAAAACAAAGTTGCTAATGCATTAAGAAGCAAAGACCCAATTGTTCTGTCTATTATGAGGATTCAAAGAAATCCTTTGATAAATGACATAGTAAAATTGGACATGGAAATTATAGAAGAAGCGACATCATCAAACCTAACCCAAATGATTTCTTAACTGTCATTATTAGATAAGATCATGAATGCTCAGAAAGAAGAACCTATGTTACAGAAAAAGTTTGAGGCTGTCAAGGATGGAATGTTTCGTGAGTTGAATAATGATCAAGAAGATGTACTGAAATTTCATACAATACTATGTGTTCCACATATTCTAGAAATAAAGAATGATATGACGGATGAAGCTCATAGATCTACTTTCTCTACACATCCTGGTAGCAAGAAATTGTATAGGGACCTTCGTGATCATTATTGGTGGGATAATATGAAATGGGAGATTGTTGACTACATGTCAAGGGGCCTGGTATGTCAGCAAGTGAAGGCAGAGCAACAACTTCTTAAAGGGGTACTGCAACCACTACCCATACCAGTATTGAAGTGGGACGATATCACTATGGACTTTTTCACTAATCTCATGAGAACATCCAAAGGAAATAATGTGATATGGGTTATTGTGGACCGTCTCACCAAGACTTCCCATTTTATGTCCATTTAGGATGATTTCTCTCTTGATTAACTTGCCAGAATTTATGTGAAATAAGTGTTAAGGCTTCATGGAGTTCCACTTTCTATCGTATCGGATCATGATCCACGGTTCACATAAAAATTCTAGAGAAGTATTCAACAAGCTTTGAGAACCGAATTTAATTTTAGTACGGCCTATCACCCCCAAAATAAAAGACAATCTGAAAGGACTATTCAAACACTCGAGGACAAGATAAGAACATGCTTAATGAAATTTAAAGGTGGATGGGATACACATCTCCCTTTAGTTGAGTTATCTTATAACAACAGCTTCAACATGATAATTCATATGGTATCCTATGATGCTCTACATGGGAAGTGATGTAGAAATCCTACTTGTTGGGAAGAGGTTGGTGAGATAATGCTTCTTGGGCCTAATCTTTTGTAAGAGATGACAAAAAATGTCCATTCCATCCGGCAACACATTAAGGCTTATAAGAGATAGAAAAAGTGTTATGTCAATAACCATCGAATGGTCTTGGAGTTTTATGTTGGTGGCAAAGTCTTTCTTAGTATTTCACCTTTGATGATTGTCTTGAGGTTTGTAAAAAAGGGAAGCTCATCCCTAGGTACATTTGACCCTATGAAATCATTGATCGTGTGGGAGAAGTGGCCTATCGGCATGTACTTCCTAAAAATCTAGCACAAGTTCATGACGTCTTCCACGTATCCCTCTTGAGGATGTACATACATGACCCTTAACATGTACAAAAGCCTACGATGGTATAACTATAACATGACCTCTCTTATAATGAGAATTTGCAAAAGATCATTGAATGTAATGACAAGGTTCTATGAAACAAGACTACCCCCCTTGTTAAGGTGTTGTGGATGAACCATAAGTGTTTTGAATCCACGTGGGAACTAGAGGAGTCTAAGAGATATAAGTACCCTAACATTTTCTCATTAGAGGGCATGATATTAAATTTTGGGAAGGAAATTTTTTAAGGGGGGAAGAATGAAACGACCCAGATTTTTTAATTATATTTGTTTCCTAAATTTTAGTGTTATTTAATATTATACTCAACAAAACTATAGCCTTTAATTAATGAAGTAGATATAATTAAAATGATACCATTGGGTTTTGACTATTATATGACCATTGGTCAATATGACCGTTGGAAACTATAATCATAACATTATTTTTTTATAAATACAGTTGTCTTGGATAATTAATATAGAAAGAAGATTTAATGGCCTCATCTTGAAGACTCGGTCTATATGAAGCACATCTTTTTGAGCTTGGGAAGGAGGTAGCATCACTGCGCTTTGCTCTGGGCCAATCCCAAGCTGAACATCAACATATGAAGCTTGAACGGAATCACATAAGTGAGATGTTCATGCTAATAGATATCACCACTCAGGAAATGTTGTATAAGACACCCGAAGATTATATCACTATAGCACACCTTACACGAAGGTCATATGATGGTGTTATAAGGGGCTATGTAACGAGACATTATTTGTATTATGTAATCCTTTTATATAAATAGAATTTTTATTTCTTATTATGGAAAAGTTTGGGAATTTAAAATATCCGAATAAATATAGGATGTGTATTAATGGTGAATTGAGGAAAAAAAGGGGTATTTTAAACTATTTTTTTATTCATTAAATAATTAATAATGTGAACTGATTTTTAAAAAATGGTTTTCTATAGTGGTGATCAATGAGAAATTTAGAGTCTAATAATATCAACTTGAGTTTTTAGTGAATAGTAAATTATTAATAGTAACATACTCATATGAATAGTAATGAATAGTAATGAATATCAAATTGGCCAAAAAATAGAAACGTCACCCATGAATGTTTAAATACAATTTAAGCATCTTAAAAGTGAAAAAACAATCATAGTATAAGTTTTGGTATTTTTGTATTTCATAAATATTATAATTACAATTTAATAATTAGTTTAATAATTTAAAATGGAAATATATTTTCATAAAATGTAATCATAAATTATTCATTTATTGTATTATGGTTATATGATAATTTTATGGGACATTGATTACTTTTTTACGGTGTTACAAAATGAGTTATAGTTTTTAAGCAGCATTTTTTTAATAAATAATGTTTCTTTTAAAAAAATTAAATTAAAAATAATTAGAAAATTATTTTCATAAAATGGAGTTCATTTTTTTAATTTGGAGCCTTGATATTAGGTTAGGATGAGTTTTGGGATTTTTCTGAAATAGTTGAATTCATGGTGAATAGTAAAAATTTAGTTTCGAGTTTTGGGTGTTTAATAAAATCATTAATGATGTATTAATGATGTATTAATGATGTATTAATGATATATTAATGAAGTAATATTTCTGGTCGACTTATGAATGGTGATATATTCTATTAGAAGTCCCAAGTGGCCAATACCATTGGAAAATACCTTGGTCAAGAACATGGTTTTGAAAATACCACCGATGAGGTGTCCCTTGGAAATTAATAATTTATTCCCTCAAATTTCCTATAAATACCAAGCTATTTACCTCATTCCGTTCATTCCAAAATCCTCCTAGACAAAGTTCTGGTCTCCATCCATCCCAAAGAGTCCTCCCAAGGTTCCCTCAACCCTCCCAAGGTCTCTTCCTTCATGCTTTTGAAGTTACTCTTCAAGGTAAGGGATTCTTTCAACCACCTCTTTTAAGTCATGACTTCATTTATGTTATGTCTTATAGTTCTATTCTATTAAGTGGACGATTGTTATTATATATCATTAATACTGTACATTTTATTTCCAAATGATTCGCGACCCTTTCCTATCTCATCAAATGATTTTCTTAATCATAATGTGGAGTCGTTATGCTGCCGAATGTTTGTAAAAGAAATCATGTCTTCTCTTTTCCTTCAAGATTCATTTTCATATGGTTTTCCCTTCAAATATCCATACCATGATATTATTTATTTTTATTATATACCCATACTATACTAAGAGTTATTTATTATTGGGTTAACCTTTTCCTCTCTCTTTTTAATGTTTTATAAAAAGATGTTATGTAGCCGTTATGCTGCAGAATTTTCATCACAAAATTTCTCTCTCCTTCTCACATGAAATTATCTTGTGAATATCCAATACTATTTCATTTCTATGGGTGTTTATAAATACAAAAAAAATTTATATTTGATTCTATAATTTAGATACATATAACCCTCACTCCCTTGCCATGCGTTATGAATGACATAATTATCTTATTTTTAAGATCTTTTTAAACGTCACGATTTTGACATAAAAACCATTTCATGGATTAAATTTTGGTTATTTATTAAATGCTCAATTTTGATATATGTGGCTCACATTAATGTAATGAAATATTAAGGGTTCTCCTTGATATCACTCCAATTCATTGGGTAATTAAATTAATCTCTAGAGATGACAAGTGTCAAGATTCCTTGGTGAATAACCTTGATAATTGTGATGACACCTCAGGGATAAACCATGGAGATATGTTCATCAATGTCTAAATGAAATGTTGTAGAAATATATTCATGTTATGATTCATGTTTTTTTATTATGGTATTTCTATTCTTCCATTTCACATTCCTTTATTAATATTATCTTGTTCTAATTAATATATCTCAAGATCACATGTCAACTGTTTCACTTGTTTTCTTTATTGAGCCTTCTGTTCACCCTTTCCTTTGATGTAAGTCTTTAAGATATGAGATGCAGTAATTGTGCATAGTATGAAATTATGATGAAGTCATACGAGTGGTTTTGAATACTGTTTTATGTTGTTTTCATGTATTATTATCCTGATGTCTAGTATGAAATTATGATGAAGTCTTACGATTGGTTTTGAATAATGTTTTATGTTGTTTTCATGTATTATTATCCTGATTTCCAAGACACTAGACTTTAAAGATCCTCTTTATATAAAATGTTAGGAAAAGATTTGTAATAAAAAGGTGGGATACCATACTAATTCCTACCTCACATAATGGAGGTGGAAGGTATTCGTGTCGGGAGACCACCAACTAAAAAACATTGGTACTTGGTCATGCTGATGGTATAAGTGAATTAAAATGTCCACAAAGCTTGAAAAATCCCTATAGATCGTAGCTTTGCCCCAAACTCATCACATATCTAGCATACTGAGTATGCTAATTCCCATTCACTCATAATATTTCCCATGAACCTGTAGTCCCATTCCTAACCACCTTGAGCCTCTTCAATAATGCTACTTCTGAAGGTGATCACATAATGAGCTAAAGATTCCTCAGGAGCTAGATCGCTGCCTACAATAGTCCTAGTCTTTATATTCCAGACATAAATCACCATCTTCTATGTCTCCCTGGTGGGGTGACCATTGCTCACAATGTTGAATTTTAGAAGCATATCCTCATGTCTTACCCATGACCATGGTGTATTGGTCTTAAAGCATTGTATTCACACCTCCTCCAAAATACCAAAGTTCTATATTGGTAGATTGTCTCTCATAAAATAATCCTTTTAATTTTGTGTTAGCATAACAAAAATCCTCTAATTATCAGACACGACTCTTCTCGCATGATGAATTTGAGTGTTTGAGATCATCTGGGTCCTCATTGTTGTAGTTGTTGCTTCACTCTCAGTAGCATCCTACTTAGCAGACATTTCCGTCAAGTCCAAAAATTAACAATGGTATTTGTGTGAATGAATGATGTTACGTTGTGAAATAAATTCTGTGTTGTGAAAGATGAGCACAGGCTCACAAAAATTTGGATAAGTCATACGTGCACAAGAATTTCTAGTTACGCAAAAGGGAATAAGGTTTCGTGCAAGATGGTGACCAAATCCAATATCTTTCCTGAAGAAAGGAAAGTCATTCATTCTTGAGATAAAATCATCCATTTCTTGAGAATGTGAATATATTGAGAATACCTCCACCATGTCATAATTATAAGTTTGGACCAACCCTTTCACACATGAAAAAATGTTTTCCACACCAAGTTTCTATTTTTTCATGAACCTACCATCACGAATTCTACTCTTTGGATTTTTTCTTATAACCCAACCTTTGGGTCAGCATTCAACTCCGATTCTGAGGGGGGGGGCATTTGTTGACACTGAATATTAGATAAGACCATGAATGAAAATTTTTTATCCACCAATGTAATATTTTTAATCAGTGAATACTATCAAGTTACCAAGGGAGGTGCACACAAGTTCAAAGGCTTTCACAGAAGATTGGATATTGTGTGAAATATTTTGCACACCCAATATGATGTCAAATAGAGTGTTCTACGAACAGCTTCTGAATAAAGCCCAAGGGAGAAGAGTCCAATAAATTTGTAAGTATTTCATTATTTAAATTTGTATGTAATATTTTCCACACCCAATGTGATGTAAAAATTACAATTGATTGAATCCTACCATGAGAATCACCTCCATAGTTATCTGCTATAAATAAAATTGTACACATGCACTTTGAGGAATGGTTATAGAAGATGAACGACCACTCTATTATGAAAATGATGACACTTCCATGACCACTAAAAAGACATTGAATAAGCTATTGGATATTGTGTGGCATGTCTCCTAGGGTTCATACATTGGGTGGGCTCACTAGGGATTGACCCTCTCACATTTCTTTTTATTCTATGTCAAAAGTGTGAGAAATATTCCACTTGCATGCATGTTTTCCCTTTTGTCAGGAAATTCTTACATGCAGGGTTACCCCTTGTATACAACCACTCATTTTGAGTGCAAATAATCCAATCTTATGTGTATCCAATCATCTTCTATGAAACCCTATAGTATCAAATATTCCCTTTATTTTTCACTCCATGTGTCATATTTACCCTAAGGCACCATGTCCGAGCCCCTCGTACATGTGACACAACTTTCATGGGAATACATCTCCCGTACAACACCCAGGTTTGTACATACTGATTTCAATGTCCCTTGGGCAGTGCTTCATGTTGTGTTTATTTTCCTTGCACTTCTTCTCATATCCATGCAAATAGATATTTCCAATTCGCAAGGCCATGACAACATGATCCCCTCAATGGATCACCCCACAACTCTATCTCCACATAACATTGCTAGTTCCTTCCCTTCACGAAGGCTTAATATACACCTGTTATGTAAGTCCTAGGGGGAAGAGATAATCCTCACCATCCGAGCAGAAGGTTGTTAAACAACCAAGCACCCACCACCCTGAAACAAGGCTTTAAACTATGTTCACTACAAAAATGACATGTTCATAGGGGACCATGAAGGGGACATTCACTAAATCCTTCTCACTCTCATCTCCATTTAAGCTTTGTCCCCATGTACACCATTGTAAGTATCTACATAATCCCAAGAACCCTATGATGGGGTGTTTCATGTACGATTCCAATATCCTCCTCATGCATCTAGACTTCCTCATTTCTAATCAGGTGTCCCTTCTTGATTAAGTCCCAATATGCATCTCCCAGAGCCGCTAACCAGGTGTAATCACCACCCCATTCCACACAGACACAACTTTTGCGACATGATCTTCATGTCTTGGTTAACTCTTGTTTCTAAAACCGAGCGTGACCCACAATATATTAGAGCTCCCAGTGGTTATGAAATCCTATTTGGGACACATTAGTGTGTAAACCCCATCCCCCCATGTTAAACATTGTGGATTTTGTTCTTTTCCATTTCCCAGAAAGGTACTTAGGATTCCTCTCTGAGGTTCAAGCACATCACCCATTGGTCCTGACCACTTCTCATCGTCTCACCCTCATCCTGTATGATGTTAAACTATATTCCCCTTTCATCTGACATGATGTTATACTCTATGATTTCAAAATATGTGGGTTTTTATTATTGTCCCCTAGAAAGGGTATGTAGGAATCCTTCTTGAGGTTCAACCCCAAACACTAGTAAACCTTGTTGTCCCATTTGTTGGGATCCAAATCCTTCATCCACCAGATAGTGGTGTCAGACTAGTTTTCTTAAATCTTACTATGCATAATCCCCACACTCAATCCTCAATCCACTAACCAAGAGTGTCCCTCTTGTGACAGGTTTCGAACCAAATGTAATCCCCAACATGTCGTCAGGTGGATGTCCTTTGTGAACAACTTGATTATATTACCCCATCTCGTGAACTATACAGAATTTGATTCCCTACAATAGGGATATGTTGGAATCCCCCATCATGTCCAATCTCATCACTCATGTCGCAACATGGTATCTCCTTTGAGACTTTGTGTTTTGGGAAGGTCATTCCATAACCTGGAGGTTCTACATACCTCAGGTCCCATCCATGCATCCATTATACATGGTCACTTCCGCAAGTGTCCCATCACCCCACCAAACTATGTGTACTTTTATTTTCTACAATTGGGATATGTAGGAAGCCTCTAGGTGGTTCAATCCCAACATCATCTTCATCTTCACATGGGTTCCATCCCTAATTTCCCAATCATTCGACACTCCAAACATATCCATACTGATTCCACCTATTCCACCAAATCCCAGGAAAAACATGACATCTATTTGTGAAGCTAACCATGTGTAATCCCAATTCATTTCATTGCTCATTTATAGTACATTAGTCGCCAACCATTTGTAGTCAACAATATGTCTTTGGTTTTTTTTCTATTGTGCTCACCCTAATCACATGATTCACCCTTTCAATATTCCTGGGTTTTGATCCCTATCTTATATACAGGGTACATAAGATGCCTCCCTAAAGATCAATAATATCCAATGGTAAACCTTGGTGTCCCCTTTTTCGGGACCCATTCATCCTCCGATCCATCCTCATGGGGCGTCTTGATCCACTCATCTATTAAACCTCCCAGGTGCTCTCTCCTATGGATCTACCCATATGATATAGTCCCATCATTGTTCTGAACAGTTCAACTCATCTCTTCTAGTTTTTAAACACATGAAATAACCCATATTAAACATGGGAATCCATGGAAAACCTTGGAGTCTTGCATATGGCATATGATTCCCCACACACGATGTGGGATGCATGAGGCTTCCACTCCGTCAAAAAGCCATATCATAAGGGGAGAAAATCTAGGTGTACCAATGTTTCAACTCCCAAACATGCCAGGTATGCCCAATGTGACAAATCCCATAAAATATGGTTATTCCTTGACTTGACCACTTGGAATGTCCTGATAGAAGCAGTGTAATAGACTGGTGTTCACAAAGATATGATTCGAGGAAAAGTTCCCAAAACAACATATGAATATTAAAGGGAGACATAGACTATGAGATGAATTATAAGGAGGAATACTGGGATGGATAGACAGACAACCCATCATCACATTTTGATCAGTGGTCAAACATCCCTCAATAAGAAACGACTGTTGGCCACCGTTGGAATGTAGGAATGTGTGCCAACAACCAGTGCATCGTAGCACGATGACGCGAACCCCAATGAAAGAATTGGAAACATATATATAATAAATATATATGATATTTTTGATATAATAAGGATTATTTAGATGTAAATTATTTTATCTCTTTTTATATTTCAATAATGAAAAAGTGAAATCATCCTTCATGCATACTTACGGCCAACCGTCTCAACGAATGGTGTAAACCATTTTTCTATATGTACGTTTTTGAGATGACTATTAATATATATATATATATGATTAATATATATGAAAATTTTATAATTACTAATATTATATATATGATGGAACCATAATTAAAGTAAAAGGACCAGAAATAATGAACCAAAATTCTCATAAAAATGAAGTAGTTAACACCAAAAACAATGGTTATCATAATATATTGTTATCCAATGGGTGATAATAAATAATAAATTGATCAAATATGAAATTATAGATATTTATATGGGTATTTTATGTAATTATAATTAATATAACATTATAATACATGTTGTTGAAATCACTTATAAAGTAATATGAACATTATGTGAGGGAATTAATCTCAATTTCCACTCCCTGAGAAAAAATTTATATTACTTAACTATTAATTTTTAGGAATTTATATACAATCCCATTGATTAATTGAAAATTAATGCCTATTTATTAATTATTATTCATATTTTAATTTATGTTTACTCTTTCAATGAATTGCAATTTAAATGATACCGAATAGGTATCAATTTATTTTACAATATCCTGTTTTTGAGATGAATTTTTATTTTTATTGATGAAATATTAAATATATCATTATAAACTCAATATATGTATCTTATATAATAAAATTTAATGAAATTACATGTTTTCATAAAACATTTCTTCTCATTGGAACTTTTATCTAGCAAAAAAATTGAATTAAAAAGTAACGTTATATCTCTTTTGGTCTGGTATATTTTTCATTTATACCAATATTTTTTTAAAATTGATTTCAAAAATTATTTTTTATTTACTCAAATTATTTTTAATAAATTCAGTGTTATATGTAAATTTCAAAATGTTTTATTGTAATATTTAGATTGATTTATAAAAGGCCCATTTTTTATTTTCATTTCAAAAAGTAAAAAATAATTTATTTTAATGTATATGGGGTTAATGGATATTTCCTCTACTACTCCATTTATACTAATTATATTTTTCTATAATTTTTTAATGTTTTTAAAAATAAATCTATTTATTGAAATATTAATTTATTTTATCACTTCAAAAAATATATTTCTCTAAAAAAATTATTTTATTACAAAACCCATAATTTTGATGAACCGACGGTCAGATTTTCACTCTTACTAAATTTTTGGCCATTAACTATCTCTTGAAGTGATCAATTTCATGTGATATTGAGATATTAAATTTTTCTTAAATATCCATGTTCATTATATCATAGATATTATTAATTCCCAAAACATATTCTATTTTTACATATGGTGTTTTACATTGAAACTTATTTGATTTACTGGGGAGATTGTAATATGATGAACTTTTTACTCAATGCGGAAATTTACTGTTAAGAAATATTGTTTATGAATTAAATTGACAATTAAATATATATATATATATAATGAATTATAAATTTAGTTATGGGTGTATCCTAGTTATAAATAACCCTTTAAATCATTAAAATTTCTAGTGAGATAGACTAGTCGGTCAAACATATTAATTGGTTTTTGGGTGTTTACCTATCAATCTATTAAAATATCTTGGCATAATAACATTAGGGTAAATATATCATTACATTAGAAATCAAAACTTATATAAATAATAATTTCATTTATTTATTATAATTATCCTTGACATTATTCCATTGTTATTATGCATGGATTTATTTGGGGCTCAAGATATTTATTAAAATGACTGTGTTTTCAGTTATTAACCTTATCATACAGAATATTTCTTATTTAACATCGAATTTACATAGCCCTTATAGAGAATCTGAGATCTAATATTATTTTTTCCCTTTTGTATGATATAAATTAATATATTATGAATAATATCAAGGTTTTTATAATTTTTATTGTATAATTTATTTTATATTTCACATTTCAACATTGAATGATGTGTGTATCTAGTTATTCAAGACTACTCAATTGATCAGACCTTGTGGTTTTGATCCCATATTCCTCATAAAAATGTAATAAATTATAAACCATCAATGGGTTACCTGATTTGAGTTTATTAGAGCATAAACATCAAATGGATACTCCATCCTCTCTACATTTTAGTAAAAAAATAAACTCTAAAGGGGAAGAGGAATTATATCCTTTCTCTATACAACTGTTAGGTTTTTTGAATTTTAGAAATAAGAATAATTAATTTTTCACATCCATATCTATTGTGAAATTATACTAATTTTATACTACATTCCCTTTAACAAGTTGAATATTACCATTTTATTATATATTCGACTTCTTGGATTCCTTATTAAAAATCTTAGAACCAATATCAATTTATAGCAATACAGTAGCCCCTATATCTGGTAATTTAGAATAGTATGAATAATTTCTAATTTTCATCCATTTTTTATATAAATACGACAATATTTTATGGATCATATATTTCAATTATTTTTTTAAACAACTATAGCTAAAATATCATCATCATAATTAAAATATTTTGTGGACAGAACATCAACCAGCTTAAAACTTCCACTAAAGACCTCTATGTTAGCTTGTATGTCCTCTAAAAACCCACCCTTTTCCTATATTCTACTTCCAAACAACATTTTCCATTTATAAATAAGTTACTATTATTTTTTAAATGAGCATGTCCTAAAAGTTAATACTTTTTTAGTACTTCTACATATTAGTTTATGTCGACCAACCACTAATTTTTATGGCTTTCTTCATCTCCCTCTACTGATGATAACAATTAGCTAGATGAATATGTGGTCTAAAAATGGATTGAGGACTCATCTTGATATTTTCATATTATGGAATCATTTATTAAATTTAGTACTCCACTAAAAATAATATATTCCATCCTATTAGTTCATCCTAAAAACCATTATATTGAGGTGGATCATTATGAATTATTCTAATCAAGTTTCTATCATTCCTCAAATAATATTGATTGGATGATTTAGTTTTAACACCCGTAATATTTAAGTCCACAAAATTATCTTCAATGGAATCATACTAATGATCATCAATTGTCTTTTTCTAGGGAAAACACTTCTCTTATGTATGTTATGGGATGAATTCCCATTCTATAAAAAACTATATCATAACATAAATGAATATTTAAATGTAAATTACGCTTTTTACTTCAATGATAACATTCAATTTAATTCCATATGACATTCATAGGGGGATTTAAAACCTATATTTCTATAAAAATCCATGGGATGATGTGTTGTATAAATTTTAATGTTCATTGGTAAAAATAAATATAACAATAGAACATTTTTCTCGTCATCTTGAGAATGTGTGGGTTTATAAACAAGAGAGAAGGATTAGAAAGGTTATTAAAAATTGCCACTGTGGATGAGTTTTTATTTTTATCGATATAAAATAATATAATCAGTAAATTAAAAACCATATTTAGGAATATTAGGGTTATTTTCTAGGAAATAATTAGGTCTTCTATAACATTGAGTCAAACAAAAATGGTCTAAGGATAATGAAATCTCACGAGAACATGCTTTTTGAGACCCCGTGATTCATTAAAAAATCTATAAAAACTTTTATTGTGGTATACTAGTATCAAATTTGTGAAATTACAATTAAAATATATTGGGATGATTATTTTTAGTACCCCCGCCAAGAAAATATTAGAAAAAGAGTTGTACTGAATTTTTGCCGACTTTATGGATCAATGACATAGATGTTAAGGTAGGTTGAAAAAATGGTTATTTAAAATGATTTAATATACTATATACCTTGTAAGGATGAGATATGTGATCCCCCTTGAGGGGTGGGTGATACGAGAAGATCTAAATGGTAATCCAAGCTTGGAGTTGGGGATTCAATCATCAGTGGGGGGATCCACAAGAATGTCATATTCAATCATTCAAAAAAGTGCCACATACATAAGGATAAAATAGTTATTTGACATATAAGATCGTAAAAAAATGTTCTTATTGGGGTTTCATGAATAATCTAAAAAAATTAACAATATAAAATTATTTACATTTTACATTATATTTAATTTAAAATTCATTCAAATTAGTTGTATAAATTTATATATTGATATACCTTTTGTGAAGTTTAATGAGAATTTACCTCTCAATGTTTTTTATTAAGTTATCAATAATTGATGTTACTCATATATTATTATGTGTAATGATGAAATGTTTTGGTTAACATGATTAAGATTATTTTTTAGATATACATAATATACTCATGTTGAAAAATGGTTGCTTTTTACAAATGATAACCCAATATATAAACAACACAGTGTTTGATACATAACAAATTTGGTATCCTAGAGGTTTATGGATCATATATAGTCCCCCTATACATGATGTTGGTCAGATACCTAACATGAGATACATCATACATTAATACCCTACATACACAAGTCATCATGTTGGAATAGAAAAATCTATGATTGGGGTGTTATGTTGCTGACCATGCCATTAATTAGAGATCAACTAGTAATGGTATTTTTCATCTAGTATTATTCAAATTAAATATTACCCATAAATAAGATAGAGTGTGGAGTGTAAAACCACACCAAGAAAGTTTATGTGAACTAATTATCTCTTTTTATGAGTGATATGTGATTTTTTCATCCTTGAAGATGAAAGATATGTTATGTATTCACCTACCAATTCAGTATGTAATCTCAGAGTTATGAACATATGAGTAGTCTTAATGGTGTTTCCTATAAATTTATAGAAAATAAACTATAATAGGGGAGTCTAATTTTAGTTTTTTAATCTATAAAAAAATTCAACACTCTTTTATACATAAGTAAAAGAGTCATAGAATAATAGATATTATAAATGTGACTTTACAATAAGTAAAATCAGAGTAACTAGACAATTTAACTCAAGTAACTATTTATAATCTAAAATTATGAAGAGTATTCACAATAAATATATATAAATTTTAAAATATTGAAATTAAACTAAATAATTAAATCAAATTTTTTTTATTTATATAAGATATCGAATGTAATAAAGCATGAAAATAAATTTTAATAAATGGTAAATAAACGAATTGAACCTCAAATAAGTGAGTTTTTCACATGTACCCAATGTGATAATGTAGCATGTATACTAGATTGTAGGTGTCCACTATTACAACCATATCATTAGGTCTCTAATAGAATCCTTGGATTCCCTTCATCATCATTATCATAATAATATATGTCTTCCATCCTAATTCCCTCAATAAACGTAAAGCTAACCACTCTCTATCTCTCAAGTATTGGGAACACTATCATGATAAAAAACAATTAAAAGTGAAAATATCTTATTATTTATTAGAATATTTATTTATAAGTACACATTGATTTAATATCTATAATTAAAATAAAAATAGAATAACTCATCGAAAAAATCTATTCCAAATATTCATAATTTTTCATACTTTAGATCACTTCACATTATGTACTTATTTATTATGATTTCCATTAGGGTGTATATCATTGTGGTGATGCACTGATTGTTGGCGAGCATTCCTGAATTCCAAATGTATGGAGTATCCATCACTTTATCAGTGATGTTTTCTCCTTGAAAAAAACAAGATGATGGGGCGTTGGTTCACCATTCTGTGGATTCCTGCTCGGAAATCATTTTCTAGACTATATCTCCCTCCTAGATTAAGACATTGATCCTTAATCTCGTTCCATGTTCCATATATTTATGGATTCTTGTTAATTATGTCACATCTACCAAGACATTTATAGGGTTCATGTAAGGGTAGACACCTTTGGTTGGAGTATATGGTAAAAAAAGGTCGTGTCGGGGCATCTTTAGATGCTAGGACATTATAGATCCCTGATAATTTCTCATAAGAGGGATTCACTATGGTTTGGGAACCTATGAAATTCCACATCGATCGTGGGGAATATTATGGTATAGGCTTGTCTTATTTGTTTTCCATTGGCTTCCCATGTTTAACAAGGGGTATGTCATGAGTTTAACGTCTTGCGAAGACCGACACCTAAGGCATAGTTTTCGAGGGTTTCCATTGACATCCCTTGTTAAACATGGGTTTTACCACATGTTTAACATCATATAGAGACATATATTACTGATATAGACACTATTAATCGTCGATTAGGCAGGTGCACCACAATAAGGGTGAACCTAGGATATTTACTTGGTGGATGGATCTAAATGCCCAAAAATAGTAAACCCAAGTTGGTGTTCCCCAAAAAGGGAGGATGTTACACATTAGGGTGCATCCCAAAAGGGCGAACAAGATGAATTGATTAGAACAATAAAAAAGAGTGGACCTAGGGTGGTGTGTCCCAATAAGGGAATATGTCACAGCATGAAGGATGATCTAGACACCACTGAGGCTAGATCAAGGAGGTGGAACCCATAGAGGGGGACACTAAGGATTATAATTGGTTTAAATTGAACCATGGGGATGATTCATATGTACCTTGTGTATAGTAAGTGGATAAAAAACCATTTAGTTTATATGGGTGGTATTGGGATTACACGTGGTTAGCTTTCCATCAAAAGTGGGGAACTCTTGAATGGAATAATATGGATTGTGCATGGCATATGCATGGAGACAACATAGGAGTAATTGGGAGAATAAATAACATGGATAAATGGGGATTAAAAACTGAAATGACCAATTGGGCTGATGTGATCCCATCATTCAATGGTTGGGGTGATGTTTTATATGGTCATAGGTTATTCATGGTTAGATTCACATATGAATGGAATGATCCCATGAGGATGTGGTAGCCCAAGTAATAATTAGGATGAATGATTTGATGAAGTTAATGAGATGAATGGTGTGAAACCGACATGAAGATCATAGTTTTGGGATTGAAGATCTGGGAAGTTTCCTATATAACCTACCAAGGAGGTAGGGTTTAATGTCCACATAGTTTAGGTATGGGGTAATGAGTCACCTGAGGAGGCGGCTCATAAGAATGGATGCATGGAGGGGACCCTAAGGAAATATAAACTTGGATTGTGACATGATCTTCCAAAACATAGGGGATCAATGGAGATACTGGGATGATACATGAATGGTGGAATTGAACCTTATGGAGACTTCCTACGTATCCCTGTGGGAGGGAATCAATGTCCAGGTAGTTCAAGAATAGTGCAATGAATCATGTAATACATAAGGGATGACAACCCTAAGACATGTTGGGGCTTATTAATCGTCATAAACCCATCAAAGGAGGGATAATATTCATTGTAGGAGTATAGAATGATTTTGTGGGGCTTATGCATGGTTATCTACCTGAATGGATCAGAACACCTCATGGAGGATGATCTAGAAAATTTGTCCCAAAAATGGATAATGTCACATAAGAAGGGTACATCCCTGGGGGGGATCACCAAAGATTAACATAGACCCAGGATAAACCACATGGATGATTACAACATACCTTTCCTAAGAGGAATGGATCAAAACCCTCATTGTTCAAGAATAAATTTTAAAGTCATGCAAGACGAAGGTGAACCGATGAGAAATGGTCGGGACAGATGAGTAATGGGATTGAACATCGAAGAGGATTCCTATATACCTTTCATAGAAGGAAAACATCAAAATACATGTAGTTATGTAGATGGATTGGATGATTTTAAAGATCCTACTAAGACATTGCGGACTGAGGAAAATCAGGTTTGATGATGAACAATAGTAGATAGATCAAGACTCTATATGGAGGTCGATCTGAGGGGATGTGTCCCAAAAAGAGAAGATTTCACATCCTGAGGGTATATCCCACAGAAGGGGAAATAGACATTACTATTATTTGGGTCAGAATACCCCATGAGAGTAGTCTCAGAGTGGTGTGTTCCATATAGGGAAGATGTCACACTATGAAGGATGATCCGGACACCGATGGAGGTTGATTAGGGAGGGTTCACCACTAAGAGGGGGCACTAATGTTTACCATTATATGGGATTTATCCTCAAGGAGGAATCCTATGTACCCCATTTAGAATACATGGATCAAATACTATATAGTTCAGAAAGGAATAGGTCTTACACATAGGAGAGGCTTCTATGATGCAAAGGAGAAATAATGGTGGATGGGGATTATGCAAGGAAGCTTCTTGGGTACGACTTAGGAGAAGTAATGGTGGGAGTGGATTAAGCATGGAAGATTCTGGGGTGAATTGGTAAGGAGTGGAATGTGCCACAATGATGAAGCAATGATTTAAGGGAGTTATGAATGGAAGCTGCCCAGGTTCCGCTAAGGATATCCAATGGTGGATGAGGATTACACATGGATGTTACCCCGGTGCCGCTAAGGATTAGAAATGTTCTATGGGGCTTATGCATGGAAGATTCATAGGTTTCTCTAAGGAGAAACAATAGTGAATGGGTCTTACACAAGGAATATTTCCATGATATCCTCCTCATTTCACGTCATTACGGCATCACATGTTCATTACAAGGGGTAAGTACTCACTTTTACATCACCTGAATGGATGATCAGTGTGAGGATTATGCAATGATTTTCCTGTTATGTCTTCCTCATGTATGGACACATGGTAATATTATACTAGATGCATAACTCATTCTAAACATGAATGATAGGGTATCCTACAGTAGAAATTAATGTAGTGAGGAATGTTGTCATATTCTTCTTGTATAATAAGGAATCTCTTGTTTGGAACAAGAGGAATCCTATGTTTTTAATATAGGGTATAATATAGTTTATAGTCAGATAAATAAGATTAATGCACCATAGATTAATGTTATGTAACAGGGATGACTTGGGGGAAGATTACAAGAAATGGATATTGTGGGACTTACCCAAGAGTATCTCATTCTGGTTCATCCTAGCATTGGGACAAGGTGATGTTGTTTGTAAGAGTTACTTGAGGAATGGTTTGACTTAAGGTATGGAATTGAATATGATAATGTCAAACCATGACATGGGAAAGAGACCAATAGGAATATGTTGACTCATGGTGTTTCAAGGAGTGTGGAGGAGTATCTCAAATCATGGTATTACATAGGTGGAATGTGGGGGAGAAAGCATAAATATCATTGACCCTACCCAAAATGATTATGGTTTGACTCTCCATTTTCTGGGGGGATAGTGATGGTAGCGAAGGGACTATCTTAGAGGGATGGGATTGTAGTGCAAGATTGATCCTGATTGGGGTATGGGGGATTATCCTAAATGGTATGGACTTGTGTTCTCAAAGATAGTAGCTTCATGAAGGATAGGGATTCTCTAAGGGGTTCTTAATGATATAGGTCTTACAAATGATAGTGCTCTATAAGGATTAGGGTCTCATAGTTTATGTGGATTAATAGAGCTAAGATTCTCATTAAGGATGCACTAATTCATATGGGGGAGTTCTTTGTGATAGTTGGATTCTTCTTGAAGACTCATCTTCTTCATATGGCCTTCTTACATCATGAAGGAAATATTACTTTTGGAAGAACATCTCCCATTGGGGTGGAGGCTCCCAAAAACATAAGGAAGGTGGTTTCTCAAATTTTGGGAGGTCCAAAAAAATATAATAATGTGGAGCACATGAGCTCTATGAAGTGAAATCAAGATGGTGAATCATGGTGGCCTCTCTCAAAAAATAAAAGCATGAGGGTGGTGTCTATAGGAAAATGGGGTATCTCGATGCTCAATGGTGCGCTGCATACGAAATCATGCTCCATGAATGGAGGTGGATCCATTGGACATAAAGAGGATTAGATCACAACTATGTTGTAGTCGTGGATCCTCTTAGACTCGTGGATCCTTCCATCACTAATTTGTGATTTTGGAGGGGGTTATGTGAATGGGCTTCGTGAACTAGTTTTCCAACCAAATTTTGAACAGTTATAACTCTTAACCTTTAACTTTGTGCAGGCTCTAGGACCATTCAAATCTATGTTTTGGAAATTGGATACACTCTAGAATCATGTTTGGAAGCATCCAGTGAATCTTAGTGATTCATGTTATAGTGCCAATAAATGCCCCCTAAGAATAGTGTCCAACGAGGTCGAGGAGGGATAGGTGGACCGCGTTTTGAGGAAAAAACTAAAGAAAATGCCTGACATGGGGTCCACTGTAGCTTGACAACATTGAAAAAACGACCAACTAAATCTTTTAGCCCTTGTGGATCTTTCTCTGTATGGGAAACATGAGACAATAGATGATCATTCAATAATACGATAGTTCTAAATTGTTGAAGATGTGCTCGGATTAGAATGGGACATTGATCTCTGTTGGAAGTGTCCTGAATAAGAGGGATTGCAGTCGGTGAATATAGGTATTTGTAAAGACAACATTCTTTCCCCAATGTTCTCTTGTGAACAAGTGGTATAACACCTGTAACACCCCATGTTTCCATGGTATACTTCTTTTTTAATATTTTAATAACTTCCGCTACACGCAACATCGAGTTCGAGCACACCACGACCTATCAAAATAGCCCTTTAAGAAGATGTTATGAATGTTATTAACCAAATTTTGAATTATATATATTAAATATAATTTTAACATTCATATTATTTTTTTATTATACAAAATATAAGAACAAATTCAATTTTTTAGATAAAAGAAGTAATTTTCAAAATGCAGTTTTACCACCTTTTAGTGGAAAACATTTTTTAAATCAAATATTTGAACCTGTTATATATTCAATTTGAAAAAAAAAATTTTATTTAGAATTGGGATGTGAAAAAATATTTTGGATAAATTTTTGTTTTTTATGATAGCTTTCATTTTTTAATGGATTGTGAAAAATACTGCATTTTAATTCAAAACAGCAATTTCATATAAATTATTTATATAGTTAGATTATATTTTTAAATGTTTTTAAAGTATAATAATTTTTTGTTTTTATCATTTAATCTATTTATGATCATTGGAAGAAATTTAACATTTAAATGGTACAAAAACACATGTCAATAATTTGATAGTTTTTACTACGTAAAAACTCACTTTCTGTTTATGACAATGGGATTTAATTTGAAATTGATTAATATAAATTTTATGTTTTGAATTTGGAGAAATGGATTCCTTATTTGCAATCATACGTTCCATATTATGTAAAGATGTATCTTTTACTTTTGGGCATTATGAATAGTAACTTCAGTATTTATTTTTATTTACAAAGGTTTAAGGGTAAATTTGGTAAATATGGTTTTGAATAATATTCTAATAATATAAAACGATCCTAATATATGTCCTTATCTTATTGGATGAGTCATGGTAGACTGAAACAATCCATTGGATAATATTTTGGCATTTTGTAGCCACTTCGGTTTGATAATGACAAGTAATAATAATTAATTTAAAGTAAAGGAAAATATAACATAAACATGTCTCTTTTTACTAAAACAATTTTAATATAGGGTCATATAACTAATAAATTTAACTATAAATATTAATTAAAAAGATAAAAAAAACATCCTATATAATGGGATTTTATTTATAATTTTTAGAAATAAAATATATTTTTTTATTTATGACACAAGGATGATTAATGGATTACCTTATTAATAAATGTATCAAATAATTGATATTATAAATATTAAAATAAATATTATTTGAAATATTCCATGCCATACATGTAATTTATAGATTACTATGACATGTTATGGATTTTTTAATGAATTGTTTCTATGTAATAAATTTGTTATGACTTTAACAACAATCAATTACAAAATAGTGTCAAAATTGTCATTAATGAGTTTATAAAAACAATAACAATTTTATTAATTGATATAATTTTAATAAAAATATAACATTAGTCAAAATTAATATTAATTTCATTAATTTTCGTCATGAGGTTAACTTTTAACTCTATTATGACTATATTAACCATATAGTATAAATATACATGAAGACATGGTAAGGGATAATTTATTTTACTAAGAGATAAATCTAAAATATATGGTTAATTTTTTGCCCTAAACATTTATAAAACTATTTCGACCCCTAAACATATTATCTTTTAAATGTATTAAATTTTAAATATTATAATTTGAAAATCAATATAAAATAAAATAATATTTCAATACATACCTAGAGTGTCTCACCTCTCCTATAAAAAGGTACTTCTCCTTCTCTTTTATTATCACCCCAAATCCCTTTGTCTTGGCCCAAACCTACCCAAATATCCTCCCAACTTCCATAAAGTCATATTAGGGCCCACACATTGTAAAAAAACATCTTAATTAATATATTTGTTCAAATCAGAAGAAGACACCCGAAGAAGAGGTAATCGTTTTATCACCTCTTTGAAAGTTATTTTCTTCTTATACGTTATCTTTCTATGTAGTCTCAATAAAAATGAAATAAAATACATATCAAACATATAATTATATGATATTATAATCACAGGACATCAATATTCATCATTTTATTTGTCCTATTAATAATAATATAACCATGCATGTGTGCGTACAACTTATCGTCTCCACAACATGGTGTAAATTGTTACTCAATATTATTTTATTTTGATAGGTATAATGATGAGTATAATAGAAATAAATAATGAATATGGAATTATTATGATTATTTATAATTAATATACCATCTAGTTACAATCCATTTAACCATTAAAATAATGATATCGTCACTCATGCGTACATACAACCTACCTTCTCCATGACATGATAAGAATCATTATCCAAAATAAGGAATGTTTCTAAAATTTATTTGAAGAGTAAATATAATATTTATGAATGTAATTTCATCATGGATATGAATAAAATATATCATACACATAAGAAATGATAATTACATGATGGAACATGCATATGAAAACAAGCAGTTAACACCCAAAACAATGGTAATATAGAAATACTATTAACAAAAAGATATTAAAGGATCATATAAGATATCATAAAAATGGAAATGTTTATTTTATTATTCAATAACATAATTAAAACATTATACATGAGTTTAACGCACCATATAATTAAGGAAATAACAAGGTAAGGGATATTTTCACTTTCTGTTTATTATCTGATATTTCTTATACGTATGTATCTACTAGGACATCCTTATCATCTATGTCCATTTTTATTAAAATGTAATTCAAAATTTTATAGAAAATTATTAAAAGTCATTTTAACACATGTTTTAAATTTTACAAAATATTTTTAATGGAATCTCTCTATAATTTTCTTAATGAGGTACTTTATAACCATTTTGACAATGAAAGAAAGTTTTTTAACTTATACGGTGTGAGAGGATATTTTCCATCGTTATGTCGTCTAACCATTTTGAAGATTCACATAAAATTTATCAAGTTTATTTTCAATAGAAATGTTTTATTTTAAAAAAAAGTATCTTTTATTTTATTTAATGTAAAAATGGGATATTTCCTTCAAATACTGGTAATGAATTTAATAAATTATTTATTCTATGTCAACATCCTTTGTTGAATTTTATGCTTGTTTAAAGTTCATTTATTCCATATTCTATTGAGGGTTTTGTGATATGTTTGACAATGGATGACATATTTTTATACCATTCATGGATAATCGTTAATGTATTAACATTTCATATGTTATTTTTAGTAAAAATGTTTATGTTACTTTCAAACTTTTCATATGATGAATGCATTAGACATTATATGTAATGGGTAGGGCCTTCCATAGACCCTTTATGCATCGGTTGGTCTCATGAGATAAAATAGTGTCTTGGAACAAGGATTTTATAGAATACTTGTTTATGGTCTTTGCAGAAGGCCTTGACATAGTGGTTATGATGTATGGCACTATGTATTCCCTCATTAGGAGATTAGTTATTGATATTACATGTCATTATTAAACAAGTAGAATGTCCATGTGAATGGTTAAATGGAATTATTTGATGTATTCATGATATATTATAAATAATATATTTTTTAAAAGGAATGTGTTTTAGTTTTTTTACATTGCCTTAAAATTTTGTGCTTATTTCTAATAGATTCCATTGTATTGTTTATCCTTACTCCGCATTTGATCTCGCCCCTTTATTATATTTTTTTAAAAGGATTCCGTGAAGTTTTTTATGAATGATATGAATGGTTAATATATGGGAATAATGGATTTATCAATGGTTTAAATTTTCTATATTTTATGTTATAAATTGTAATGCAAATTTCATCCATGTAATATATTTTCCAAGAATGCTAAACTGATCAGTCCTTTAGGACATGATTACTTGTTAGAATGCCAATGTATTAAATGAATTCACTGAATCTGGGTGACTAGCTCATGGAATTATAGTTGGTATCAGATGATGTTTTGAAACACCCTTATAAATAGTTATAGTAAATTTAGGTTAGGGATCATAGCCCTAATATAGACATTGAGGAATGTATAGAAGAAGCCCATAGAATTTATGTAAATTAAATATTACTTGAATATTACTAGAAATAAATCCATGTTCGGATTCTATAAGTTGATTTGGTTCTATAACATTTGTACCCTGGGTTGAAAACTTCAATAAGGTGTTTCGTGCTTGACTCGGTGAAACCTGGTACACAAAAACCATCCTTACTTAGAACCTAGTTTGATTCTCCTAGGGGAAATGGTTAGGATAATTCATATTTTCTTTATAATACTATATGAATAATTTATGAGTAAATATGTCCTCAAATAAACCATATTTATGATTATGGATTTGATATGCATTGATTTTTTCAATTATTTTACGAATTTTACTAGTTTATTACTTATGTATTATGATTCATGACATAATCTAATGTATGCGATTTTTTATAAATGATTCCTAATGAAAGAAATGATGAACATAAAAACACACATAATATAGGTAAGTAATTCCCACTTATACAAGTTAATTATAGTGTATCTAGCATTGCAACTGGTTCTGAGCAGCTTATAATTGTACAGGGATAACTGACTCGGTTTATGAATAACGACCTTACCCATATAAATTACCTTGATTCACAATGCATAGGTTCAATTTTAGAAAACATAATGAGACAAAAACCTTAAAAATTAAATGGGACTACAAATCCATTGATGAATGATCAATGGATAAGTTTCTTAGAGAAATATATTCTTTCTTTCAGAAGTAACAAAAGGGAGAATGTTTTCATATACATTTACCACCTCTCAAGAGATACGAATAAATAGTGGTCATTAATTACAAACACAAAGGAGGATGAAAAATTATAAAATATGGAATGGTTGTAGTTTAATGAACATCTCCTTGAGAAATACATTCCTCATGAATAGATAGATGATATGGAAAGAAATTTTTAAGCCTGAGGCAAAAAAGTATGAGAATGTTGAAAAGTATGAGGATAACTTCACAAGGATAGTGAGGTATGATTTAGAATACATACGTAACCCAATAAGTAATATTGATAGATTATTTGATGGGTTAAAACCATTATTATGAAACGAACTAGAATCATAATCTTTCTCATCATACAAAGATATTGTCTCATGTGATATAAATATGGAAAAAGAATTATTTGTGCCATACGAAATAAATGTAAAGAAAGATAAGAAGACAACATTGGAGCAAGAGAATGATAAATAGAAAACAAGAATGAATTATTTTCCCTTATGTGATAAATAATATAAGAAACACTCTAGTACATTCTTGAATGGAATGGGATTTTGTTACAAATGGTGAGAAAAAGGTCACCAAGCACATGATTATAAGGGAAAGAAAAAAATATTTAAAAACATGTAATTTTAAAGATTTGGGACAATATGAAAACAATTTTTCAAAGCGTCAAGGAAGTTTGTCTTAGATGAATCAAATGGATAAAGTAAAATCTTATGTAGTTAATACGGTCAAAGTGTAATAATTAATTTATTCTTTTTTAAGGATTGAATAATTATATTCTAGTTATAAGAAGAATGTGATATATATAAGGATTGAACTGCATTAGTTTTTTTTCATTTAGGTTTTATTATTATGTAGTCATTCATATATTTCGTATGTCACTATATAAAGACCCGAAATTTTTGTGGAATTTATTTTTAAATATATTGAAATTTTACAAGTCTGCAGTTTCTTGGTGGTGCCTGATTCTTGAGGCCCAGTGAGCCCGGAATCAATTTCTGATGTTTTTTTCATGTACGTTCAGTAAACTTACAAGAAATATTTTATATCTTTTGAACTGATTATTGGAATTGAAATCTGAGGGTACCGTTGAACCCGCAGCATCGGTGATTGCTTAGTGAGACCTTCACCGCAGTTGCATGTTAGTGTGTTTGGAAGATAGTTTTCTTGGGTTTCATGGAAAGAGTTAAATAAAAAAAGTGATAGATAATTTTTATTTTTGGTGGTTAAAGTATCTAATATGTGGTTGGAGGCGGGGGCCACAACACCATAACCTCCCATGAGTGTTTATGGTGGTGGTGCCCACCCGCACATAACCTCCCTTGGGATGTTATTTTTCTGGTGGGGACCACCTAGGAATGTAACACTTGTAACTCTTGGTCTACCCTCATAATTATTCCAAACCTCTCATCCATTAATTGTTACTCTCCACCTCCCTTATTTTAATTTTTAATTTTGAATCCATTCCTCTGCATTAAATTAAATGTGTTGTCAAATTTAATTAACGAAAACTCTTGTGTCGTTGTTCCAAAAAAATAATAGAGAACTTCATCTATTATTTTTTCTTAGTGGAAACTTGGGAGAATCCTTGGAGAATTATCCTCTCCAATGAAGAACCATCACCTGCGATGAACACCTATTCCTTCCAATGATGAACATGAAGAATGTCGGTGACGTACATCGTTCTTCGACTTCTTCCTTAGATGTCTTCTTCTTTCTCATACTGGTACAAAGGAGGGAGCGTCGTCCTTGAAGAATGTCGAAGACACCATCTTCTTCTTTCATCATCGTTCTTCAAAGAGGCAATTAAAGGTAATCGACACCTACGACATCTCTAACGACTTTCCTCCGCATCAATGGAGAAGACGTCGGCTGGAAAGAATATCGCCAACAATGACATCATCTTCTACCGACGTCAATGAAGCGACGTCTGTCATCCGTGACTCCATCGTTGATAAACGAAATCAAGGCAGGCGTTTTGAATTCTTGTACCCATTCTATGTCGTTGAAATTATGGTTTGAAACCAAATGATATCACCATAACATGGGGGAAATAGGACCACACCCAGACGGTCGACCCTTCCAAATTCTGATCTTGTTTGTGGTTAACGACGAAGGTGGAGCCAGAAGGGCGCGGTGTTGTTGCACCATGCTGGAGGAAGGGGGTCGCTGCCCTGCGGGCCGCGGAGAATGAAGACGGCCCGACGCCGTCGCGCCGCACCGAGGAAGTTCCATGGTCGGGCTGCCCATCGGTCGGGCTGCCATGGTTGGGCCACCCCACAGCTGGGCTACCCCTAGGCCAGACCGGCATGGATGTGCCGCCCATGGGTAGGGCCACCACCGCCGCGCTGCCCCACGTGTGGGAAGCCCCTAGGTCGGGCCGCCACAGCGAGGCCGACTAATGGCTGGGAAACCTCTCGGCCAAGCCTCCATGGCCAGGAAACACCATGGCCAGGCCTCCATGGTCGGGCCGCCCCTCTTATAGGCCACCACTACCAGTCCACCCCTCAACCGGGCCGCCACGAGCCGGGCTACCATGGGTCGGGCCGCCCGGAGTCAGGGTCGCGCCTTCGGGTCGGGCCGTGCCTTTGGACTAGGCTGCTCCATTGGTTCGGGCCTCCCCTTTAGGTCAGGCCGACCACTTGGGTCAGGCCGCATCCGCGAACTAGGTCAGACCCCGGTTCAGACCAGGTCGGTCCTACTGGGTCAGACCAGACCCAGACCCGCTACATCCATTGACACTTTTTAGCTCGCATCTTGTTCTACAGGTGTTCGGACGATGAACCGTCCGTGGCGATTGAATTCGTGGAACGAGATGATTATTTTGTCATACTCTACATGAGGTTCAGATGCAGTTGGAGTATGGTTGGGTTGGTTTGGTTTCTACCACCCTTTAGGGGGAAAAACCTAATAGTTGTTAAACAAAAAATGCCAATAACTCACACATTGTGCGTCTGATTGACACACCATCTATCGCGTTGGGTTCTATATGATGGGACGGAACTACATGATACATCAACTCAGGACTTAGTGATATTCGATGTATCGAAACTTTCCTCGAGAGGCAGATCCTCCCGGAATCTAGCATGTTGTATGAAGAAACCATAGGGCTGGCTACGACTGAGATGAAACGATCCTCCATGTGTTCGACAGTAATGATAATGTATCAAGATCCATCGTGGGTTTGATAGTGATGACTTCTGTACCCGAATCCTCTATGATTTCAACAGTTATGACTACTATACTGGGATTCTCCGTGGGTCCGACAGTTCTGACTTATGTTTCTTGATCATGTTTGGGTCCAACAGAATAGCTGATCTTGGATCCTGTGTGGGTCTGACAACTTAGTTGGTCCTGAATTCTATGTGGGTCTGATAGCTTAGATAATCAGTGACTATATCTGATCATATCTATCACTCTAAAAAATATGTATACCTGTGTGAGTTGAGTCTTATCTTTCAACCATTAGCATCGTGGTGATTGACTTTACTTCCTTTGTGTTCTGGGTTGTCCTTTGGCTCGAGAGATGGAGCCAAACTGTGATTAGTAACTTGGGTATATGTATGGGAATATACTTAAGTAAGTTTGGTTGATACTTCGTGATTGTATATTTCTTCTGTGGTTTATCCTTAGTGGATTTTGGGAGACCTTGGGGGGACTTGGGGTCCCCTACTGAGTATTGTTATACTCACCCCTGCACGGGCTTCACTCACACCTTTTCGTGTTATGTGAAGAAGACTGTTAGTAGTGATCAAGGATGAGGGTGAAAGATGGGAGGCTTCTTGGAGCTGGATTAGACGGGATGTACCTTAGGGACGAGTGTTTGAGTTTTATACCTACCCTTCAGGTAGGATTCACCGGTGGAAGATCAAGGAGCTGTTTTTCACTTTTTACCCGTACTTTTACTTGTTGTTCTGTTGGGTTTGTATACATTCCCACTTACATTCAACACACTTTTAGATTCTATATTAGTACTTTTTTCTTCTATAGCTAGTGTTCAGACATTGTGTGTTACAGTTTTAAAATAAATGCCATCCCTTTTATCGGGTTTATGTCTTTTGGTAATAGTCACCAGCCCCTAGCCTATAGAAGGCAGGCTTGGTGTAGCCATGGCACGGGCCCCGAGGACGGGTCGTGAAAAATTGGTATTAGAGGATTCAGTTCTACCATATAACATGGTCTATAATTATTTTTAAACAAATAGTGTTAAGTGTTTTCGGTGTTTTTATCAGTTTAATAAAACTGGTGTTGGTGCGGCGACCGACGTATCCATACACTTGGACTATGAATTCTGATCTCTGAATCAGGGCATGGAAACACTGATTGCGTGTGTGCTTCCATTGAAAAAATTTTATTCATGATTACTTTGTGTCAACTCACCAGGTATTCTATTTCAACCGTGGCACACCTGTTTCTTTTCAGGATGGCCCCACGAAGGCTGCCAGCTAGGGGTCTGAGTTACATATGAGATGGTAGCCCACCGAGCGACGAGGCCTCCGTGCAGGGCCCCATCACAGTAGAGGTACCAGTAGAACCACTACCCACTATTCCATTGTAACACCCCATGCTGCCACAGTACATTTCCCTTTGAATATTGAAATAGCTTGCATTGTACGCAACTTCGATATTCTAACACACTGTGACCAATCAAAATATCCATTATGAATATTAATACCCACTATTTGAAATTTTATAAATTTTATCTTATAAATGGAATTCAATTTTGGATTTAGAATATCGAAATTTTCCTAGGGTGAAATTCTGGTGCATTTCGGATAACTTTTATATTTTGGTGAATAGTGAATATTACTAAATTCTAATTAAAAACAAATTTTTTAATTAGAATAATTAATAGTGATAAATTATTAATTTGAGTAGTTTTAAAGTATATTTAGAATATATTTTTACCATTTAATACAATGTTGCTCATTTGACATAATTTCAAAATTATACTGTACATAAACAAGTGATAATATTTTTATAGTTATTATTTCTTAAAAAGACGCTTTTTATTTTGAAAGCGGAAATTAATTTTAAATTAATTTCTGCAACTTCTGTGTTTTGAATTTGAAAAAATGGATTTCATATTTTGAATCATGATTTCCATGTTCTGTAAATAGGTAACTTTAATTTTTAGTCATTTTGAATAATTACTTCAGTGAATATTTTATTTATTATTGTTAAAGGTTAAATCCAATAAATAAGGGTAACAAAATAATATTATAATAATAATAAATTACCCTAAAAGATATCCTAAACCTATCAGTTGTTACATGTATGACAATGGTCATCTATAGGTCGATTTTGGGACCCCATGGAGCCACGTGTAAGTGATAATGACACTTTATATTAATTATGTTAAAGTAAATGAAAAAATGACACAAGCATATATCTTTTTGAAAAACAATTTTTAAATAGGGTTATAAATGTTGGATTTTAAACTATAAATATTCCTTAGAATGATAACAAGATTTCCTAGATAATGGTATTTTATTTATAATTTTTAGACATTGAATAAGTACATTTATTTATGACACAATAAGGATGCAGTATTTTCCATAATAATAAAATAATCAAAGAAATGGTATTATAAGAGTTAAAATAAATATAATTTGAAAGTTTTGAAGACATACACTAATTTAATTGGTTAATAATACATGTTATTATTTCTTAAATTAATTTTATTCGAATTAATAATGTTGTTATGACTTTAAAAAATCATTTATTAAATAGTGTCCAAATTGTCATAAATGAGTTTTTTTAAAGAAATATTTAATAATTAATTGATATTATATTCCTAAAAATCTAAGGTTTCGTCAAAATACTTATATAATTATAGGTGTATAATTAATGGACTACTTGGGGGTCTCTTGGATGTATATAGTAATTTTATTAATTAGATAATATAAAAATACAGAGTGACATGGTAAATGTCAAACTAATTAACTAAGAGTTAAAACTAAAAGTAAGGTTAATATAATGATCCAAACCTGTCTAAAATATATTGGTTGAAAGGATTTACACCCATCCCACCTTAGACTTTTGATAATCAATTTTGGATCCATTAGGAACCGAATATTAATTTATTAAAAATTAATACATTAAGTTTTTCCTAAATAGCCCATCCTACCCCTTATAAAAGGACGCCAATTCTAACCAATTCGTCACACCTTCAAAGCCGTTTGGTTCAGCCAAAACCGGCCCTAATATTCTCTAAACTTCCCTAAATTAAACCTAGAGGCCTTATTTTGATCATAAGGCCAACCTAAGGAACCCTTTTGATCAAATGAAAAGGAAGAACCTGATGAAGAGGTAATGTTTTTACCACCATCTTTCAAGTTCCTTTCTTCTTCAACTTCTTCTGTCATTGTTATTTCCTTTCTAAAATAATAAATCCAATATCATCTATATACTGTTACTTTATTATAAATATGGTACAACCATATTTATTATTCTATCCATCCTTTGAATGACAGTCACCATACGTGCGTACGTACGGCCTACCATCTCCACATCGTGGTGTAATTGTTATTCAATACACTATTATTTGAATGTGTATAATAATGATGTGTAATTCATTTAAATAATAAATATAACATGATAATTATTCGGTATATATGATATACCATCCAATTAAATTTTATTTTAATATCAGAAAAATGATATCATCGCTCGTGCGAACAAATAGATTACCATCTCCACAAACGCGCTGAGATTCATTCCCCATCGTATCCATTCAAGAATAAATTTTATTTGATGATTAAAAATAATTTTTAGACACATAATATCATTCTGGATATGAAAAATATATATCCCATCCATAAAAAATATGGCTTACATATCAATGAATATTAAGAAAAAACGAATCTGTTAACACCCGAAATGATGATAATACTAAGATATTATTAACAAAAAATGTTAAAAGATCAAATATGATATCATATTAATGTATATGATTCTTTTATATTTAATAACAATTATTTCACCATTATATAGGAGGTTATCCTACCCTCAACCAAGGAAAAGTACAAGGTAAAGGGTTTTTGTATCACTCTTTATTCTCGTGAGATTCATTCCATATTGCCACTATTACCTTATGTGTGGTGTATGTGCTAACCATAATTTTATTTTTTTGTATACTACACATTAATTAATGTGTATTTACATATTCATTGTATGATACCTCCTTCATGGGGTGCATGTTTCGTAAGTTACTAGGTTGGTAAGGGTTAATTCCTCAATCTCGTTATTATCTTAGATTGTTTATGTGTAAGTATTTACTGGGACATTTTTATCATCCATGCCCATTTTTCATAAAAATGATTTCAAAATGATTATTTTAAGGATTTGTGAATGGTACTCTTTATCAAGATAAGAATTTGAAATATTTTAAGGATTTATCTTTCTAAATCGTTTTAATTAATGTCCATGTTTTCAAAATGATTTTAAGGATTTTTTTTAAATGGACATTAAAGTTTTCAAATCAAAATTACTTTTAAAAGTAATAAAGTGGTATGGGACCCTTTGATTCAAAAATCTATTTTAAATGGATTCTTGATAAATAGTTTGACTTTTTAATGTTTTCATGAAAAAGGGGGATATTTATCTCAATAGTTTGATGATTATTTTAATCTATGTCAATATCCTTCATTATTATTGATTGAGGTTAAGATAATACAATAAAATCTTCAATATTGTATCGAATGAGTTATGTTTGACTTTGGATGTGCTATTTTTATACAATTAATGGTTTTTGGTTAAATTATTGACATTTTGTATTCTAATTTTAATACGAATTATTATGTTATGTTTCAAACTTTTCATAAGAGAAATGCATTGGACTTAGTAAGTGATGGGTGGATCCCACTACAGCTCCTTGATGCATTGGTAGGTCTCATGATACAAACTAGTATCTTGGAACGAGTCCATTACAAAATCTTAATTGTAGTCTTGGCATGAGGCCTTGTCTAAGTGGTTACGATAGTCGTTCATTATGCATTCCATCATTATGAATGTGGTTATTGGTATTTCATGTGATTATTTGACTATTAGAATATCCATGTGAATATGTAAATGGCATTATTACAGTTTATTTTTGCATTATTATGCTGAAGTTCATGTTTAAAAGGCTTTTATTTTAGTTATACATTGCCTTAAATGTTTATGCTTATTTATGAAATTTTCCGCTGTATTGCTTACCCTTACTGAGCATTTGAGCTCACCCCTTTCTATGTTTTATTTTTTCCCAGGATTCCATGAAGTGTATTGTGATTGTTATGGAGGGTTAAGGCAAGGGAATTACGGTACTCATAAAGTATTATTTATGTTGTTTTGTATGTTATAATGTATAATGTAACAATCATGTATGTAATATATTTTCCAAGACTGCTAAACGGATCGGTCCTTCGGGACTTGATTCCTTGTAATCATGCCAATGTATTAAAATAATGCACCAACTCTGAGTAACTCGGGTTGGGGCATTACAGTTGGTATTAGAGGATGTTTAGCAATAACCATGGAAGCAAGATTTATATAAAATGTGATTAGAGGACATAGCCCTAAGATAAACTTTGAATATTGGTATATAAGAACTTCTTAGAATTTTGGTATTGTAGAG
The DNA here is from genome assembly GCA_963277665.1 of Viscum album. NCBI lineage: Eukaryota > Viridiplantae > Streptophyta > Magnoliopsida > Santalales > Viscaceae > Viscum > Viscum album. Next base: position 723,273,633 of record OY728119.1, read on the forward strand.
ATTTTGTGAGTTTTCCATGAAATACATCCATGTCTCCATATGAGAAAGTAGAGGCGGGTCTAGCACAGATGTACCCAGGGGAAAAACCCAAAAACACCTCTTTGATCTAGACTCGAATGGGAACTGGTGAATGAAAATGGGCCTTTCTACACTCTTGGTTATGACACTCTTAGTGGAAATTATTAGGATACTTCTGATTTTTTTACAAACCATTATGAATGGTTTATTAGAATATACTTCTTAAAAGAAGACATTTTTATGAATATGGATTATATACATAAATCTTTTAATTTTTGTTAAGTATTTTACAAGAATGGGATTAGGTATTGTTATTCATAAACTTATATAGTGTATTACATTATTTAGAAATGGAGCCCAATTGAAGGAATGAGAACTCCAGTAATACGCATGATCCAAAGAGTAAGAAAGATCATATGTTTCATGGTCATAAGCTAGAATTTAGAAGGGAAATAGTCTCCAATGTATTATCATTATATGAAGAAATAGTATCTTGTGTTTATAATATAAGTAATGAATTCTTGGAGTTATATGGGTTTGAAGGGATGTTAGAGAAGGAATGTATGGTAGAGAGAAGGACAGATAACCAGAAGAAGGTAAAAAATGATTTTTCCATATGTGATAACTGTGGAAAGAATCACCTTGGAAAACAATTTAAAGGAATGGTAGTATGTTATAAGTGTGGAGAAAAAGGACACCGAGTACTTGACTGAAAGGGTAAGAAAAGGGATTCAAATGTACAATGCTTCATCTGCAAGGAGTTTGGACACTATGCAAACCAATGTCCCAGTCATTAGACAATGCCGCAAATGATGCTATTTGATAATAATCAAGTTATGATACTACCATATATGAATAGGAATTACTAGTGTTCTTATGTTGTTATTTTAGGATTATTTCATTAAAGTGATGTATAAATGATGTACTGGAAATAAATAAGGATTTTACTGCAGTACTATTTCATTGAGGAGTTAAGATTTTATGGTAGTAAGAAAAGTGACTCTATAGTGAGTTAGAATTTTTGTAATTACATGGTCGAAGGAAAGATAAACCTTAATATGGTCCTAATATGAGGTACTGGTTTTGGAATAAGATATGGTTGATTTGGGTAAATTATATTGGATATTATTTACTTCCTTGAAACTGGTTAAAGATTTGTATATTTCATCATTGTTGGAGTTTACAACATTTTTAGATGGATGATGTATATCCATTATTTTATAAGGAATAAGGGAGAATGAATGTAATAAATAAGGTTTTATTGTAATTTAGGATGATTCAGTGTTTTAAAAGAATACATGATAAAGGTATTCACATGCTATTATGGGGTAAAAAGGATCTACATTATGTTTACCTTTCATATAAATTTTGGATTGATAGTTTACAGAAGTATTTTGGATAAGTATAAAGATTGGAATGGATTATATTTTACATTGGATACTATTGTTAAAGTTATTTTTGGATATTTATAAAACGGATAACACGTAGACCGTGTGACAACCCGTCGTATCGGACAAAGCTGTGGGAATCAAACCCACAAACCTAGTGCAATTGGGATTTATCACCTACCAATAGACTATGAGAAGTCCCTGGAGTGCATAATGTATTTTTTTAATGTTCTTATAGATTAATTATAAATTTATTTTTAGAACCCTAAACTGTTAGGATAAATAGAATATTTTTGAGTTCTATTAACTTTTGGAGTGAAAGTTGGGTTTGTGGTAAAAAATTATTAATGAATAAAAGTATATATGACTAGTAAGTATATTTCCTTACATTCTTAGTAAATCTACTAAATAAATTCCTCAACATTATGAAAGGTAACTTAAAACAAAAATTTTGTCGATTAACTTTTCCTACTGGTGAATCAAAGACCATTTTACCAATCACAATTTTATGATTTTATTGTAGTTAACTTTCTCCTAATCCTGTTTTCTTTAACTCTACACCAGACCTTGATGGTTTGTTTTTTCTCCATATCCATGTTTTCATTGAATTCTAGTTTGGGCTATCTCAGGTGACCTTTGTACTTATCTTTCTTTCTTTTAATGTTAAAATTTTATTAAACCTATTTTCGATGTGGGTTTTCCACAAAAGTATTTTCTATTTTCAACCTTTTATTTTTGAAGAACATTTTTAAATTGCGAGGATGCAATTTATTGAAGGAGGGGAGAATGTAACACCCCAAGAATCCACGGTACATTTCCCTTTTAATAATGTAATATCTTGCATTGTACTCAACTTCGAGATTCTAACACACCGTGACCAATCAAAATAACTGTTATGAATAGTAATAACCACTTTTTGAAATTTAATAAATTTTATATTTCAAAATAGATTTCATTTTTTGGATTTGGAATATCGAAATTATCTTAGGGTGAAATTTTGGTACTTTTCGAATAAATTTATATTTTGATGAATAGTGAATATTACTAAATTTTAATTAAAAACAACTTTTGTAATCAAAATAATTATTAGTGATAAATTATGAATTTGAGTGCTTTTAAAGTATATATAGAATATATTTTTACAATTTAGTAGAATTTTTTTCATTGGACATAACTTCACAATTAAACCGGACATAAACTAGTGTCAATACTTTGATAGTTATTATTTCTTAAAAATATGCTTTTTGTTTTGACAGTTGGAATTAATTTTAAATTAATTTCTGCCACTTATGTGTTTTGAATTAAGAAAAATGGATTCCATATTTTCAAACAGGATTTCCCAATTGTGTAAATAGGTAACTTTTACTTTTAGACATTTTGAATAATTACTTCAGCAAATATTTTATTTACCATGGTTAAAGGGTAAATCGGGTAAATAAGGGTAAAAAATAATATTATAATAATACAAAATCACCTTAAAACATGTACTAACCATATTGGTTGATACATTTATGACCATGGGAATCTATGGGTCGATTTTTGGACCCCATGGATCCACTTGTAAGTGATAATGACACTTTATAATAATTAAGTTAAAGTAAATGCAAAACTGACATAAGCATATATCGTTTAGAAAAATAATTTTTACATCGGGTTATATATGTTTTAATTTTGACTATAAATATTCATTAGAAATCCAAAATTCTTTTCTACATAATTTTATTTGATTTGTAATTTTTAGACATTTAATATTTAAATTTATTTATGACACAATAATGATGCAATATTTTCCTTAATAATAAAAGAAACAAATAAATTGTATTATAAAAGTTAAAATAAATATAATTTAAAGTTTTTATGACATATAATAATTTTATTGGTCAATATTACATGTTATTATTGATTAAATGTATTTTATTCTAATTAATAAAATTGTTAAGACTTTGACAAAAATAAATTATTAAATAGTGTCAGAATTGACATAAATGAGTTTTTAAAACAAATATTATATTATTATTTGATATTATATTCCTAAAAATATACGGTTCGGCCAAAGGACTTATATCATGATAGGTTTATCATTAATGGTCTGCTTGGGGGTCTCTTGGATGTATATATAGTAATTTTAGTAACTATATAATATAAAAACAGAAAGTGACATAGTAAATGTCAAACTAATTAACTAAGAGTTAAAACTAAAAAATAAAGATAATATAATGACCCAAACCTAACTAAAATCTAATTTTTTAAATTATTTCTACCCATCCCCACCATAGACTTTTAATAATATACTTTTTATCCATTATAAACGGAATATGAAGTTATTATAAATTAATACTTTAAGTTTTTCCTAAAGAGCCCCTCCTCCCCCTTATAAAAGGACACAACTTCTAACCAATTCTTCACACCTTCATAGCCTTTTGGATCGGCCAACCGCTGACAAAATATTCTCTCACCTTCCCTCAATCCAACCTAAGGTAATTATATTGATCATTAAGCCATTATAAGGATCCCTTTTGATCAAATCAAAATGAAGAACCCGATGATGTGATAATGTTTTTACCACCCTCTTTTATGTTCCTTTCTTCTTCAACTTCTTCTGTCATTGTTATTTCCTTTCTAAAATAATAAATCTAGTATCTTATATATATTTTTATGTTATTATAAATAGGGTACAACCATATTCAGTACTTTGTCCATCCTTTGAATGACATGTCACCATATTTGTGTACGTACGGCCTACCGTCTCCACATCGTGGTGTAATTGTTATTCAATACACTATTATTTGTATGGGTATAATAATGATCTTTAATTCATCTAAATAATAAATATAACATGATAATGATTCTATATATATGATATACCATCCAATTATATATTATTCTAATATCAGAAAAATGATATTGTCACTCGTGTGTACGTACGGATTACAGTCTCTACGAATGCGATGAGATTCATTACACATCGTATACATTCAAGACTAAATTTTATTTGATGATTAAAAATAATTTTTAGAGACATGATATCATTCTGAATATAAAAAATATACATCCCATCCATAACAAATATTTCTTACATAACAATGAATATAAAGAAAAAACGAATCCGTTAACACCCAAAACAATGATAATACTAATATATTATTAACAAATCAATGTTAAAAGGTCATATATGATATCATTATAATGTATATGATTATTTTAAAATTTAATAACAACTACTTCACCATTACACATGAGTTTATCTTACCCTCAACCAAGGAAAAGTACAATGTAATGGGTTTTTATCTCACTCCTTATTCTCGTGAGATTCATGCCATATTGCCACTATTACCATTTGTGCGGTGTATGTGCATCCCATAATTGTATTATTTGTGTAATACACTTTAATTAATGTGTATTTACATATTCATTGTATGATACCTCTTTAATGGGGTGTATGTTTTTTAAGTTACCATGTCGGTAATGGTTAATTCCTCAATCTCATTATTATCCGAAATTTTTTATGTGTAAGTATTTATTAGGACATTTTTATCATTCATGTCCATTTTTCATAAAAATTGATTTCAAAATTATTATTTTAAGTATTTGTGAAAGGTACACTTTATCAATATCAAAATTTTAAATGGTTTAATGATTTATCTTTCTAAATCATTTTAATTAATGTCCATGTTTTCAAAATGATTTTAAGGATTTATTTATATGGACATTAAAGTTTTCAAATAAAATTTCTTTTTAAAAGTTTCAAAGTGGTATGGGACACTTTGATTCAAAAATCCATTTTAAATGGCTTCTTAACAAATAGTGTGACTTTTAAATGTTTTCAAAAAAAGGGGGATATTTCTCTCAATAGTTTGATGATTATTTTAATATATGTCAATATCCTTCATTATTATTAATTGAAGTTAAGCTGATACAATAAAATTTTCCATATTGTATGGAATGAGTTATGTTTCACTGTAGATGTTCTATTTTTATACCAATAATGGTTTTTGGTAAAAGTATTGACATTTCATATGCTATATTTAATAAGAATGGTTATTTTATGTTTCCTACTTTTCATATGAGGAATGGATTGGACTTAGTAAGTGACGGGTGGAGCCCACTATAGCTCCTCGATGCATCAGTAGGTCTCTTGAGACAAACTACTGTCTTAGCCCAAGACCTTGAAAAAATCTTATTTGTAGTCTTGGAACGAGGACTTGGTATGTGGTTATGATAGTCTGGCATTATGCATTCCATCATTATGAATCTGGTTATTGATATTTCATGTGATTATTCCATTAGTAGAATATCAATTTTAATAGGTAAACGGAATTATTACATTTTATTTTTTCCATATTATGCTAAAGTTAATGTTTAAAAGGCTTTTGTTTTAGTTATACATTGACTTAAATGTTTATGCTTAATTAAGAATTTTTCTGATGTATTGCTTACCCTTACTGGGCATTTGAGCTCACCCCTTTCTATGTTTTATTTTTTCCCAGGATTCCAAGAAGTGTATTTTGATTGTTATGCAGGGTTAAGCCAAGGAAATAATGGCGTTCATAAAGGATTATTTATATTGTTTTGTATGTTATAATATGTAATGTAACATTCATGTTTGTAACCTATTTCCCAAGAATGCAAAATTTATTGGTCCTTTGGAACTTGATTCCTTGTAATCATGTCAATGTATTAAAATAATGCACCGACTCTGAGTAACTGGGGTTGGGGCGTTACAACTATCGATACCACCAACTCCAGTAGCAGAGAGTGCATGCCATCTAAGTGCGTTGCATGAGTTCCAGCTCTAGAGGCCACTAAGGTTTTGGGGAGAGATGGACCCACATGTAGCTAAGGATTGGCTGGAGGATATCGTGAGAGTTTTCATATTGGTTGGGACACTAGCCGACCTCATGGTGATCCTTACCGTGAGTCTCCTGAATGCAACAATAGGCAGATGGTGGAGCCTGATGCTCTTGGTACATGATGAGTCATCATTACTCTGGATATACTTTGAGAGTCTCTTCTGCTCATAGTTTGTTCCAGCCACCCTTTATGTGATGCAGATTCAGGAGTTACTATATCTGCAGTAGGGCAGCATGACAGTTGCTCAGTACTTAGTGAGGTTCACCGACCTCGCATGCTACTCCACAGATATGGTATGAGACTCATTCTTAAGGGCCCAGACCTTTGATCAAGGACTCATGCATGAGATCAGGGAATCAATGATCCCCCTCAGCATCTCGACGTAGGCGGGGGTGATGGAGCGAGCCCTTCTAGTGGAGAATTTTCTCGATGGGCAGTCACCAGTAGCGAGACCCACCACATGGAGACATGTAGCAGAGTCTTCTATAGCTGGTAGTAGACAGAAGTCACAAATGTCCATGCGGACCGGGACTTTAAGTGGGAGACCCCAGTATACAGGATCCGATGTCTGGGGCACGTGAGACAGAGCCTGATATATGTGGAGTAGGAAGTGCTATGCTTGCAGCGGGTAGGGTCACATGGCTCGTGACTGCCCTCCCTGCCATGAAGATGAGCATAAGACAGGAGAGGGACCTCCCATACAGAGGAAGAAGTTCGGTCATGGTGGTCCTCCAGGAGCAGGAAAATGTGGTAGAGGTGCTGGCTGAGTAGCGATTGGTGGACGACGTTTCGAGGCCCTACCACCTCCACCACCAAGAGGTCCTCCCCGACCATAGGGAGCTGGCGGACAGAGGCGAGCACAACTCAAGGAAGTCGAGGCCTATGACCACGGTGCCCTTGAGATGATTCGAGGTACTATCTGTGTCTACTCCACCCTTTCTTCAGTACTTATAGACACACGTTAAAGTCATTCTTTTATTTCCACTTCCCTCTTTCGGAGCTCGTAGATTCCGACAGAGCCATTGGATCAATCCTTACGGCTAGAGACATTTATGGGAGAAAAATCAACGATTATTCATTGGTGCTGACAGTGTGAGATTACTCTCGGAGGCAAGAGCTTCAGTTGATATATAATTGTAGCATCATTGAGGCCTTAAGACGTCATCATGGGTATGGACTTGTTATACACAATTCATACCCATATTGATTGTATTAGACGCAAAGTATGGTGTGTTCACATGGATGAGACCAGTTTCACCTTCACCGGAAATAAGGGATCCTTTTCAGGGCATGATGGACTTACACAGAGGAGGGGGCAGCCGATCACACATTAGGTGGCTAGTCTCATCCTCAGAGCGGTTGATGTGCGGAGTCCTAGTTTTACTGTTATGGTGGTTCAGTACAAAAATGTTTTCCCTGACGACGTTCCAGGACTACCTCCTTGCTGAGAGGTATACTTATACATTGAAATGTACCCTTGGATGGCACTGATATCTAGTCTAGCATATCGGATGGCTCTTGCCGAGCTTCGTGATCTTCATGTACGGCTGGAGGACTTGCAGAGGAAGTGATTTATCCAACCCAGTGTTTCACCCTTAGCATCCTTTATTTTGTTCATCAAAAAGTAAAATGGGAGCTTCTGACTGTGTGTCGACTACCGTCGCCTGATCCTGGTGACCGTGAAAAACAAGTACCCACTACTAAGGATTGACGACCTCTTTGATCAAATCAAGGGAGCACGATGGGTCTCGAAGATAGACCTCATTTCAGGATATCACCAGCCAGAGTTTGAGATGAGGATGTGTTGAAGATGGACTTCAGGTGTTGGTATGGCCACTAAGAGTTCTTGGTTATTCCCTTCGGCATAACCAATGCTCCAAGAGTGTTTATGAGTCTCATGAACGGGATCTTCCAGCCTTACCTAAATTGCTTTGTCATAGTCTTCATCAACAACATACTGATCTACTCGACTACTGAGGAGGAGCATGCCTACCATTTTCAGGTAGTACAAGACACACTCCAAGATCACCAGCTTTATAGTAAACTCTCGAAGTGCCAGCTTGGGATCCGAGAGGTTCACATCATGGGACACAACATCTCGAAGGCTGGAGTTGCAGTGGATTCAGTGAACATCAAGGCAGTACTTTCTTCGGATCCAACTAGGAGTGTGACTGAGATACGGAGTTTTCTAGGACTGGAAGGGTACTACTAGAGATTTGTGCCAGATTTATCCAGAGTTGCAGCACCGCTATCAGCTTTGACGAAGATGAGGAAACCCTTCATTTGGTTAGAGAGATGCCAGAAGAGCTTTCAGAAGATGAGGAAGAGTTTGAATAGTGCACCCATCTTGAGGCTTCCAAAGGAGGGCGTAGGGTACTTAGTATATTGTGATACAACAGGGACCAGACTCAGGTGTGTCCTAATGAAGGATCGAGCAGTGATCGTGTATGGATCATGGTAGTTGAGTCAACATGAGCAGAACTACACTACCAATGACCTGAAGTTAGCAGTAGTGGTCTTTGCCTTGAAGATGTGGCAGCACTATTTGATGGGCGTACATTTTATAGTCTACTCTGACCACCATAGTCTCAGGTAAATCTTCTTGCAGAAGGAACTGAACCTGATACATCAAAGATGGCTCGAGTTCCTCCAGGACTATGACTTTGAGATAGTTTGTACTTCTGGGGAGGGGAGTATTGTAGCAGATGCTCTCAGTAGGAGATCAGGCATTGAGCTTCTAGGAGAGGTGACAGAGCAGCTGGTCACTATGGAGATATCCATTGAGGATTGAGATGGAGAAACCTTTCTACAGTCTCTCATAGTTAATCCTCCACTTATTCAGCGAGTTAGGGAGGCAAAACATGGGGACATTGACTCTGAGATGCGACGTGCTCAGATATACACAGGGTAGGCACCTAATGAATTTTCTAAAGGTGGGGAGCACGTCATTCTCTTCATAGGATGTACCATAGTACCATTTGCACTTCAAGAGGAATTGTTGAGGGAGTTCCACACATTTCCCTGAGTAGTACATCCAGGAGTGGAAAATATGTATGCGGACATCCAAAGAGAGCACTGGTGGGTAGGGACGAAGACTGCAGTTGCAGAGTTTTTCTCACGATGCCCCACTTATCAACAAGTGAATGTGGAGTACTAGGTTCCAGCAGGCTTGTTTCAGACCTTAGAGGTCGTAGAGTAGATGTGGGATGGGATATCCATGGATTTTGTGATGGTACTTCCTTGTACATCTAGAGGACATGACTCTATCTGGGTGATCATAGACCAACTCACAATTTCGGCCCAATTAATATCGATCATAGAGAAAGGCTCAGTAGAGATATTGGGATGCCTCTACGTACATGATATTGTATGGATTCATGGTGTTCCATCGATGATCGTCTCTAATAGAGATGATCATTCCACTTCCCGGCTTTGGAAGGGTTTGTAGGAGGCCTTTGGGATACAGATTCGCTTGAGCAATGCCTTCCATCCTCAGACGGATGGTCAGATTGAGAGGACCATTAAAACACTCGAGGAAATGCTCTGTACATGTGTCCTTGACATTGGTTACATCTGGGAGTATCACTGACCCTTGGTAGAGTTTGCATAGAACAACAACTACCACTCCACCATTGGGATGGCACATTTCGAGGCACTATACGGCTGAACTTGAAGATCACCTCTATGTTGTACAGACCAAGGGGAGTCAAAACTTATGGGACTAGAGATGATGTAGGAAACAATGGAGAAGGTGAAAATCATCTAGGAGCAGATGAAGACAGTACAGAGTAGGAATAAGATTTTTGCTTATAGGAGATGGAAACCACTGGAGTTTGAGGATGGCGAACACATCTTTCTACGGGTCTCACCTCGACGAGGTCTATGGATATATGGTATTTGAGGCAAGTTATCTCACAATTCATTGGAACTTTTCATGTCCTCAACAGGGTAGGCAAGGTGGCTTACCGCTTGGCTCTTCCACCTCAGTTACACCAGGTGCACGACGTCTTCCACGTATCTCAGCTGAGGGGATATGTGTAGAACCCATCCCACTTCATCATCCATGGAGAGATGGACATCGATGATGGGGAGACTTTCACAAAGGTTCTAGTGGAAATTGAGGATCGACAGGAGCATGTCCTACATGGATGGTCGATTCCTCTAGTGCGCTTATGCTAGAAGCACGAGAACCTACACGAGATCACATGGGAGCTGGTGGCACAGATAAGTGTTCAGTACCCCCATTTATTCTCTCAGTGTGTGTTGTATCTTATGGGGACATAAAGCCTTGAGGTGGGGAGAATTTAAAGAACCATATGTTCCATGGATTCTTTTAAATAAATGAGAATTTTACGAGTCCTTAGTTTTTGAAGGTGCTTGATTCTAAGGCCCGTTGAGCCTGGAATCTATTTCTGAAGTTTTGTTCAGGTACGTTCAGTAAACATGCAAGAGAGACTTTATATCTTTTAAACTGGTGCTTGGAATTGAAGCCAGAGGGCACTGTTGAACTCGTATCCTTGATTATTGCTTAATTAGACCCTCACCGCAGTTGTGTTTTAGCGTGTTTGGTAGTCCGTTTTCTGGGTTCCATGGAAATAATTAAAAAAAAACAAGTAATAGACTATTTTTACTTTTTGTGGTTAAAGTCTCTAAGAGGTGGACAGAGGTGGGATCCACCAGACCATAACCTCCCATGAGAGGTAATGGTGGTGGGGCCCACCCTCACATAACCTCCCTTGGGATGTTATTTTTCTGGTGGGGACCACCTGGGCATGTAACCCCTATAACTCTTGTTCTACCCTCATAATTGTTCCAAACCTCTCTTCTATTAATTGAAACTCTCCATCTCCCTTATTTTGAGTATGAATTTTGTATCCATTCCTCTGCATTAAATTAAATGTGTTGTCACATTTAATTAACGGAAACTCTTGTGTAGTTTTGCCATAAAAATAATAGAAAACGTCCTCTATTATTTTGGCTTAATGGAAACTTGGGAGAATCCTTGGAGAATTATCCTCTCCAACAAAGAACCATCACATGCGAAGAAAGCCTCATCCTTCCAATGAAGAAAGTGATGAATTCCAACAACGTCTATCGTTCTCTGACTTATTCCATGGACGTATTCTTCCTTATCCTACTGGAATAAAGGAGGGAGTGACGTCTTTAATGAACATTGACAATTCCTTCTTCTTCCTTAATCATCGTTATTCAACAAAGGCATGGAATGGGAATTGACTCCTATGACATCTCCAATGACCTTCGTATGTTTCAAAAGAGAAGACGTTTCCCGCAAAGAACATCACCAACAACAACGTCATCTCCTCCCGACATCAATGAAGTGATGTCCATCTTCCGTGACTCCATCGGTGATCACCGAAATAGAGGTAGGGGTTTTGAATTCTTGTACCCGCACTATGTCGTTGAAATTATGGTTTGACGACCAAATGATATCACCATAACATGGGGGAAATCGGACTACACCAACATGGCTGACCCTTCTCCATTTTGATCTTGTTTGTGGTTGACGATGGAGGTGGAGCTAGAAGGGCGCGGTGTCATCACACCACCCAAGAGGAAGGGGTCTCAGAAATGTGGGTCATGGAGAATGAATATGGAATGGCGCTGTCGCGCTGCGCTGAGAAAGCACCACGGCCGGGCCACCACGACTGGGCCATCCCACGGCCAGGACGCCCCTCAGTCGGGCTGCTACGGTAGGGTCGCCCAACGGCCGGAAGCCATGGCCAGGACGCCCCATGGCCGGGTAGCCCCTCGGCCAGGCTGCCAGGGAAGGGATGCCACGGCTGGGCCACCAATCAGCCGATCCTCCACAGCCGGGCCACCCCATGGCCGGGCAGCCCCTCAGTCGGGCTGCCACAGCCGGGCCACCCATTGGTCGGCCGCCCCATAGTCAAGCAGCCCCTCGGCTGGGCCGCCACGGCCGAGCCGCACTATGGCCGGGCCACCACAATCAGGCCGTCCCACGGCTGGGCCGACCCTCGGCCAGGCTGCCCCAGCAGGTCCGCCCCTCGGTCGGGCCGCCATGGGCTGGGCAACACCCAGGCCAGGCCGTACCGTCGGTCCAGGTGGTGCCTTCGGGCCGGACTGCCCCTTTAGACCGGGCCACTCCATTGGTTCAGGCTACTCCTTCAGTCTAGGCCGACCACTCGGGTTGGGCCACATCTTCAAACCTGGATGGGTCGGGTCGGTCCGACTGGGTCGGACTGGACCTGGACTCACTAGGCCATTTACACCTTTTAGCCCGCATCTTGGGCTACGGGTGTCCGAACGACCAACTGTCTACGGCGATGGAATTCGTGGAGCGAGAAAATTATTTTGGAAGAATCCACTTGAATTTGAGACACAGTTGGAGTATGCTTTGGTTGGTTTGAGCAGAAAAACCAACCGGTCCCCTGGTTAGAAATATCAATAACTCACAAACCGGGCGTCTGATTGACGCGTTGTCTATCGCTTTGGGTTCCTTATGATGAGATGGAACTATGAGATACATCATCTCATTACTTCGTGATAGTTTATGTATCAACATTAAGCTTGAGGAGCAGATCCTCCCGCAATCGAGCGTGTTGTATGCGGGAACCCTAGGGCTGGCTGCGACTGAGATGACAGGATCCTCTGTGGGTTCGACACCGACGATATTATACCAGGATCATCCATGGGTTCGATAGTGATTACTTCTATATGGTAATCCCTTGTGGGTTTGACAATGATGACTACTGTACGAGGATCCTCTGTGGGTCCAACAGTTCTGACTTCTGTTCTTGGATCATGTGTGGGTCTGATAGAATAGCTGATCCTGGATCCTATGTGGGTCCAATAGCTTAGCTGGTCCTGAATCTTGTTTGGGTCTGATAGGATAGATGAATCAGTGACTCAATCTAACCATTTATATCACTCTTCAAAAGATGTATACATGTGTGATCTGAGCCTTTTCATTCAGCAATTATAATTGTGGTGATTTACTTTACTTCCTTTGTGGACAGGGTTGTCCTTGTGCTCGAGAGTTGGAGTCAAACTGTAACACCCCAGGTAAATAAAGAATATGACATTTCATATTTATCCATATTTGTGAATAAAATATTTAAATAACTTTAAAGGGGACGCTATGCTCAATGGCGTACCCAACACGCAACAACGAGTTTCTTGGGAATCTTACGTTGCACTCTAATAATAAAATAGTATTATTTTAAATGGTAGTTAACATGTAGCCATTGTAATGGCGGGAATGGATAGAAATAACTAAAATATGATTATATATGTTTTTAAATGTTTTTACATTTATCCAATAAAAGATAATGGCTTAAAATACGGAAAGAATTCAATTTTAGGCATATATGCCCTAGTTTTCACTAATGGTTCACTTATCACCTTTTGATGGTGAACCGTCATTAAATATAGTTTTGATCACTCTTATACATTCTTTTGGACCAAATAAAACTCTTATTAAGAATCGGGACATCAAAATTTACTTTGTGTAAATTTTTGGTATCTTTCCGATAAAGTTCATTTTTTTTAATGAATAGTGTAAAATGTTGTATTTTAATTCAAAACCACTTTTTAATCTAATTTATTTATATGATTAGATTATATTTTGAATTGGTTTTAAAGTGAAATTAGAAAATATTTTTACCATTAAATCCAATAGTGTTCGTTGGAATCAATTTCACTTTGAAATCAAACGTAAACTACTGTCAATCTTTTGATACTTATTGATTCATAAAACACGCTATTTGTCATGACAGCGGGAATTAATTATTAGATTAATTAATGTGACTTATATGTTTTGAATTTTGTAAAACAGACTTCATTTTTGAATTCAGAATATCAAATATAGCTTAGGGTGAATTTTTGGGATTTTTCTGAAAAACTTCAATTTTTGATTAATAGTGAAACCACTAAGTGGTACTTATAAAAACTGATTTTCCGTTTAAATGAAATTTTGCCATCATTGTGTTTTGATTTTCAAAAATCCGACATACATGGTTGTCATTAAGAAGTAAAATGTCATTCAATGAGATTAAAATAATTTTTTGGTGAATAGTAATTTATTAAGTTTTTAATCGCGATTAGTGGTAATTAGTGTAGTTTAAGGTAAAAATAATTCTTTAATAAAATGAGATGAGCTTGAAACATGTCTTACCCTCATTGGTTGTATCATGGTCGACCAAGACAAGCCATGGGTCAACTTGTGGACCCCATGGATCCACTTTGGTTGGGAAATGACATAAATAACATTTTATTTAATGTAAAAGTAAAATTGACACAAACATGAAATGTTTTACTAAAACAATTTTTATGTGGGGTTATACAAGTCATATGTTTGATTATAAATATTCATTGGAAATCTAAAAAGATTTCCTACATCATAGTAGTTTTTTTATAATTTTTAGACATTAAATAAATTAAATTATTTATGACATAATAATTATGCAGCGATGACATCATTATTTGACGATTTAAATAAAATGGAAAGATAATGTAAACTCTATGAACTACACATGTCCAAAACTTATTGGATGAGTGGATTTCGAAGAATTATCACCTTATCCACGAATTATATCAATGTGGGACCTTTTGAAACCGAAACACATTTTCAAATAAAGTAATATTTCTCTACTTTCCAAAAGTGCCCCTCCTCTCCTCTTATAAAAGGCCCCCACCTCTACCTCATTTAACACACTCCTCAAGCCTTTGGCTCGGCCAAACCCTGCCCATTTACTCTCTCCACATCCCCCTCCTAATCCTAGAGGATTACCTTTGGGCATAATCCTTTCAAAGGAAGCCTTTAGGCTCAAATCAAAAGGAGTTACACTTTTTAAGGTAATTCATTCTCTCATGTTCATTTGTTTTATTTTGCTTCTCCAACCCCCTAAACTCTTTTTATTTACTTATTTTCTAAAAACACCAGTATCTTAAATATACTAGGATGTTGTTATAAGATTTATTCAAGGTACACTCTCACACAACTACATCAAATGGTTAAAGAACATACGGTTTCCGTGGATGGTGAAATTCTGCCTCCCTAAACGATGATTGTTCAATACTCATTTAACACCTTCAAAGGTGGCCATTATGATGTCACTATTTTTATATATGATATATTATATGTTTATGTTTTATTTATGCTTTTGTATTTTTCATTTTTTTCTTACCTTTATGGCTTCCATTATGGGTATACGCGATATCTTCATTTAAGGAAGTGCGGACTACCGCCCCCTCAAAGTGATTTGATTCGTTAAATACCATATGTGGGATGTATAAAGGATGGAAATATGATATTATATATGATATTATACTGGAATTATAATATACCTTTATATCATTATTATTCCATTCTATAAAATACGAAATAGAAATGAAAGTAGCGTTCATGCGTACGTACGGCTTACCGTCTCCATGAACGGTGCATTTCATTTCTTACCTCTAAATGATTATGTAATGTTATAAATGCATGCATGTACTGGATATATATGACATATATGATATCTACATAATGAATACAATTCTGGATATAATAAACATTTGGCCACACGAACAACATGTAATTGTAAGAAGTCCACTTTCGACTTAAGAACCAAATATCGGCAAAACAAATATTATTAACTTAAATGATTACATAATGTTTATGACATGATAATAAGTGGTATAAAAGTAATAATGAACTTGAAAAAGGTTCTTAAGGAATTAGAAATTAACTCAATTTTATTATTCAGGAGATTAAAGAACGATCGAGTCAAGTCGGACCCGAGGTAAGGGATCCTACTCCTCTCTTTCTTTTTAAGTACACACTTTTATGTCATTCCTTTTAAAGCTCATCTTTCTTGTTATTGGGATGATCATTTATATTACACTTACTGTAATTTTTATTTTCATGTGATGAGAGACCCTATTCTCTCTCATCAATCTATTTTGGAAGTTTTGAGTGGCGCCGTTAGGCTGCCGATCTTTCGTAAGAGATCTAACCTCTCTCTTCTTTTTAAGTACTCTCCTTTATGTCACTTCTTTTAAGCTCCTATTTGTAATGTTGGGGGATGTTATTTTATATTCCTCTTGCTTTAAATTTTATTTTAATGTGATGAGATACCCTATTTGATCTCATCAATCCATATTCGGAAGTTTTATGTGGCGCCGTTAGGCTGCCGAGTTTTCGTAAGGGATTTTTCATCTCACCTTTATTCCCATGAGATTTATGCTACATGTGCCACAAATTCCCTTGAGTGGTGTATGTACTTCCCATTATTCTACTCTTTGTGTAATATACTTTCATTTATGAGTATTTACATCAATGATCTTTTGTCCTTCTTTCATGGGGTGTATGTTTTGAATGATACCCAAGTCGGTAAGGGAACCTTTCACCCTCCTCTTTTTTAAAAGACTTATTTTGTTGGGTATTTTAATTTACATATCGTTATGTTGGGATATGTTCTCATATATCCTTATTGATTTAAATTTTATGTCCAAGTGATGATATAATCTTTTTATCTCTCATCAACTCTTTTTGATGTGATGTCGTTAGGCTGTCAAGGGAACTTTTTAACCCAATTTCGATTTTTTGGGTTCAACTTGTAGTCATTGAATATGTCATCCATTGAATATGTGTGAATTAAATTTAATTGTTTTACACTTAATATCCACTTATATTGTGTGTATATATATTTGTCACACATATTTTCGAGATTTATTTGTCCATAATTTAAGGATACCTTCTTTATAAGGGATTTTAATCACATTTGACATTTCTATTGAGGGTTCATTGTTGTTATGCACCAATTCACTCTTATATGTTGTATATACTGTCCTTTAGAGTATTATATCATGAATCCTTTTATTCTAATGATATTATAAAGTTCTGACTAAATTTTATTCCTCGATTATTGTATTCAAGTGTCTCTAATTTTGGTAAAACCCCTTTAACCAAAATATCGTTTTAAATTTTTTAATTATTTGTTCTTATTTATATCCATGTTTTCAAAATGGTTTTAAGGATTTATTTATATGGATATTAATGGTTTAAAATGTTAAAAGCTTCAAGGTGGTATGGGACACTTTGATTCAAAAATCTCTTTATTAAATGTTTTAAATGGTTTTGGAAATGGTTTCTTTTTGAATGGATTCAATATTTCAATATACTAAAATTTTATATTGTGATTGAAATGTGGAAATGTTATGTTTCCTTTATGCATGTTTTATGTGACACATTTATGTTATGGTTCTTGGGCATTGTTATGAAAAATGGTGGTTTGGTGATAAACTAAGGGCGGGTGAGCCCGTTATAGCTCTCCAATGCATTGGGTAACGCGAAGGAGTGAAACGTTAAGGTTTCTCCGAAGAGATTTAGGGAATATACTGTGATGGGTATTCCAAACGTAACCAAGAGGGTTACTCCCCACGTAAGAATGTTATGAATGCCTCAAGTTACCTTTATGTATTATGTTTTATATGATTTATTCATGGTTTTATGAGGTATGTTAAAGTGCCTATGTTTTATGGGTAAAGTATGATTTCATTCTTATGTATATATGAACTCATGTTTCCTTTCCATATTTTTATAACCCTTACTGAGCTTTTTATGCTCATCCCATGTTTTTGAAATGTTTTTCACAGGTCAAGGTAAAGGTACATGATGTGATGATAGTTTCAAGGATGTTTCATGAAAGAATCCGTGTTATATTTTAAATATGTTTCCGTTGATGGGAAAAATGAATACTGTCTTTTATGTAACCACTTTGTTTAAATATGGAATGTAATGCAAGTTTCATGATCTAATTCTCTAAAACTCTAAACCTGAAAATATCCTCAATGTGTAATCTTGTAATAACTCAAGATTATGTAAGGTTTAAGGCTGGGGCCTTATAGTTGGTATCAAAGGCCGGTTTAGATAACTTTAGAGGTTAGGGTATTCTTTAATCATAAGTGACATTACCATAATGGTTAGGACTTCAGAAAGAGTCCTAGTTTTAGATAAAGTGAATGAGTAAGTATATCTTAGTGTTTACCTTCCTCGTTAGTACATGATGTTTTTGTTGATATACTCACACTGACCTTTTTGGTTTTAGTAAATGGCTGGATCTAGCAGGCACCAAAGTGACAATGGGTTTGAAGGAAACTGTGGTGGTTCTCTGATTAAGATACTGGATGAGATGGGGGATTCAATGAGGAATCTAATGGTTTTTCTAAACCAACTATCAAGGAGCCATGATCAACCACTTGAACCTTGGTGAGTTCTCTAATGCATCATGTACGAGATGGCCAACTCGATGTGGAAATTCAGGTAATAATTATTAAGGTAACCATTAGGGTTTATATGATCCTTACTTTTGAGGTAATTATCGGTTATTATATGATATGATGGAAAATTAAGGGCATGAGATAAACTTGAGGTTAAAATATGTTATGATTAATCTTTAAGATTTTATCTAATTTTGGGGAATGTTTTAAGAATTATATAGTTTTGGAAAAAGGACAACACGCAGACCGTGTGACATCCCATCGCGTCGGACAAAGCTGCGGGAATCGAACCCACAACCAAAGTGCGACTGGTATTTATCGCCTACCACTGGACTACGTGAAGTCCCTGGTTAGTTTGACCGATTATTTTTAGTTATATGATTTTATGAATTAAGAGTAAGTTTATTTTGGAGGATATGTGATTAGGATAATTACTTTTCAATGTGAGACTTTAGGAGCAACTGATGTTGTTTGGAGATAAATGTTACGATTTAACTTGGTAGACTATGTGACTAAATCCTTCAAATATTTGGGTTTCAATCTTAGTTTGGTTTACTTTGAATAATTTTATGGACAAATGGTCCACGTTGAACTTTGGGTTTTGTTGGACAAATTTTGGAGATTAAGAATAGATTTTCTTTTTATAAAGGGTTATCCGTTTCTGGATTATCTGATCTTGTACTAGACGTTTTGGTTTTTGTTTTGGTTAAAGACATGGGAAGTATATAGTTCTATTTTTTGGATTTGGTGATTCTCTAGAAGTTTATTATAGTACTCTTAATGTGAACAGGTCTTCCTAAATACTCGTCTTTTGGAGAAAATATGAGTTTCTGTAAGGAATCTAATAAAAGTTGAAAGTCAATATGATAAGTGATTATGTTTCCTTGTGAATAAATTCCTCAATAAAAAGTAACTTAAAACAAAAATGTTGTCTATTAACTTTTCCTACTGGGGAATCGAATACCGTTTAACCCATCACAAGTTTGTGATTTTCTCGTGGTTAACTTTCTCCTAAACATGTTTTCTATCACTCTCCATCAGAACATGACCCTTTGTTTTTTCCTCCATGTCCATATTTTCATACTTGGAATCCTAGTATGGGTTAACTCGGGTGACCTTTGTACTTCTCTCTATTTATTTTAAAGTGTTTGTTTTACCGACATTTGTTCCGATGTGGGACTTTCAAGGATGTTTCCAAGCGCAATTTTAAAATTGCGAGGACGCAATTCCCCAAAGGGGGGAAGGATGTAACACCCCAGGTAAATAAAGAATATGACATTTCATATTTATCCATATTTGTGAATAAAATATTTAAATAACTTTAAAGGGGACTCTATGCTCGATGGCGTACCCAACACGCAACAACGAGTTTCTTGGGAATCTTACGTTGCACTCTAATAATAAAATAATATTATTTTAAATGGTAGTTAACATGTAGCCATTGTAATGGTGGGAATGGATAGAAATAACTAAAATATGATTATATATGTTTTTAAATGTTTTTACATTTATCCAATAAAAGATAATGGATTAAAATACGGAAAGAATTCAATTTTAGGCGTATATGCCCTAGTTTTCACTAAAGGTTCACTTATCACCTTTTGATGGAGAACCGTCATTAAATATAGTTTTGATCACTCTTATACATTCTTTTGGACCAAATAAAACTCTTATTAATAATCGGGATATCAAAATTTACTTTGTGTAAATATTTGGTATCTTTCCGATAAAGTTCATTTTTTTAATGAATAGTGTAAAATGTTGTATTTTAATTCAAAACCACTTTTTAATGTAATTTATTTATATGATTAGATTATATTTTGAATTGGTTTTAAAGTGAAATTAGAAAATATTTTTACCATTAAATCCAATAGTGTTCGTTGGAATCAATTTCACTTTGAAATCAGACTTAAACTAGTGTCAATCTTTTGATACTTATTGTTTAATAAAACACGCTATTTGTCATGACAGCGGGAATTAATTATTAGATTAATTAATGTGACTTATATGTTTTGAATTTTGTAAAACGGACTTCATTTTTGACTTCAGAATATCAAATATAGCTTAGGGTGAATTTTTGGGATTTTTCTGAAAAACTTCATTTTTTGATGAATAGTGAAACCACTAAGTCGTACTTATAAAAACTGATTTTCCATTTAAATGAAATTTTGCCATCATTGTGTTTTGATTTTCAAAAATCCGACATACATGGTTGTCATTAAGAAGTAAAATGTCGTTCAGTTAGATTAAAATAATTTTTTGGTGAATAGTAACTTATTAAATTTTTAATCGCGATTAGTGGTAATTAGTGTAGTTTAAGGTAAAAATAATGCTTTAATAAAATGAGATGAGCTTGAAACATGTCTTACCCTCATTGGTTGTATCATTGCCGACCAATACAAGCCATGGGTCAACTTGGGGACCCCATGGATCCACTTTGGTTGGGAAATGACATAAATAATATTTTATTTAATGTAAAAGTAAAATTGACACAAACATGATATGTTTTACTAAAACAATTTTTAAGTGGGGTTATACAAGTCATCTTTTTTATTATAAATATTAATTGGAAAGATAAAAATATTTCCTACATCATAGTATTTTTTTTATAATTTTTAGATATTATATAAATTAAATTATTTATGACATAATAATGATGCAGCGATGACATCATTATTTGACGATTTAAATAAAATGGAAAGATAATGTAAAATATATGAACTACACATGTCCAAAACATATTGGATGAGTGGATTTCAAAGCCTTATCACCTTATCCACGAATTATATCAATGTGGGACCTTTTGAAACCGAAACACATTTTCAAATAAAGTAATATTTCTCTACTTTCCAAAAGTGCCCCTCCTCTCCTCTTATAAAAGGCCCCCACCTCTACCTCATTTAACACACTCCTCAAGCCTTTGGCTCGGCCAAACCCTTCCCATTTACTCTCTCCACATCCCTATCCTCATCCTAGAGGATTAACTTTGGGAATAAGCCTTTCAAAGGAAGCCTTTAGGCTCAAATCAAAAGGAGTTACACTTTTTAAGGTAATTCATTCTCTAATGTTCATTTGTTTTATTTTGCTTCTCCAACCCCCTAAACTCTTTTTATTTACTTCTTTTGTGACAAAACCAGTATATTCAATATACTAGGATGTTTTTATAAGATTTATTCAAGCTACACTCTCACACAACTACATCAAATGGTTAAAGAACATACGGTTTCCGTGGATGGTGAAATTCTGCCTCCCGAAACGATGATTGTTCAATACTCATTTAACACCTTCAAAGGTGGCCATTATGATGTCACTATTTTTATATATGATATATAATATGTTTATGTTTTATTTAGGCTTCTGTATTTTTCATTTTTGTCTTACCTTTATGGCTTCCATTATGGGTATACGCGATATCTTCATTTAAGGAAGTGCGGACTACCACCCCCTCAAAGTGATTTGATTCGTTAAATACCATATGTGGGATGTATAAAGGATGGAAATATGATATTATATATGATATTATACTGTAATTATAATATACCTTTATATCATTATTATTCCATTCTATAAAATACGAAATAGAAATGAAAGTAGCGTTCATGCGTACGTACGGCTTACCGTCTCCATGAACGGTGCATTTCGTTTCTTACCTCTAAATGATTATGTAATGTTATAAATGCATGCATGTACTGGATATATATGATATATATGATATCTACATAATGAATACAATTCTGAATATAATAAACATTTGGCCACACGAACAACATGTAATTGTAAGAAGTCCACTTTCGACTTAAGAACCAAATATCGGCAAAACAAATATTATTAACTTAAATGATTACATAATGTTTATGACATGGTAATAAGTGGTATAAAAGTAATAATGAACTTAAAAAAAGTCCTTAAGGAATTATAAATTAACTCAAGTTTATTATTCAGGATATTAAAGAACGATCGAGTCAAGTCGGACCCGAGGTAAGGGATCCTACTCCTCTCTTTCTTTTTAAGTACACACTTTTTTGTCATTCCTTTTAAAGCTCATCTTTCTTGTTATTGGGATGATAATTTATATTACACTTACTGTAATTTTTATTTTCATGTGATTAGAGACCCTATTCTCTCTAATCAATCCATTTTGGAAGTTTTGAGTGGCGCCGTTAGGCTGCCGAACGTTCGTAAGAGATCTAACCTCTCTCTTCTTTTTAAGTACTATCCTTTATGTCACTTCTTTTAAGATCATATTTGTAATGTTGGGGGATGTTATTTTATATTCCTCATGTTGTAAATTTTATTTTAATGTGATGAGATACCCTATTTGATCTCATCAATCCATATTCGGAAGTTTTATGTGGCGCTGTTAGGCTGCCGAGTTTTCGTAAGGGATTTTTCATCTCACTTTTATTCCCGTGAGATTTATGCTACATGTGCCACAAATTCCCTTGAGTGGTGTATGTACTGCCCATTATTCTACTCTTTGGGTAATATACTTTCATTTATGAGTATTTACATCAATTATCTTATGTCCTTCTTTCATGGGGTGTATGTTTTGAAAGATACCCAAGTCGGTAAGGGAACCTTTCACCCTCCTCTTTTTTAAAAGACTTCTTTTGTTGGGTATCTTAATTTACATATCGTTATGTTGGGATATGTTCTCATATATCCTTATTGAAGTAAATTTTATGTCCAAGTGATGATATACTCTTTTTATCCCTCATCAACTCTTTTTTATGTGATGCCGTTAGGCTGTCAAGGGAACTTTTTAACCCAATTTCGATTTCTTTGGGTTCAACTTGTAGTCATTGAATATGTCATCCATTGAATATGTGTGAATTACCTTTAATTGTTTTACACTTAATATCCACATATATTGGGTGTATATATATTTTTCACACATATTTTCGAGATTTATGTGTCCTTGATTTAAGGATACCTTCTTTATAAGGGATTTCATCACATTTGACATTTCTATTGAGGGTTCATTGTTGTTATGCACCAATTCACTATTATATGTTGTATATACTGTCCTTTGGAGTATTATATCATGAATCCTTTTATTCTCATGATATTATAAAGTTCTGACTAACTTTTATTCCGCGATTATTGTATTCAAGTGTCTCTAATTTTGGTAAAACCCCTTTAACCAAAATATCGTTTTAAATGTTTTAATTATTTGTTCTTATTAATAACCATGTTTTCAAAATGGTTTTAAGGATTTATTTATATGGATATTAATGGTTTAAAATGTTAAAAGTTTCAAGGTGGTATGGGACACTTTGATTTAAAAATCTCTTTATTAAATGTTTTAAATGGTTTTGGAAATGGTTTCTCTTTGAATGGATTCAATATTTCAATATACTAAAATGTTATATTGTGATTGAAATGTGGAAATGTTATGTTTACTTTATGCATGTTTTATGTGACACATTTATGTTATGGTTCTTGGGCATTGTTATGAAAACGGGTGGTTCTGTGATAAACTAAGGGCGGGTGAGCCCGTTATAGCTCTCCAATTCATTGGGTAACGCGAAGGAGTGAAACGTTAAGGTTTCTCCGAAGAGATTTAGGGAATATACTGTGATGGGTATTCCAAACGTAACCAAGAGGGTTACTCCCCACGTAAGAATGTTATGAATGCCTCAAGTTACCTTTATGTCTTATTTTTTCTATGATTTATTCATGGTTTGATGAGGTATGTTAAAGTGCCTATGTTTTATGGGTAAAGTATGATTTCATTCTTATGTATATATGAACTCATGTTTCCTTTCCATATTTTTATAACCCTTACTGAGCTTTTTATGCTCATCCCAAGTTTTTGAAATGTTTTTCACAGGTCAAGGGAAAGGTACATGATGTGATGATAGTGTCAAGGATGTTTCAAGAAAGAATCTGTGTTATATTTTAAATATGTTTCCGTTGATGGGAAGAATGAATACTATCTTTTATGTAACCACTTTGTTTAAATGTGGAATGTAATGCAAGTTTCATGATCTAATTCTCTAAAACTCTAATCCTGAAAAGATCCTCAATGTGTAATCTTGTAATAACTCAAGATTAAGTAAGGTTTAAGGCTGGGGCCTTATACAAACTGTGATTGGTAACTTAGTTATATTTATGGGAATATACCAATGTAATGTTGTTTGACATTTCGTGATTATATCTTTCTTCTACGGTTTATCCTTAGAGGATTATGGGAGTCATTCGGGGGTCTAGGGGCCCCCTACTGAGTATTGTTATACTCACCCCTGCATGGGTTTCGCCTGCACCTTATTTTGTTCTATATAGATGACAGTCAACAGTGATCGAGGCTGATGGTGACTGACGGGGGGTTTCTCAGTGATGGACTAGACGGGATGTACCTTAGGGATGAGTGTTGAGTTTTGTACCTACCTTTCAGGTAGGATTCACTGGTGGATGATCTTGGAGATCTTTTTCCCTTTTTACTCATACTTGTACTTGTTGTTCAGTTGGGTTTGTATACTGGCCCACTTACTTTCAGCACACTTTTCTTTTCTATATTAGTACTTTTTTCTTCTAAAGCTAGTGTTCAGACTGTGTGTGTTACAGGTTTAAAGGCAATGCCTTCACTTTTGTCAGGTTTACGCCTTTTGGTGCTAGTCGCCAGCCCTTGGAATATGGAAGGTGGGCCTGGGTAGTCATGACATGGGCCCTGGGGATGGGTCATGACACAAAATAAGAGAAACATTACAGTTTTTGGAGAATCTGATGTTACAATTGAATTTGGAAATTTAGAGAACTTTTCGACAGATTTTAAATAGAATTATTTTCGATAACTCTAATGTTTTCAATGGATTATATTGATCTTTGGATATTATTTTTTAAGTTTTATTAATATTATTTTTGGAATGTTATAATAAATTTGTTTTAGTAAAAGGAAAACCCATAGGTCAGGTGACATTCCATCACATTGGAATATCCTATGGGAATAGAACCCAAAACTAATGTGTGACAATCCTTTATCACATACCACTGGCCTATAGTAATTATTCAGTTATTTTATCATATTTTTCTTTATTTAAATGGTATATGTTTATATTTTTAACCTTATACGATTATGATAAGTAGAATATTTTTGAGTTTTATTATCTTTTTAAGTGAAAGATGTGTTTGTGGTAGGAATTAGTTAAAGGATGAAACTCTAAATTTCCTTAAATATGCTTCCTTGTATTTTAGTATATGATGTAAATTAATTACTCAACACTGTGGAAGGAATTAATATACTAGAAATGTTTTCTAGTATGTTATTCTGTGATGAATCAAATAGTCCCTCAGATCATCTCAGATTTATAGCATTCTAGTTGTTAACATTCTCATATTTATTTTATCTATCACTCACCATCAGAACATTATGGTTACAATATCGTTCTTTTCCAGGTTTTCCTACATGGAACCCTTGTAAGTGTGGTCTCTAGTAACCATATTACTTCCCATTATTAATTTAATGTGGAAGTTTTATCGACCATTTTTCCAAAGTGGGATTTCATTAAAGGGATTTTGAATTATCAAAACATAGTTACAAAACCCAAATTCAAGAATTACATGGATGAAATTTATTTAAATAGGGAATAATGTAACACCCCATCCTTCCCTGGTATGCTTCTTTTTATATAATTAAATAGCTTGTGCTACAAGACACACCAAGTTTGAGCACACCACGACCTATCAAACTATATATTTAAGAAGATTTTAAGAATAATATTAAGGAAATTTTAAATTTTATATATTTTAATCATAATTTTAACATTAATCTTTTGTGTTTCATAGACATAATATAAGAATAAATTCAATTTTTCAGATAAAAGATGTCTTTTTAAAAATTTACTTTTACCACCTTTTAATGATGAACCTTTTTTAAATCCAATATTTGTCACTTGTATATATTATATTATAAAAAATTAACTTATTTCTTAGAAGATGGAAATAAAAAATTTAGTTTGTGTAAATTTTGATTGTTTTTCTGATAACTTTTATATTTTAATGAATATTCAAAAATATGGCATTTTAATTCAAATCTATTCATTCATATAAATTATTTATATAATTATATTATATTTTTAATTGTTTTTAAAGTGTAATTTTATTATTATTTTATAATTTAATCCAATTATGATCATTTTAATAAATTTCACATTTAAATTGTATATAAACACATATCATTCTTTATATAGTTTTTACTTCTTAGAAATCCATTTTCTGGTTTTGAAAACAGGAATTAATTTTAAAAAAATTAAGAATTAATTTTTGTTTTAAATTTGGTAAAATGGATTCCATATTTTGAATCATAATTTTCAATTATTTAACGAGGTGTCTTTTATTTATTGGGCATTATGAATTGAAACTTCAATAATTATTTTTCTTTAACACGGTTAAAGGGTAAATCAGGTAAATAAGGGTTAAAATAAAATTATAATAATATAAATATACTCTAAAATGTGTCCTAATTTTATTATATGATTCATGATATATCAAATAAATCCTCAAGTCCAATATTTTTCATTTGGGTGCCACTTGGGTTTGATAATGATGTTTTACAATAATTAATTAAATGTTAAGAAAAATATAACATAAATATGTATCTTGTATTAAAACAATTCTAATATGGGGTTATATGACTAATATATTTGGATATAAATAGTCATTAGAAACATAAAAACATTAATACATCATCGTAATTGTTTTTTAATTTTTAGACATTAAATAAAAAAATTTATTTATCACACAATGATGATGTAGTGATTGCTGTATTAATATGACGATCAAATAAATGATATTATAAATATTAAAATAAAAATTATTTGAAATATATCATGCCATCCATGAATTTTATATATTAATATGACATTTTATGGTTGATTTAATTCTTTTTTCCAAGGAATCATGTTTTTATGACTTTAACAAAAATCAATTACTAAATAGTGTCAAAATTGAAAAAATGATTTTTTTAAACAAATACTATTTTATTAAATGATATAATAGAAATAAAAATATAATATTGTGAAAAATGACGTACATAGTATTAATATTTTCAATTATGATCCAATTTATGTTACCTTCACATTTTATTGTTACTATATTAACCGTATAGTATAAAAATACAAAAAGACATGGTTAGAGTTAAATTATTTTACTAGGGGTTAAATCAAAAATATAAGGATAATTTTATGACCTAAATGATTCTAAAATCTATTGGTTGAGATTATATAGACCGGTACTCATATTATCCTCTAAATATATCACATTGGAGCTATTATAATTCTAAAATCTATTTATAAAAATAATAATATTTCCTATCTTTCCTAAAGTGCCCCTTACCTCTCCTATAAAAGGGAAATTCTCCATCTATTTTGGTCACACCTAAAAATAAATTTATATAGGCCAAAAAACCCAAATAACCACCCATATTCCTTAACATCATCATATAGGACACACTTTTGTAGTAAAACCAACTTAATGAGTTCTTTTGTGCAAATCAAAATGAGACACCTGAAGAAGATGTAATTTTTTATCACCTCATTCAATGTTATTTTCTTCTTCTACATTATCGATCTATGTTGTCTACATAACAATGAAATAAATACAATATCATAAATATTATTATATTTTCCTATAATCATGTTACTAAAATATTTATCATTTTAACCATCTTACTAATAATAAAGTCACCATGCATTAGTACGTACGGTTTATCGTCTCCACATCATGGTATAATTTATTATTCAACATTAAATTATTTGTATGGGTATACATATAAGTATAATAGAGATAAATAATTAATATTACATAATTATTATTCTTTATAAATAGCATAAAATCTATTTCCATACAATTTAACCATTAATGGAATGTTATCGTCGCTCGTGCATGCGTACGGCCTACCGTCTCCATAACACGAGGCGATTCATTCTACACATTAAATATTAAAAAATGATTATAAAATTAATTTCTGAATAATTGTAATATTTATGAACATAATATCACTTTGGGTATGAATAAAATATATCATATACATAAGAAACAAGACTTTCACTATAGAACATGCATAGGAAAATGAAGCATTTAACACCTGAAACATAGGTAATACTATAATATTATAATGAAAAGATATATGGAGATAATTTATGATATCATAAATATGTATATGGTTATTTTATAATTTAATAACATACTTTATTAATTATACAATAGTTCAACACACCCTCGCCTAACGGAATGTACAAGGTAAGAGTTCTTTTCACCATCCTTTATTATCCGGGATTGCTTATAAATAAGTATCCACTGGTAAATCCTTATCATCCATGTCCATGTTTGTTAAAATTTAATTCAAAATATTATCATCAATTATTTAAATTCATGTTACCCTTTAATTACTAATTATATGTTTTTTAATGGAATCATTCTATCATTTTCCAAATGAGTTAATTTATAACCTTTTCGACAAATTAAGGAAATAATGTTTTTTAACATATACGCTGTGAGTGGCTATTTTATGTTATTATATCTCCATACCATTTTAATGCTTCCCTTACAATATTTCACGGTTTTTTTCAAAATAAATGTTTTAATCTAAAAATTTCATAGCTTTTAAAGGATTTAAAGTAAAAAATGGATATTTCCCTCAAAGTGTTTTAATGAATTTATTATCATATTTTCATCTATTTCAATATACTTTATTGGATTTTATGCTTGTTTAAGGTTGATTTACTCCCTATTATATTGATGTTTCTGTAATATGTTTGAATATGGATGTGCTATTTTTATACCATTCTTGGTTTATGGTAAAGCTATTAAAATTTTGTATTCTATTTTTACTGCAAATGTTTATGTTATGTTTCAACATTTTCATATGAGGAATGCATTTGACATAATAAGTGATGGGAAGGGCCTACTATATGACCTTGATATATCGTTAGGTCTGTTTAGATAAACTACTATCTTGGAATAAGGCCTTGAAAGAATATTTGTGTATGGTATTGGCATGAGGACTTGATGTAGTGGTTATGAGGTGAGACACTATGCATTCCCTCATTATGAGATTATTTATTTATTTTACATGTGATTATTCAACTAGTAGAATATCTATGTAAATGTTTGAATAGAATTATTTTTTCCCATATTATGCTGAGGATATTTTTTTTAAAATGGGTGTGTTTTAGATTTTAACATTTCCTTAAAAGTTTATGCTTATTTCTGATTGCATCTGCTATTTTTTTATCCTTACTATTCATTTGAGATCACCCCATTCTTATGTTTTATTTTCCCATCATTCCAAGAAGTGTTTTATGATTGATAAGAATGGTTACGCTTGGAAAAAATGGAACTCTCAATGTTTTTCCAATTCTATATAATATGATAAGAATTTTAATGTAATCTTCATGCATGTAATCCATTTTCAAGGAATACTAATCTCATTAGACCTTCGAGACATGATTCCATGTAATCATGCCAGTGTATTAAAATAATTCACCAACTCTAGGTGACTTGGGATGGGGTATTGCAATTATTGGGTCATTGGAATCAATCCGAACAAAGTGGAATGAGGAGTGTGAATCAAGATACATAAAATTTGGATCACAATGGGAGTGGAATGAAGATAGAGTATAACTATTGACCATATTCTAAACACAACATCTATATATTTTTTCCCTAAAATGGGGGAAAACTAATGAGCTCCAACCATTGATCATATTTAAAACAGAAGTCCAAACTCGAAATGTAATTTTATTTCCTCTAGACCATTGGCCCAAGATAGTGGGTGAGAATTAAGGTCGAGCATCCAAACTATTTGGGGGTTCCTTCTAACATGAAAGAGGATGAAGATGCAAATAAAGGTCATGTGAAGCATGGGGTGGAGTTATGTGCAGCATGAATTGATTCCAACACTCCTGAAATTATTCCACCATGAATAAAGCACATTGGGTGAGCCTATCGGTCTGAGCCAGGATCAAAACTATAACCATAAAAGACCTCTTTAGTAAAGACATAGAATTCCTTGTAGTTTTTAATAATGAAAATAGAGATGGTCAATACCGAGTTTAGCATTATATGGTGAGAACAATGGCTAACATAGATTAATGGCATGTGATCAAGAAGTGTCTTGTAGTTTAATGTCATTTTATTAGGATGTTTCACATTGTTTAAGTTCATACTTCCTGGACCCTGGAAAAATATTTAAAGTTATGTTGAATGCACTTGGAGCTCCTAGTTTAAGGTCATAGTGTTGGGAAAATAATTAGGGATAAAGGTCTAGGAGGTTTGATAAACATGTGGTTGGGCTCGAGGTGAATGCATGGGTGTCATTATGTATTCTATAAGGATGGGAATCAAGCCACATATAGTTCATGATATAAAATGTGGTGGGAAACTAATATTAGTTGGGAAATCCTCTCTAGCGAGGAAGATGAAGCATCCCATAATTTTCTTGGGAATCTTGAATTTATATAGGTCAAGGTTGCATGTTAATGTCATGTGTTTAAGACAAGGGAACCCTAAAAAATAGATGTTCGGTGTGGTACATAAATGAACATGAAAGATTAAAAATAAGTATGCACCATACCACACATTCTCAAAAGGTTATATGAGGCCAATAAGGGATAAAACCGGAAGTTTTACCCCTGTGGCTGGACCTAGGAAAAAGATGTCAAGATGTCACTATGTATCCTAAAACGAAAAGAATCAAGACATGCATAGTTCTTCAATTTCATAAATTTTAATGTCATGTGGTTATGAAACAATATAATAAAGTCATCTTGGATGTGGCGGCACAGTTTAGCGTCATATGGACCAAAATATAGAGATCTTAGTTTAATGGTCATAGATCTTCGACCAGGGGGATTGTGCAATTTTGTATACGAGTATTACCTTTCCAAAACTCTTAAAACTGATTGATCCATCTTCCGTGAGGGAAACAAGGGGATGCATTAGGCTTTCTACATCATACGATAGTTCACAATATTGGAGGAGAAATTTCAGGTAGGAAAACTGCAACTAGACCAATATTCAAGATCGTCGTACGTGGACATATGGGGGGATAGAATGGAAGGAAAATGTGAATCAAGAAACCTGATATTTTAATCACAATAGATGTGGTGTAATGATGGTGGATAAATATTAACAATTATTGAAAAATAGTGTCCTTGTTATGTGACCTGGAATGAGATCAAAACAACTGAGCATGGACCGCTGGCCATGATCACAATGTGAGACTTGTATCATGTTTTTATTTGACATCCATCAAGACGTTGTCTCGGGGAGGTATGTGAGTTAATGTGTCATGTGACCAGGATATTTTTTGGTCCTTTTAGATGTGAAATATGATGGAAATCCAATTGAAGTTCATGTGTGAAGTGTGGACGATCTCAAGCAGTTTAATGTCATACAATAAGGATGAATGTTGGGCGACTGCTCCTAAAGGGACCCATGGTGTGAATTTTGTAATCCTATAATGAATGAGGAATGAAGAATACCACACTACACCATGTATTTTTTGTAGGAGAATAGGGAAAAGAATCAAAAAGGACATGGAAAGATTTTTGGTACATAGCGTTGGACCCGAAGACAAAATTCCTAGGCATTCCTACAAATCCTACGAGGGAAGGAATAAAGCCACATGTTGTTATGATATGTTGTGTAGTTTAAAATCATGTGTTTTAGACATAAATATGTATAAGAATTTTAAATTAGTAATGTGTGTGGGTGGAAAAAATAGACCGATGTGAATGAGGACAAAAGACGTCTATGCATCACAGCATTGACACTTCCATGAGTGAGCTCAGTACAAGGGGTCAAGAGAAATAATATAAGAACCTTGGGTTGAACCTGAAGACAAAATGTTCAAGAGTATTTACGTAACCTATAAAAATGGGAATCAAGCCATGCATAGTTCTAAGATGTCATGTAGTTTAATGTCAAGCGGTAAGTACATATGGAATAGATGAATTTCTAAGGTCAGAGACATAGTGTGACTATTGAAAACCCTTGTGAATGAGGACCAAAATGGCCCATAACAAAACATGATCCCAAATGGAACCTCAGTCTATACGACTAAAAATTGAGAAATTGGGGCTGGAACTGAAGAAACAATTTCTGAAAATTCCTATGTATATCATAATGATCGGAATAAATCCATATGTGGTTATGAGTTTCTGTTTATTTTAATGTAATGATGTAAGGATATAAGTACGATTAAAATCAAGTATTCTAGTGGGAGGAGTGTATGCACCCATAAAGGGATCTTCTCTCTAGGTTCTCCCCACTGTCGCCACCTTCCTCTTCTCTGCATCAGGTTGGTGGTGGCCCCTCTCTCAGCTGTTAGGCTCGTCGTGCTTGCAGTGTGTGCGTCGTCTTCTAGTGGTAGTGTCGTGGCTTTATGGGATAGATTTTAATCATTGCTGCCCATCTTCATGCCCTAACCACCGAACTGGCTAGGGTTTACCATGGTGACACGGTGAAGGTCCAGGGGTTGAGTACTATCTACTGTGGTCTAAGGGTCATAGAATAATTTATGCGGTGGTTGTGGGTGTGGTTGGGAGAAATATTGTGGTCTCAAGGATTTTCTTGAAAGCGGTAACGAGAGTGGTTCTGGCTTGTGGTGGGAAAATTGTTATGTCGTGTGTTCGGGTGGATTCCTTTTAGGTGATGTTTTTTTATTCCATGATTTTTGACTTGTTTCTAGTTTGGATGCAATCTTCGGTGTGATTTTTTTCTTATCAAGAGGGTTATTCAGTTTGTGGATCAATGTAGGTTTATGTGAAGGAGAAGCACCACCAATGTAGTGTTGGATGCTTGATCTGGGATTTTTTCTTTCATTTTTTATTATGAATTTTGATGTGTTCCTACAGTTATTCATCTCATGGTATTTTTCTTCTTGGATTCTTCTATTCGTGATCTTCTTTGGATGAATTTTCTCTTATTATTGGGTGGATCAACAATTTTTAATTTACTGTGAAACGTGTGATTATTCTATTTTGGTGGATTGGATATGGTGGTGGAGAAAATGAAGGAATTTTAGTGAATGATATCTTAATATATGGTCAATAATTTATGTTGTTGAATGGTTTTTGAAATGGATGAATTTGAGGGTTTTTTAGAAAGAATGGAATATTGAATTCTGCAGCAGAAGGGTTCAGGGGTTGCTTCTTCTAGACATTCTCCAAGGAAATGATTCGGAAGAGGGTTCGGAGCAGGTATCATTCACCATGTATGATTATTCGTATTTGGTAGTTTGAGAGTGTATGGCATAGCCATCAGTACTAGGTTCATGCATTACTGCACGGGACAGCTTGCCGAGCAGTCATGTAATGGTGGAGGCTTTCCATAATGATAATGATGCTAGGGAGGGGTATTTCTTAGTAGTCTTGTTCTGTGATGAATGCGCCCCTTTTGACCTTAGAGTTTTATTATTGAATCTACATCTTTGAAGGCATGTTAGGTTTCCCCCATTTACCCTTAAAGGGGTGTTTATCTAAAAATGATTAAAAATTTATGTCGTTGTTCCATTCAATCAGTCAAGTAGGTTAGTGACTATGGGATGCTTTATATCATGTACCTAGGATGGGGATGAGTAGTTTAACATTTTGTTAGAAATTCCAATGAATTATATTGTTAGGTAAGATAAAGATGAGAATTTTAACATCAAGCAGGATGATGATGAGCCATTTAAAATCATGTTGGACAAGGATGACAATTTTAACATCATGAAGGATAATGATGTGCAGTTTAATGTCATGCGGGATGATGAGGAATAGTTTAACATTGTGAAGGATGAATATGGGAATTTTAACATTATGTAAGATGAATATGAGCAAATTACTATCATTCAGGATGATGTTGTGTTGTTTAACATCATGATGGATGAAGATGAGTAGTTTAACAATATGCAAGATGATGTTTTCCATGTGGCTCAAAAGTATCAGTACACATCCTACCAAAACTACTAATCCCACTTGATTTATGCTCAGTGGGGGAAATAAAGAGTAATTATGGGATTTTCATGACACATCAAGGGTATGGGAATGATAGGTGAATAATGTCCCAATGAAACTGACCTTCCTTCTTAACACACATAGATTCTTAGAGGATTAATAACTAGAGTGATGGAGTTCCACCTAACCCAATGGGGGTGGACCGTGGGAATAACAACACTGGAAGATCTAGATCACAATGAGGGTAGATTGATGATGATGGATAACTACTGACCATATTTGAAACACAACATATGCACCATGTTCTCCTGAAATGTAAACAATAAATGAGTGACAACCACTGACCATTTTTGAAAACCCAATTCCAAACACAATGTTTCTTCCAAAGACTTTCGTAGAGCTCGCCCAAAATGTTATGTGAGACAAAGTGGGAAGAAACCATTCCATCAGGGGGTCCCTTAAAATGTGGAAGAGGATAAGGATCCAAACAAATAGATACTACAAATCATGGACACAGATTTATGGAATGACCACATATAGTGCAACACTTTTGGTTCTATTCCACAACATATTTTAGTATGTCAATGAGACATTCCAAATATATGGGATCGAACCCCTTCTCAAGGAAGAGGATCATAAGGATGTAAAATTCTAGTTCAAGGTCAAAAAGTGGACCAATAGCTCTCAGTTCAGGGTCAGAGAGTTGGGACCATTGGGAAGGGACCTGGTTCAAGGGAATGTAAAAATAGTGTTGAAGTAGTAAAACCCGATATTAATGATAGAAAAGGATTCCTTACACCTTACATAACATTCAAATTAAAAACCTATAAATAGTTTAATGTCTTGATTCTTGGAATAATGATAAGTAGTTTAAATTCAGTCACCTCAAACTATACCCACATAGAT
This sequence comes from Viscum album, assembly GCA_963277665.1. Taxonomy (NCBI): domain Eukaryota; kingdom Viridiplantae; phylum Streptophyta; class Magnoliopsida; order Santalales; family Viscaceae; genus Viscum; species Viscum album. Next base: position 723,308,980 of record OY728119.1, read on the forward strand.
TAGCATCATTTTGTATAGATGAGAGGAGAATCTCATTTTTAGGTCATGAAAAATACCATAAATACTATACAATTAAATGCCTTTTAGGTTAGACACTATAGTTTAATGTCATGTCATATGGGGCCTCATAATTTAAAATCATGTTTCTCAGATGGTAGATATCTTAGTTTAAGGGTGTATGGCTTGGACCGTAAGAAGGAGACTATAAATTTTATCATCATGTAAGATGAATTTGATTCTTAGTTTTATGGTCATATAATTTGGACCATTGTATCTTAGTTTAAGGTCGTATTGTTTGGACTATTGGGATGGGTCTCTCATATGGAAATATATATTGTGGATGAATTAAAAACCCAGCATTAATGAGGCCTAGGATGCCCAATGCCACACAACACACCCTAAATAGAACACACATACAGTTTAACGTCACGAAGCTTGGACATGAATTCATAGTTTCACACATATTGAAAGGATGTATGTAGTACATTTTAATATCATATAGTGAGGACCATAGATGATTATTAGTTTATGTTTATTGAATTTGCACCATAATTTCGTACATTTTAAATTCCTATGACTAGGATAAGGATGCCAAGATGTTTTACATCCTGCATATCAGATGAAGTAGTGGTTTAATGTCATGTGGGGTGAGACAACATTTTAACATCATACAAGATGTTAAAGTCTATTTCTCTCAACCATATCAGTATACATCCTAACAAAACTATAATGCCAACAAGATTCATATATGGTATGGGAAACAAAATATAGTGATGAAATTTTCTTGAGACATGGAAGAACATAGAAAGAGACATTGATATGTCGGTCCATGAATATCCCAATGAAACTATCCCGCTTACTCTACATTCTAATATGAACAAAATGTTAAACCCATGAGTGTTGGAGTTCCACTAGAAAATAAAGAGGTGGAATTAATTCCATGAAAATACGATGTTACTACCATAGTTTAAGGTCATGTGAGGAGACCACTGACATGAATTTTTCCTATTGGTGGAAGGGGAAACATGAGCAATTGATGTGAGGATGAATGTGGAAGGGATGATAGCATACCCCTAGTACAATGGGGCAACAGAGCCCAGAATGCATGGATTCCTGGATCATTGGTAAAATAGAGATATATAGCCTTAAATGTGTGGAATCCTAGATCATCGGTATGATGGGAGGATAAATCCTAGAAGTTGTAGAATCATGTAGTGTCAGTGCTATGGGGTTATGGATCATGCAAGTCATGTGAGCCTAAAGTGTCGGTACAATGGGTTAATAGAGCTCGAAATGCAAGTAAACATGTAGCATCAGTTTAATGGGGTGATGAAGAATAGAAATTTTGTTATCTTGTAGTGTCGTAATGATGGGGTCATGGAGCTCGGAAGGCATTGATGCCTACAATATTAGAATGAAAGAGAAACATATCTTGGAAGGCACAGAAGCCTGTAGTTTTGGTATTATGGGGTGATGGATCCTAGAAGTCGTATAACCCTTGTATGTTGGTACAATGGGTCGATGGACCATAGAAGGAGTGGAATCAAGGAGTGTCAGTATAATGTGGTGATAGAACCAGGAAGGACTGGAAGCTTGGTTCATTTGTATGATAGGGACGACAAATCCTGGAAGGCATGAGATCCTGTAGCACTAGTATGACGGGCGATGGTGCCCAGAACTCGTGGAAATCTATAGTTTTGGTAGGATAGGGGGATAGAGCCTAGAAGGAATCGAATTATGCAACATCAGTTTAATGGGGTGATGGATCTTGAATGGTGTGGAATCTTGGAGTGTCGGTATGACAGGGAGATGGATCTCAGATTGTGTGGAAACCTGAAGTGTCAATACGACAGGTTGATGGATCTTGGAAGGTTTGGAAGCCTGGAGCATTGGTATGATGGGGGTGAAAGAGTACGAAAGGTGCAAAATCTTGGAGCATTGGCACATTGGGGTGATATTTCCTGAAAGGCATGGAAGCTCAGAACATCGGTATGATGGGGCGATGGATCCTAGAAGCCGTGGAAGCCTAGAGTGTCAGTTCGATGGGGCTATAGTTCACAAACTTTGTGGGATCCAGTAGAATTGATACAATGGGGTGATTAAGACTAGAATGTGTGTCATCCTATAGCTTTGGTATGACGGGGCGATGGAGATCTGAATGTTCAGAAGTCATGGAAGCTAGAAGCATCGATAAGAAGGGGTGATAGATCCTAGAAGTCTTGGAAGACTAGAGCATTGATAAGGCATGGAGGTGGAGCCTAGAAGGTGTGGATGCCTGGATTGTTGGTACAACAGAGAGATAGAGCCTAGAATGCATGGAATCGTTGAGTGTTGATACAATGGGTAAATAGATCCCGAAAGGCGTTGGAGTCTACAGCATCAGAACAACAGTGTGATGGAACCCAGATGTCATGGAAGCCTGTAGTATTAGAAGGACAGGGCGTTGGTTCCCAAAAGACGCAGACGTTTGGAGCATCGGTATAATAGTGTAATGGAACACAAAAGTAATGGGATCATGGATCATTGGTATGACGGATCAATGGATCCTGGAAGGCATGGAATCCTACATTGTCAGTATGATGGTTCTATGGAGCTCAGAAGGCGTGGAAGCCTAGAGCGTTGGTACAATGGGGTGATGTAGCCCGGAAGGCATGGAAACCTGCAGTGTTCGTACGACGAGGTGATGGATCACAAAAGGTGATGAATCATAGAGTGTTGGTATGATGTGGAGATAAGTAATAGATGGTTTGGATGCTAGGTTTGAAATATCACAATGTAGAGAAGCCAGTGTTGGGATATCATCATTTTCTTCCCAGTATTGTTTCTTTGGAGAAATAAATTTTTTTTGTTTCATGGGGAGGACTTATATGGTTAGTGAGAGTAGTGTGGGGAGAACATCCATGATATCTAAGGAGGAAGATAGGGAGGAACTCTCTGTTTTTTTATTGTGGTTTTGGGATGGACTCCTCAATGGAAGATGATGATGATGGGGATGACCTCTGTGTTAGATGATGCCAGTTTGTGGAGGACCTCCGCAATGTCTAAAAATGGAAATGTTGAGGAACTCCATGCCGGATGAACTGTAGGAGTGTTCCATGAAGAGACACTAAAAGTGTATTTTCACATTGATGTGGGGGTGGTGTCCCATGCACAACCCATGAGGGTGGTGCAGTCGGTGAGGAGAAAATATAGTAGGGGTGGGGATAATTCCCCCAACGTGGCCGATTAAGATAGAGATTTCAGTGAAGAGCCAATTGAGTTAGGGGGAGGATGTCCATGTACGAACTATGAAGTCAGTGATGTCGATGATGATCATATGGAGTCGTGGGGAGGATTCCTCCTATGTAACTGATGAAGGCGGTGGTTTTGGTGATGAGATGATGGAGTCTATGGGAGGATACTCCTTGTGTTGCGTATAAGGATGGTAGAAATAGTGAGAATCCAACGAAGTCAGGTGTGAGTGCCCTCTGTGCAGCCGATTAAGGCAATGGTGTCAACGAGGATCCTATGGAGATAGGGGTAGGATGCCATCCTGATATCTAATGATTGTGGATATGTTCATGAGGAACCTATTGTTCCATGGTGTTGGATTCCCCACAAAAAACCGATGAAGGTGGAAGTGTCGGTGAGGATCCGATGGAGTAGTGTGAGGATTCCACCATCACGGAACATAAGGTCGGGAGAGTTAGTGAGGAGTTGATGGAGTCATGGGGTAGGTTTCCCCCTACAGGGATGACAAAGGCAGTAGTGTTAATGAGGAACTCATGGAGTCGGGGGAAGGATTCCCCCAGTTCCACAGATGAAGGTTTTGATGTCGGTGAGGTTTCGATGGAGTCATGGAAGGATTCCCCATATGTGGATGATGATGTTGGTTATGTCAGGGAGGATCTGATAGAGTCTAGGTGGTGGATTCCCCCTACATTGTTGATGAAGGTAGGAAGGTTAGTGAAGAGCCAATGGATTTGGGGGTAGAATACCCTTTATGCGTCCATTGATGGTGGTAGTGTTTGTGAGGAGTCGATTGAGTCAGGGGCATGACCCCTGTGTGGCCCCATGAGGGCAGCAGAGTCGGTGAAGATCCAATCACCCATTTTCATTATGAACCTTTTATTACTCATACCCCCGCCCTTGAAGGAGAGGGGATTCAAATAGGTGAATCCCCATTTTGGTCAGGCCTAAAATTTTTCATCTCCTTAGAGTCGATGAAGAAGCGATTCATTTCATATTCACCATTTTGTTTCTGATGTTTTCCACTAAGGTGCACATCATCATGGAAACACACTAATTGTTTCCCCACATTATCTCTTTCCAAAGTCCGATAGTATCAATAATATCATTAGTGATGATTTATCCTTGATCAAAATGGGATTATGGGATGTAGGTTCCCCCTTCCTTTTATTCTTCCTTGGAACTCATTTACTAGTCCGGGTCTCCCTCATATATTATGTCGTTGTTCATGAATCTCGTTGTTGAGTCTATATCTTTATGGAAGCCGCTTATTTGTCCTACATCTATCAGGACATTCCAATGGTTCATGTTAGGGTAAGATCCTTTGGTTAGATTAGATGGAAACATCAGGAAAGTTAGGGCATATCTAGATAATGGGACATTTGAGAAACTGAATAAAAACTCAAAATAGGTCTTCTATAAGTCATGTAAATTGAATTCATCCCATGTCGATTGTGGGGAATCTTATTCCAGAGGTATGTCTTCCCTTGTTTTCCTTGGATTCCAATGTTTTACACCATGTATGTGACGAGTTTAACATATTTCAATGATAGATGCCTAAGGCGTAGTTTATGTGGTTTTCATCAAGAATAAAATTTTCAACATGGGGTTGTCCATGAGATTAATATCTTGCAGATACATATAATATTTATTTAGACACCATTAAGTGCAGATTAGGAAGGTTCACCCCAAAAGGAAGGAACGTAATAGATATTCCAAGTGTATGGATCAAGAATGCCCAAAAAGAGGGATCCCATGGCAGCATGTCCCAAAATGGGACGATGTCAAACAATGATGGTGCATCCCAAAAATGAAGCACTAGATGGATGGATCAGAATGACCAAAAATAGAATAAATAGGGTGGTGTTTCCAATGAAAAGAAGATTACACATCGTGAAGGCTGAATTGTACACCACTGAGGGTGGATCTGGGAGGTGGACACTGTATAGGGGGACACCACAGTTTACCATTGGCTAGGATTGAACGTTGGGGAGGCTTCCCACATACCCTATATAGAAGAAAGGGATTAAAATCTAGGTAGTTTTAAGGGGTGGTTTGAGTATTTAGCATGGTTAGCTACCAGTTGCAAGAGGGGCACTCATATATGGAAGAATATGTATTTTTAGGGCTTATGAAAGGATATTGACCATGTGATTTTGGGAGAAGTAATCACATATATAAATGGGTCTAACTCGCTGTGATAGCCTATGGGGATGGAGTGACCCCACCGTGATAAGGGTGGGGTGATGGTGTAGGTGGACATGGCTTATTCATGGTTAGTTACCTATATGAATGGCATGATCATACTATGATGTGGAAGCCTGAGAAAAAATAAGGATGTATATTGGATAATCTGATGAAGTAGATGAGAAGAATGGGGGGAAACCCACCTGATGGTGATTGTGTTGGGATTTAACCCTAGAGAAGAATCTTATGTACTGTGTCGGGGAGGCAGGGATCAAAGTCCACATAGTCCTAGTTTGGGTCGATTAGTCACCTCAGGAGGTGGATCATAAGAATATATGCATGGAGAGGGAATGAAGGAAATAGAACCTTGGGTTGATGTGTAATCTTTTTGAAACACAAGGGCTAAAGGAAGAGACCAAGATGAGACATGAATGATGGTCTTGATCCTCGGGGAGGCTTCATACATATCCCTATGGTAGGTAATCAATGTTCATGTAGTTTCGGAATGTGGCGATTAATTGGGGCGTACAAGAATTATTATAACCTAGAGAGATGAGGGGGCATATTCATAGTTAAAAAACCATCATAAGAGGGATACTCTTGTTTGGAGGAGTATGGATCGAGTGTGTGGCACTTTAGTGTGGTTAGAATCTTTTATGGATCAGAACAATTCATGGAGGGGGATCCAGAATATGTGTCCCAATAAGGGATGATGTCACATATAGAGGGTACTTATATAGGAGGGGGAACCAAAGTTTACCATTAACTAGGTTTGAACCTCAAATAATATTTCTATGTACCATTCATTGGTGGTATGGATCAAATCCCCTTAATTTAGAGAATACAATTTAATGTCAAGAGGATGAAGGTGAATGACATGAAATGGTCGGGACACATGAGTCATGGGATTAAACCACAAAGAGGCTTCCAAGATACCCTAAATAAAATCCAGGGATCAGAGATCACATTGTATGGTAGATGGGGTGGATGAGTTTGAAGATCCTACTCAGATGTGGTGGCTTGGGGAGAATTAGGGTGGATGATGAGTGATATATTATGGATCAGGACAACCTATATAGTGGATCTGGTGGGATGTTCCCACCAAAAGGGAAGATGTCATATCACGAGGGTGAATCCCATGGATGGAACAGTATAGTATACTATTGGTTATGTCAGAACACCCTATAGTAGTAGACCAAGGTTGATGTGTCCCATAAGGGAGGATGTCACACCATGAATGATGATCTGGACAATGATGGAGGTGGAACAGGGTGGGTGAACCTCTAGGAGGGGGCACCAATGATTACCATCGATTGTTATTGATCCTCAATGGGGAGAGTCCTACATACCATATTTAAAAGTCATGGATCAAATGTGATATAGTTTAGAAAGTATTGGGGATTAAAAATTGGACAGGCATGGGTTCCTATAAGAAGCAGAAATGGTGGATGGGGTATATGCATTGATGATTCCTAGGTACCGCTAAGGAGTGTCAATGTTGGATGGGGCTTTTTTATATAAGATTCCTCGGTGTGACCCTAATGAGTGGAAAATTCTGATAATGAGTATTAATGGTGTATGGAGATTACACATGGATGCTTCCCATGTGCCACTAAGGAGTATCAATTGTGGATGGGGATTACACATGAAAGCTTACTAGGATCCACTATGGAGCATAAATGGTGGATGTGGATTACGCATGGAAGCTTCCAAAGTGCTAATAAGGATAGACAATGGTGGATGGGGAATAAGAATGGGTGTTGTCTAGGTGATGCTAAGGAGTGGTAATGGTGGATGGGGATTATGCATGGAAGTAACCCATGATATCCTCCTCATGTCAGGTCATGAGGGAATCCCATGTTCATTGGAATTGGTAATGGATTAGTTTTACATCATGTGAATGGATGAGTTGTGTAGGGATTATACAATGAGATACTTGTTATTTATTCATCATGCTAGGCCATGTGGGAATCATATTATTTATGCATAAGGCATTCGATTCATGAATGATATGGTATGATACAATTGAAAGTCATTTAGTGAGGAATGTTGCAATCTTCTTTATGGCATATAATTCATCTTTTGTTGGGAACTAGAGGCATCCTATGTTTTTCACATAGTGTAAAATATAGTTTATTTTCATGTAAAGACGAATATGGAAGAATAGTTTAATGTCATGTCATAAGGAAGACTACGAGGAAGATTCCATGTAATTGATGGTGTGGGTATAATGCAAGAGAATCCATTTTTGGATCAACCCAACAATGGAACTAGGTGATGGGCTTTGGAAGAATTTCTTGAGGAATGGTTCGAATCAATGTCCTCTGAGAATTGAAGATGAGAATATCAACTCACGACATGTGAAAGTGACCAAGTAAAATATTTTGACTCATGGTGTTTCAAGGAGTGTGGAGGAGTATATCACATCGTGGTATTCCATAGGTGGAAGGTGAAGGTGTAAGGTAAAATATTGGCGAACCAGCTCAAAAATTTCACGATGAGACTCTCCTTTTTTAATGGGGGTTAGTGATAATAGTGATGGGACTGGCCCGAAGGTACTGGGACAACAGCTCATTCGTGATCTCGAGTGAGGGTGTGTTGGTTCTGCCTCCTCATCATAGGAGGAATCTGGATGATGTCCTTAATCTTCTCTTGATAAATTATGATACCTATGTATATTGGACGCCACACCCTAAATTTTGATCTTCGCCCAGTTTCCAATGATGTGGAAGCATATATTGGAATGAAGTAACAAATCTGGGAGCCCACACTCTAAATGTTGGAAATGTTTATGTGCTTGATCATTTGGGTAGATCCATAGAGGATAAATTTTTTGAAACACGTGAGAGGCTATAAAATTTATATATCCCTTTCATAATTTTACTTTATTTATTATTTTTAAAACATACACGTTGAATAGATATTTTCTTCTTTATTTAGCAATCGCACTTCAATAATATTTTTAAGAAAACATATGACCAGCACCTATATTTTCGTAGGTCATACCTAGTGTGAGAAACAAGGGATATCCCAGAGGTTGTTCATTGAAAACTCAGGGTATTCCATTATCGACTAACCACTGGATGTGTTTGTGCTTCAGAGAGGTGTTCAATGATGTTCAAAGAGGCCTTGTGCCACATTAAGAGATATTGACTCTGATTGTGCGTAGTTTCAATTTATACGGTTTAAACCAAAGGTGTGATCTATTTATAGTCATGATGGATGGATTGGAAAATGTGAATTTATAAGGTATTTTCATGGAATCACAGAGGTATATCCCTATATTAATGGGAAAACGGGGATATCATTCCATCTATACACATTTAAATAGACTGTATATAGTTAATGTTCATGAGGATTGGACCACATCTGAAGCAAAGGGGTCGTGGTTTGGATTAATCTGTAGGTAGGCCGAAGAAAAAATGTATTGGATTCCTAATATATCTTATAATGATGGGATTCCAGACATACATTGTTTTTTAACACATTATGGTAGGGGACCAACAACGATAGGGATAATAATCTTCGGTGAGGATACTGAGGCATCCCACAATTATTGAAAGGAATTATTAACATTTTTAGGGTATATTCGTTGTTTAATTTCATCTGTTGAGGACATTAACTTTGAGTTTATGGACAAAGAGTTTGGAAAACGAATGGGGAAAATATTTAAATTGGTTATGTGTCCAATTTCATCTCCATAGACCTGGCATGAATGAGGACAATGGAATCCCATCACACAATACACCCCTATGAAAATCCACATATAGATTAAATTTATAATGCTTGGACTGCGGTGTGACTACTTTAAGGTCATGTTTTATGGACCACCAGCTCTTATTTTAAGGTCCTAGAGTTTGGAACAAGATAAGACAAAAAGGATGAAGGTTTTGTGGATTTTCATCTGGGTACAAAGATGAGATTTTTGGGAATCACTAGGTTTCTCATGATGATGGGAATAAAGCATCATATAATTATTGATGGAAATATTATTTCATAGGTCTTTTATGTACATAGAGAGATTGTGATTTTTTATTTTTCTATATGGAGGGAATGTGATATAATAATATTGTTATATACACTTATCCAATAAGAATGGTAATCATACCATATGTAGTTAATGAATATGGATTGGTAGATGGCCAATTCTGATGGAAACCTTCTCTCAGGTGAGAATGTGATGGCACTGTGTAATTTATCATTGTGCCGTAAGGACGATAGTTGTTATATAGTCTAATTTCATGCCACTATGATGATATTACTATTCATTTTATCATCATATAGCTTGTATGTTGGTATCAAAGTTTAACATCATTATTCCAGGATGAAGATGAATGGATGTAAACGAATGGAAATTTTGTGGTTGGGCCTATGAATGGAATCCGGGGAATTACTAAATATTTCATGATAATGATAATCAAGCCACATGTAGTTCTTGTACATGGAATCATAGGTTACTAACTCCAAATGTGACATCCTCTCAAGTGTCAATGTGATGGCTCTTTTCAATTTGTCATTATGTGGTCAGGATGAGGAGAAAAAATATATCAAACCAATGAGATATGTGGAATTATATGAGTAAGTTTAAATGATTTATTTTTTATGATACCCATGTCACATGACACATTCTCAAGAAGGCTTGCATATTGTTTAGGGTCTTGATTCTAGGAATTAGGCACTCATCATAATTTCATGATGATTAGATCAAGAAGGGATGAGGCTTATAAGGTAGATATATGTAGTGTGGAATCATGAGAAACTAAAAGTGAATGAGGCAGAAGAAGGCCTATAACCACACATAATATTCTTGAGAATAACTCACATGGATATTAAAGTTGTGAGTCTAGGACTATTCTCCCAATTTAACATTGTGTGATTTGTACGTTAACATATTCAGTTTAATGTAATACAACACATATGGTTGCAGCACAATTTAACATCAAGGTGTGGGGATGAGGATATCTCCTTATGTTTTTATTTCTTAAGAAACATCTCATTGATTATAGGATTAATGTGTGCTATATATATGGTGGTCGAAGAATATGAACCATTGGGATAGAACTTGTAAATTATGTATGTTCATTACTACATGGGTTCCATATTTGGATGATTTTTATGGGGAATCATTAGGGTTCTAAGAGAATTCAGTGTATCGCCATGGAGGAAGGATAAAAGAAGAAAATTCTTATTGAACACCAGGAAAATCTTGTTCTAGTTCCTCTCTATACTATGCAGGTCAGGGATCCTGTTCTCTTCAAGGGATTTTATCTTATCTTGATGGACTCATTCCATTATTTCTTATTCATTCTTGTCAGAAATAGATATCCAAAGTGATGGAAACTAAATATTGATAGGAAGGACTTCCTCTATTCCATACACCAAGGAATATAGGGTCACCTGGGAAGAATTTCAATTTATATTTCGATAAGTCTATAATGAATTGGGGTGATTATCTGACAAACTTTTCTTATTCTAGCCCACCAAAATCGACCGAATATTAGAGAGGGTTTTGTTTAATGCCTTGATCTATCCATTTTCTTGAGAATGGTAGTGATAAGTGTGGTTGGACAAGATTTTTTACAAGGAATATAACAACATTGGATCAGATACCTTAAATTTGGTGTCATGTTTAGTGAGAATACCATGAGGGAATCCAAATAAATGGATGATATTAGAGCTTATCAATTAAACAATCAATCAGGCATTTATTTCAATGATAGAAATCACTTCTGCCTAAATAGAGAAGAAATCTTTCACTATAAGAGTTAACCTTCTTTGGTGATCCATCACTAGTGGATACGGCCCACCAACATCAATTTCACATACTGTAAAGTGCTAAGAATACTTATTAGTATAGAGGGCCTTTAGATGAAGATGAAAAATGATGGCATAAATATGACACACATGTCATCTCTTGGATAACATGATACAGTCATGGAACAGGGTGGGATAGATGTAGCCCATCCATTGAATCTAGTGGGAGATCGTTAAACCTATACAATTATCACTATAAGACTCATCATTATATTCCTACTTAACCTAGGGAATATCACCTCCTTTAATGAAATGAAGGACAATTCCATCAAACAGTCATCTATAGAGAGTCTAATCATGTTTGGTCCCACTATGGAGGGTGAACTATGCTATGGAATCACAGATTCTCAAAAATCAACTCTGTCTAGCGGTAGAGCTTCATGTTAGAGAAACTAAAAAATGGGTTTTATAATTGGAGGCTTCTTCAGATTCAGGGTTCTGGAGGTCATGATGTGGAAGAATTGGTGGCCATATTGTTTACCTACTGACTACCATCATCATAGTATATGTAAACAAGAGCGACGAATCACTGATGTGTCGAATGAATGAATAGATCATCCTGGTCAGGCTCCACATGAGAAATATCTAGGGTATCAATCAACCATTTAGTGACTAAGGAGCACGAGTTACCTCTGGATAATGGGGTACTAGGCCATGAGTTGGGCAGTTGACTCGAGAAAGTTCAAAAGATTGATCTTCATTATGATATAATCCCCATTGATTTTCTTGATGACTAACATAAAGTCTCACATCACATGAAAGTGGGGGACATCAATCGTAATGTTCATATTAATACCACTAATGAGATCCTAATAATCTACCTTAATTTTTGTGTGAACTTATGATGGCAGGAAATAGTTGGGTAGGATAGCCTATGTTAGGGTGATGAAGATGACCCCTAGACCAACACTATTGAGAAAGGGATAACAGATCCTTCTATCAGTTGGGCTCTGATAGGAACCATTTAAATACAACATCCATCATAGCATATATTGTTCCACTGATACTATGGTTTCAACAGGGAAATCAAAAACCATGGGAACTTTTTTTGGAGCCTGATGGGTAAAAAATGTCTTCCAACACATGACCCTTGATAAGTTTCTATAGAGTGTACCTGATGTCAAACTATGGAAGGATAAATTCCCAGTTCACTATCCATACCATCATTATCATGAAATTCTAAATATATATTAGTTGATTTATATTGGAAAATAGCTCTTTCTTGTGATGTTACACGTAGTGTGGCAACTTCTTCTCTACAAAAACCAATGTAAGGTAGATCTTCTTGATAGGAGAGTATCAGGACTATATATATAGAATCATGTTATTAAGATATTATATATTGTTCTCTACAAATTATTTGTTCTTCAAAGTAGCAAGGGCACTGGGATATCATTCTAGGGTAGTCACATATAAGAAAAAAGGCTTCCTTGAGATGGGTGACATCAATACTAGAGGTTGTAGAATATAATTACTAATCTCCCAAAACACTATACAGAATTCTTCATCCTATTAATAATCAAAACCATTCTTCATGATCCTATATAATGGATTACACTTGTCATATATATTTTCTATGATTTAGATTTTGTAGGCAATGTGGCCTTGAAGGTCTCAATGATCCCATAAGATGATCATATGAGGCTTCTGTATGAGGTCAATGATATTTTATAGGTTAATATTGATACTTATTTATCATAGATAGCCTCAGATCTACCTCATTAACATGGTTCACCTAAACTAGATCATAGATGGTGGTGGAGAAACCTTATTTAAAATCAAGAGGAGTGTCTTCCAAATCCTCTACGTCAGCAACGGTTTGTGGGATAATTAGAAGGATATTGTTATTTTTACCAACTTATTCTATGGGAACACTAGTTCCTAGTTGGGTGGTAGTGGAATCATTACAAGGAGACTTCTCCTCTACTAAAACCGTGGAAATATAAGAGATTTTAAAAATTCTATCAGGACATAGACCAAAGGACCCATTCTTGATATCAAATGAATAACAATTTTTTGGATTATCATTGTTCAACGAAGCTAATAATTAAAAGTGGTTATGACACACATTTGTGTCCATTGGAATAAAATCATGAGATCCAAAATGGGTTGGGGTTCATGTATTACCTCATCTTGACACATGTAGGAGCATGAGGTAATCTTATGACATTATTTGTAATTAAGTACACGGTTACCTTTCCTCTAAAAAATGACAAAGAAATTCCCCAAATCTTATGTCATATCCTAGATCCAAAGAATTGGGATGGTGAACGTGTTATCCAAATCTACTCATGGGCTGGCTGTAATAATGGTGTTCTCAACCACATTGATCTGAACCTAATTTTACTTTCTCTAATAATATTTATTACACATATAGTGGTATTCACTGGAGTTTAATGGTGAATCATCACCATAGATTATGCCTACTCGACTGTTGAGGGTGTACATGAGGCATTGGTGATATAAGGACCAGAGTTTTGCAGAGAGGTGGAGCCAGAGTCTACCCACCAACATGTTGTAATAGGTGTCCTTTGAGAAAACCCTGAAATCATCATTTTATATCAAACTCCTAAAATGGGCCTTCAAATTGATCATGTCACATGGTATCTTCTTTTTCCTATCATAACTCTGGATCTTCATTTCAAAGGGACACGGATTTACATCATGCTTCCAATCCTATTACATATCTTGGTCAGGATGAGATTGATCCTAGAGCCTGTATCAACTAGATAGTAAGGGAACTCCACACCATTAAACTACTTAATGAGTTAAAGTGGCTGGATGTTCCTTGGTACAATGGAGACATCATCTTATCCAAAGAATGATAATATATCTTGGTATTAAGTTTTCATGAATCTAATGGAAATCAATTTCTCTGCAGCCACTAACTCTTTTTCAAACTAGAGGGAAATTTTCATTTCTTTTTTGAGGACCTCACACATCCTTTATTAAATATAGAGGGAATCAAGGATCAAGATCATGGATCTAATTCTTATGAGGTGCTTAAATACATCATAATTACATGTTAGGAGGAAATTGCTTCCTATAAGAGGTTTCTCTTTATCCGAAAACAAGATTGGCACTAGTAGATGAACCACTAGATTCAAAATGGTGTAGGAAACATCCTTCTCCTAATAATACAACTCATTTAGAACCACCACTGGCTGAATATTGGATAGATTTAGCCTACCTCATGATGTACACATTCAATCATGATGTGGTCATGACTATTTTATCTTGTTGATTAGCACTCTTAACGATGGTGGTGGTCTGATAGAATGGGTTGGGAGGATGATGTCCAATGATATTTTCACAGAACCAAATTTCTAGTATCGTCTTCATGCATGGACTATATTGAAGCACTATACTGGTTATATCAATTGTTATTATTCCTTAGAATATTCTTCAATGATTCCATCCATGGATATTTAGAAAACTTATCTGATGCTCCTCATCATCAGGGCCCATATATGGATCTACTAATTTGATGGTATTAATAGATACATACTCATGGTCATCATCAGATGATCTTTCCAGTGCAGGGCTGACTCTATATTCAATTCCAATCTACAGAGTCATGAAATAATCGTGGTTATGAGAATGCTTCGAAACCAACAGGGGACTTTACATTCCATTTAACTATCTTTACCTACTCCTTCGAGATGTGGAAGGCTTCAATGAAGATGAAATAAAATTTCGAAGAAGGAATGGAAACATAATGAGTTTCAATCCAGCCTAAGTGAGCCTGGATAACTCCATGATAATGAGAAACAATCCTATGATCCATACAAAAATCATACTTCAGAGTCCCATGATTGGAAACTTTCTTCCATTCACCGAAACCCTCATTTTTTCTATCCATCTCAGTGGATATTTGTTCCACCTACACTGGAATTTGAACCAAAAAAAACAAATTTTAATTGCTTATGGATATAATCATTGATTACATGTAATTTCTTGATGTTATTTCCTATAATTCTATGCTCAGGTTAGTTGTCAAGTCAATCAGTGAGCCTGGCCTTATAGAGTTTCATTCATTCTAGCAGCTTTATGAACCCCTATACCAAGTTGTTACAGATGTAACCTAGGACATATGATTTCTTCTAGTTTTATGTTAGGATTATATAGTCCAATAAGGGAGCTTACGATATTTAACCTGAAAAGGGGATGGATATGGAAGGGGGTGTGAGCCATATTCTCTCACCAAGGAGGCAATTCATGATGGGGGTAACTATTAATTTATCATTTTGAATGCCTGATCATAATGAGGTGGCTACGCTAAACAACATTGTTCTTAGTGAGTCTCTTTTAGAAATTGATATAGTGGATATAGAGTTTCTACATGCACTAAGGTGGTGGTTTCTGCCTTAGAGGCTCTTCTTGTAGGATATCGAAGTGGCAACAGATGTGTCTGTCTAGTTTTCAACCAGGCTTCCTCTGAGTACTATGCCAAATCATTATAATATCGAATCCTAGCCTAGAAGTTCTGAGTGATGAGGGTTGGTACCAATTTAGTATTTCCATTCCTAATGAATATCTTCAGTGGATTCTCTTGATTTAGTTGAATGTCTAGTGAGTATGTGAGTCCCTTCCACCTAGTGACGAAGTCTCCAACATGATCATATAGCAGTTTCATTCACATTAAGAGGTCATCAATACTAGTCCTGCATGTGGGAGAGATAAACACTTAGATAAAATGAATATTAATATCTTCCCAACTGGTGATGGACCCAGTGGGTAATAGGCTCTACTATAAAAATGCAGTACCTTATAATGTCTGAAAAAAATATCAGACCATGGCTACCTCATGTAGCTATAGGGTTCCCAAAATGGGAGCACTCCTTTTGATAAAGTGGGAAAAATGTTATAGTGGGTCACCCTTCTATTAATGGAGGTGAATTTAGGGTTATTGAAATCTTAGGGTGCTCACACGTGTCGGATATAGCTTTCCATCATGTGGGATTTCCACCTATCATGTCTCCAGGGATTCAAGGTGAGCAATGAAAGTAGCTATCAAATTATCCTAGAAGGTGTTCTTATCTTTATGAGAATTCTTGACCACAAAGGAATTGACAGGTTCATGAACCCTTTGAGCAGGCTTGGAAGCTCATTGAACAACTTGTGGAGAGTCTTGCAGAATATCTCAATTTGGGTCCCAAGTAAGGTTCTCATACTGCTCGGGTGGATTGGGTGATGCATATCACGGCCTCTTGTAGTAGCCCTAATCTCTTCTGTATTGGGATTTGTGGGACATCATAGTTATATTAAGAGAAACAGTTCTAGGATGACCTGTTTCTTCCCCTTGTTTCCCCAGTGGAGGAGGGACACAATCCTACTGAGGCGACACATAGTCTAGATGCCACTCAGAAAAAATCTAATTTATAATACTCTACTGGTATTCTATCTAATATAGTAGGGAATCAATAATATAATAACCATATATCTTATACACAACATCAAATAGATCATAGGGTTTATATGTCCTAAACTGTTCCATTCCCTTATTGGTATTTCGATCGAAGTAAAATGGTGTAGGGGGTATCCATGGCTAAGTGCCTGCCCTTTCATGTGGGCGAGAAAACCTATATAAGGGTCCAAATAATTATGAGAAACCCTAGCCACTGGTTCTCTCCATAGGATAATACATTGTTTTCCCTTTCCTTATTCAATGTGAGATCATCGATATTCACCCTAATATTAGTCGGGGGTTATCTCAATATCATCGGGTGAATTAGTTTGTCATAGGATAGGGCAGAAGTGAAGAGAGGAATATTTTCCCCATCCCTAGATTTGTACATGTGGAGACATTTATTCAATGATTCTATAGAGAAATGAAAATATGTCAACGCAACATTGATGAAGGGTATAGTGTTATCCAAGTGATGTAGCATGCAGATTAACTATGATGTATTCCAACTAAACCATACAACATTACTGTTTGATGTCATCAAAATTCTCTTGACACCGTGGATAGACCAACTTATAGTCATGGAGGAGAAATCTAATTTCCCATGTCGTCTGATGAAATTAAATGACCTTTTCTATGGCGAGGGTTTCTAGAATGTCGAATTTGGTAACCTTATTCGGACAAAACACCATAGAGAGATGGTCGGCGGCCAGAGTGTCCCACATGATTCCATGTTCAAAAGAAGGTCATAATTCTTATCTGGCCTAATTTCCAATCAGTGTTGGATGAGAAACATGGAATGAAACATATGTGTATTTGTGTGTTGGTTAACTAGATGATGGTGGAGCCACTACATGAGATAAATTTTCATTATAAGTTTTTTCATCTCTTGGGGGTGGTGTTGGCTATTTCATCATGACCCTATAGGACACAATGAAAACCACTACCTCATGATCAAGGGTAGTGGAATCCATATAAGGACCTACTAGATACTCATTTTTAATCATAATATATAAGAACTCTCTGTGATATCTTGTAGAGGTATATAATGAAACTAGAGATGACATGGATGACTGCACAATGAGACCCTAGAAGGGAGCGAAATATTACTCCAATTCAATGAACCCAATAAGTGATTTATGAATTTCATGGATCTCACCCTCGAGGATAGATAAATTCACCGATTCTACGATTGTCCTAGACTTTATTGTAGATGTCTAGGGTGAAGGATCGATCATTGAATCATGTAATGCTTCAGAGTCTGAAAAGAAGATGGGATTGACAACCAGAAGAGATTTTTTTGGGGTGAGTCTCCTGAAGTTGTTCATCGTATGAGTGGGGAGAATTGTATCTCTACGCTACCCTTGGAGAGGTATTGTCAGTGCGGTGAAAAATCCTCAATGTCATAGTGATCCATATCCTTAAAGGGAAAGATCCCCTCATGCTCATTCCATTATATGATAGTGTCTATCACCGACCTATGAATGATCTCCATGGGTGACATAGGGCATGTGATCTTAGTAGATGATGGAATAAAGGATTACATGGTATTGGTGGGGTCATTCCGGATCACCACATTTACATATCTCCTTCCCCAATGTTGGAAGGCATTGGGTTGTTGGTTTCTATTAGCATGGGTCTTGAAAAGAAAAAGGATTCAAATGTTAGTATGGATACTATAAAACAAATGTCCAATTCCCCCACCATCATCCAATATAATGTTGTTGTTTTGGGAGATCCACATTGATCACGTCATAAATTAGAATTCACAAAGATCGACTGCCCCAATTATATTGGGACCCACACTAGGACCATTGTTTTCTTAGTGGGTCCTACTGCCATGTAGTTGGATCTAGCAACTTGATAATATTTTTATTTTTCAAACACAACTATTCTTTATGTGGAGGAGAAGAGTGTCACTTCGAGTTCACTATTTTTATTTCTGAATCTTTGACTGGGGTATGCCACATCATTTGCTAATATTCTCTAACATGCATGGATACCAACAATTACTGCTTTCTAATGTTGAGCGACATTAATCACCTTCATTGGTGGTGTTTATTTCTTGACTGAGATGGGATGATGGGATGTTGGTTCCTCCTTCCCAATATTCCTCCTTGGAACTCACCACCAATATTGTGTCTCCCTTATAGATTAAGACATATTCATGAAACTCATTCCTCCTGCAATATATTTGTAGAAATTGTTTAACTATATTTATTTTTTTGGACTTTACAAGGGGTCTTGATAAGGAAGAAACCATCAGTCCAGAGATTATTCATATTGAGAATCTATGGCTTGTCAGGATGCTAGGAACAATTGTCTCTTGTATCTTCTTCGTGGAAGGGAATCCCATGAAGAAAACATTAGGAGTGGAACAAAATTCATCATATGGTGGTCATGAGGTATTTGATGTTGAAGGCATATATTCTAATAATTTTACCTCAATCATCCAGTGTTTATCATGAGGTATCATTATGAGAAAGGTTGTGAGTTTAATGTCTTGTAGAGATAGAATGTGGCTGATCAGAATGCCTTGAATAGGTCAATCAAGGAGGTGCACCCCTAGGGGTAACTCTAGAATGGATTATCATTGGATAGATCAGAATTATTCATGGAGGAGGATCAGTGGTTTGACATCCTATATTGAAGGATGGTTAGGATTAACCATGGAGTTTGATTAGGGAGTTTCATCCCTAAGAGGGAGTACCTGAAAAGTTTACCGATGGATGGATCAAAATTCCACAGGGAGTTAAACCCAGGGTTTAACATCCTATTGAGATTCATTATTGTAATTCCACCTAGAGGAATATTATGGAGTATCATCCCTATGAGGGAGTACCTAAAACGTTTTCTAATGGATTGTTTATAACTCCCTGTGGAGGTCGATCTGGTGGATTCCCCATAAAGGGATGTTGTCACACAATGATGGTTGATCTGAACACCTTATGAGAGAGGACCATAGTGGTTCACCCTTAGGAGGGTCACCAAGGATTACCATTGGCCTGTATTGAACATTTTAGAGTCTTTATATACACCATACTTTGAAGGTAGTGATCAAAAACCATGCATGTAAAAGAAATGGTATGTGGATTATGCATGTGAGTTTCCCTTCTCAAGAGTATTACGCTGGGTTGGATTGTGGGGGATTATTCAAGGAAACTTTCTAGGGTTCTTCTAGTAGTAGTGATGAAGTGGTGGGGCCTAAACATAGAATTATCCCAAATGGGTGGTGTGATCTCACTAGGATGTGGCTACCTAGGTAAATTTATGATGGATGTGGATGAAGTGTTGAGTATAATAGACTGGGTGTTTAAAGTGTTAAAGTCTTGGTTTTGGACCTAATAGATACTTTCGACATATCTTGATTAGTTAGGAATGAAAGCACACATGGTTTCATGAAGTGATGTTGATTGGGGCTTATACATGGAAGTTTCTTAAATGTATAATATAGGTGTTCCTTTTCTTGCACCCTTAAAAAAAGTACAGGCATAGGACCAAGAAACTACTTGACCTTGTATATCTGTAATAGTGACAATGGTATTGTTGAAACATGCTTGAACATGAATGATTCAATTTGGTATTCTAGCACTCTTTTTGTTACATAAAATACGTTTACTTTTACTACGTGCACCAATTCATGGATAACTGCCACATTCTCATCCGATCGTATTTTCATACCGTTTTCACGTTGTAGTTCTTTACAAGTACAGACTATCACTGCTTTGACTATTTCTGATCTTTATAGGGGCATATGGGGGACTGATTCTTTGAGCACATCAACAATAATGTCACCAATATGATCATTTTTTTGATTACATCCTATTATGTGAATACACATCGATTTTCGAGCCCCACTATTGTATGCTACATTCAAATGGGTTTTTGAACTGTCAGTGTCAGTGTGTAGTTTTGAAGTGTTGGTGTTGGTGAGTCATTTTGAAGTGTTGGTGTCGGTGTGTCATTTTGAACGGTCAGTTTTAAAGTTTCTTTTTGAAATATCAGCATCAAAGAGTCATTTTGAACTGTCAGTGCTGGTGTGTCATTTAGAACTGTCATTTTTGGTGAGTCATTTTGAACTGTTGATGTTGGTGTGTCCTTTTGAACTGTCGGTGTCGGTATCTCATTTTTAACTATTAGTGAAGGTGAGTCATTTTGAATTGTAGGAGTTATAATGTAATTTTGAACTATCAGTTTAAACATGGCATTTTGAACTGTCAATGTTGGCATGCCCGTTTGAACTGTCAGTGTTGGGGAATCATTTTGAACTATCGGTGTAGATCTATCATTTTGTATTGTTTGTGTGTGGTTTGAACAATCACTGACCGTGTTTAATTTTGAATTCTCGGTTTCATTGTGTCATTTTTTACAGTCGGTGTCAGCGTCAGTTTCAGCATCAGTGTCACCATCAACGTTAGCATCAGCAGTAGTGTCGTTTTCCAATTTTCCCAGTTTTTCCAATGTCACCCCTCATACATTTTATTTCATGTAAATCATGTTTAAATTCTTGTTGGATCATTTATAAATGTTTCTCAAAGGATATTAATTATATCATTAATATTCTAATTCTCTTCAGATTTTGAAATAGACAAGACATGTAATCTTAAACATGATCCGACTTTAATGGACCTTGAACCCCTTTCTCATTACAATGATATAGGATGTAGATTTTCTAAAGTAGAGGTAATCTATTATTTTCTCTCTTGGAATGAATAATAATTTTCATTACCATACAATTTGTGATGCATTGCTAGAGCCCACAATTTTTTAGTTTTTTTTTTGGAATTTCTTATTTCTCCTGTGACCCCCTATTTGGTGCCAGGAGGAGTTCTGGCCATCTGTTGATCTAGGTAGGGATTTTCTTTCGTCCCACTTAAATTTTGTGTTAGGCGGGTTGGTGTACTAATTCTTCTTTAGAGGTAATTGCTGAATTATTTCTTAAATAAGAGAAAGAAATGAAGGAGGAAAATAATGATAAAAAGATAACGAGACATGTTAATATAATGAGTAGGGGATTTAATATTGATGAATGTTTAGTGATGTTTTATTTTTATTATCCTTGTTTTCATATTATAAATTATTGAAGCTAGGCCTTCAGAAAATCATGGTTGTTTGTGGCCTTGGATTCTGAACTGCTGATGTTTTTGTTATTTTTTTAAAACACTATGATTAATTTCAAATATAAATCCATTTAATCATGTACACTTGATTAAATAAATTGATTCCCTTGGATGAAACATGTTATGGGATGACTCATGTTTTTCTAAATGAAATTAAAGAATCCATGATGGCTAAATCTGAATATTCTTGGCATGATGGTGTGGTTGTGTGCTATGTTTTTTATGTTATTACCTTTTATGGGTTGTGATTAGCCACTAAATGAAGCTAATATTAATTGGTAATATATATAATATTCATGTTCTTTATTATTCATAACCACCATTTTAGTGCATTTTACACTTTGAACATCATTTCACATTATGAATGTAATTCCATCTTAAAATGCACTATTATGTGGTGCATTTTATAACATCATTTAAAGTACCCAATGATCTTGAATTTATTTATGTATTTGATTTTCAGGTTTATAATTATATTGGGAACAATTAAAATTTGTGGAGTGTTAGAAGATTCACATAGGAAGACCACCAAAATGGGATTTCACGAAAATAATTTTAGAGAAAGAAGATTGGACACCTTCCCACTAATGAGAATGTAAGGCCCATCATAAATGTCCAAATAAGACCAAATTTTGTGGGATACTAGACAAAATATATGGGATAAAATATATATTCAGAATTTGGTGCTAATTCAGCTTCCATTGTGGTCATTCAGGCAACCCAAATTGTTGTTAAAATTCTGGGCTAGATTCTGCAGCCCAGAAAAACATCCCACCATTTTACACATATCTCGTTAACCATAAATGATATTGGGCAGAAACATTACGGATAGATAGGGAATAACCATATCATAATTTTCGTCTACTATGTCCCACTATAATTCAACCATCTGATGGTCTTCCAGGCGCATCTCTTCGGTGGAAACAAGTTGGCTGCAACCTCGGGTCAAGGGTGGAAAAGTCTCATCTCCCTTTCTTTACACTATCCTAGTCCTACCATACAGAAGTGTAATCTTTTGTACTACTTGGAGATCTATCCATGACTCTGAAAATTCTTATTTAATTCAATGGTGGAGGAGGAGTTGATGATCTTTGGTGCTTGGTTTCATTGTAGTATTATCTCACTGCTTTGTGTTTGTAGTCACATTTTCTTTCTCATGTAAGTTTTTTAATTCACCTTAATTTCTTAATAAAATATCTTTCTTTACTATTATTTTGTTCTTCTACATATCACGTTGATAACTTTGGTTCATGTTTTGATTTTATTCACACCATACTTTGTGATATTTATTACACAATGGTGGAGTGATGGATTGTTGTTTTTGTTTTTACTTCTTCAATTCCACACTCATAAGTCTACTTTTCGCTTTCGTTGAATACATGTCATCAATGGAGGGATAAATATATTATGGGTTGATCCAAAGGAGTCTAAAGGTTCTATATTGGATATTATTTCTCACTCCATTTATGGCTTATCACTTCTTTTAAATGAGATTTGAATTTGATGATTTTAAAACATCTTCATCCTTATAGAATTTATGGTCACACATTTCAAGTGGTGATACAAACCTATTCCTTGGAGTGCTCAAAAAATTGATCCTTAAAGTTTATAGGTGGTTAGTATTAGGGTGTTTAGGAAATAAAACAGTAAGTAATGATTTTTTTTATCTTCTTAAATGAAGCCATCTCAAAAATAAGAAATTGAAATCATTAAAAAAAGAATTCATCTAATCCACCCCGAGTGATAAACTAGGATCAACTCATTACCATAATTTAAATTAACATAAATCTATTAGTGATACATTAAAACCATTATAAATCAACCCATCTTTTCCACTTCATAGCCAAGAAAAATCCATATAATGTACATGTCTGTAGGTACTTCATAGGTCTCCGAGGATTCAACAACCCATGCTAGACTACAAGGACCATTCATAATTCTTATTTTGGGTAAATTTTAGCGTGAATCAAATTTTTGTGCCATTTACGGGGACCTAAGTAAGTTTTCTTAGACACTAGGATCCTTTTTTATCCCACTTCTTTTTTCCCACCCCCTCACTTCTATAGAAGGAAATTTTAACAAATCCAAAAATGGGGAACCTATCCCTACATTGATAACCCAAACCCTTGTATGAAGTACAATGACCATCCTAATTTCTAATGGTGGGTCATCAATAACCTAATAAACCAAAATGTTTTAAATACCATTATACACAAAACATTCCAACATATAATGAGTTTTAATCCCTACAATGCCAATCTGAACACCCTCCTATGCAATTCCAACAACATAATTATCCACCATGAATTGACCATTTGGATCAACCCCTTATCCATAATAATCTTAATCCATTACTTCCAAAATGATGCCAACAAATGGATATAATTAATTTTGAGGTTTCATCATTGAGATTAGAACTACAAAACTTTGATACGGTTATGGAAACCATTCCTACTCATGTTATCCCTTTCCCGTCATTGATAGAAGAATATTTTCTCCCACAAACATCTCATGAATTTATTGAAGAACCAACCTTTAGATTTGGTGTAGATGAAGTTGAAAAAGAAATTATTTAAGTGTCTTTAAAACCAGATGAAATTTATTTTTTGGAGTCAAAAGAGAAAAATTTGACATAATGGATTGAGTGACTGTATTATAGCTCCATTGATGATTTTTCTAAAACACTAATCATTGAAACATTAGGAGGAATGAAAAAAATTGAGTGCTTACCCATCCCTAACACCAGTATTTCCAATTTGGTGGTTGAATCTTCTATTCAAAAGAAACAATTTTTTTTTGATAAATTTGGAAAAAGAAACTGAGTTGGATTTAAAATCTCAACCTGGGTTTGAATATACTAGCAAAACCGAGCTGAAAATTATTATCCTTCCTCACCAACTAAAGTATCCCTTCATAGAATATAACCATGACCATTCAGTTATAATTAATTCTTCTATTGAAATAGAAAATGTAGGAATGATTATTGACATCTTAGGCAAAAATAAAGAAGCAACTAGATCTAAAATTTCTAATATTCCTTGGATTTACCCACTCATTATAGGACATAGGATTGTGCATGAAAGAAATTATAAACATAGAATCTATCTAAACTTAGTAAAATTGGTGAAACATGTGGTCCTTAAAATTTTGAAAGTAGGTATTGGGTAAGTTGGGTGGTTCATGTTGGGCTATCAATGTTAAACAAAGTTCTATATGGGAGGAAACCCAAGGTTTTTATGTTTCCAATAATTTTGTTATTTTAATCATATTTATATTTTAAATAGGATTAAAGAATCATTTTGATATTTAAAAATAAAAAATAGTCTGTTAACATGTTCGTCTATTATGAGTATGGATTGGTACGATAGGGGAGCTCCATATTCATCTGTGTCACGTGGTGTGATCCTTGAGTAACACCTTACCAAAAAATTTATAAAGAAGACAATGTATCATCAGTTTGTTTTATTTTATTTTAATGTTTTTTTAAGTTAAAATAAAAATACAAAAAAATAAATAATAATATATTAATAATAATAAAAGGCCACATCATAGGTCATGGGGAAAACCATGTCGCAACCGGCAAACCCACGAGGACTCAAACTTGGCACTGAAGGGAGACAAGGGCACGCTCTTACCACTAACCTACATATTTTTGTACTTCCTTATTCGAAAATTTTATTATATATAATTATATTTTAATTTCATTATTATATATATATATATATATTGTTTTGATTGTTTGTTTTTCTTTTTTTTTTCTCCACTAGGGAATTCTTAGAGTGACAACGAGATCAAGGGATTAAAAGGGAGCAGCAAGAATTTCAACTTCAACCACCAGGTGACTTCATTCCATGACCCTCATTTTCAATTTTCTTTTTGAACTCTCAATCTCTACCTCTACCCCCTTCTAAATATTCATTTCTTTAAAAACTGGGGACAATGTTATTTTTTGTTGGGGGGGAGATAAAATAAAAATTATTTAGTATCAAAAATGAATTATTTGAAAAAATATTTCCTTAATAGAAGGAAAAATTTATTTATCCTCGAACATGGTTATACACACTGCACTCTTCGAAGACGAATATAAAATATGTAAGCAACACCTGATTCTGATTTTAATCCTTGTATAATTTCATGAGAATAGATTTTGGAAGGTGTGGTTGTCCAAAGTGATATTTCATCGTTTATATTTTCCTCCAAATAAAAAAATATCACAATGCACGTCCTTTGGATAGTGGGGTATTATTTTGGGTTCATGGGGTCCCCCAAATAAATATCATAGGTTTAATGATCATTTTAGTTTTAATATGATTATTCAATAAAAAAATAAAAAATAATAATAAATTTGTGCGTATAGCAATGGAATGACCTTATGTGTGGCTTTCGATAATTGGGGATTGTGAATCCATAGTTTTCTATCCCAGAGTTAGTAATTTTCTCTTTATTTTTGGTAATTTGAATTTTTTTTGACTGATTAAACATGAGATGATGCCCGAGTATGTTGGCTTCACTAGGTGCCCTATGGTCTTTGAGCATGAGATTCATCAGCAAAGTCTCACTACAGGGGTTGACTCTTTTAAGTGCAATTTCAATTACCATGGAAAAATTTCAAAAACAAAAAATTACAAAAAAATTACAAAAAAATAAATTGAAAACTCATCTTAATATTGAAATGTGATTCCACCTAGAGCTTCCATCATTTCCCTCTTGAATAAATATGAACTCCCATGTCTAATGTGATGCACAACACATCGTCACTCTTTATTGATATTGGATGAAATATGGAGATGAATTTGAAAAAAGGAATGGTCTTGGGATGGAAAAATGTTATGAAAATATCATGTATTAAAATAATTTAATGGGTTTCATGATTTTTCGGTATATGGTTTTTTGGTGATCAATGTGTATTAAAATGTTTTTTTAAAAGGGAATTCGAATTTCATATTGCTGAGATAAAGTTTACTCAGGACTAGCAAAACTCATGTTGGGGGGTGTGATTAGCCACTAAATGAGGCTAGTATTAATTGTTAATATATATAATATTCATGTGCTTTATTATTCATAACCGCCATTTTAGTGCATTTTACACTTTGAACATCATTTCACATTGTGATTGTAATTACTTCTTAAAATTCACTATTATGTGGTACATTTTTGAATATCATTTCTAGTATAAAATGATCTTGACTTTATTTTAATATTTAACTTTCAGGTTTATTAACATATTGGCATCAATTTATATCTGTGTAGTGTTGGATGATTCACATTGGAAGACCACTGAAATGGGATTTCATGAAAACAATTCTAGAGAAGGAAGATTGTACACTAGCCCAATGATGAGAATGTGGGACCCCCCATACTGGAACAAAATATCCCAACCTTCATGGTATTATATAAGACATATAGTTGTAGAAATCATTCTTTAGGAGGTAGTTCTAATTCGGCCTCCATTTTCATTCTTCAAGCGGCCCAAGTTGAAGATAAAATTCTGGGCCAGATTATACGGCCAAGAAAAAAAGCCCACCATTTTACACATATCTAATTAAACATAACCTATTTTGGGTTGAATATTTACATACGGTTAGGGGACATCCATAGCCTCAATTTTTTCTTCTTTTTCCCACTCCAATTCGGCTATCTATAAGGTCTTACAGGGGCATATGTTCGGCCGAAGCAAGCTAGCTGCCACCTCGGGTCAATGCTCGAAAAGTCTCCTCTCCCTTACTTTCCACCCCCAAGGCCTACCATACTCAAGTGTAATTTTTTTTACTATTTTGAGCTCGACCCAAGCCTCTGGAAATTCTTATTTAAGGCAGTGGTGGTGGAGGATTCGATGATCTTTGTTGTTTGGATTCATTGTAGTGTTATGCAGCCACATTGTGTTTGTAATTGCATTTATTTCTCATGTAAGTTGTTTAATTCACCATAGTTTCATAATAAAAGTTCTTCCCTTACTCTTATTCGGTTCTTCTACATATCAATTTTATACATTTGGTTCATAGTTTGAATTTATTCACACCATACTTTGTGATATTTATCACACATCGGTGGGGTGATCGATTTTTGTTGTTGTTTTTACTTCTTCAATTCCACCCTTGTATGTCTACGTCCCACTACCGTTGAAGACATGTCATCAATGGATGTCTAACAATTTTATGGTTTGATCCAAGGTAGTAAAAAGGGGCTGTATTTAATGTTATTTATCACTCCATTAATAGAAAATCACTTCTTTTAAATGGGATTTTTATTTGATGTTTTTAAAACCTCTTCATCCTTTTTGAATTTAAGGTCACACATTTCAAGTGCTAATACGATCCTTTACCTTGGTGTGCTCAAAAAATTTATCCATCAAGTTTATAGGTGATTATTATAAGGGTGTGTATTCATTAATCGAATAAGTGATGATTTTTTTTATCTTCTTAAAATAATCCATCTCAAATATAAGAAATTTAAATCATTAAAAAAGGAATTCATCCAATCCACCCCGAGCGATAACCTAGGATCAACTCATTACTTTAATTTGAATTTTCTTAAATGTGTTTTGATCCTTTAAAAAATCTTAAATCAACCCATGTTTTCCACTTCATAGCCAAAAAATCCATAGAATGTACGTGTCTATAGGTACTTCTTAGGTCTCTGAGGATTCGACAATCGAAGCTAGACTATAACGACCATCATAGCTTATTGTTTTGGTTAAATTTGAGCATGAATCAGGTTTTTTGATGTTACTATCTGTATATTGGTTTTTATTATGGGTTGGAAAAATAGGATGGTTTTTTTTGGTATGACCTATTTGTGTTTTGGGGCTACTGATTGGTTTTTTGTGGAAAGAATGAACTTGGAGGAAGTGAGACAACCTTTGGTTGTGTCGTGGTTATCGAATAGGATTTTTCAGTGGGATTGCACCTTCGATTCCATGTTTTTCTGATATAGTAGTGGTTCTTCTTTTCCCCTATTGTGATGGAATAAATCAAATTTATACCCTTAATAAAGAAAAAAAGGTGGTTAAATTAAAAATGGGTTGGGTTTATGATTTGGCAGTGGCTTTTTGTAAGGTTGTGCATATAGGGTTAGACGTAAAAGTGGTTAGGGTGGGATGGTTGTTTGTTTTAAGACCCATAGGTTGGGATGAGTTTTTATTACCTATTTTTTTTAAATTGTAGTTCCATGTGATTTTCAATATGCACTCATCCCTGGTTGAGCACTATGTGCCAAACACCCCCATTTTACAGTGGAGGTTGTCTTTCCTAACATCCCAGTGGGAGGATGGATGGATGGTTACTCGATTTATTCCTTGTGCCCCCTTCAATGTTGTTAACTCTCAATCATATCCACAAAGGTTGTAATATCTTGAGGTTTACTGTAGTCAAAGATCCTTTGGGAAGGTTGTGTTATGGATTAGGGGCCCAGGTGTCTGCAGTAATGGTTTTTTCCCAAATGACTTCAGGATTAGGCCCAGGTGTTGTTAATCAAGAGGTGTGGTTATTGTGACCCAGCTGTCTACATGTGGGATATGTTTTTTTGGCCCAGGTGTGTTTGGGAATTTGTAGAAGTGGGATTTCATTTGTGATACAGTGGTAGTGTCAAAACATTATCTATTAGGATTGAGTAGTTAACCAGTGGAAAAGTGGTGCGGGGTACCCAAACCATCGATGTGATGATATTTTTACCTTACATGACTTGAGTTATTTGGTGAGTGTGCCTTAGTGAGGTTGTTCTGGTTAGTATTTTTCCATGGTAGGTGCGATTGGTTTCTCTTTTTTCATATGGGCATTAGTATGCTTCTCCCACTTGTGCACGAGTGAGTTTGGTTTCTATACAATGTACACATGTATGCCCATACTACATTATAAAACTAATATTAGGTTTCCAAGAGGAAATTGAGGACTGTTTTTGACTTTACAGCTTAGGCATTGGAATAATTGATGTGCTTCTTCTTAGTCTTTTTCTTTTGGTACATGCCTTGCTAATTTGGTTGTAATTTTGTCATAGTTAACATTTAAATCATCCATGTGTTTGATTTTGGATTCCATTATATAAATTTTTGGTTTTGTTTTGGATTTTTGCTATATTATATTCAAATCTTGTTTTCATTAAAAAGATTAATTCCGTACATTTTGTGTTAGATTATATACACTTGGTTCTAGCCTCTATTCTAGGGCCTGTTGAGTGTAGGACTCATGGGGTCATTATCTCTCTTTCATCTTGAAGAAGGAAGGATGTGGAACTTCGTTGTCCCTTCTGTCATCTTAATGAATAAAGGTCATGATAGAATGGTATGAAAGGTGATAGTTGAGAGATATAATGGAGTTTAGGGTTAGTCATAGTGATGATTTCATAGGATGGTAGGGAAACAGTGTTAAGAAATCTATGTGCGTTAAATAGGCTAGGGAAGACATACTGTAACATGGGATTTTAGGGGCCCCTGTGATCTACTGTAAGGACTCTGGGCCAACTGATTGACCAAGTTAGGCTACTCTAATTCTTGGGTAGAGACCCTATGAATGGAACATGTTTCATATTGACTTATGTTCCTGTGTGTATTGGGTGTTTTGGGAATTTAAAATAAATGAAAATTTAAAATTTATTTTAGAGAAAATTTCCATACCCAGGATTAGGAGTTCCTTGTTTTTCCTTTTTATTTATGGCACCCAAACATTTCCCACGTGTGTTATGAGAAGTTTAGGTCTAGTATGATGACCTGGTTGATCAATAGATGGTTGATCAAGAAGAGGAAGATGAATTGTGGTATAAGACCCTTCGTTCCTTCCAGGAGCAGACACTGAGGATATAAGTAGGTATTGATTTATAATAGGAGAAGGAATGATGGATCTAGGAGCTTGTGATCACCTTTACCTTGATATAAGATTTGAGAGAGTACTGTGATCCTCTTGGAGTGAGCTAGATGTGAGGAGTGGAATGTTAGTTGTGAACTCATTTCATTGGATAGGGGAATGAGACTGTTGATTCATTAGTCGTCATTAAAAAAGTGTTTTGGGAGGAGTTTCTCAACTCGATGATAAAGGCTGAGAAGAGACAAGATATACTCTCCCTCTAGTAATGAAAGTTTTTAGGTGGGTTATTTGGAGATCATTTTCAGGGAACTCCTCTATTTTCCCTAGACCTCTTTTTAGATGAGTACTCTAGAGCGAGACACATGGAGGAGGATCGTCGACATTCCCTTCTGTATGTAGTTACCCACTTCACTCTGCTGAAATACATGGAGGTTCAGATGAAGGAAAATATAGTAGAGAGGATTCACTCACCGGGAGGTGTATCGTGTGAGGGGAGCCAACCAAGTTCTTCAAAGGGTATGCTAGTCAGTTGAATTTCTCTACCATCATGGCTATCTAGGTTTCGGCCAGCGGGGAGTAGGCATCAGTAATTCTAGTTTTGATCTCATGATCCTCACCCTTTCACAAGGGACGGTGGATCATCTTCTTTTTCTGTAGTGGTCATGTAAATCCTCAGATCTAGTGCCTAGAATGAGCTCAGTATAGTGGAGGTGGGCAGGTTGACTGCCCATCTCATCTGCACTTGTTGGCCTGGCCTTTTCAGTAGTAGGGATAGCAGGCTCCCATTCCATCATGGTAAAATGGTGTAAGATGAGGCCGACCACAACATGTTCCTCAGGAACCTTGGACATGGAATGTTCAGGGAGGTGGCTGATAGCTGAGGGTCAGAGGAGCGGGGCGTGGGTAGTTTCAAAATGTCAAGGCAACCGTTCAAGTGAGTTATGAGGTTGTTCGTGGTACAATTAGTCTATTTAGCACACTTGCTTATACATTACTTGATTTGGGATCATTTCACTCCTTCGTTACACTTATCCTATCCCATGATATGTGACTATATTTATATTGACTTTCTATGCCTCTGGTTTTGATCATGCTAGCTGCTAGTCAATACAGTATGTTTTATATTTTTTAGCGATGCAGAATGATGTTGTGACTGCATCAGTTTAGTGGGGATATTTCTTAACTATAGATGCAATTATATGATTCCATACTAGGAATCGACTTGTTTTTCTATATGTATGATATTATCAACTACATCCAGAGAAGAGTTTTATTCTCGGATGTGGGTGTCCAGTGTGTATATTTTTTTACAAGAAGATTTCTCAGGTGGGTGGATGGCATGTAGAGCCCCATAATTCCATATTGGTTGAGCTATTAATGGAATCGATAGATGTTGATATGGTGGAAGTTCTATGAGTTTTAGTGGAATTCCTAGTTGTTTTCCCTAAGGATATTGTTGATCCACCCCCTCGACATGAAGTCATGATCAGGATAGACTTACAGTATGGTGTTCATCTGATTTTGATGTCTTTCTATCAGATGACGCCTTCTGAGTTTCAAGAGTTACAGATTCATATCGACAATCAGATGAGGACGGAATTTATCTGGCCTAGTGTTTCATCGTGGGGTGCTCTGGTCTTATTAGAGAAGAAAGGAAATGGTGGTCTTAGGCTATGTATAGACTGTTGGATACTTAATCATGTAATGTTCATAAACCATTATGCTCTCCCTAGAATATATTATCTTTTTGACCAGTTGAGGAGAGAATTTAAGTTCTTTAATATGAATATGTGGTCTACTTGTCAGTAGTTGAGGGTGAAGGATGATGAAATTACAAAGACTACTTTTAGGTGCAGGTATGGGAACTTTCAGTTCATGGTCATATCTTTCAGTGTCTTGACCACATCGGCTGTGTTCATGTGACTCATGAACTCTTTTTTTCAGGAGTTCCTAGACTTGTTTTTCATCATTTGCATCGATGACATACTGATCTACTCCAGTTCATTAGAGGATGGTTCATTGTATCTAATGAATGTCTTGGAGGTCCTCCGACACCCCCAGCTCGATGGGAAGTTTTCCAGGTGAATCGTGTTGAAACAAGAGGTTCAGTTCCTTGTACATGTGGTGTCTCGGTAGGGGATAACGATGGGCTCATAAATGGTAAAAGAGGTTGTTTCATGGGAATAACCCAAGAATGTGACATAGGATTGTATCATCCTGGGTCTAGTGAGCTATTACTGGAGGTTCATACCCAATATCTCACTACTTAAATCACCATTTATAGCCTTCACCAAGAACAACAAAGCCTTTGTGTGGAGTGAGAAATAGGAAGCTTTCAGATATCTAATGGGGAGGTTGTGCAGTGCTCTAGTTCTCTTGTTTCCATGTTTAGGGGTAGTTTTTGAGGTGTCCTATGATGCCTCAAACATAGGTTTGGCGTGTGTGATGATGCAACAATGAGGAGTGATCTATTATGGGTTTAGGAGGTTATTTCCCCCACAAACTTAACTATGCCACCCATGATCTAGAGATTTAATTAGTCATGTTTTCACTAAATTTATGTAAGTATTACCCTATCAGGGAGACCTTTGTGTTCATCACATATCACAGGAGATTGAGGTACATATTTTACCAGTGGGACATGAACTTGTGGCAGTTGCGATGTATAGAGTTTCTCTAGGAATATATCTTCTAGGTATGTTAAACCTCAGGAATGGTGAACGTGGTGGCATATTCCTTAAGAAGGAATTCATTTAAGGAGGTTGTTCAGGAATCCATTGGTTCTTCGAAGGAAATTGAGGAGTTGGTCACTTTACATCTGGATGTGAGAGTGTATGGCGGAAGAGGTTGTCAATTTCAGATGAAAATGTAGTCTTCTCTAATGTGGTGGGTTTAAGAGTCTCCCATGAGAGACTTAGAGGCTGAAGTGATGCATAATTATATTGTCTAGTGTTATTCTCCAGAGGGATGGTCAAAGGATTGTCAAAATTAGATGTTGTTCTATGGGAAAATGTTTTTCCAAATAGTGACGCATGAAGGAGTTCTCTGTGAGTTTCATATCTCACCCCTAGTGTTACACCCAGGAGTTCCCAAGATATACCAAGGCCTATGGGAATAGTTTTGGTGGCTCGAGATGAAGTGGGTTGTGGTGGAGTTTTTGGAAAAGTGCATTGTGTGACAGCATGTGAAGGTTGAGCACCGTGTTCCTAGTGGGTTTTTTTGCATTCCCAAGATGTCCCTGAGTGGATGTTCGGTAAAATATTGATAGATTTATTCATAAGAATACCTAGGTATTAGGTATTATGTGATGATATTTGGGTAGTAGTAGATCATTTGACAAAATAAGTTTACTTCTTAGCGATCAAGGAGTCTAGCATAGAGGATACCTTAGCATAGATGTATGTTGATGGGGGGTGCATCTACATGGAGTCCTAAGATCCTTTTTCTCAAATATGGATACACATTTTACATTGAGTGTCTATAGGGGAGTGTTGAATTCCATTGGAACTAATTTATGCCTCAACACTTTTTTCCACCCTCAGACAAATGAACAAACAGAGAGGACCATCCAGACATTGGAGGATATGTTGTGGACATGTGTTCAAGAATTTAGTGGATCTTGGGTGTGAAATTTTATCTTTTTATAATTCTCTTAAAATAATATTTATCAATCTTCCATCAGTAAGGCTCTATTTGAGGCTTTATAAGGAAGATTGTTTCATTCACCCTTGTGCTGGACAGAAGATGGGGAAGCAAATGTTCTTTGTCCAAACATGGTGTAGGGTACAACCAATAAGGTTCAAATTTTCCATGATAGGATAAAGGAAGTGTTGGACCAAAACAATTCATATTTCAATCGTAGGAGAAATCCCTTAGAGTTTTAGTTTGGGGACCACGTATTCTTGATGGTTTCCCCTTGACATGGGCAATGAAGTTTTGGCAGAGGTAGAAAGATTTCACCCAGGTTCATCAAAACATTTGAGGGGTTGGAATGAGTTGGTGAGTTGGAATATCTACTGGAATTACCACTATAATTAAGGAGGATCCATGACATCATTCATGTATCCAAGCCTTGTCAGTATCTATACGATGACTCCCATGTCATTGACTGGGGAGAGTTGGGTAATAAGGACAATGCATCATTTGTGGAGTGGCTAGTGGAGATCTAGGATTATCATTAGAAGGTGCTACATGGGTGGACCATTACCTTGGTTTGTGTGTTGTGGAGGCATGGTGGCCTCAAGGAGAGTACTTGGGAGCGATAGGCATATATTCTTACCTAGTACCCATAATAATTCAATGTTTTTCTCTTGTGTTTTTATTTGTTCATTTCATTGGGTCTAATGAATGACCTTGTTTGTTATGAGATGAGTTGTTTTATTATTGTCTAATGTGTGAGAATTCACAACATACAGGGAGGGGATGGAATAATTCTTAATCAAGAAGCATTAATGTCAGTGTGATTAAACTCGTGTGGGCGAGTTAGTGTTGCCCAAATCGGATAGTATATTGACATAGATGAAGGATCTCCATAATCCATGTGTCGAGATATTGTGATCTTTATGGTTTGTGTGGATGATTGGGGAAGGCGATGTCAGGGTGTAGTTCTTGGATGCTGAGGTTTTCAATCTACTTTTCAAGCAATACAGAGTGGGTTGTCCTTGTGAGGTATCTTATGGGGTAGTCATTTGGACCCCTCATTTTGGGTTTTGGTTTTTGAATTCTCGAGGATGAGAATTATTTGATAGGTATCTGATGTAATGTCACAACCCTCTCTGGTGATTTACTTTCTGAAAATTTGTGTTTGGTGTGTTCAAGGGGATATTAGTGACTCATTCCACGGAGATAACCCAAAAGCTACAATTTTTCTATCTGCGTGTCATTTTGAACTATTGGTGTTGACATGTCATTTTGAACTGCCAATTTCAGTAAGTCATTTTGATCAATCAATGTCAGTGTGTCATTTTGATGTATCGTTTTTGGTGCTTTGTATTGAACTATCATTTTCATTTTGAACTGTATGTGTCTCATTTTGAACTATCGACGTGTCATTTTGAACTATCGGTTTCGACGTGTCATTTTGAACTGCCAGTGTTGGTGAGTCATTTTGAACTGTCAGTGTTGCCGTGTGATTTTGAAATATTGGTGTCAGTGTGACATTTGGAACTATCAGTTTCAGTGATTCATTTTGAATTTTCGGCATCGACATGTCATTTGGAATTATTGGTGTCGGTGTGTTGTTTTGAACTGTCAGTGTCGGCATGTCATTTTGAACTGTCGGTGTCAATAAGTGATTTTGAACTACCGATGTTGGTGTGTTGTTTTATACTATCAGCATCATCATGTTATTTGAAAAGCCAGTGTCAGCGTTTCATTTTTAAATTTTGGTGTTGGGATGTCATTTTATAATATATCTGCCAGCATCAGCAACAACATTGGTATTAACTTCAATAAACATGAATATCTTGTAACAATTTTTTAGAATAAATAATATGACATTTCTCATAAGAGTGCAAATGTGTAAGTTTGGGGATGTTGATAAATTTTTATTTATTGAATATTAAATTATTGAAAAATGATATACTTTCGTCACATTGTGCTAAATATGATTATTTATATAATATTTGATATTAGATCATTCATTTGAAAATTTGATGAAATTTTCAATTTTACCCTTTAACATTCACTATAGTATTTCAAACATAAATAATTTTCATTGAATTATTTAAAATTAAAATTTAGTAAATGTGTTCCTGCCTTAGTGGGAAACAACTTTTATACAGGAAATATGAGATAAATCATGCATTCGATTAGGCTAAATGGGTCATTGAATCAAAGATAGACTAGACTCACCAGATTACATGCTGCCTTAGTATTTGGGACATAATATCTTCATTCATGCTTTTAATGAGACTAGATTTTGAGGGGATCTCGATAAAAAAAATTTCAAAACATATCATTCAGAAAGGACAATTTATTCATGTGTTTCTGTGGTCAAGAACTCTGTTCAAATTGGCATAAAATATTTGGCTGAATTTCCCCATTCACACTTGAAAACACATGTAACCTAGACTCCCCTCCACTCTATAAATATGTATTTTTCTCCTTTGGAGTGATTGGGACGTGAATTGGGCGATTTATCGAGGAGGATAATTAGTTTCACTCCATTTTTCCATGAATTTCAAGAGGGAGACCTCTTGATGTTTGGATCCCTTTACCGAATCCTTCTTCTTATTCTTCTTTTGTTAATGTTTTTGTTCTACAAATTAAACTCTTAGTTTCTCGTCCATTTCATCGGTTATTTTCAATTTTAATTTTCTATTAATATTATTATTTGTGATGGAAACAAATATTAGAAATGGGACTGGGTTATACCATTTCAACAACCATTGTAAATACAAAATGTTTCAATGATGTCTACACTGCCCATGGAAGAGTAGTTATTTTTAGTAATCGATCTACCTATTACGTTCTTCATTCCGTCATTTTGAATCAATGGGAGACTGTAGTTCACATATTATAATTTATGATATTTTTTAAAATTAAAATAATCTAAGAAATACATTGATGAAATTACACAAAACTCACATGGTCGAATGATATGTGAATTGTGGGAGCATGATCTTAATCGTTGAAACATAATCACACAAGATAAATTTGTAGAGTTAAAATAAAATCCATAAACACTATTCATCATCATTTTCCAGAATGGTTATGTTAACTAATTTACCATTTACCATAATATAGGCTTAGAATATCAATCAAAGTTGGGAGAAGTGATTACATGTTTTGAAGCAAGCCTATGATTTAATTCACTTCATCTTTGTGGCAATGTTAATTTTTCATTGGGTTTGAGGATTAAGAAATTAAGGAATCATAATTAAGTGGATGTTAATTTATATGATAATGATAGATAATTAAATGAATAGGTAGAGTTGGATCAATTACACATTCTAAAAATATTTTTTTTAAAAAAATATTCTCATTGTGTCTTATTGATCTATTTTCATTTCAAAAATAAACAAAATATTCTTCCATCTTTAAAATACATTTTTTATAAATGATTAATAAAGAAAATAATTTTAAATAGTTTTTTCCATTTTATATTATTTTGAAATACCATTAAAATAATGTTAAATTTACTTCTTATTTTGAGAGATGACCTATGTTGGCCACTCTACTACACCTAAATAGCACAAAAAAGCAAACATCATTTGAGAGAACCAATGACAAATCCATTCACCCATCAAATGGGAAGTCAAATTATCACTCATGCATACATATGGATTTACATCTCTCTATAATGATATTGTTTATTTTTCATCATAATCATTAATGGATGGGTTTAATGATGGGTTTAATTTTTATATATGATATCTTTAACATAATTATGCTTCAATAATCATAATATCACATCCAGATTCTTACCATTCAATTCAATGGAAAAAAATAATGTCACTTTTTCATACATTTGGACGACAACCTTTATGAAGCGATGTGATTAATTTTTCATTTATGTTTTATATAGAAGTTATTAAGAATTTATTTGATTGATATATATTAATTATATTGTATAATAATTTTTTTAATGTTAATTATTGTTTACTTTTATTTCATTCCATCCATCGAAAAGTGGAAAAAAAATCCATGTGTATGAATGACCTACCATGTAAATGAATGATGTAATTCAATTTTCTATATATATTATTTATGGAAGACTCTAAATAGGTATATAATGAATAATTATTATATTTATAAAATTATTAATCTTCTATAGATTATATAACTATGATAAATAAATAAGTACCAAAATAATAGAACCAAATCATAAATTACAATGAAAGTTGTTATCACCAAGATTAATGATTTTAATAAAGATTTGTAAATAAATATTTGATTAACGGTTATTAGTAAATCATATATGGTATGATATATATGACTGTGGTTCTATAATAGATTTATTTAAACCAATATTTATTATAATGTAGGTTTAAACAATTACAAATGAAGTGGGTCCTAAGGTATTTCTTTTATGTTACAATCCCATTCATTACAGAGATTTTTTAGATCATCTTTCTGAAAATGAAATCTTATGATATACTTCTCAAGAAATTCAGGAATTTTATTATCCTCTTACTATTTATTAAGAATGACTTTTTCAATTCATTTTCCTCTCCTTACGTACTCAATATAATAAATTTATATTTTCAAGGATGTCACGACCCGCCCTCAGGGCCCGTGCCGTGACTACCCCAAGCCCGCCTTCCATAGGCCAGGGGCTGGCGACTAGCACCAAGGGGTAAAATCCCGGTAAACAGGGAAGGCATTGCCTTTATGAGTAACAACCACCACAGAGTCAGCAAGCGGAAAGTAACTACAAAGTGCAGAAAAGTAAAGGGGGCCGGAAATACAAGCCCAACTGTAAAGTAAAGTACAACTCGAAAGGGAAAACAGCAACTGAAAGTACAAGCGGCTCCTGGGACGTCCTCCTCGATTCCTACCTGAAGGGTAGGTACAGATGGCTCAGCTCCTGGATCGTCCACCACGGATCCTACCTGAAGGGTAGGTACAGATAGCTCACAACTCCTCGGGTCCAACTGTCCGCTCCGAGCACGTCCCGCTCAGTGGTCCTCCTCCGGGTACCGACCTACTCTGAAAGCCTCATCCACAGTCAGCGCTGTCCGTCGTCTGCAACCAACACAACGAAGTGCGGGCAAAGCCCGTGCAGGGGTGAGTATAAGCTACTCAGTAGGGACCCCGAGACCCCTGAAGTCTCTCAAATCCTCAAAGGATAAACCACGAAGAAAAGTAACAATCACGAAGTAACATCCAGTATTGATTAGGTATATGCCCATACATATACCTATGTCACCAATTTCCGTTCGGCTCCAACACCGAGCCCAAGAACAACCCAATCCACAAGAAGAGTAAACAGTAAATCCACACAGGATAACAGTACAAGATCACACAGTTTATAACAAGTTTATGAAATCAACGGATAACCATTACCCAGGTATATGCCCATACATATACCTAAGTTATCAAGCGATCCATCTCAATCATGAGGAAACACAAAGATCATAGACTCAGCTCAAACCAGGATTTTCATTATCGAAACTGTAGCTGCTGAAGAGCCCCGTCTCTGAAGTGTGCAGTAGTCTTGTCACGACTCCGAGGTACTGCTCACTAACCTATGACTGCTGAAGTACTCCTCCTGTCGAGTACCGCGGGTCTGCTGCCAACTACGGGGCGCTCCGTCCGCTGAGGGTCTGCTGCCAAATACCGGGCGCTCACCCAGATAGCCTACTGAGGTACTCCTCCTGTCGAGTACCGCGGGTTTTCTGCCAACTACCAGGCGCTCCGTCCGCCGTGGGTCTGCTGCCAACTACTGGGCGCTCCGTCCACTGGGCTAGTCGACTCACTCCAAGTCGAGTCGGTCGAGCAGTCGTCAGGTCTCAGTCATCTACACGGTCTCCGTACTCCGCATGCACGTCTCCATCGTCGCGGGTCTGTCGCTACAACCAAGCGCACACACTCCGTAGAGTATCGCGGGTCCGCCGCTACAACCAAGCGCTCCACCGCCAAGGGTCTGCTGCTGCATCCAAGCGCACCACCACTGTCAAGTACCACGGGTCCGCCGCTACACCCAAGCGCTCCACCGCCCTAGGTAAACAGAAGATTCAGCTTACACAGGTTCGGTAGCACTGTTCTACGTAGGATCACTGAGTGCTGTAGTCGTCATCGTCGAATCCACAAAGGATCTCTGTACTGTCGTCGTCGCAGTTACAGTAGCAGTAGTAGTAGTAGTAGTCGTCACAGTAACAGTCGCAGTCAGCACTAGGGTTCCCGCACACAGCAAGCTCGTTCGGAGGGTCCGCTCCACGAGCCGAGAGGCTGATACATCAACTGTCACAAAGACCAGAGTTGATTTATCCAAAAGTTCCGTATCGACAATAGGAACTCAACGCAACAGACGGCGCGTCGATCAGACGCCCGGTCTGAGAGTTATTGGCATTTTCGTCTCCGGGGCCCGGTTGGTTTTTAAGGCAAAACCAACCCGACCGTACTCTACCTGCGTCCAAACCTCGGGCAGAGTATGCCAAAAGATCCGTCTCACTTAGAGGATTCCATCAAAGTCGACGGCACGTCAATCGGACGTCCGGAACTCAAGATATGAGCGTTTCCGCTCCGAGGGCCCGGTTGGTTTCGTGAACGAACCAACCCGGCCGTACTCCACCAGCGTCCAAACCTCGGGCGGAGTATGCCAAAAGATCCGTCTCACTAAGGGGAACACAACGCGACTGACGGCGCGTCAGTCGGACGTTCGTAGCTCAAGATATGAGCGTTTCCGCTCCGAAGGCCCGGTTGGTTTCGTGAACGAACCAACCCGGCCGAACTCGAAGTAACCCGAAACCTTGAGTGCGATATACCGAAACGACCGTCTCGATCCAAGGATCGCGTTGCCGCAGGAGGTTCGTCATTCGGAGGTCCGAGGCTCAAGTTATGGGCCAAAAACAAAATCTGGTTCGAAACGGGGGGTCCGGGTCCAGGCCGACCCGGCCCGACCCCCCCCCCCCCCTGGGCGGCGCGGCGGCGGCGGGCGGCGGCGCGGCGACGCGGGGAGCCGCGGCGGGCGGCGGCGCGGCGACGCGGGGAGCCGCGGCGGGCTGGCGCCGCGAGGTGCCGCGGCGGCTCGGGGTGCCGCGAGGTGCCGCACGGTCGGCACGCGTGGGACAAGCCCCGCTGTTTTTTCAACAGGCGGCGCGGCATAGCCGCGCCGTTATTTTCAAAGCGCCCCCCCCCCCACGTGGGGGGCCTGCTGGCGCGGAACCGGGGGGGCCGGCTGCCCCCTCCCTTTAATTAAAACCCCCCCCCCCCCCCCTCTTAAAGGGGGGGTTTAACAAGCTGGCCGGGGAATTTAATTCCCCGGTTTAACGGCATCCGGCCGGCCAGCTGGCCGGCCGGTTTTCTCCAACGGGACCGGAAATTCCGGTCCCCCTTCGGCTTCCGACGCCGGCGGCCCGGCCGCCGGTCTTCTCTTCCGCCGCGGCCCGGAACCGGCCGCGGTCTCCTCGTCCCGCCGCGGCCCGGAACCGGCCGCGGCGTTCGTCATCCGGCGCGGTGCGACGGCACCGCGCCCCTTTGCCGTGCTTTGATATTCATTCAACGCGGCGCGACGGCGTCGCGTTCTTGTTGTTTCTTCCATGGTGCGCGTGATGGCATCGCGTAAGATATTTGCACGTTCATCCGCGTGGTGCGACGGCACCACGCCACTTGCTTCCACCCGCAAGAATAAGCAAGAACGATGGAGGGGGGTTCAGCCGTGTTCGTGCGGTCCGGCCCCCTCACGTTAAAATAATAATGCAAGTTAAATAAATCAGGCCACACGTTAATCTTGCTAAAATCAAGATCAAGAATAAAATGAGGAATCCAAAAGAAAAATCGACAACCCCTACCTCGGGTTTAAGATTCGAAGATTCGTCTACGTTCCGCGGAAGACGGCGTCGCGGAGGTCGGGCGTCGCGGTCGTCGTTCGTCAAATCCGTTGACGAAGAGATATGCCCGAAGAGATACGTCGTTGGCGAATCTTTGTATGCCGACGAAGAAGGTCCGAGGAGGAAGCGGCGTTCCCTCTTGTTGACACCGAGGACGAAGAAGAGAGGCGTCGTTCTTTGTCGGAGTTTGAGCATTCTTCGTTCTTCTTCAGAGCTTGAAGATGAAGAGGAAGCTCTCCAAAAGCTATCCAGGAGACCAACAAACAACCCAACATAAAATAAGATAACATCTTATTTTATTAATACAAAACACATAAGAATTTCAAAAGTTTGAAATTCAAAAAGGGTTTAACTCCCAAAATTAATTAAGAGTAACTTAAGCCAATAAAGAGGGGGTTAAGGGAACATGAAAAGTCTACGGGTTCGTGTGGGCCCCACCACACTTAATCCTCCCAAGGGAGGTTAAGTGGGTGTGGGTCCCACTTCCAACCTCCTTTGGTAGGTTTTTAAGAAGTTAAAATAAAATTTGTTCTATACAAATTTCATTTAACTCAAACTAAAACCCCTAAAAAATTAACTTTCAACCCGCAACAAACGCAACTCCCGAAAAGGTCTCTTTAAGCGAATATCGGCGCTGCGAGTTCATCGGTGCCCTCAGATTTCAATTCCGAGCACCAGATCAAAAGTTAGGAATTCCCGCTCGTTCGTTCACTGAACGTACCCGAGCCAAACTTCGGAAATTAATTCCGGGCACTCCGGGCCTCGGAATCAGGTGCCGTCTGAAACCGCGCTCTTGTAAAATTCTAAAGAAATTTAAGAAAAAATTTCCCTTGAATTTTACGGGTCTTTACATTACTCCCACCTCAGGGCTTTACGTCCCCGTAAAGCTTCAACTCACACTTAAGGGAAACAAGGTAGTAATGAGCACCCAACTGAGCTTTACGCTCCCATACGCTCACCTGAAGATCTCGTGCTACCTTAGAAGCACCCCAGAGGAAGCAACCGTTCACGTAGAACCTGCTCCTGTCGATCCTCGATCTCTACTAGAACCTCTGTGCTTGTCGCCCTGTCATCGACGTCCAACTCCCCGGGGTCGATGACGTGTGAAGAAACATACACGTATCTCCACAGCTGAGACACGTGGTGGACATTATGCACCCGGTGCGACTGAGGTGGTAGGGTCAAGCGGTAAACCTCTTCGCCTACCCTGCTGAAGACCAAAAGGGTCCATCGAACTTCGGAGATAACATGCCGCCTCGGCCACATCTCCGAAACCTCATCGGGGTGAGACCGTATAAGAACGTGTTCGTCACCCTCGAACTCAAGAGGTTTGCCTTTTTAGGTTAGAACTGAAACTCAAAACTCCTGCTGCCATAAGGGTAGGGTTGACCAACTCAAGAGTGATCGGCCACACCCTCTTATGCCTGAGTTTAACATGTGCTGCCCAGGGTTTCCTTTTCGCCGACCAAGGAAAACCCATTCCGACGTTTGCCTAAAACAGTCAACCGGGGTATGATTTGTGAATCAAAACCATACTCAGATCAACGTCGTAAGGCCTCTACGCTGCCACCAAGAGATTCCAACCGAAACTCTCTCCTTGAGGTCAAATCACACCTTCGGCGTAAGCGTGATTATCGAGTCTCCTCCCAAAGGTATCTCCAGACGTGAGGGTCAAGTCTACGGCTTACCCGGAACCTCTAGGTCTGGGACATGATTTGTGGAAGGGTAGAATGATTGGTTCTTATGTCTATAGATATGGCAGCTCGTAGTAGACATATTTCGTACCCCGAATCATTCTTAGAGCTCCTGGCTCACACTCCTTGACCGCAATGCAGCTACTCTCCTCCCCAGCCCTCCAGCTCCCTGAGCCTGGCGGGGACTACTAAGTCGGGTGGTCGTAACATGTCGAAATGTACACCACCACATGCTGCTCTCCAAGCTCCGCTTCCACGTCTGCTACCCTGCAGATTCATCTGTCCTTAGCACTTCCTCCTCCTGAAACATTTTTACACGCCCGAGTCTCTGAGACTGGCGCTAGTTTCCTGCCTTTCACTGCTAACGTTCACAACCACAAAGGTTCTCTCTAGCATCCTAACATAGGTAGGAATGCATAGAGGAAAAGAATTGGT
Organism: Viscum album; assembly: GCA_963277665.1. Taxonomy (NCBI): domain Eukaryota; kingdom Viridiplantae; phylum Streptophyta; class Magnoliopsida; order Santalales; family Viscaceae; genus Viscum; species Viscum album. The sequence goes on from OY728119.1 coordinate 723,353,155, forward strand.
TCGGATGTCCTTTAGACACACTTCACTCAGAAGTTCGAGTCTAAAGAACTGATCACAACGCAACCAACGAGTACCAAGATTGATTGGTAAGCCACGTTGAGTGCTCTGCTTCCGACATGTCGTACTGTCGAAGCTGTATTAGCTCCAGAAAACTCACAACCAGCTCCTCAAGCCAGTCCTCAGCTGCCTACGAGTCAGGCTCACCTCGAAACTTGAGGGATATCTGGTGCTAAAACATATGTAAGGCACTAAGCCTGTGAGTCTCTGCTACCGGTACCGCCGGTAGTGTCTGCTGACCAACAGGTAGTGACATAGCTGGCGCACTACCCATAGGTACTATCCCAGGTATCGGTTCGCGTAACGAAGCCTCATTACTATAAGGACTAACCTCATGGTCACTCACTGGAAACAACAGGAGCTAAGATCATCATCCGCTCTACTAGTATCAAAGCTAGGCGTAGAACTCTAGCAATTGCCTCCATCCAGTCCACTGCTGCCTGGGAAATCTGTCTCGCCTCGTATCCTCAGAGGCCTCTACTGCTGGAACTCGTGCATCGCGCTCCGCTAGCGTGCACCGTCAGCTAGTGGCATCTGCTGCCTAACGGGTGGTGGTGCTGCTGGTACACCACCCGAAGGTGCCGACACTGAAAAAGGGGCCCTGCACCGGAGTCTCGCTGCTCGGTGGGCCATCATCGAGAACTCTCTCGGAACTCCAGCTATCTATCTGCATGGTGACATCCTGAACAGATGTGTCACGGTCAATGATTTATACCTGGTGAGCTGACCTGGTTTGAGCTGACTTTAAACTTTTTGGGAAACACACACGCAATCAGTGTTTTCGTGTATTAAGTCAGAAATCAGAAGTCAGGGTCCTGGTGTACGGATACGTCGGCCGCCGCACCAACACTGGACTCCCTGGACTGATAACCATACTCAATACGCTAAACATTATTGCTTCACATAGAAAAGATCAGAGTTCGCGGTAGAACCGAACCCCTTTGATACCAATTTGTCACGACCCGCCCTCGGGGCCCGTGCCGTGACTACCCCAAGCCCGCCTTCCATAGGCCAGGGGCTGGCGACTAGCACCAAGGCGTAAAATCCCGGTAAACAGGGAAGGCATTGCCTTTATGAGTAACAACCACCACAGAGTCAGCAAGCGGAAAGTAACTACAAAGTGCAGAAAAGTAAAGGGGGCCGGAAATACAAGCCCAACTGTAAAGTAAAGTACAACTCGAAAGGGAAAACATCAACTGAAAGTACAAGCGGCTCCTGGGACGTCCTCCTCGATTCCTACCTGAAGGGTAGGTACAGATGGCTCAGCTCCTGGATCGTCCACCACGGATCCTACCTGAAGGGTAGGTACAGATAGCTCACAACTCCTCGGGTCCAACTGTCCGCTCCGAGCACGTCCCGCTCAGTGGTCCTCCTCCGGGTACCGACCTACTCTGAAAGCCTCATCCACAGTCAGCGCTGTCCGTCGTCTGCAACCAACACAACGAAGTGCGGGCAAAGCCCGTGCAGGGGTGAGTATAAGCTACTCAGTAGGGACCCCGAGACCCCTGAAGTCTCTCAAATCCTCAAAGGATAAACCACGAAGAAAAGTAACAATCACGAAGTAACATCCAGTATTGATTAGGTATATGCCCATACATATACCTATGTCACCAATTTCCGTTCGGCTCCAACACCGAGCCCAAGAACAACCCAATCCACAAGAAGAGTAAACAGTAAATCCACACAGGATAACAGTACAAGATCACACAGTTTATAACAAGTTTATGAAATCAACGGATAACCATTACCCAGGTATATGCCCATACATATACCTAAGTTATCAAGCGATCCATCTCAATCATGAGGAAACACAAAGATCATAGACTCAGCTCAAACCAGGATTTTCATTATCGGAACCGTAGCTGCTGAAGAGCCCCTTCTCTGAAGTGTGCAGTAGTCCTGTCACGACTCCGAGGTACTGCTCACTAACCTATGACTGCTGAAGTACTCCTCCTGTCGAGTACCGCGGGTCTGCTGCCAACTACGGGGCGCTCCGTCCGCTGAGGGTCTGCTGCCAAATACCGGGCGCTCACCAAGATAGCCTACTGAGGTACTCCTCCTGTCGAGTACCGCGGGTTTGCTGCCAACTACCAGGCGCTCCGTCCGACGTGGGTCTGCTGCCAACTACTGGGCGCTCCGTCCACTGGGCTAGTCGACTCACTCGAAGTCGAGTCGGTCGAGTAGTCGTCAGGTCTCAGTCATCTACACGGTCTCCGTACTCCGCACGCACGTCTCCATCGTCGCGGGTCTGTCGCTACAACCAAGCGCACACACTCCGTAGAGTATCGCGGGTCCGCCGCTACAACCAAGCGCTCCACCGCCAAGGGTCTGATGCTGCATCCAAGCGCACCACCACTGTCAAGTACCACGGGTCCGCCGCTACACCCAAGCGCTCCACCACCCTAGGTAAACAGAAGATTCAGCTTACACAGGTTCGGTAGCACTGTTCTACGTAGGATCACTGAGTGTTGTAGTCGTCGTCGTCGAATCCACAAAGGATCTCTGTACTGTCGTCGTCGCAGTTACAGTAGCAGTAGTAGTAGTAGTAGTCGTCACAGTAACAGTCGCAGCCAGCACTAGGGTTCCCGCACATAGCAAGCTCGTTCGGAGGGTCCGCTCCACGAGCCGAGAGGCTGATACATCAACTGTCACAAAGACCAGAGTTGATGTATCCAAAAGTTCCGTATCGACAATAGGAACTCAACGCAACAGACGGCGCGTCGATCGGACTCCCGGTTTGAGAGTTATTGGCATTTTCGTTTCCGGGGCCCGGTTGGTTTTTAAGGCAAAACCAACCCGACCGTACTCTACCTGCGTCCAAACCTCGGGCGGAGTATGCCAAAAGATCCGTCTCACTTAGAGGATTCCATCAAAGTCGATGGCACGTCAATCGGACGTCCGGAACTCAAGATATGAGCGTTTCCGCTCCGAGGGCCCGGTTGGTTTCGTGAACGAACCAACCCGGCCATACTCCACCTGCGTCCAAACCTCAGGCGGAGTATGCCAAAAGATCCGTCTCACTAAGGGGAACACAACGCGACTGACGGCGCGTCAGTCGGACGTTCGTAGCTCAAGATATGAGCGTTTCCGCTTCGAAGGCCCGATTGGTTTCGTGAACAAACCAACCCGGCCGAACTCGAAGTAACCCGAAACCTTGAGTGCGATATACCGAAACGACCGTCTCGATCCAACGATCGCGTTGCCGCAGACGGTTCGTCATTCGGAGGTCCGAGGCTCAAGTTATGGGCCAAAAACCAAATCTGGTTCGAAACGGGGGGTCCGGGTCCGGGCCGACCCGGCCCGACCCCCCCCCCCCCTGGGCGGCGCGGGGAGCCGCGGAGGGCTGGCGCCGCGAGGTGCCACGGCGGCTCGGGGTGCCGCGAGGTGCCGCACGGTCGGCACGCGGGGGACAAGCCCCGCGGTTTTTTCAACAGGCGGCGCGGCATAGCCGCGCCGTTATTTTCAAAGCGCCCCCCCCCCCCCCCCACGTGGGGGGCCTGCTGGCGCGGAACCAGGGGGGCCGGCTGCCCCCCTCCCTTTAATTAAAACCGCCCCCCCCCCCTCTTAAAGAGGGGGGTTTAACAAGCTGGCCGGGGAATTTAATTCCCCGGTTTAACGGCATCCGGCCGGCCAGCTGGCCGGCCGGTTTTCTCCAACGGGACCGGAGGGTTTTGCTGTGCGGAGAGGAAAAGAGGGAGGCTTCTTGTGAGTTCTTCCTCCACGACGAAGAACGCAGCGACCTTCTTCCACGACGTCGGACTGCAACGCGTTGGATTTCCTCCACGACGCAGCAACGCATCCTTTCCGCGACGTGCCTCTCGCGGCGAACCCACGTCTGTCTACCGCGACGCCATAACCGCGATGCCGACGACGTCTTCCTCCGTGACGTCCGACTTCGGCGACACTCATCTCCCGCGGCCGTTGACGAACGCCGAGTTGTTAATTGAAGTAGGGGTTGTTGAATATTGTTAATTTATCCCATTTCTTGCTCGTGGATTGCATGTCTACGTGAGGCTTTTGAATATTTTATATAAGTGTTGTTGTTAACGCGAGGGGGGCCGGACCGCACGAACACGGCTGAACCCCCCTCCATCGTTCTTGTTTATTTTTGCGGATGGAAGCAAGTGGCGTGGTGTCGTCGCACCACGCGGATGATTGTAAGTTTAACTTACGCGATGCCGTCGCGCGCGCACCTTGGAAGAAACAACAAGAACGCGACGCCGTCGCGCCGCGTTGAATGAATATCAAAGTATGGCGAAGGGGCGCGGTGCCGTCGCACCGCGCCGGACGACGAACGCCGCGGCCGGTTCCGGGCCGCGGCGGGAAGAGGAGACCGCGGCCGGTTCCGGGCCGCGGTGGAAGAGAAGACCGGCGGCCGGGCCGCCGGCGTCGGAAGTCGAAGGCGGGACCGGAATTTCCGGTCCCGTTGGTAAAAACCGGCCGGCCAGCTGGCCGGCCGGATGACAGAAAACCGGGGGAATAAATCCCCCGGACGGTTCAGCAAAACCCCCCTCTTAATGAGGGGGGCGTTTTTTTTTAAGGGAAGGGGGAAGCCGACCTCCCCTCCCGGTTTCGCTCAAAAGAGGCCCCCCACGTGTGTGGGGGGGGGGGGGGTGTTTTTTAAAAAGTTTGGGCGCGGCACAAAGGCCGCGCCGCCTCTTCCAGGAACCGGGGGCATAGCCCCCGCGCGGCCTCCCCGCGGCGACAGCCGCCGCGGCTCCCCGCGGCTCCCCGCGCTGCCGCGCCGCCGCGCCGCCACCGGCCGCCTCCGCCGGCCGCCGAGCCGCCCCAGGGGGGGGGGTCGGGCCGGGTCGGCCCGGACCCGGACCCCCCCCCCCCGTTTCGAACCAGAATTGGTTTTTGGCCCATAACTTGAGCCTCGGACCTCCGAATGACGAACCGTCTGCGGCAACGCGATCCTTGGATCGAGACGGTCGTTTCGGTATATCGCACTCAAGGTTTGGATTACTTTGAGTTCGGCCGGGTTGGTTCGTTCTCGAAACCAACCGGGCCTTCGGAGCGGAAACGCTCATATCTTGAGCTACGGACGTCTGATTGACGTGCCGTCAGCTGCGTTGTGTTCCTCTTAGTGAGACGGATATTTTGGTATACTCCGCCCGAGGTTTGGACGCAGGTGGAGTACGGTCGGGTTGGTTTTGCCTTAAAAACCAACCGGGCCCCGGAGACGAAAATGCCAATAACTCTCAGACCGAGCGTCCGATCGACGCACCGTCTGTTGCGTTGAGTTCCTGTTTTCGATACAGAACTTTTGCCATCCTTCGCCCGAGTTTTGGATACAGATAGTAGTGGCCGGGTTGGATCACACCCGAAATCCAACCGGGCCCCTGGAACGGGAAAGCTGATATCTTCAGACAGGACGTCCGTTTGACGAACCATCAGCGGCGTTTGTGTTTACGTTTAGTAACGGTCCCTATGAGTATACCCTATGGGAGTTCGGGGTACAGTTGAGTTACGGCCGGGATTGGTTTGCTCACAAAACCAACCGGGCCCCTGGGACGAAAAGGCTAATAACTCACAGACCGGGCGTCCGATCGACGCGCCGTCTGTTGCGTTGAGACCCCTGTGACGAGACGGTCTTTTGAGATACTTCTTTGCGGGACTTTGTGATACTTGGAGTATCGACCAGTAGCTCGTTGAGCGGACCCTCCCGGAGACGAGCGTGCAGATTACGGAGACCGTGTAGCCGGCTGAGACCTGACGACTGCTTGACCGACTCGACTTGGAGTGAGTCGACTAGCCCAGTGGACGGAGCGCCCGGTATTTGGCGGCAGACCCACGGCGGACGGAGCGCCTGGTAGTTGGCAGCAGACCCGCGGTACTCGACAGGAGGAGTACCTCAGTAGGCTATCTGGGTAGCGCCCGGTATTTGGCAGCAGACCCTCAGCGGACGGAGCGCCTGGTAGTTGGCAGCAGACCCGCAGTACTCGACAGGAGGAGTACTTCAGCAGTCTTAGGTTAATGAGCGGCGGCCTCGGAGTCGTGACAGGACCACTGTACACTCTAGAGACGGAGCTCTTCAGCAGTTACGGTTTCGATAATGAAAATCCTGGTTTGAGCTGAGACTTTTGACCTTTGTGTTTCCTCATGATTGAGATGAGTTACTTGATAACTTAGGTATATGTATGGGCATATACCTGGGTAGTGGTTATCCGTTGATCTCATGATCCTTGTGTTTCCTCATGACTGAGATGGGTTACTTGATAACTTAGGTATATGTATGGGAATATACCTAAGTAGAGTTTATCTGTTGTGATCTTCTTGTGGTTATCCTTGTTGGTTTTAGTGAGACCTTGAGGGTCTCGGGGTCCCTACTGAGTATCGTTATACTCACCCCTGCACGGGCTATGCCCGCACCTCGTTGTGTTGGTTGCAGACGACGGCCAGTACTGACAGAGGCCGAGTGTTCGAGGACTGGACGGTACCTGGAGGTGGACTATACGACGAGGCGGTACCCAGAGGCAAACCACTGGGCGGGACATACTCGGAGCAGACGGCGGGACCCGAGCAGCAGAGGAGCTATCTGTACCCACCCTTCAGGTGGGATTTCCAGTGGACAGCTCGGCGTAGCAGCTTTACTTTTCAGTTGATGTTTTCCCTTTCGAGTTGTACTTTACAGTTGGGCTTGTATTTCCGGCCCCTTTTTACTTTCCGCACTTTTAGTTGTACTCTGTTTTTGCTTAGTGTTACTTTCCGCTTGCTTACTCTGTGGTGTTTGTTTACTTTACAAAGGCAATGCCTTCCCTTTTTACCGGGATTTACGCCTTGGTGCTAGTCGCCAGCCCCTGGCCTATGGAAGGCGGGCTTGGGGTAGTCACGGCACGGACCCCGAGGGCGGGTCGTGACAAATTGGTATCAGAGGAGTTCGGTTCTACCGCGAAATCTGATCTTTTCTATGTGAAGCAATAGTGTTTAGTGTATTGAGTGTGGTTATCAGTCCAGGGAGTCCAGTGTTGGTGTGGCGGCCGACGTATCCGTACACCAGGTCCCTGACTTCTGATTTCCGACTTAATGCACGAAAACACTGATTGCGTGTGTGTTTCCCAAAAGGTTTAAAGTCAGCTCAAACCAGGTCAGCTCACCAAGTATAAATCGTTGACCGTGACGAAACTGTTCAGAATGTCACCATGCTGATAGTTAGCTGGAGTTCCGAGAGAGTTCTCGATGATGGCCCACCGAGCAGCGAGATTCCGGTGCAGGGCCCCTTTTTCAGTGTTGGCACCTTCGAGTGGTGTACCAGCAGCACCACCACCCGTTAGGCAGCAGATGCCACTAGCTGATAGTGCACGCTAGCAGAGCGCGATGCACGAGTTCCAGCAGTAGAGGCCTCTGAGGATACGAGGCGAGACAGATTTCCCAGGCAGCAGTGGACTGGATGGAGGCGGTTTCTAGAGTTCTACGCCTAGCTTGGATACTAGTAATGAGGCTTCGGTACGCGAACCGATACCTGGGATAGTACCTACGGGTAGTGTGCCAGCTATGTCACTACCTGTTGGTCAGCAGACACTACCGGCGGTACTGGTAGCGGAGACTCACAGGCTTAGTGCCTTACATATGTTTTAGCACCAGATATCCCTCAAGTTTCGAAGTGAGCCTGACTCGTAGGCGGCTGAGGACTGGCTTGAGGAGGTGGTTGTGAGTTTTCTGGAGCTAATACAGCTTCGACAGTACGACATGTCGGAAGCAGAGCACTCAACGTGGCTTACCAATCAATCTTGGTACTCGTTGGTTACGTTGTGATCAGTTCTTTAGACTCGAACTTCTGAGCGAAGTGTGTCTAAAGGACATCCGAACCATTACTTTTCCTCTATGCATTTCTACCTATGCTAGGATGCTAGAGATAACCTTTTTGGTTGTGAACCTTTGTGGTTTAAAGTCAGTCTCATGTTTTCATTAGAGTCAGGTTCATCTATTTGTTCTATCCTTTTCTCAAAAGGATCAGATTCATCAAATTTCACATGAACTGATTCTTCAACAATCCTTGACTTTTTATTATAGACTCTATAAGATTTGGAGGTTGCAGAATATCCTAATAAAATACCTTTATCAGATTTTGGATCAAATTTACCAAGATTATCTTTGGTATTCAAGATGTAAACCTTGCATCCAAAAACTTTAAAGTAATTTACATTAGGTTTTCTGTTATTCCATAGTTCATAGGGTGTCTTTTTCAAAATAGGACTTATTAAAATTCTATTCATTATATAACAAGCTGTATTAACAGCTTCTGCCCAGAAATATATAGGTAGGCTATATTCATTTAACATAGTTCTAGCCATTTCTTGAATAGTTCTATTTCTTCTTTCTACAATCCTATTCTGTTGAGGTGTTCTTGGAGCAGAGAAGGTGTGTTTAATACCCATGTTTGAGCAAAAGGAATTAAATTCCTGGTTCTCAAATTCTCCACCATGATCACATCTCAATGAGATTATATTAAAACCTTTTTCATTTTGAATAGATTTACAAAAACCTTCAAATAAACTAAAAGCTTCACTTTTAAATTTCAAAAAGAAAATCCAAGTAAATCTAGAATAATCATCAACTAATACATAAACATATAATTTACCAGCTAAACTTTCTACTCTTGAAGGTCCAAACAAATCCATATGGATACGTTCTAGAGGTTTAGTTGTAGCAACTTTATTAACAGATTTGAATGATGTTTTGTGTTGCTTGCCAAGCTGACATGCATCACAGAATCTATCATTTTCAAATTTGAGACTAGGCAAATCAGAAACTAGATGTTTCTTAGATAATTTATATAAAGCATATATATTACAATGACCAAGTCTTCTATGCCAGATCCATGATTCACTTATATTAGCAGTTAAGCATTTTACTTGTTGTTTACACAAGGAATACAAATCCAAAGTATAAACATTATCAGTTCTGGGTGCTCTAAACTTAAACAGTTTATCTTTAGAAACAGTACAACTATTGTTAGTAAAATCAACAGTGTATCCATCATCACAGAGTTGAGAGATACTTATCAGATTGTGTTTTAACCCTTGTACATAAAGTACTTTGTTGATTGAGACTGTCTATGGATCTCCAACTGTTCCAATACCAATAATCTTTCCTTTGGCATTGTCACCAAAGGTGACAAGTCCTCCTTCCTTTCGAGTAAGAGAAGAGAAATTAGCTGAAGTTCCACTCATGTGTCTTGAGCAGCCACTGTCCATATACCATATTTCTTTCTTTCTTTGGTGACCTGCTACCTGCAAAGACATTTAAACAAATTGCTTTGGTACCCAAATTTTGTTGGGTCCAGGAGTGTTAGCAACCAGTGATCTGGGTATCCAGATTTGCTTTGTTTCCTTAAAATTGATTGAATCATATAGATCGTTGGAAATATAAGCTTTCTTAATTCCACATATTTGAGGTTTTCTTAGAAAACAGTTTTTAGCTATATGACCTTTTGTTCCACAGAAGTTACAAATAACCTGTTTAGTGCTAGGAACAAAATAATTTTTGTATAACTTAGGTTTTTCTCCTTTACTTCCAATTCCAAACCTTTCCTTTTTAATTACAGTTTTTCCAAGTATCTCATTTAAGGTGTTTTCTCCTTTTGTAAAAACTAATGCAGCCTTTTTATAAGATTCTACTTCATCCTGTAGAGTTTTTATTTTTGATTCAAAATTTATTTTATTTGAGTCAGCAGAGTTGTATTTGTCAATTAATTCCTTATGTTGTTTTAGCAAAGTATTTCTCTCATCTGAAATAGCTTTGTGCAAGTTCTTTATAGATTTATATTTTTTAAATAATGAGTCATACCTTTCTTCAAGCATATTGCAGTAAGCTGCAAGTTTTTTATTTGAGAAGCGTGTTTCAGAGTTTGATTCATTATTTGAGTCAGAGGAGTAGTATGAGTGTACCTCATCAGTTTCAGCCGTGAAACACATATTTGCTTTTAAATTGGCTTCCTCCTTCTCTGAGCTTGATTCAGAAGAATTACTTGAGTCTTCAGAAACACTCCAAGTAGCTTTCATAGCTTTCTTGTCTTTCTGCTCATAATCATCTCTTTTGAAGAATTTCTTCTTCTTTGCATCTTTCAATTTTGGGCAATCCGGTCTGATATGTCCCATCTTTTTGCATTCATAACATCTCACTTCCTTGCTATCCTTTTTGAAGGATTTCTTGAAGTCTTTCTTCTTACTATAGAACTTTCTGAATTTTCTGGCTAGCTGAGCCAGTTCTTCATCTGAATTTGAAGAATCAGAGCATTCTGATTTAGCACTTACTTCTCTGTTCTTCATCTTTCTATCCTTTTGTTGAGAAGTCACTTTCAAAGAAGTATTTTCTCTTTTTATGTAGACTTTATGCTCATTTACCTCATCTTTCATTTCAGCTTCGTACATCATCAATGTACCAATCAGTTCTCTCATAGTTAGATCTTTAACAGAAGTTGATTGTCTGTTTGCTGCAGAGATTCCATTCCATCGAGTAGGAAGTACTCTCAGTACCTTCAACGCTTGATCAGCCTGCTTGATTGGTTCTCCTAGAGCTGTTATATAATTGACAATTTATGTCAATCTTCCATTCATCTAAGTGATGCTCTCTCCTTAAATCATTCTGGAAGTATCGAATTTTAACTTAGCAGTTGCATATCTCATCTGTCTTACATTATCTGTTCCTTCATAAGCAACAGCTATTGTTTGCCACATTTCATATGCAGTCAGGCATTGAGATACTCTGTTAAATTCATCTGGTCCTAGACCACAGATGATTGCATTCATAGCTTTTGAATTTATGTCATACTCAGCCTCTGTAGAAGCACTCCATGTATCGGGATTTTCAGGAATTTCATAGGGAGTCAGAATCTTTGAATAGACTTTGTAACCAAGATTTTTCAGATAAATAATCATACGTGATTTCCAGCAGCCATAATTATCTCCATTAAAGTAAGGTGCTCTGACCATTGACATTCCCTCTCTCATATCAGCCATGATACACTATGTATAATCTTTAAATACTTCTAGCTTGATAAGACTTTAAAAATAAGAAGCTCCTCCTCTGATACCAACTGTTGGATCTGAATCTACGGATTACACACAAGAGGGGGGTGAATTGTGTCTTTTCAAAATAATTACAATCTCTTCAATTTAGACAAATTCTGTCCACTATGCTTTTGCACGATTAAATATGCAGCGGAAAAAGTAAAAGCATGAACACACGGATGTATAGTGGTTCGGGGAACAGAAGGCCCCTAGTCCACTCCACCAACGCTCAAATCCACGAGCTTGGCGATTTTCACTATCTGGTCCTCGTTTCCACAGACCCGTTCACAACTGAGTACAGGGAGTTGACACCTTTACAAGATTCAGGAAAACACAGCCTTCCTGGTTCAAACACGAACCCACACAGCTTAGAACGAGAAGCTGATCACTCAAAAATAAAAAAGGGTTTCGATAAAGAAAACACTTCTCCAGTTGTTCATCACAATTGCAACAGAATGCAATTGACAGTAGATAGATCGTTGTCTTCAGAAAATAAAGATCTGTAATCAAAACAGTTCTGAGTCGATCCAGTTGCAATAGATATTACCAGAAACTTCCCAACTTCAGCAGCAATAGATTCACAACAGATAGTCGATGTAGAACACGTGAATCTGTTATCAAGATCTTCCTTCGGCAATAAAGGTTTTACACTTCTTCTCGATCACCAGAAAAGAACGCCTTTTCTCAGTCTTTGTTTCTTGCTCGTTAAAAGATCAATCTATATATTTCACACACTTTTCTGTGTATATATATATATCCGAAGTTTCCAAGATAGAACACATATATTCAAATCTGAGAAAATCTTCCGCATAAATAGATCCATAAAAATCTCCTTTAGATTCGCGATATTAAATGAAATAACAGAGCCGTTGTAACTCCCCTGAGGAATCGGCATAAAAAGCTCCGTTTAAATCAATCATTAATCCGTTGAAAAACGTCTTTGATTCAGTCAAAGTCGTACTTAAGAATCGACTCGAAATCCGCCTAATAATCCACTTGTTTGACCAATGCAAAAGGAAACATCGTCTGTCAAAAATATCCTGACGCCAAACGTAGGGTTGATGACGTGGCTCCAAACGTAGGGTTCACAAACGTAAGGTTCACAAACGTAAGGTTCAGAACGTACATACTTTCTCTTCAGCATTCAAACGTAGGGTTGATCATCCATACTTTGTCTCGCTTCAACTCTGCAAAGAACGTACGGTTGATTATAAAAGTAAGGTTGATGATCCATACTTTTGAGAAACAAACTCAACACTGAAAACTAACGTACGGTTTCTCTTCCATACTTGTCCAACAACGAAAACGTAAGGTTCCTTCCAAACGTAATGTTCTTCTTCCATACTTTTCAACAACGTAAGATTCATTAACCATACGTTTCAAAATAACGTAAGGTTCCTTAACCATACATTTCTTTTAACATAAAAAGTAAACTTTTCATCCATACATTACGTTCATCAACGTAGGGTATGAACAGTGATTCCAGTACGCGCTAAAATTGATCTCGCGCTACAGTGATTCCAGAACAAGCTAAAATTGATCTTGCGCTACAGTGATTCCAGAACACGCTAAAATTGATCTTGGAATAAATGAAGTATGAAATCTCGTCGTATGAAATAAATAAATAAAATAAATTCCTGCAAAATACTCAACGAAATAATTAGTAAATAATTAACGGTATTTGTGAGCATCAAAATCATCATAAAGAGACAGAGTATTATTTGAAATAATCTCCCCCTTTAAAAAACATTATTTTGAATTGTTTGAAAACAATACATTGCTCAACACTAACCATGTCCTTAAATCATCTCATCAATAGGAATAATCATACTAATAATTATAAAATTCCAAACACACATATTAGGAATCATGAAACAACATTTCCACATTTATATAATTTTTATTCTCATAGATCCTTAAAAATACACATCTCATACCCCACCATACTGTCAAAACTCAGGCACAATCATTTCCCTTAACCATCCTACACAAAGTTCATGGATCACATAGGGTAAAACAATATCATAAACAAGATTCTAATTAGATTCCCTTTTATCCATTTCCATTTTCCACATTTATCATCATTTACAATTATGAATTTCTTATTAGGAACCATTTCATTAAAATTTACACAACTAATAAAATAACTTTCCTTTAAATAACTAACCCTAAACATACTTTTTTTTGTGGCTAAAATAATGCATGTCCAATAAATAAAATGTTCCTAAAATGATTCATGTGTAAACAACTCTCATTCCATTCTAGCCCATAATAAAAAATTTTTTGAAAACAAAAATAACATCACACATTGAGTGCATACCACAGGGTGAAATAATATCTAACTATAATATCAAACATAAATAACAATAATCCCAACATGGGTAATTGGTTTCTATCACATACATAGGTTCACTAATCCCATGAATGAAATCATAACAAAGTTTTAACTCATCATAGTCTCTAGTATACCATTACCAAATAGTATAAAAAATGAAAAAAGAAAAGAAAACAACATTCCATACCACTTTTTATCATTCGGGCCCGTGTGCCGCATACTGATGCCCCAATCTAGTTAGATAGTTGTAATTAGGCATGCCTCCTTATATGCTTGAGGTTACCAATGAGCCGTGAGTGTCAAATATATAACATGGGAGACTATATACGCATTATTAAATCATTATGAAAGTGTAAATAAATAACAAATAACTAAATGATAATAAATTTAACTAGAATAATACCATCATCACATGCAAACCAAAATATGAATACAATATCAAAATCTAAAGTAGTAGATATTTTTCACCATATATGAGTCATATGTTTAAATAAAAATAAAAAAAATTAAAGACACATTGAAAAATCCCCAAGAGGTTCCAAAAATCACATTTGGTTCCATCATCAATGATCCATCCCAACTCAGATATCTAACAAATGGATCATTCCCTTATCCTTTCTTGGAAACATAAAATCTATTCTGGTATTGATCAGTCATCTTGAGTAGGGTATGCGTATATATTAGTTGGCCACAACTAATAGAGTCTAAAATAATAATTAGTCTATAATAGTGAATGTAGTTTTATATAGAATAAAGTACAATAATGTAAACATTTATCATATTTCATGATTCTTTAATTAACCACCTAAATTGCATTGGTTCATGGGGACTCTCGAACCATCAATACCTTTTTGTACCATGACAAAGTCTTAACCATGTCTCATAAGGAAAAACTAATTCATCATAATAAGGGCTTCCATTATCCATTTAATATCAATTTATATCAGGGAAACATGGTGCCATAGTTCAATGCCAATATTTTAGGCCTTGAACACCATGTATAGAACCCTGTGGGTATTTTAAGCATCAGTATCTATCCTTAACTATGTTTTCATGACACATAAAATTGAATATTTTTTATGGTTTATTTAAATTATAGGGAATACCCTCGGTCGTCTCTCAAGGAGACTTTGTATTTTATAGTATTTATTTTTAATAAAGATTACTAAGAGAGGGGTTGATTTTGAAAATAGTTTAAAGTAATTAAATTAATCAAAATAGTTTAAAAGATTAAAGACTAAGTGGATTTTGAAAAATATGAGATAAATGGGTCATTGGGATTTCACTACAGACATTTAAAGTTCATTGTTCTTATAGATTCATTAATTTTTTAATTAATTCGTTTATTGAAATTAATTGGAATCCCAATTAATTTATATGATTTTATTTTAATGAGAAAAGAACCAAACCTTGATGTTCAATCGTATTGTCAAGGTCCTGAACATATGCAATGAATAAGATATTCCAAAGTAGATTGAAATCTCAGGAGGGTGGTTATGAAAATGATTATTGTTTTTCCTAATCAGAACAACACAAATCATGCACTAAAAACCTCACAACGATTTGTTAGAAATTAAGATCATAATGATCACATGTATCAAAACATAAATTTAAATATAAAATCATGTAAGGTAAATGGAATTAAATGTACAAACACCCAAATTAATCCAATCAAGTATCTAATATATGACTTGTAACTCCCTTGACATGTGTATAGATCCCTCATAAGGAAAACCCACAGTTTTGCCTGACATTTAGAGGAGGAGGATGTTTGAGGGCATATCCTTCATCATTTAATCTTTCCCAATGAGGATAGGGAGCTCCAATTCCTATAAATGGTTGAAAGGACTCCTATAGAACATTAAGTTTTCATCATTTCAATCTCTTGGATGAACATGAAAATGAGGTTCCCATTGTGACATTTTATAGAAAATATGGGAAATGGTTTTGAGCACAATATTTTTTAGATACCATTTGGGTCTTGGTTTTTAGACTAGTATAAGGCCATATCATGGCTTTGAAAATTGGTAAGAGTTATTGGACGGAATCACGACTATCTCCATTTCACATTTGGTAGCCATTAGACATCATTATTTGGATATATGAGGAAAAAAAGAACGAATCTTTTGAATTCAGGTATATTCTGTCCCTTGGATAGAATGGTTCAGATGGGCCATCAGATGGACAAATTGGCATTTAGTTCCTTGATATGGGTAGTATCCCATGATGTTTTTGAGAAGTCTAAAAATCATTAGCTCATTTTGAAGTTCATGTTTCTCAGAATGTTCAAAAAAGTGGACCAATATCATTGGGTTCACAAGAAGTTTGGCCCATTTCCATTTGGATCATCTCAAAGGCCTCCAAATCACAGCCCCCTTCAATGAATTCATCAAAAAAATTAACATATCCCTTTTTAACAGTGATAAAAATAGACTAAATTAATCAAAAATTAAGTGAAATTTGTTATTATTTCAACAATTTTCAATACAAAACAAGTATATCATAGTGGTGTAAAGGTGAAAATGAAATAGTGAATCGAGTTGTGATATGTCCCACAACTCATTGTTATAACATTTGGGATTTAGAAGCATCATTACATGTCTATGATATGTAGTTATCACATATGGTATTTTGAATCATCATCCCATGTCCCACACATGTTTATCAAATTTCAAAATATAAAATATATCATAACATCACATATATAAAAATTTCCAATACTTTAATGTTAAGAATATTTTAACTTCTTGCCAACTATTGTCATCAAATTGTAACATTTCATTTATCCATTCAATCATGGTTTACCACTTTAATCACGTGTAATAATATTAAAAATTATCTATTAAAATATTTATCAATATTTATTCATTTATATATCATCAATCCTTCTTGGTTTATCTAACCATCCCTTAATTCCCATTATCAATCAAATCAAATCACATTTACCATCAATCTCATAACCATAATTAACGAATTATATTTCCCATGTTCAACCCATTTCATTATCACATGTCAATTCAATTAATTAATTTTTTTGATTCAATAAACTAATTAACCAATTAATTAATCCAAATCAATATTCAATTTCCAAATGCGGAAATTGAAATTATACAATACATACACACAATTGTAATTCAAGACTATGTGAATTCACATTTTGACCACCTACCTAAAATTCATTAATGGATGTTCAGCCAATGTAAATTCTTCAAATTGGAATGTAATGATCACAATCACTATAAATAACGGGATCTTGAACCAAATGAAAAAAACAAGATCTAACAGATTAACATCAAAAAGATTCTAGGTCTAAACCAATTCCAATAGAAAATGAACCCTTGTCTTTATTTAGTAAGAGATGAAGATAATGGAAACCACATGGGAAGAGATTCCATACTAAATGTGGTGGATATCTATCAATCTAATCATCAATTTTTTATAAATAGAGTTTAGAGGTGCTTTGAAACCATCCTAGAATCTTTAAAATTCTTAGGAATCACTTTAGGTTCAAGATATTGTTTTAGGTATAATAACCATGGGTTGCATATTTTAATTAAAATTTTATATGGAAAAATAACATCAATAATGGTATATTGGGTATAGGCACATGGTTTTCCAAACCATGTTCCCCACCCATGTGCCTCATCCTAGGAGTGGAAATTTTCTACTAAGAGGAAAACAGTTTGAGATGCTATGTTTCGAACATAAAATTAATCTCTAAATTGGTTTTCATGGAATTCTGGCTGGGGAGCATGGTTTGAGAAAACAATTCAACAACCATGTACTTCCCAAACACCACCACCCCCAAAAAAATTCTTAAATTCACATGAACGCACCCAAGAAAAGACATAACCAAATTATAACCTAAACAAGGATAATGAGTACATGAAATGAGCTCTATATATCTTCATAAAGGATTTGGATAAAAGATTATAACTCTTAGAATATTGTAGGAGGGTATTGGATTGTCACTCTTGGCTTTTTACCAGACTGGCGGGGCATATTGCGCCAGTTCATGATAGAGTTGTATGAAATTAGTTTGTCTTTGAGTTGATGTTAGAGTGAGATCCATAGTAAGGATTGGGTGGAAATATAGGTCAATGATGTTTCAATTTATTGAGTGTAGATTCCTTGTTAAGGAATCTGTTGTTAGTGTAATGGTCGATGTATCCATTCACCAGGACTCTAACAAAATACAAGTTAACTTGGTAGATAGGGACATCAGTTACGAGGAATCATTTGAAATTATTGAGTAAACAGTAGACATACACACACAGAAATATATATATATATAAATATATATACTTTACTAAATGTGGTATGTCTTGATCGCTTTCAGGATAACACCCTGAAGATAGCAATACAAGTTATTGATATAGGATAATTTTGAAAATCTATTTAGTGATGCAGCCTCTGTTTAGGGGATATCTCATACTATGTATTTTCCATGTGGGTATGGTGTAGTTCTCCATCTATTGATATTTAGACGATACCATAAAGTAAGATTGATGATGTATGCAGTCATATCATGTTACATAGGATCCAACATCAGATACCAATGAGATTATATGGAAATCCAAATCATCAAGAATTGGATGATTGTCTTGAGTTAGTGATCCTTGTAATAAAGCTAGTTCAAACCCAAACTAATCATATGGTTATTATGGAAGCTAGTATTTGATATGTAGTGTTAGTGAACTAATGGATTTTGATGACATAGACCCATGGTTATTCGATTCACCCATGTTTTTATTTATAGTAGTTATTTCATGATGAATGCTACCATTCTTAAGCTTCAATAGGGTGATATGTCATATTCTGAGTACATTGTAAGTTTAACTAACCTATTTTATTAATCCCTTGATATGTTATATGATGTTTTCTTCCAGGTATGAATGTTTTAGTAGGGTCTCCACATAGACATAATTTCCATAATATTCTCCCAATGCATACCTACATATGTTGGAGTATAAGAGAAGGCATTGTTTACAAAGAGCTTCCTAGTAGAGGGAGATTTATAGGATGGATCTGGTGGTGGTCAGTATTATCCTATGTCATTTTTAGAAACTATATTGCACCAATCATTAGGCTATCAATGTATCCAAACAACCCATGATAGAAATCAATCGCATCAATTTCATTGTTGGGTCTGTATAGAGGATCCATTGACTAAGCAAATGGGCAGTGTTATTCCTCTGATGCGTGAGGTCATATTGAACATGATTTCTTATCCCTATTTTCCATGGAATGTATAATTAAAATGGATGTACTAAGATATATGAGGCATCCACTTGTTCAAGGTTCTACTAGGTGTGTCCAAGATGACTCATAGGGAGGATATGATGGTAGAGGAGTAGTTGGAACGCTAATGAGAGAGTCTATTGGTGGTTGAAGATACTATAAGCTACATCCACCACCACCACCACCACCACCAATAGGTGTCCCATTCTAGTATCATGAAGCTTATGATCAAGGAGGTGGGAAAATAATTTCTATAAAGGGCTAGGATTAGGTTTCACAAGATATGATTTGAGGTATGATTTATGTCTTTTATACACATACCCTAGAAATAGTACACATAGGTGATAAAAATTACTTTATCAACTTATCCCTCATTTGATGGTTTGAATATCCATTTGAGTTCTTTTACAAAATCTAAAGAAATAGGTTCATAGATGGAGAAATTCCTTGATATCACATATCTGTCAGTACTGAAATATTGTGCTATATGGAGAGGGTTTCACATGGGGCCTCTTGGTTTTAACAATGAAAAAATTTGATTGCATCTTGTTTATGTAATGGTTTTCTATGGTATCACACCAAATTTAAGGTCCTCATAGATTAGTTAAATTCATTCAGACGAGTGGGGTGAGATTTTCCTTTATGGGAAAGAGATATCACATAGCTAAGAGATTGGGTCTTGTGAGAATGAATCCTTAACCCATCACCCCTTAGTTAGAGCATTTATTATTTTGGTATAACAGGCTATTCAAGCATATATATCCCTTTCATAATGGTGAACTATATGAAATTCTTCCCTAATGAAATTTTATACTACCTCCACAGAAGGAGAATGAATTTTATATCAACTTTCACCCTAGGCCACATTAATATCTTTATGTAATATTATATGGCCCTTACCATGCTTTAAGTGATGAGGGTACATTTGAAGGACCTTCAATAGAATATTATCCTCAGAACTAGTGTGTCCCCCTAGGAAGCACAAGTTTTGTTCATAAAAAAGTTCAATAAGAGCTTATGGAAGTTTGTTGATCATCCTCACATTGACCTTGTAAGGATAATGAACAATTACCCCTTTTTGAGGATCGATGACATCTTAAAATATTTGAGAGGAATGAGTTGTTTCTCAAATATTGATCAAAATCCTGGATACACCCAATTAAATGTTCATGATGATTATATTCTAAATATTACATTAATATAACTGTACAAAAAATACAAATTCTTTGTGATGCCTTTCAGTGTGAAAAATACCAATGTATTGTTTTTTTCACTTTTGAAACAAATATTCCTTCAATCCTTTATGATGTTTTTGTTGTATTAATTAATGAAATATTGATTACATTGTTTCATAAGAGGATAATTCATAACAGTTGATAATGGTCCTATACTTACTATTATATCACCAACATTATGGTAAGCTCAAAAAGTACCATTTTACGATCCTTGAGGTTCAATGTTTGTGGAATCTCATTTATGATCATGGTTTACCTAGGGACTCAATAAATGTTTTTGTGGTTCATTGTAGGGATCCATCCATGAGTGATTCGAAAGTGATGAATTTTCATGGGTTGGTGGGGAACTAAATGACACTCATGGTAGAATTATCCATAATTTCAACCCATTTTTCACCCTTTATGTTGAAAGGGTATCCACATACATAGATGACACAATGTTGGAGATCGTTCATGTATATGAGGATGACGTTTACTATAGCTCCTATGTTGAGACTACCAAAGGAGGGTGTTAAGTAAAAAGTGTTTTATGATGCCTCTAGAGCATGGAATGGTTTTTTGTTTAAGAATAGGAAGACATTGATCTATTAGGGGTTTATAATTTGAGACCCCATGAGAAGAACTATGTGACTCATGAAATAGGGTTAGTTGTGATAGTATTATCTCTAATGATATGGAGGCACTATCTTTTGGGTGAGCATTTTGTTTTTTACTTAGTTATCTATATTCATAGATATATTTTCAATTAGAGTGATATTAAACAGAGACAGTGGTTCTAATTTTTCTTCATGAAGGACTATGACTTTGATATAGTCTATAATCCTATAAAGGGACACATGGTGGAATATACACATTGTAATAAATCCCTTTTTTTTCTAGGTGGAGGAGGAATCTGAGTAGTTATCTTCATTGTAGAATAACCAAATGGAGTAGAGGGGTAAAGTTGTTTCACCAGTTGATGGTGGTGAATCCACAACATTTTCATCATGTGAGAGTGTATCTATTAGGGACATCGCCTGTATGAATCTATATGAACAGAAATCATCAAGTGATGAACCATATGTGTTTTTAAGGAGGCAAAGGTGTCATCCTTTACTAAGGATGGATGGCGGTTCCAGTTTTATTGCATGAGGTAGTGATGAGAGGGTTTTAATCTTCTCCACAGGTTATAGATATACATGTGGAAAACATGTACTAGAACATTCAATTCTAGTTTAGGTCGGATAATATGGGGTGGAAAGTTTTTAGACTTTCTTTCTTGGTGTCTGACATGTTAATATGTAAATGATTATCACTAGAATACAATAGAATTGACACAACCTCGTGATATCCAAGATTTGAGATTGGACGACATATCTAAGGACATTATAATGGGGATTTTGTTGATAGTGATTGGGAAATATGATATCTAGTTGGTTGTTGACTAGCATACCTAGTCAGTGCACTTCCTTTGCTTTTTAGAGTAGAGTTTGGTCAAGAGATTGGGGTAGTTTTACCTATGGTTGATCATCCAGATTCATGGGGAACACTCAACGATTGAATAAACCCATGATGATTGTTTCATGTCTTGGTTGAGTGGAATATAAGTGGATTTTCAGATATATTTTTAGATGAGTATAATGATTTACCCCCCAAAAATATGTCCAAACTGAGAAAATTGACAATGTGTTGGATGTAGGTAGAGTCGCTATCTTAGACTCCAGCTAGTACTGAGATGATCACTTTCCATTGTTAAAGATTTATTAAAATAATATCTATGTATTTTTTTCACTATATAATTGAGGCCCTATAACCTATACCTTGAAGGTCACCATTAAAAAGGACTAATATTGGGAGGCATCTCTTTTTGGGCTAGAGATAGTGCATGTGATGATAGAGAAGGTTCAAATGATCCATGAAAATACGAGGAAACCTATAGTAGATAGTTTTCATAAACATGTTGATGTTGTATGATATTATAATTTGAGTTGAGATACAATATTTTCTTGAGAGTCTCTACATGATAAATATTTCAGAGGGCTTTTCATGGAACTAAGATATATCAAAGGTTCATCAGCATGTACTAGATCATTTGGAAGTTTTCAAAGGTAGCTTAAATCCCATCATAATTTGTAATTGTGCTGAGTTCATGAAAACTTCCATGTGTTTTAGATGATGAGATATGTGAAAAAAATTATTCAGTTATTTATTTTGGAGATCTAAATAGCAATGATGGATCCACCACTATATTTTACCCAATGGAGATTGAGGATCAACACGTGAGAATTATGCCTAGATGGATAATTCCTTTGGTTCATGTTCTTTTATATAATGTGGGAATTAAAGATAGATCTTGGGAGTGTGAGAGTGAAATTAAGACTTAGTACCCCCCAATGATTGTGTTGATATTTTTTTTCTTGGTGATAAACCATGAAGGAGAGAAAAATGTAATGATTGTAGTTTTTAAGGATGATTCCTCCAAATATTTCTATAGGTATATTTTATTTTATAATTGGATTCATCATAATGATTGGGGTCAGGGACCCAAGAATTAATATATTTAAATATAAATATATTCTAATACCTATGAGCACATCATTTCATTTTAAATGGTTTTCTAATTGTTTGGGAACATGGATGAAAAATCTAATATGATCCTTGATTCTAGACATGGGGTTTACCCTAGGAGTGACCAAAGGCTTTCTAATGTCAGACATTCCATAGGAGGTTCCCATTGACAAGTGTATTAAATTAAATAAATTTATTTATTTATTTATTGTAATAAAATGAAATATAATATCCTAATACTCTATAAATACATCTTTATTATGTTTATATATGGTTAGATGAATAAAATTAAGAGGATTATAGTAGAGAATTCCTTTCTGTCATTGGATAACCCAAGGACATGGACCGATGATCAGATCGAGTTGAATCGAGAGGTAGGAAATGAACACTGTGAATCATCATCCTCAATATAGAACTCTATAGTCACAAAATATAGATCAATATTAGTTTGAGGGATCATTATTTTTTTCTTAACCTTTTTATTTGATACGAATGTGATTTTATATCTTCTTTTTATTGATGTGTGATTACCCTCCTTTTTCACGATCTCATTCAGTAAATTAAATTATTTAAATCAATTTATTTTTATTATTTCATGCTTCACACCTATTTTTCTATTAATAATTTCTCAAGACCACACATACTATACTTTATTGACCTTTTTATTTCAATTTCCCCCCACTGTTAGTTTTATTCATCATGATTGGCCTATGGGTATGAATTAGACATTATTAGGGTGGGTTTGAGCATGATAAAAACACCATATTCAAAACAATTATGATAATAATGAATGAAAAAACATTTTGTGGGATAATTTCGATTTTATAGAGTATGATTTTTAATTCATTGTATATTTGGGATTTAGATTGACAACAGGATGTATGCGATGTGATGGGATAACCCACATTGGATCAGGTGGCTTTAATCTAACCATCAATGATGGGTCGAGCATAGTCATCCTTATATATGAAATCCATGTTGAGATTTGATGTAAAAATAGAGGTGGTAGTGGTGCAGAGAGATGTACAAAGGATTTCTTATTTTTATAAAATTAGTGATTACACGACCTATAGTCATAGAACATGTCACATGTAGTCCCCAGACTATGGCAGCTAGTGCTTCAGGGAAGTGAAGTATCACACACAGTGTATAGACCATACATCCCATGTGATCTAGTTCTTATAGATCAACTCATACTTTTTATGTACATGTGCATGAACATGGCTACATACACACACACACACATGCATGGCCTAAAGTACATGTGCACAAACACATACTCATACACGACCTAAATGGATGGGCATAGTCTAGAGTACACGGGCATGGCCAAATGTACATGAGCATGGGATGAGGTGCATGGGATGGACCCTCAATGGAAATGACACACCATGTACCATATGTACATACTGAGTTGTTCCATAGGGATATCCAGGACATGTGTAGTCATGTACATTTCCCAGTGGAAAGGTGAGGTCAAATGTTGTGTGACACTAGGTAAATGTTGTGTTCCACCATAAAATTATTATACCTTTCATGCCTCCTTATTCCATTAAATTTTTTGATTTTTTATTAAAAGGTTAAAAGAGTTATGAATACCAAAACAAGTAAAGGAAGTGTAAAATAATACAATCCAAAAGCACCAGCCTGCACCAAAGTAACATACATAGGGGGAATTGAGACGGTGCTACAAAAAGAAGTTGAAGGGATGTAGTGTGGGGATAAGGATTACATAAAGTCATAAACCATGTTACATTATCTCCATGAGTTCATAAAAAAATTTAATCCTCTTACAGTTTCAAACCACATAACTAATAGCCAATGGAGTAGAGTATGTACCTTAAATTTATCTATGAAGGATCATAGAGTTAGATTCCACCTGATGGATATGGATGTCCATGAAGAGACACAATACCAAACTTCTGAACATGGTGTCTACCTCTTCCATGATAGAGTCCATGTTTCCCAATAAAAAACAAGAAGCAATGATAATAGAACCCTTACAGTCACAAACTACTCCCCCACCCCTCATGAAACCATTAATACCAGAGTTTTAAATGATTAATTTCAATTTAAACCCTTGTGGGATTCAGAGAACCCATTTTTGATGAGGTGTCGCATTATGTGAAAAAAGTAAGATTCCCTTGTCTTTCAAGAACCTCCTCACAAAAGGAGACTGCTCCCCTTAATTGAGAATAATAGACTAATCCAACTCTAGTGACCCCACCCTCACTTTCATCACTGGCAAAGAGAAGGTAGAACCATTATGCATGGAGTTTTTATACATGAAAAAAGTTTCTAACACCCAACTGCAAACAATAAGGAAATCAACTTCTACTCCTGTACATTTATCCATATGTCGTGGAACCAATAATGAAAGAAATTGTCCCAATATTCTAGAATTAGGTATGCAAGATGTATCTCAAGGCCCATATGGGTGATAAAAACACCATCATCCCATTGGGATTCGACCCCCAACTCATCATGATCAATATTATCCTTCATGGAATCAAAATATAAGAAAAAAATTACTTTGTTTTTTTCCACCAGAGTAGAAAAGCTTCTGTTATTCTAAGATTTTTATCAAATACCCCCTCCCCAATTTCCATCATGCATGGATTTGAACCATGATGAGCAGACAATAAGAAAAAAATCAGGGCCAACCACACAAGACTTGAAATAAAAGAAGTACTCATATCCAATATTTACCACTTTGATAAAAAGGAGGAGTGGTAAATGATCATAGATTCTGTGATCCAAATTCATCACCATGGCATTGTGAATGGTTGAGATGAATTTGAGATTCATTGGGAAATGATCTAGCTGACCACAAATACGACATCTTCCTTTCTTATTATATCACCACATGTATTTATCTCTTGAGAAACCAAGGTCATTGAAGCCATTCTAGAAATGAATCCTCCAAAATCATGATGATCCATCAATGGGTAAAAACCTCCACCATTATTTTCCTGAGGTTCAATGATGCAGTTAACGTCCCCACAAAAAATCAGGCCTCTTTACATTTATTTAAGCCTCCTATGTTTTTCCAAAATATATAACACTATCTTAGGTCACATTTGGCACAATCAAAGGTGAATAAATAGGTGAAATTATTGAATCTATATTTAATATTAAGGTGTCAATTGGACATCAAAATCATCTTTAGTGGGATAGAATTGTTCTAAAAGAGCTAAATGTATTGATTATCCGGGTCACCATGTAATAAATGATGAAAAACAAGTTTTCTAACATATTACCTATTTTTATATGTTTTATTTGTGTTCAAGAACCACCACTAAAGAAATCATCTTATGATTACACATTTTTTAAAATAATATTCCTATGTATCTTTTCATAAAGTACACTAATCCGCCCACTATTGGGGTTGTGTAATTATTATGAGTTTTACTATATAAATTATGATAATGTTGTAAAATAAAGATAGTTTTATCACACATTGTGTCAAATTTAGTGTTTAAATAATGTAATTTTAGCATCATACCTAGGAGTGTGGGTTTGTGGAATTATATAAGGCATTATATTAGGGTATTTTTCTTTTATTAATGATTAGAATAGTTATTAGTGAAATTATTTTAACAAAAAATTATTGAAAATACCAAGAGTTTGTGTGTAATATAAAATCCTGGAATCCTTCCAAAGGAACCTAATCATGATAAACTTGAAAAATGATGGTTCAGTACAAACATAATCTTCACTCGATACATGATGAGTGGGTCTAAGACTGTAAAACTAGATAGACACTCCCAAGGGATATTCGTTAGTAAATTTAAATTCTAATTGTTGGTTATTTTGATATATTTAAACAAAATTTTAGGATTTATTGTATAATTAGTTAGTTTAGATAAACTAATTGGAACATACCCATGGAAAACCTAGTATATAATTAAGGATTTATATTGATGGTTAATTTATATCATTATTTAATAGAAATTATCAAATGTATAAATGAAGGTTTCATTGAAGACAATATATTTTTATTGAGTTTTGAATTTTATATTATTATTTATATAATTTAATTATAAATTATAATAACACTTTTTGTTTCATTATTTGGTTTGATATAGAATCATGAAAACCAAGGAATGAATTTAATGTACCTCGAAACTCCTATAACCAAGTGATGATTCTTATTTGGTACAAATTGTTAAGGTGAAGAAAAAAATATTACTACATTCATATTATATAGTAATTGAAGGGTTTTATAGTATCTAAGAATGTGAGGATGATATCTCAATTGAAAATATATCGTGCGTTTCTTATGGATATCATAGTGGCTTCCTTTATTGGTTGAAAATTAATTTATGAGGATGAAATTTTTTTCTATGGGATAATTTAACACCCTGAACTTTTAGAATATATTTTCCTCTCAATTAATACAATGTTTTATAGCTTACTTCATATGAAACATAGAGATAAAAAAGATTCAAGATATATTAAATGAATGTCATTAATAAAATTTAATATTAATAAATACTGTATTAAATATAAATAGTCTATTCAATTATCAACTCATAAAAAATATTTTTATGAAAACTAAATGTTTTAAAATGGAATTTTTTAATAAATTTTGTTTTTATTTATATATTACATAGATATTAAAATATAAATTTATAAATTTTAGAATTTTTATTTTGTAAAATTCACATAATTGTTTTATTTATCACATAATAATTAGCCTAAGATGAATTTTTGGTACTTTTATAAAATAATGTATTATATGTTGGGTAGTTAAAAATACAATTTTTTAAAAACTATAAACATTTTAATATATGTTTTTTCTAAAGGTTTTAAAAAATAAAAATTAAAAAATATATATTTTAATAGTCAAATTAGATAATTTAAAATATTTTTTTTATCCACCAAAACCAATGTTCAAAATTATTTAACAAAATTAACTATTAATTTAAACACTATTTTCGGTCTATTCCTTTAGTTAAATATATTCATTATGATATTTTGTTTTCGATTTATTTGAAAGACAAATAGTTTTTATTTTCAAATAGTAAAAAATTTATATCATCTAATTTAGTGGAATTGAAAAATTTATACTACAAAAACATTTATGTTTAAAAACACACCTTTTATAAAAATGTATTTTTATACATTATGTTCATTAATGTTATAATTAAATTTTCTACTAATATAAAGTTTTATTTGAAAATTTTAATAAAATAATTGAAAATATAAAATATAAAATTTTATAATTATTAAAATTTTAGTCCTATTTCATTGAAATTTATTTCCACTTTTAAAAACTAAGTTCCATTGTTAAAAGTAAAAAGGGTAAAAAGTGTTTGACTTGGTTTAAAATTCTGTAAAAACATAAAAAAATTCATAAATGTTTTTTAGGGAGAGGTTTCGTGGAATACCCCATCACCAATAATATTTTTCCCCTTTTTTACCCATTCTCCATTGAATAGTGAAATACAATTGTTGAAATTTAATGGGTACATCCAAAAATATCCTTTTCACCATTAATAAAATAGGATGACCTCTACTGCTTCATACTACACCAATACCTTAAAAATAATCTTGAAAATATATAATATTTATATTCCAATAATCCTCTCTAAATTTCAAAATTATTGTTCCACAATTATTTATCATAATGTCTCTATTTCCAATGGTATTTGAAATAGAAATCTAAATTTATCAATGTGAATATATTTTTATACTTAGTCATTTCTTTGTAATATTAATCATCCAAAAAAATTCTCGAAAACCTAATAGAGTTATGTTAGTATTACTAATATACTATAATATTATTAAATTAATATTCCAACCATTATTTAATCTTTTACATCCACTAAAAAACAAAAACATTGAATTCTCATATGGGTGGAATGCCACCTTTAGGAAGTGATGGAGATCATATTTCATTAATGTATTTAATCATAAGGAAAAATGATGTATTTATTAAATTAAAATGTTGGATATTTCAAAATTATGCTTCTAAAAGGACAATATTTCATATACCTTCATTTCATCCCATTCATTGGGATATATAATCATTAATCGTGCATACGTGTGGACTACCACATTCATAAACAGTTAATTTCATTTATGATAACAACCCAATAAGGATAGATTTAATAATTAATTTGATGAAGTTACAAGATATTTATGAATTTTTTAATATTCCATAAAATAACATTGAAATTATATAATACCATGTCCTTACTTATTAAATCCTTATAGAATTCTCTCATTTTGGTCGGTTTTTTCACATACATGAATGATGATATAATTTTTAAATCATGAATGAATGAATAAAGCTAAAAATGGTAATATAAATTAATAATAATTTATTTTATATATTTTAATTTCTTTTTAAAAAGTTATTGTTATTTAATATATTAATTAATATACCTTCATTCAATTGTTAAACAAAATAAAAATAGTTCGTGATAATTTACTTTTTCATAAACCATATTCAAATATTTTACCTAATGAAAAGGAAACTAAGGAATAACCTAAAAAAACTATTATATCATGAATAATATGTTAATGATATAATTTGAACCAATAAGTGAAAATTATCTATGTCTCTAAAAATCATTAATGAAATAAAATTTAAAAAAAAAACACAACATCTGAAGGTGAAAATATACTAGAAACATGTATCATATTTTTCATAAATGATTATAAATTAAATTTATAAAACGTATTATATTTTATAATGTATATAAAGTTAGTGGTAAATATATTTATTTTCATGGTACAATAGGTTAGAAAATGTTCATATAAATTTATTAATTTTACGGGGTTCTTGCGTAAAATTTAATTTCTAGAAACATATTTCATATTGTACACCATAATATATTTTATATGGTGTGATTACAACCTAATGGATGTATTTTAACTTATTCACGTTGTTTAAATATTCATATCAGGGCCTTTATTTATATGGATTTTTATTCAATGGATATCAATGTTACCAGGGTTTTTGTCTCGATTTTTCTTTATTTAAATTTTGTGTGTATTCAGCATGTGACTACTATTTGTGGATTATTTGTATTTCCAAATGTATTTATTTAATAACAAATTTTACACATAACTTTTTCTTTTATGATTAATGTAAAAACATATATAAAAAACATTTTTATGTTTCTCTCATCATATGAGATTTTATCAATTTGAGTCGTCGATTCTATTTTTCAAAAAAAATATAAATGATTTTAACTACTGAGGATTTTTAAATGATAATTTAATATAATTTTATTTTTAAAAAATAATAGATTATATTTTTAAAAGTAATTTTTGAAATTAAAATTGATTTTATATTTTTTTAATAGATACTTTTTCTAGTTTTTTTATCTCTTATAAATAATGATTTTTGAAGGCATATTTATATTAGAGATTTTTATTTTAGAAAACATTTTATTTGGTTTTAATGTATAATTATTAAAATGGTTTATTGAGCTAAAAAATTTCATTTTAATGAGACTAATTTTAAGGCGTTTTCAATCCATTGATATAAGGGGTATTCCCTTTTATTTTTCATGTGATTTATTTAAATATATTGAAATATTATTTTTATTCTATTAAAATATCATTAATTTTACTTATTTTTCACTAAGGATATTTTTATTCCACCATCCAACCAATTCCTTTGGATGTGTTATGAAAATAATTTATAAATTTTTTTCTTGAAACCCATCTCTTTTCTAAGGGTTAATTAAGTGGTATCTTATGTATGTATTATTTCATATTATAATGGAACTAATAATTACAAATAATTATTATGATGGTGGTTTGTGTTATGTATTTCCTTCTAATGCATTGTATTAGGATTTATATATAAGGCCCCAACCTTAAACCTTACTTAATCTTGAGTTATTACAAGATTACACATTGAGGATCTTTTCAGGTTTAGAGTTTTAGAGATTTGGATCCTGAAACTTGCATTACATTCCACATTTAAACAAAGTGGTTACATAAAAGACAGTATTCATTCTTCCCATCAACGGAAACATATTTAAAATATAACACGGATTCTTTCTTGACACATCCTTGACACTATCATCACATCATGAACCTTTCCCTTGACCTGTGAAAAACATTTCAAAAACATGGGATGAGCATAAAAAGCTCAGTAAGGGTTATAATAATATGGAAAGGAAACATGAGTTCATATATACATAAGAATGAAATCATACTTTACCCATAAAACATAGGCACTTTAACATACCTCATCAAACCATGAATAGATCATAGAAAACATAAGACATAAAGGTAACTTGATGCATTCATAACATTCTTACGTGGGGAGTAACCCTCTTGGTTACGTTTGGAATACCCATCACAGTATATTCCCTAAATCTCTTCGGTGAAACCTTAACGTTTCACTCCTTCGCGTTACCCAATTCATTGGAGAGCTATAACGGGCTCACCTGCCCTTAGTTTATCACGGAACCACCCGTCTTCATAATAATGCCCAAGAACCATAACATAATCATATCACATAAAACAAGCATAAAGGAAACATAAAATTTCCACATTTCAATCACGAGATATCAATACAACACATTGATATAAAAAAACATTATGAAAACCATTTTCAATACCAAAGTAAAACATGGTATTTATTTCACGTTTTAAAAAAGAGGTATGGCTTGTAGAGGAAACCGAAACTCAAATAACGGTCACGACGGCGAAGAAGTCGTTGTCGCCGCATACGTATGACAAAAACATTCCCTTTTGTCATTTAGTAAACGCTTCGTATAATAAAGATTCCTTTTGAATAAACGTAAAAGTCAAAGGGGTTTATACACCGTATAAAAGAAAGTTGTGTATAAAATAAAATATGCCTCAATGAAAGGAGATTGAGACGAAGTCCCATACCACCTTGAAGCTTAAAATTTTAAACCATTAATATCCATATAAATAAATCCTTAAAACCATTTTGAAAACATGGATATTAATAAGAACAAATAATTAAAACATTTAAAACGATATTTTGGTTAAAGGGGTTTTACCAAAATTAGAGACACATGAAAACAATAATTGAGGAATAACATTTAGTCAGAACATTGTAATATCATGAGAATAAATGGATTCATGATATAATACTCCAAAGGACAGTATATACAACATATAAGAGCGAATTGGTGCATAACAACAATGAACCCTCAATAGAAATGTCAAAAGTGATGAAATCCCTTATAAAGAAGGTATCCTTAAATTAAGGACAAATCAATCTCAAAATTATGTGTGGAAAATATAAATACACCCAATATAAGTGGATATTAAGTGTAAAACAATAAAAGGTCATTCACACATATTCAATGGATGACATATTCAATGACTGTATGTTGAACCCAAAGAAATCGAAATTGGGTTAATAAGTTCCCTTGACAGCCTAACGGCGTCACATCAAAATGAGTTGATGAGAGATAAAAAGTGTATCTCATCACTTGGAAATAAAATTTACATCAATAAGGATATATGAGAACATATCCCAACATAACAATATGTAAATTAAAAGACCCAACAAAAGATGTCTTTTAAAAAAGAGGAGGGTGAAAGGTTCCCTTACAGACTTGGGTATCTTTCAAAACATACACCCCATGAATGAAGGACAATGGATCATTGATTTAAATACTCATAAATGAAATTATATTACACAAAGAGTAGAATAATTGGCAGTACATACACCACTCAATGGAATCTGTGGCAAATGTAGCATAAATCTCACGGGAATAAAAGTGAGATGAAAAATCCCTCAAGAAAACTCGGCAGCCTAACGGCGCCACATAAAACTTCCGAATATGGATTGATGAGATAAAATAGGGTATCTCATCACATTACAATATAATGTAAAGAAAAAGGAATATAGAAGAACATCCCCCAACATTACAAAGAGTAGCTTAAAAGAAGTGACAAAAAGGAGAGTACCTAAAAAGAAAGAGAGAAGTTAGATCTCTTACGAAAGTTCGGTAGCCTAACGGCGCCACTCAAAACTTCCAAAATGGATTGATGAGAGAGAATAGGGTCTCTAATCACATGAACATAGAAATTACAGTAATTGTAATATAAAATATCATCCCAATAACAAGAAAGATGAGCTTTAAAAGGAATGACATAAAAGTGTGTACTTAAAAAGAAAGAGAGTATGATCCCTTACCTCGGGTCCGACTTGACTCGATCGTTCTTTAATCTCCTGAATAATAAACTTGAGTTAATTTATACTTCCTTAAGAAACTTTTTCAAGTTCATTATTCCTTTTATATCACTTATTACCATGTCATAAACATTATGTAATAATTTAAGTTAATAATATTTGTTTTGCCGATATTTGGTTCTTAAGTCGAAAGTGGACTTCTTATAATTACATGTTGTTCATGTGGCCAAATGTTTATTATGTCCAGAATTGTATTCATCATTTAGATATCATATATGTCATATATATCTAGTACATGCATGCATTTATAACATTACATAATCATTTAGAGGTAACAAATGAAATGCACCGTTCATGGAGACGGTAATTCGTACGTACGCATGAACGCTACTTTCATTTCTATTTCGTATTTTATAGAATGGAATCATAATGATATAAAGGTATATTATAATTCCAGTATAATATCATATATAATATCATAGTTCCATCATTTATACGTCCCACATATGGTATTTAACGAATCAAATCACTTTGAGGGGGCGGTAGTCCGCACTTCCTAAAATGAAGATATCGCGTATACCCATAATGGAAGCCATAAAGGTAAGACAAAAATGGAAGATAAAGAAGCACAAGTAAAACATAAACATATTATATATCATATATAAAAATAGTGACATCATAATGGCCACCTTTGAAGGTGTTAAATGAGTACTGAACAATCATCGTTTCGGGAGGCACAATTTCGCCATCCACGGAAACCGTATGTTCTTTAACCATTTGATGTAGTTGTGTGAGAGTGTAGCTCGAATAAATCTTATAACAACATCCTAGTATATTGAAGATACTGGTGTTGTTACAAAAGAAATAAATAAAAAGAGTTTAGGGGGTTGGAGAAGCAAAATAAAACAAATGAACATGAGAGAATGAATTACCTTTAAAAGTGTAACTTCTTTTGATTTGAGCCTAAAGGCTTCCTTTGAAAGGATTCTGCCCAAAGGGAATCCTCTAGGATGAGTAGAGGGATGTGGAGAGAGTAAATGGGTATGGTTTGGCCGAGCCAAAGGCTTGAGAAGTGTGTGAAATGAGGTAGAGGTGGGGGCCTTTTATAAGAGGAGAGGAGGGCACTTTTGGAATGTAAGAAATATTACTTTATTTGAAAATGTGTTTCGGTTTTAAAAGGTCCCAAATTGATATAAGTCGTGGATAAGGTGATAAGGCTTCGAACTCCACTCATCCAATAAGTTTTGGACATGTGTAGTTCATAGAATTTACATTATCGTTCCATTTTATTTAAATCGTCAAATAATGATGTCATCGCTGCATCATTATTATGTCATAAATAATTTAATTTATTTAATGTATAAAAATTATATAAAAAATACTATGATGTAGGAAATATTTTTAGATTTCCAATTACTATTTATAATCAAAAAGATTACTTGTATAACCCCACTTAAAAATTGTTTTAGTAAAACATATCATATTTGTGTCATTTTTTACTTTTACATTAAATAAAAAGTTATTTATGTCATTTCCCAACCAAAGTGGATCCATGGGGTCCCCAAGTTGGCCAATGTCTTGTCTTGGTCGGCCATGACTCACCCAATAGGTGTAGGGCAAGTGTCATGGTGTTTTCACATTCTTATAATATCATTTTTACCTTAAATTACACTAATTACCACTAATCGCGATTAAAAACTTAATAAGTTACTATTCACCAAAAAATTATTTTCATCCCATTGGACCACATTTTACATACTAATGAAAACCATGTATGTCGGATTTTCAAAATTCAATACACATTAGTGGTAAACTTTCATTTAACTGAAAAATCAGTTTGATTGATTACCACTTAGTGGTTTCACTATTCATCAAAAATTGGAGTATTTCAGAAAAATACCAAAACTTCACCCTAAGCTATATTTGATATTACGAATTCAAAAATGAAGTCCGTTTTACAAAATTAAAAACATATTAGTCACATTAATTAATTTAATAATTAATTCCCGATGTCATAGCAAATAGCGTGTTTTTATAAAACAATAAGTATCAAAAGATTGACACTAGTTTAAGTCTGATTTCAAAGTGAAATTAATTCCAACGACCACTATTGGATTTAATGGTAAAAATATTTTCTAATTTCACTTTAAAACCAATTCAAAATATAATCTAATCATATAAATAAATTATATTAAAAAGAGGTTTTGAGTTAAAATACAACATTTTACACTATTCATTAAAAAAAATGAACATGATCAGAAAGATACCAAAAATTTACACAAAGTAAATTTTGATGTCCCGATTCTTAAGAAGAGTTTTATTTGTTCTAATAGAATGTATAAGAGTGAACGAAACTATATTTAATGATGGTTCGCCATCAAAAGGCGATAAGTGAACCATTTGTGAAAACTAGGGCATATATGCCTAAAATTGAATTCTTTCCGTATTTTAAGCCTCTATCCTTTATTTGATAAATGTAAAAACATTTAAAAACATATATAATCATATTTTAGTTATTTATATCCATTCCTTCCATTACAATAGCTACATGTTAACTACCATTTAAAATAATATTATTTTATTATTAGAGTGCAACGTAAGATTCCCAAGAAACTCGTTGTTGCGTGTTGGGTACGCCATGGAGCATAGCGTCCATTTTAAAGTCATTTAAAAATTTTATTCACAAATATGGATAAATATGAAATGTCATATTCTTTATTTACCTGGGGTGTTACATCCTTCCACCCTTTTGGGAATTGCGACCTCGCAATTTTAAAATTGCGCTTGGAAACATCCTTGAAAGTCCCACATCGGAACAAAAGTCGGTAAAACAAACACTTTAAAATAAAGAAAGATAAGTACAAAGGTCACCCGAGTTAACCCATACTAGGATTCTAAGTATGAAAATATGGACATGGAGGAGAAAACAAAGGGTCATGTTCTGATGGAGAGCGATAGAAAACATGTTTAGGAGAAAGTTAACCATGAGAAAATCACAAACTTGTGATGGGTTAAACGGTATTCGATTCCCCAGTAGCAAATGTTAATAGACAACATTTTTGTTTTAAGTTACTTTTTATTGAGGAATTTATTCATAAGGAAACATAATCACTTATCATATTGACTTTCAACTTTTATTAGATTCCTTACACAAACTCATATTTTCTCCAAAAGACGAGTATTTAGGAAGACTTGTTCACATTAAGAGTACTATAATCAACTTCTAGAGAATCACCTAATCCACAAAATAGAACTATATACTTCCCATGTCTTTAACCAAAACCAAAACCAAAAAGGCTAGTACAAGATCAGATAATCCAGAAAAGGATAACCCTTTTTAAAAAGAAAATCTATTCTTAATCTCCAAAATTTGTCCAACAAAACCCAAAGTTCAACGAGGACCATTCTATAATCAATTTGTCCATAAAATTCTTCAAATTAAACCAATATAAGATTTAAACCCAAATATTTGAAGGATTTAGTCGCATAGTCTTCCAAGATAAATCGTAACATTTATCTCCAAACAATATCAGTTGCTCCTAAAGTCTCATTTTGAAAAGTAATTAACCTAATCACATATCCTCCATGATAGGTTAATCATTTTCATAAATAACCCAAAATCAACTTACTCTTAATTCATAAAATCACATAACTATAACGAATCAGTCAAACTAACCAGGCACTTTACATAGTCCAGTGGTAGGCGATAAATACCAGTCGCACTTTGGTTGTGGGTTCGATTCCCGCAGCTTTGTTCGACGCGACGGGATGTCACACGGTCTACGTGTTGTCCTTTTTCCAAAACTATATAATTCTTAAAACATTACCCAAAATGAGAAAAAAATCTTCAAGAATAATCATAACATATTTTAACCTCAAGTTTATCTCATTCCTTTCATTTTCCATCATATCATAGAGTAACCCATAATTACCTAAAAATTAAGTATCATATAAACCCTAATGGTTACCTTAATAATTATTACCTGAATTTCCACATCGAGTTGGCCATCTCATACATGATGCATTAGAGAACTCACCAAGGTTGAAGTGGTTGATCATGACTCCTTGATATTTGGTTTAGAACAACCACGAGTTTCCTCATTGAAACCTCCATTTTATCTAGTATCTTAATCAGAGAACCACCACAGTTTCCTTCAAACCTGTTGTCTCTTTGGTGCCTGCTAGATCCATCCATTCATTAAAATAGAAATGTCAGTGTGAGTATATCAACAAAACCATCATGTACTAATGAGGAAGGTAAACACTAAGATACACTTACTTATTCACTTTATCTAAAACTAGGACTCTTTCTGAAATCCTAACCATTATGGTAATGTCACTTATGCTTAAAGAATACCCTAACCTCTAAAGTTATCTAAACCGACCTTTGATACCAACTATAAGGCCCCATCCTTAAACCTTACTTAATCTTGAGTTATTACAAGATTACACGTTGAGGATCTTTTCAGGTTTAGAGTTTTAGAGAATTAGATCATGAAACTTGCATTACATTCCACATTTAAACAAAGTGGTTACATAAAAGACAGTATTCATTCTTCCCATCAACGGAAACATATTTAAAATATAACACGGATTCTTTTTTGACACATCCTTGACACTATCATCACATCATGAACCTTTCCCTTGACCTGTGAAAAACATTTCAAAAACGTGCGATGAGCATAAAAAGCTCAGTAAGGGTTATAAAAATATGGAAAGGAAACATGAGTTCATATATACATAAGAATGAAATCATACTTTACCCATAAAACATAGGCACTTTAACATACCTCATCGAACCATGAATAGATCATAGAAAACATAAGACATAAAGGTAACTTGAGGCATTCATAACATTCTTACGTGGGGAGTAACCCTCTTGGTTACGTTTGGAATACCCATCACAGTATATTCCCTAAATCTCTTCGGAGAAACCTTAACGTTTCACTCCTTCGCGTTACCCAATGCATTGGAGAGCTATAACGGTCTCACCCGCCCTTAGTTTATCACGGAACCACCTGTCTTCATAATAATGCCCAAGAACCATAACATAATCATATCACATAAAACATGCATAAAGGAAACATAAAATTTCCACATTTCAATCACGAGATATCAATACAACACATTGATATAAAAAAAACATTATGAAAACCATTTTCAATACCAAAGTAAAACATGGTATTTATTTTTCGTTTTAAAAAAAAGGTATGGCTTGTAGAGGAAGCCGAAACTCAAATAACGGTCACGACGGCGGAGAAGTCGTTGTCACCGCATACGTATGACAAAAACATTCCCTTTTGTCGTTTAGTAAACACTTCGTATAAAAAAGATTCATTTTGAATAAACGTAATAGTCAAAGGGGTTTATACACCGTATAAAAGAAAGTTGTGTATAAAATAAAATATGCCTCAATGAAAGGAGATTGAGACGAAGTCCCATACCACCTTGAAGCTTAAAATTTTAAACCATTAATATCCATATAAATAAATCCTTAAAACCATTTTGAAAACATGGATATTAATAAGAACAAATAATTAAAACATTTAAAATTATATTTTGGTGAAAGGGGTTTTACCAAAATTAGAGACACTTGAATACAATAATTGAGGAATAACATTTATTCAAAACTTTGTAATATCATGAGAATAAATGGATTCATGATATAATACTCCACAGGACAGTATATACAACATATAAGAGCGAATTGGTGCATAACAACAATGAACCCTCAATAGAAATGTCAAAAGTGATGAAATCCCTTATAAAGAAGGTATCCTTAAATTAAGGACAAATCAATCTCAAAATTATGTGTGGAAAATATAAATACACCCAATATAAGTGGATATTAAGTGTAAAACAATAAAAGTTCATTCACACATATTCAATGGATGACATATTCAATGACTACATGTTGAACCCAAAGAAATCGAAATTGGGTTAATAAGTTCCCTTGACAGCCTAACGGTGTCACATCAAAATGAGTTGATGAGAGATAAAAAGTGTATCTCATCACCTGGAAATAAAATTTACATCAATAAGGATATATGATAACATATCCCAACATAACAATATGTAAATTAAAATACCCAACAAAAGAAGTCTTTTAAAAAAGAGGAGGGTGAAAGGTTCCCTTACCGACTTGGGTATCTTTCAAAACAAACACCCCATGAAAGAAGGACAATGGATCATTGATGTAAATACTCATAAATGAAATTATATTACACAAAGAGTAGAATAATTGGCAGTACATACACCACTCAATGGAATATGTGGCAAATGTATCATAAATCTCACGGGAATAAAAGTGAGATGAAAAATCCCTCACGAAAACTCGACAGCCTAACGACACCACATAAAACTTCCGAATATGGATTGATGAGATCAAATAGGGTATCTCATCACATTAAAATATAATGTAAAGAAAGAGGAATATAGAAGAACATCCCCCAACATTACAAAGAGTAGCTTAAAAGAAGTGACGAAAAGGAGAGTACCTAAAAAAGAAAGAGAGAAGTTAGATCTCTTACGAATGTTCGGCAGCCTAACGGCGCCACTCAAAACTTCCAAAATGGATTGATGAGAGAGAATAGGGTCTCTCATCACATGAAAATAGAAATTAAAGTAATTTTAATATAAAATATCATCCCAATAACAAGAAATATGAGCTTTAAAAGGAATGACATAAAAGTGTGTACTTAAAAAGAAAGAGAGGAGTAGGATCCCTTACCTCGGGTCTGACTTGACTCGATCGTTCTTTAATCTCCTGAATAATAAACTTGAGTTAATTTATATTAACTTATGAAACTTTTTCAAGTTCATTATTCCTTTTATATCACTTATTACCATGTCATAAACATTATGTAATAATTTAAGTTAATAATATTTGTTTTGCCGATATTTGGTTCTTAAGTCGAAAGTGGACTTCTTATAATTACATGTTGTTCGTGTGGCCAAATGTTTATTATATACATAATTGTATTAATCATTTAGATATCATATATGTCATATATATCTAGTACATGCATGAATTTATAACATTACATAATCATTTAGAGGTAAGAAATGAAATGCACCGTTCATGGAGACGGTAATCCGTACGTACGCATGAACGCTACTTTCATTTCTATTTCGTATTTTATAGAATGGAATCATAATGATATAAAGGTATATTATATTTCCAGTATAATATCATATATAATATCATAGTTCCATCCTTTATACGTCCCACATATGGTATTTAACGAATCAAATCACTTTGAGGGGGCGGTAGTCCGCACTTCCTAAAATGAAGATATCGCGTATACCCATAATGGAAGCCATAAAGGTAAGACACAAATGAAAAATAAAGAAGAACAAGTAAAACATAAACATATTATATATCATATATAAAAATAGTGACATCATAATGGCCACCTTTGAAGGTGTTAAATGAGTATTGAACAATCATCGTTTCGGGAGGCACAATTTCGCCATCCACGGAAACCGTATGTTCTTTAACCATTTGATGTAGTTGTGTGAGAGTGTATCTAGAATAAATCTCATAACAACATCCTAGTATATTTATGATACTGGTGTTGTTACAAAAGAAATAAATAAAAAGAGTTTAGGGGGTTGGAGAAGCAAAATAAAACAAATGAACATGAGAGAATGAATTACCTTTAAAAGTGTAACTCCTTTTAATTTGAGCCTAAAGGCTTCCTTTGAAAGGATTCTGCCCAAAGGGAATCCTCTAGGATGAGTAGAGGGATGTGGAGAGAGTAAATGGGCAGGTTTTGGCTGAGCAAAATGCTTGAGGAGTGTGTGAAATGAGGTAGAGGTGGGGGCCTTTTATAAGAGGAGAGGAGGGGACTTTTGGAAAGTAAGAAATATTACTTTATTTGAAAATGTGTTTCGGTTTTAAAAGGTCCCACATTGATATAAGTCATGGATAAGGTGATATGGCTTCGAAATCCACTCATCCAATAAGTTTTGGACATGTGTAGTTCATAGATTTTACATTATCTTTCCATTTTATTTAAATCGTCAAATAATGATGTCATCGCTGCATCATTATTATGTAATAAATAATTTAATTTATTTAATGTATAAAAATTATAAAAAAAATAATATGATGTAGGAAATATTTTTATATTTCCAATGAATATTTATAATCAAAAATATGACTTGTATAACCCCACTTCAAAATTGTTTTAGTAAAACAGATCATGTTTGTGTCATTTTTACTTTTATATTAAATAAAAAGTAATTTATGTCATTTCCCAACCCAAGTGGATCCATGGGGTCCCCATGTTGGCCCATGGCTTGTCTGGGTCAGACATGACTCACCCAATTGGCGTAGGGAAAGTGTAATGGTGTTTTCAAATTCTTATAATATCATTGTTACCTTAAATTACACTAATTACCACTAATCGCGATTAAAAACTTAATAAGTTACTATTCACCAAAAAATTATTTTCATCCCATTGAACCAAATTTTACATAAAAATGACAACCATTTATGTCGGATTTTCAAAATTCAATACACATTAGTGGTAAACTTTCATTTAACTGAAAAATCAGTTTGCTTGATTACAACTTAGTGGTTTCACTATTCATCAAAAATTGGAGTTTTTCAGAAAAATACCAAAACTTCACCCTAAGCTATATTTGATATTCTGAATTCAAAAATGAAGTCCGTTTTAAAAAATTCAAAACATATTAGTCACATTAATTAATTTAATAATTAATTCCCGTTGTCAGAGCAAATAGCGTGTTTTTATAAAACAATAAGTATCAAAAGATTGACACTAGTTTAAGTCTGATTTCAAAGTGAAATTAATTCCAACGACCACTATTGGATTTAATGGTAAAAATATTTTCTAATTTCACTTTAAAACCAATTCAAAATATATTCTAATAATATAAATAAATTAGATTAAAAAGAGGTTTTGAATTAAAATACAACATTTTACACTATTCATTAAAAAAAATGAACATTATCGGAAAGATACCAAAAATTTACACAAAGTAAATATTGATGTCCCGATTCTTAAGAAGGGTTTTATTTGTTCCAATAGAATGTATAAGAGTGAACAAAACTATATTTAATGATGGTTCGCCATCAAAAGGCGATAAGTGAACCTTTAGTGAAAACTAGGGCATATATGCCTAAAATTGAATTCTTTCCGTATTTTAAGCCTCTATCCTTTATTGGATAAATGTAAAAACATTTAAAAACATATATAATAATATTTTAGTTATTTCTATCCATTCCCACCATTACAACGGCTACATGTTAACTACCATTTAAAATAATATTATTTTATTATTAGAGTGCAACGTAAGATTCCCAAGAAACTCGTTGTTGCGTGTTGGGTACGCCATCGAGCATAGCGACCCCTTTAAAGTCATTTAAATATTTTATTCACAAATATGGATAAATATGAAATGTCATATTCTTTATTTACCTGGGGTGTTACATTATATCTCATGAGATAATTAATAGAATAGAGTATTGGTGCTTGATCTATTATTGGAATCCAGAAGTGATTCTCGCTCCATTGTATTATGGGAATCAGGTATCAATACCTACTACATAATATTTATGGAAATCATGTGTTGATTCTTTCTGCACTATAGTAATTAAGTTTCGATACCTTCCCCAACATGTTATGGTAAATTGGTCATGATTCCCACTACACTATATTATTATTTCTTCAACTATCTACGTTTTATATGTTTATTTATTCTTTATTTCCATGGAATCCAATATCATTATGCCTATGATTATATTACATGGATTATTTTTGTTATTTCATGATTTATTACACTTTTTCCATGGTTTATGTTTTTACATTTTATATTACTTATTCTAATTTCAAGAATTATTTTCAAAACCTTTTTTAATGTTCTTTTAAAAAATATATTTATCCCATTATCATGTTTTATCATATTATTATTATCTTATACTTGTTGGAATGTTTATATTATTTCCCTTATAGATTTTTTGAGCCCCCAACATTATTATATTACCCTTACTCAGGTTATGAAGATGATTATATCTAGTAATATTTCAATAAGTGATTCTTGTGTTGTTTAATAATAGAGAATGTTCATACGTTTTATAAAATGTATTGATTATATAATAAATCCTCAATGACACTAAACATTTTATTTATAGGTTTTCTTTATTATTATGATATAAAATTCTGAATTTATTTAAATGATATAAAATAAATATAGGTTCATATAAAATTTAATTAAATCAGCTTTTCACATTAATTTTTTTTAAGAATAGACCCAAAAATTGACGTTATGTCGAGTTATAGTAATTCAATTTGAAAATATAATTAGAATATATTTAACAATTTTATCAACCTAAAATTATATTTAAACAACTAATGAAAATTAAATTTTAGTTGGCATCACATGCTACATTTTTTAAAGACATCTTTTTAATATAAATTACTAAATATTTTTTCCACAACAAGAATTTATCACATAATATTAGAGTGTAATAACTGATGGAACATAACCTTAAGTAAAATGATACCACCATTGTATGATATCAGACTTTTTTCGAGTAATATCGGGTGATTTTCAGGTACTTTTTGAGTTTTTTAAAGAACCACGGTTTTGGAGTAGTGGTTTAAGGATTGTTTGGGTGAATTTTCAAGAAAAACTAATAGATAGTGGGATGTGCATGGTTTACGCATGGTTTGAAAAACCATGAAAATAAACTATTCCAACCCTGAAAACCTAGATAGAGAGTTCCTCATGGTTCTTACACGGTTTTAAAAACAGTTCAACTAAATCATACAGACCATGTAAACCTGGATATAGTGGTATGCACAATTGGCGCATGGTTTTCCCTAGTCGTGCACCCCTACCAGGGATTTTGTGCAAGGGAGATTAATTATCATAAAATCCATTTTAAACCACTTCAACCCTTGAGACTCCCATATATAATTTTTTTTATTAGTATTTACCAATTACAGGTGATCCTAGAGCCTTTCGGAGGGATTCCAAGGTGATTTAAACATCATTCTTTGAGATTGATATCTCAGATTGAAGATCACATATCTTCCCAGAAAGTGGATTTCATCCCATTTATTCTCCCGTTCTTTCCTTTATATTTCCTTGATATTTTCATGAAATATATCAATCATTTCCTTATATCTTAAACTATGAGTTTATTTTTAGATATAGGATTGTGGATCTTGATCTAGATTTGCAATATCATGAGGCCTTCGATCATAATATTGGTTTATGGATTTAGATCTGATGCTTGATCGATGATGTTGTGCCTCTTAGATTTTGGGTATTTCCATTGGGCTAAAATACATCAATAAACTAAGGTTCCTAGTCTAAATCAAACTCCAATAGTCATGGATTTTATATGTGAATGTGAGTTTAGGGATTTTCAATATTTCTATGACAATTGATTTCATAAATTGGAGTAAAATAGAAAGGTTTAATTGACTTGTGATTTCTTTGGTGATAAATTGATAATTAGAATCATAGA
Source organism: Viscum album (assembly GCA_963277665.1). Classification (NCBI taxonomy): domain Eukaryota; kingdom Viridiplantae; phylum Streptophyta; class Magnoliopsida; order Santalales; family Viscaceae; genus Viscum; species Viscum album. The sequence continues at coordinate 723,397,238 of OY728119.1, forward strand.
AAAAATGAAAGGGGGTTTTCCAAATAGATATTTTTTGGAGATTGGTTATGGGTTAAGATATCGGAATTAAGATATTGAATTGGTTATGTAAATATAATTAATTTGTGGAAATTAATTACAAAATGACTGTTGTCTATTTATGATAATTAATTATGATAAATAATTATGTTCCATGATATTGATCAACGGTAATTAATAGTGACAATTAATTATGGAATGTTGAGATTTAATATTGATAAATAATTGTGATGAATTAATTATTAAATGAGAATTTTGTTGATTGGTTAATTAATTGATGAATTAATTAATGGTTTACGTTCTTATTTAATTGTTGAATTAACTAATGGTATTTGAAATTATAATCTAATAGTTGGATTAGTAATAGAATGATGTGGCTAATTCTTATAAATTATAGAATGATTATATGAATGAGATTTTTTTGGGGCTAGACATGGCATTCTAGACCAATAAGTTATTGGGACATGGACATGGAATTCCTCACTAATAGTTATCCAAGCTTGATATATTGGGGTTCTAGGCATGATGAAATACACCGAATGAGATATGGAGTGTTAGGAATGGTGACCTAACTGAATGATAATTGGGGTACTGGACATGGTGTTCAACACCAAATGAATGATAATAATGAATGGTGATTCAATTAAAAAACATGAATTGAAATAGGTCCTAATGTTATGATTAAAGATTAAATGATAGTGTGATAACTATTTAATTATGCATTTTATTTATTTCTTCACATAACTTCACACACTATGTTTTGACTAGACTTGTTCTAGACACCATTGGTGGTGGCCTGTAGAGTTGTAATCACACCCTATTTAGGCTACCGGATTTCCACGTGGGTAAAATTTGTTGTTGTAGGACATGATAAGGGAAATTCTCTAAGATATGTTACTATTTGGGAATAGAGCATGGAAGAGGTAACAAGATGTGGTTCGGATGTATCATGGGATTCATTGTGTCTTTACTTTTAGTTGCGTTGTATACACTTGAAATACCCATTTCAATAGAATGTTTTACCTTTCATTTGATTATTGTATTTTCTTGTATTGAATATCATATGATAGGGTATTGTTCTTGTTATTTATAATCATTCACACTTGGTTATTGTATTTTTGCTTCTGTTGGTGTTCTATTTTGATAAAAGAGGATATAGTCTTCCTAATACTAACTTATTATACCCAAACTACTTTTCAGCACCATTTGGTGCATGGGGAAGTGTGCTTGAGGGCATGTGGCCAATCTACTTAGAGCACCGTTTAGTGGCGCTTGACCCGAGATGTCTCAAAGTGGTATAAGTGGAGTTTTTGTTTCCTTCTTCTTCTTTTGTCTTACTATTTTGGGAATGTTAGATAGGAGACTAGGAATAAATGAGGCTTGGTAATGATCTTGTGCATGGTACATTCAAACCCTTATATGGGAAAAACTCTGAGTACTTAATGTGGGAACAATGTGATTATTGTTTATTGTTATATTAGGATATTATTTCACCTTGAGTGATGCACTTACGGTGTGATGTGATATTTGTTTTGAAAATTTTTTAATTTTGATTCATAGACTAAATATACATGATATTTTAACCTTCATTCATTATTCTGGAATCTCAGGGTTGTTGTGAAAATCCTCATTATAGGCTATCATGGGAAAATGGGTTATGGGTAAGTTGTTGAACTGGAACAATTTTTCCTTGTTGAGAGATTTAAATAATGAAGAAAAATGAGAATAAATGGGTTTATAATGAGAACCTTGAATGATGAAATGTGTATGATTAATTAATTATGTGTTAAATTAATTAATTTGAAATAATTTGATTAAATAAAGGTTTACTTAATTAATGAGAATGTATGTATCCTTGTTAACCAATGCCTAGAAGTAGAATGTTTAAGGGTAGTGATTAGGCCTCAGTGTTGACCGTGTGGTGATAAAAGGGGGGAAATGAGATGTTGAATTTTTTTGTTAGTTTCTCCGTTTGCGTAAATGTTATAAGGTTTCATTATGGGACTTATGACGTGTGGTTGTATTTGTAGATATATGCCTCCATGATGCTTGTTGAGGGAGAGACTCAGGGGTGTGGCCTAAAATGAATATCTAGATAGGGAACATGGGGCACAGTTGGTGCAATTTGAGGAGGAAGGGTAATATTTCCTAGTGAACTATTAACATTTCATGCAATTCCTGGAGAGAGACCCTGGGCATGTTCTAAAAAGCATGTATAAGTTGACAAGGGAGTTTCAGTTGAAGAACCCTCCTACATTTACTTGAGAGGCTGGACCTGATGGAGATGAATTATAGATTGAATACATAGAGATTATAAATGACCATTTTTGGACATCGGCAAGTAGGAGGGTCAAGTTGCCTACTAATATGGTATGGGGGTTCAGTGAAGTGATGGTGGTACTTCCTGGAATGATCTGGATAGAAAATGATATGTTATGGATGGTATTTTTGGAGAAGTTCATGGAGCACTTCTATATAGATATGATAAGGAAAGATAATGCTTTGGATTTTATTAATCTAACCCAAGGAAGCATGTCCATAATGTATTACACTGAAAATTTCAGATATTTATAGTATTTTGCTCCAGTTTTGGTGGCATATGGGGTTTCTTTAGCAAACCAATTTCAGGATAGACTTAAGTGTGAAATTAAGTCCTGGGTAAATATCTTTAGGCTGAATAAATTCTCAATAGTGGTAAATGAGGCTCTCATATCAGAGGGAAACCTAAAGGAGTCTTCCAGTATTGGATAAGTAGATGTTAGTGGATGATCTAGGAGTGTGCCTTCTGGGAGAAAGAAGTGTCATTATGAGAACCTTAGTTAGGAAAGTGGAATGAAAGTTGGATAACCTAGAGTAATGGTTTCACCGGATCTTACTCAGGTGTTCTGCAACCAGTTCAGTAGGAAGAGACACCATCATACACATTGTCCTCGACTACTAGTGGAGTGTCAGTTTTGTGGAAAGATGGGGCACCTATAGAAGTTTTGTAAGAAGCTGCGACACGTTGTTGTTGAGGGAGACGCTTCTTAGAGTCAGAGTGTGGTAAGGGGGTCTTCTACACCATATAGATATAGAAGATGGAGTTATTATGGTATAGGTTGTAGAGGTATTTGAATTGGTGCTTCAGGGTATGAGCACCTATATAATTAGAGTGGTGCTACTCAAGGGAGTCAGAAGACACTATAGGGAAGAGGCGTCGGAAAGTTACATGCAGTTCAACCAACACATGTGGAGAAAGAGGTTGGTCCATCAATAGAGAGAGGTACAATTCTAGTTCCATCAACATTATCTTGTGCCTTGTTTGATACTAGTGCCTCCCATTCCTTTATATCTACAAATCATATTAATTGTTTGATCATAGAGGTGGAGTCTATAAGCGGCGTGATGAATTTTGATACACTATTGGGAACACATTCTAAGGATATTTGTTTATGCAAGGAATGTTATCTATATATTAGAGAGTATTTTTTTCATTAGGATATCTATGTCCATATATAAGGGGATTTGACCAGATTTTGAGTATGGACTAGCTAGTCGCATACTGAGCCCTCATAGATTCTTTCCATAGGAGAGTGACCATTGTATCTTTTAAGGTTGAATAGTATGTTCATCATGGAGAATATGATATCCATGCAAGCCAAGATGGGCCAATTACTCAGTAACTTGGAGAACTCGCATCCCAAGTTGCTAGTCTTTTTTTATTTGATGGGCATGGTTGGGATGGTGTACATTCCTTGGTAGTTGAACTATATGAGGATGTCTTTCATAATGAATTTTTAGGGTTACCACCTGAGTGATATGTGGAAGTCACTATTAATCTCATTTCGGGGGATGAGCCAGTATCTATTCTACCTTATAGAATGGTACGGACTATGATTCATGTGCATAAAATGTAGTTGGGTGAGTTAGAGGATAAAGGGTTTATCTGTCCATGTACATCACCTGGGGGATTACCTGTATTGTTTGAAGAGAAGGATGATGGGAGTATAAGCTTGTGTGTTGATTACCAAAAGATGAATAAAATGACCATGAATAACCAATATCGTATTCAACATATCAATGATCAGTTTGACTAGATAAAGGTGGATTGTGTGTTCTCAAAGATCAATATGAGATCAGGGTAATGTCAAGTAAGAGTTCCGAACTCTGATATACCAAGAAATGGTTTCAAAAATTTGTATGGCCTTTATGAGTTTTTTGTATTTCCGTTTTGGTAGACAAATTCTCTAACACTATTTATGTCTGTGATAAACTGGATCTTTCTTCCGTACATATATCATTTTGTGGTGGTGTTTGTGGAAAATATCAAGTTTTACTATAGGATTCATGACGATGATGCCCAACATCTTGACATCATCCTAGGGACACTGATAGGGCAGTATCTATAGGCCAAGCTATCTAAATGTCTATTTTGGATTAATAGGGTACACTTTTTAGGGAATTACATCTCTGGAGAAGGTGTGGAAGTGGACTCGGAAAAAGTGCAGACAGTGATTTCTTAGGAGAATCCCTTGATGTTTTTTGATATCTGAAGCTTTTTGGGATTAGCTGGTTATTATAGGAGCATGATCCAGGACATTCCCTAATTGGAAGGACTTCTTTATGGTTTTAAAAAGAAATGGATTATGTTTTTTTGGACCGAATCATGCGATAATGCTCTCTATGAGTTAAATAAGTTCAAGACATCGACACCAATTTTGATCTTGCTGCATATGGTGAGGATTACATGGCGTATTGTGACTCTTCTGGAGTAATACTTAGTGAGGATTGAGTCATTGCTTATATGTCTGAAAAGATGAGGCCACCTGAATGGAATTACTCTATACATGAACTCGAGCGGTAGCAATGGTTTATGATATTAATTTTCGGCAACAATATCTTTTGGGTGAAAAGTTTACAGTATTTACAGTTTCAAAAATCATGATGTATATATTTTCACAGTGCAACATGAATCTTGGTTAGGGAAGATAGGTGAGGTATATGTAGTCCATTGATTTTGAACTAGCATATACACCTGGAATGGATAATAGTGTGGCATATTCCTTCATAAAGAAAACTCAGAGTCAGTTGGTACATGAATTTAGTTCATTGTAAAAGATAATGAACATGCTGGAAGAAATGCATGTAGTAATTTAGGAGAGTCATGAGAGGATGAATCTGGTTTCTGTAGTAGTGGAGTCTACACTATTAATATGCATCGGGGATAGGTAGTAGGAGGATCCATATTTTTTATCCTTAATGTAAATCCATTAAGGTGGGGAGACACATTCATACTGGATAATTGATCAGTATTAGATCATATTTTTGAAAAATTGGGTTTTAGTGGCTACAAGTATGTGAGAGTAACTCATGTGAGAAGTTTATGCCTCAAAGTTGGTGGTACATCTGGAGCTGAAAAAAATGTACCATGACCTACGATGACAGTTTTGGTGGCTAGGTATGAAAACGGAGATAAAAGGTTTCGTAACAATATGTTTCACCTGTTAGAAGGTGAAGATAGAGCATCAATGATCTAGATGCCTATTACAATTGTCGCCTATTTAAGAATGAAAGTGGAATGATGTGATAATTAATTTCTTGGTTATTCTTCCAAATAATCTTAGGAATAATATTTCTATTTTGGATGTTTTGGATCGACTAATAATGGTAGAACCTTTCTTTCCTGTCAGGTAAAACATTATTGTAGAATAGTTTGGAGAAATTTATGTATGTGAGATAATTCATTTTCATGGGATCTCATAGACTATAGATTTAGATTGAGATTCAATCTTAATGTCATACGTCTGGTAGGGATTAAAAAAGGGGCATGGTTCACAGTTTGTTTAAGTACGTCCTTCCACATAGAGAATGATGGGTAGTTATAGAGTACCTTACAGGTGTTAGAGTGTATGTTACGAGCATTTGTTCTTCACTTTGGTCATTCCTGGGTGAAGCACATGGAATTAGTGGAGTTCTCCAATAAATAAATTTATTAAGAAACAATAAAAATTGCACTATATGATGAACTTTATAGTAGACCTTGTAGATCACTAGTATGTTGGTTAGAGGCAGCTGAGTCGGAGTAGATGGGACCAAGTCTCATTCATGATACATCGGAGTAAGTGTAGTTGATTCTAAAATGTATGCATATGACTCAAAGTAAGCATAAGTAATATAATAATATATTAATACAAAACCTAGAGTTTACATAGGGTGATTGTGTATTCATTTAGGTTTCACCATGATTGGGTCACCATAGGATACAGAGGTAGGGCATGTTGGCGCATAGGTTTATAGGACCATTTGAGGTGCTGGATAGAATTGGTCCAGTAGCGTACCGATTAACCCATGAACAAGAATTCAGAGTTATGCATGATTGTTTCCTTGTTTCAAAACTACATGGGGATCACGCGGACACTTTCATGTGATTTATGTGAAACAGGATGAACTCAATATAGATGCATCCGTTGAGGAGCAACTGATACGTGTGTTGGGTCATAGTATGAATGTGTTATAGGGAAAGACTATTTTATTAGTTAATGTGTTATAAAATCATGGAAGTGTTCAAAAGGAAACATGGCAACTGGAAGAAGACATGATGGCCTAATAACAAAAAAGTTTTTTTCTTGGAATAATATAGATGTTCGGGAGTGCATCTCAAGGACAAGTTGTTATAAGGCAAGGAGAGAGAAAGATCTCAAACTTTTCTGGAGTCATCTAGGGATTTTTTTTCTTTATATTTTGAGGTTTTTATGTGCCTATGTTTTAGAGTAGTGTTTGGGGGTGAATTAGGGCGAATTTTTATGAAAACCTAATGGGAATTGGGTTGGGCACTTTTTTTGCAAATTTGAAAATAAGTGTAACTGAACTATGCCAACCATGCGAACCTAGATTGGGAGGTCTACATGGTTTTCTCACAGTTTGAAAAACTGTGCGACAAAAAAATTCCAACAATGCTACCCTTGATAGAGAGGTCTTCATAGTTTGCACCCAGTTTTCCCAAACCTTGCACCCCTTCCTAGGAAACCATGCGCCAATGATTAACTATCCAAAAAACCATTTTAAAACCACTAAAACCCCTGACACCCCCATATTACAAACATGGATTAGTCTTGAATATTTCTAGGTGATATTAGAGCTTTCTTGAGGGATTACATGGTGAATTGAACAACATTCTTTGTGATCAAAATCTTGTATTAAATATCCACTCTCTTCACGGTAAGTGGATTTCATCCCATTGCTTCTTCTAGTCATTCCATTATCTTTACTTGACCTTTTTAGGGAATAACCAAAACATTTTCCTGGATCTAAACCTATGAGTTGAAATCTAGATCTAGGATTGTGGATCAATATGTATATTTTCAAGAACATCATTCCTTTGATCCTAATTTTGGTTTAGGGATTTAGATCTAGAGCTTGATCGGTGACATTGTACCACTCGAATTTTGGGGATTTCTGTTGGGCTAATATCCATTAATAAACTAAAGTAGTTGGTCTAAATCAAACTCCCATAGTTCTGGATTTGATATGTGAATGTGAGTTTATGGTTTTTCGATATTCCCTTGAACATTTATTACCAAAATTGGATTAATTTGGAATGTGGAGTTAACATGTGATTACCTTGGTGATTACTTGATAATTGAATCACAGAACAAATGAATGGGGTTTCCCAAAAAGATATTTGTTTTAGAGAATGGTTATGGGTTGAGATATTGTAATTGACATATTGAATTGTTTTTTATAAGATAAATAATTTGAGTAAATTAATTATTAAATGATTGTTGGATATGTCAGATAATTAATTATGAGAATTTTTTATGTTCCATGATATTGATAAAAGATATGTAATTGTGAAAATTAATTATGGATTATTGATATTTGATATGGATAATTAATTTTGATGAATTAATTATGGAATGAGAATTGTGTTGATTGATTCATAAATTGATAAATTAATTTATGGGTTATGTGCTTAATTAATTTTTGAGTAATCTAATGGACATTTAAATGTTTAAATGATCATTGGATTAGTAATGGAATGATGTCGCTAATTCTTGTAAATTAGTCAATGATAAAATGTCCTAGATTTTTTTAATTCTAGACATGGAATTATAGACTGATTAGATGTATGGACTTAGACATGGCATTCCTCCCCAATAGTTATCCAAGATTGAGAAGTTGGGGTTCTAGTCAGGAAAACCAACACCGAATGAGATATAGATTGTTAGGCATGGTGACCTACAATAAGTTATATTTGGGGTGATTGATATTGAGTTAAACACAAAATTATTGATAATAATGAATGATGATTACCATAAAAAATCTGAATTGAAATTAGGCCAAAGGTTATGATTAAAGATTAAATGACAATGTGATAACAATTTAATTATGAATTTTATTTATTGCTTCATAAAACTCCCTACACTATCTTTTGACTGGACTTATTATAGACACTATTAGTGGTGGACTAATGAGTTGTACTCACACCCTATTCGGGGCGCCGAATGGGTACCCAGGTCGACTTTGTTTTTGAAGGACATGATAAGGGAAAGTCATTGGGATAGGTTTCAGTTTGTGACTGTTGCATGGGAGAGGGAACCATATGCACTTCGAAACCTGAATGGGAGTTATTGTTTCTTAAATTTTTGGTTCATTTTAGAAACATCACATTCTCATTGTCATAGAATGTTTTACCTTTCAGTTGATTATTGTATTTTCCTGATTTGAATATCATATGACATGGTATTTTTCTTGTTATGTATACACTTCAATACTTAGTTATTGTTGTTTTCTTTCATTGGAGTTCTATTTTGATAAAATAGGGTATAGTCTCCCCAATACTGACTTACCAATCCCGAGCTACATGTCGACATGATCTGGCGTATGGGGAGGCATGCTTGAGGGAATTTTTACAACCATCTTAGGGAAATATTTAGTGGCACTATGGTCAGGACGTCGAAACCCCCTCACAAGTTTTTTGATTTAATATACATAAGTAGCTGAGAGATGAAAATGGGAGAAAAAGTATTCACATAAATTTTCTATATGAGTTTGATTATAAATCTCAAATGTATAGATTAATGATCCCACTTTTATTGGAGTTTTTTTTCAATGAACATGAAATCAATAAGAATTTTGATAATATATGTTGAGAAGATAATATTTGAAGGATTTTTAAGTACCCAATCATGATAAATAAAATAGTGAATTAGGTATCTATGAAATGTGTCATTATATACTCTGTTTTTAATATATATTAAGGATTAAAAACACCATGGAGTTTGGGAGTGTGTTTTTATTCTTACACATATAATAAAAGGAAGTGACATTCTACAATTGGAAATAATATTAAAGATCCATTCACAAGGAAAATTCTTTAGATTTGTTTTTTTAGTATTGGATACTAATTGACAATTAATGATTTGAAAATATGGTTGAGATTATATGGATTCTACTTCTTAGAGTATGAAGATTTTACATATACTAATTATACAGAATTAATATGATTGGATATTCAATTCCCTGTGATTTTGAGGATAAAATGTTAAGAAGTGTTCAATGGATAATAGTCAATGTTATAAATTTTATCTCTATGGTGAAATAGTGAATGATAGTGGTGGGGTTCCATTATTATTAATTTCATATAGTGAAGTATGATTTTATGAGAATAAGATTCATTCATTGTGATTATGGAAGATCTAATATTTGTTTAGGTAGTTAAATAACCATTTAAACATTCTAAGGATTATCTATATGAAGAATAATATTTTAATTTATTATAGTGTTGATTTATGTTGGATTAAATTTATTCCAGAACAATTAGAAGAGTTTGAGATGTTTTGTATAAGTTTGTGTTTATTTAGAGAAATTTTAAAAAAATTGTATTTAAGAATAATATAGTTTTTTAAAAGAATATGTAAGTGCCGATTGTGAGGTATCTCTTGTAATGGAAATATGTAATGGTTGATATAAATTCTCCAGATGATATATAAGAGATGATTATTTTCACCAATGGATTCTGTAAGAGTCACTCTAAATCATGTGTAAGGTTAATTTACTCATACATATGATTCGCTTAGAGTAATAAATTGATAATTTCGAAATGCATTGATCTGCAAAAATATACTGAAGTGTAAAAATTTGATTTAAGGGTATATCAAAGTGTCATAAGGATGATATATATAGGTCTACTAATTTTTCAATGATTTTTCATATTCATCATGAGATTCATAAGGATACATAATGGTTTTTCAATATTCCTAAAATATAATATTTCTAATAAGATGTATTTGAATGAAGAAATAAATGAGACGATGATAATTTTTCTACGAGATATCTAAATATCATGATTATTTTTATAACCATTGTTCAATACATTTAGTGATGTTTTTTGAAGAAGAAGATGAATATGAAAGTACCATGAGAATATCCTTCACAACACCACATTGTTGTTGTTGAAATTATTGTTTTTTCGTAAATGTATGAAAATAAATTATAGATATTTTGATAATATAAATAGAAATATAAGGACAAAAATATGTAAGAAATAGATAGAGAGATTCAAGCTTGTTATCAATAAATATTTCATTTTTTTCAATGAAAATATAGTTGGAATATTGTAAGTGGGAAGAGAATAATATTAATTAAATTTGAAGAAAATGATGAAAGAGGGATGTTTATTCAGATACTATAGTATAACTTAGTAATCAAACAGAACTGACATATTATCCTAAGATTCATTAATATCATAATGACTAAATAATTGTGGGAGAGACTAGAGGTTATTGTGTTGTAGAGGAAACTATTTCATTGTTTGATACAATTGAGGGGTAATATAAAGATATTATAGATAGAATAAATGTAAATACTTATTTATCATACATTATGAAATATCTATATAAATTAATTATTTTATAGATTAATACCAGGATAGATCAAGCATCTCAAATAAAAATATAGATATTGCTTAACTGGTTTGTGTCATGCAGTGTAGATGGTTGGTTTTAGGATCACATATTCATCTATATACCCTTTAACATTAATTATATTGATAAAAAATAGAATAATTTTTTGTGTGAGATAACCAAAACCAGAACATGATTATATATCTATCCAAACTGGAGGATATAGATATTAACAATCTTTGGTGTGCCTTCCTTAAATGTAACAACCTAATTTTTTATGAATTTATTTATTTTAATAAATTAAATTTATTTTATTTCTGTAATTGAATTAAAAAACATGTTAATATTAAGTTATATGCAACACACATTTAATCTTGTACCACACGCAACACTATCTTAGATTACCTTACATGAAACACTATCTTTTAAAAAAATAGTGATATATTATTAATTTAATTATTTAATCATGACCAATATAACCTATCCAATAAAATTATTGATATTAATATTTAAATATACTTTTTAAATTTAATATATAATGGTTTTATATATGGAAAACATATTTATAATAAAATACATAAATTTTTGAATGGTCTTTACAAGTTACAAAAATATTATTTTCTCAAAAAAATGTTCTAAGAACAATATTAAAACTAAATTTTAAAACTTTTCAGGAAATTATTTTCATAAAATAAATTTTTTTTTTAATTTCAAAATTATCAGAGATTTTTTTAATGTTTATTTTTTGATGAATAGTGGAAAATATTGAATTTTAATTGAAAACTACCTTTTCATTTAATGTAATTATAATGTAAAATAATATTTTTAAACTCGATTCAAAGTATATTTATTCAATTATAAAATTTTTAATCCGATTTAGTTCATTTTAATCAATTTCATAATGAAATTTTATGTAAATATTTATTAAATTTTTTTGATCATTTTCACTTTAAAAACTCTCTTTTCATCTCATCACTGGGATTACAATTAAATTAATTTTTAAAACTTCTATTATTGGAATTTGGAAAAATTAATTCCATATTTTTAATAATAATAATTTATAATTTCAAATAAGTTCTATTTATTTTTTGACCAAAATTTATAGGGAAAGCTGTAAAAATTAATTACCATGGTTATGGTAAAAATGGTATTACTAGAAGTTAAAAAACAATAAGAGAAAAAATGTCCTATAAACTTGTATAAAAAATATTTAAATTATATATTTCAAACCCTACACCTATAATTATATATAATTATACATTTTAAAAGCTTGAGTCATCTGAAAAATGTGGGTGAACTCAATTCTTTCCATAAATACTAAGTGTGTCCTCTCCCTGACTTATAAAAGGACACCCCTATCCTTCCTTAATCACATATTCACACCAATTTGGATCACCCAATACCTCCACTAATCACATCCAAACATCCATACTCTCATCCTATAAAATTTATTTTAGTTATAAAATCATCCAAGGAAGGCATTTAGTGCCAGAATGAGGATACTCAATGAAAAGGAAGCATTCATCAAATTGTGTTTTTTTCTTCCTCTATCCCTTTAAAGAATTATTGTATTATTATTATATAATAAAAGAATTATATTCTATATAATTATATTTTTAATGATAATTTTTTTCCTACAGCCATCTCTACTTCTATCAAATGGGTTACAAAATCATCATTTGTGTGTATGGTGGACCACCACCTCACAAACTAATATCATTTTTTTTTCATTAAAACATTTCATGGATGCTCATAATGATGGGTTTATTGTTTTTATACATGATATATATTATATTTATTTTATTATTATTATTCTTTAATTTTTATATCACACATACCTTTTGGAAAACCATTTTTTGTGAATTTGATAACTTCATTCATGTATACGGCGTACTACCACCTCGCAAAGCACTGTGATATGTTCACACATTACTTGGAATATATTAATTATGGGTTTTATAATAATATTATATATATATATAAAAAAAATCCGTAATAATAAAATATCATTTAATGTTTTTTTATTCAAACCAAGAAGAAAATGAAAAATAGTGTTCATGTGTACGTAGGGACTATTGTATCCATGAACATTTTATTTCATTTCCTATCTCCAAAATTTATTGATCGCTATTAATACATATATTATTAATTTCAATTATATTTATATAATTTTTATCATTATTGAGTTGATTCGATCATTAATAATGAAATTGGGACAAAAATATAACCAGTTAAAAAAATATGAAAAATAATATAGCTATTAATCGAAACCAAAAATTTAACATGGAATTTTTTATAAAATTGTAATAAAAGGTAAAAATAAAATCATACATGGTACGTTATATATGAGTATTTTTATATAATATATTTATAATAAACATAGATTTTTTATACATGAATTTGGACCAGAGTACGACGGAAGTCAACACTTAAGGTAAGGGATTTTCATCTCACTTTTTACTTCTAGGAGAAACATGTCATATTAAGAAACTATTTATTTTGTATGGTATATATAATTATCATGAATGAAAACTGTGATGATTATACTGAGAAAATTTGGCGATTTTCAAATCCATTGAAAGATCTATCTTTCATGGGGTTTATTGTTCGAAATTTAACAAATTAGTAAGGGATTTTCATCTCAATTTTCCTTCATTGAAATGTACATTATGTTATAAACGTCCATTATTTAACTGGTTTTATATAAATATCCTTTAACATTATATATCATTAATTTATTCACCGTCCTTATATTTTAATATTTATATTATTTTATTTCTTCTTGGGTATTATGAATCAATGTTACCAATGTGGTAAAGATGTCACATTGTAATCTCATTATTTATCGAGATTGTTTAGGATTATATTTATGGTAATAAATAATTATGATACATATCTTAAAATTTATCACAGATTTTGTTATTCTCTACTTATTCATGAAATATTCAAATAATTATATCATTTTTTCACACTTTTGTAAGAAAATGATTGTTATAAAAAAACTCACATTAATTATCGGTTCACTCAGAAATAGAAATATTCTGGATGAAGGCCTCTGAGGGGCTAGTCATATCCCCCTTCGGCACATCAAGGGTTCCTCTCAGGTGTACACTCCTCCCCCTCGAATGTGGATTGGAAAATTGGTATCGGTGTCTTCTAAATTAGTAGAGTGTTAGGCGGTGTATTGGATCTCATCTTAGTCATAGTGGTGCACAACACAGGCTTTAGCACGCCCCATGGCTTGGGATATCTCTGTCACATTTAGGAACAACTGTGATTGGGTCTTTTCTTCTCTGTCTTGTTATCGTCCTCAATCTAGTGTTCACTATAAAGTCTTTAGTTTTTCTTTAGATCATGCAGGAGATGGCTTCGATGAAGGTATGGCATGTTCTGTCTTGGCCTTGGTTCTATCGGGCTTGACTACAGATCTGGGTGTTTCTGAGTTCAGGCGTTAGCCCCGATAGAGTTTTTGTATTAGCATAGTCCATGACATATCTGGTGCATCTATACTCATCTACGTTTTAGTAAGGGTAGTCTGGTTTCACCTTCAGTATGGCTCGAATAGGGTAGGATGTAGTCTCTGATCGACTATAGGGTTTTTTCAGATTGAGTTTGCGGTGTTTATTTTGAAGGTTTTGAATTTTTTTGTGTGGATAGTGTTCTTATGGTGTCATTGTTATAGGTTAATCTCATCCCTGTTTGTGTTTTCACATCTCGTGGTTCGATCGGTTTCGAATCTGGTGATGTTTCTTCAGTAGTTTAGAGATGACCGACTTCATTCCCATGGAGGCACTACTGGCTCTTATCAGCTCATAACGCCTCAACCGAGACACTCTATTTATGTGATGTTCATCTTCCAGTCCTATTTGATGAATCCTCAACTTTACATTCTTGGTTTGTCTTAGCGTTTGGGATGTTGCGTGTGGTGTCGGAGGTTCCCCATGGATTGATGGGTTTCTATGGCTTTGATTCTAGCATTAAGTTTCTTTATTTTATTTTGAAGTTTTTTTTCCTACAATGGTTTCTTACATAGTTTGTTGGATTGGATATGCTCTAGGTCCCTATCTCAATGTGAAATCCCTAGAGTCTTTTTGAGTGAATTTCATTCATTTTTTGCATAACATTATGGATTTGGAAGTTGAGAGGGGGTGGTGTCATCCATCGGGTCAGGCATGTGCTTTGACACATGACATTGTCTAGTTGTACAACGATGTAACAATGGAGGGATTTTCACTATGAAATGGTGGGGTTGGGTTACATCATGTTGCATAGTTGGGTTGTATCTTTAGACCTTTGGGTCATGATTTTCCTATGTATATGTAGCATGTTCGAGTTTCCCCCTTCATCCCTTAAATGGGGGTTATGTTTAAAAAAATCAAGTCTTTCAGGTTGTTGGTTGGTCAGTCAGAAATATGTTTTCTTCTAAAACCATGTTTTCTAAAAAATTCATACATTTTTTTACTCACTTCTGTTTCTTAAAAATAAAATTTACCCATGTTAAAAAAAAATAATTCAATCTTCATGTTTTTTTCTAAATAATACATGGTTGGTTTTTAGAAAAACATAAAATAAATAATTGTTTTAATGAGAACAACCTGATCATAATTTTCTAATTTCTAGACCAATTATTAATTGGATGAATCCATTATAATTTTTCAATGTTATTTTCAAATAAAATGGTTTTCAAAATGTTTTATGATTTAATAAATGTTTTTCAATGTGAATATGATAGTTTCCACAAAAAATGATTTAAATGATCTTTTAAACTTGTTTTTCATCAAAGATGAAATCTACTGGTGTTACCATTGAAATAATTGGTATATGATAAATAGATAACATTCATATTTATTATATTAAATTTTTATGTTTCGATTGAATAATTTTTTTGAAATCTATTTCTCTTCCAGGGCCTATACCCTGAGTAAATTCTTATAAAACCTGCTACTTGTATAGGTTATTCTATGAAGCAATTATTATGAAACCTGTCTATTTTCTATATGTTATGATATAATTACATTTCTATAATACCTATTTCATTTCATGGGTTGAAATATGATGAAATAGTATGATATTTTAGTACACGTAAATATTCTTTTCATTATGTGATGTGTGGGACCTATATCTTAATCCAGTGCATTGGGTAGATATTTAAATCTAATGAGATAGATATGACTAAAATGGGGAGTGAACTATATTCAGTATGACAGGGGTGGAATGAGGACTGCACTCGGTACATTAATATTGGGCTAGCATGGGGAGTGAACCCGATTTAGTAAAGGATTTCATCCTCTATGCTAGACTGTTAAATGATACTTGTCCAATATGGAAATTAGTTTTTATTCTTATGTGAATTCCATATATTCCATGTCTTATTACAATGTTATATTATCATGGATTAAGTTCTCTGATTAACTTATGATTAATGTCTTAGGAACATCCAATCTTTAGTCCATGACTCAATATTATGATCTTTTATATGTAGGGTATGAATTTAAAATGGTATACTCATGTTCTTATACACTTATGTTCATGTTATGATTATGTATCTCTCATGTTGACCCTTACTGTGTAACTGATCTTGCAATTTATTTTGTTTCATTTCCATAGGTTATAATGATATATATTATGTATGATATGTCTAAGAAGGGCTCAATTAATGATGAATGTAATGGTATATCATGTCACTCACTTATGGACAAGTGTTTCTGAATCTAAACATCCAAAGGAATTAAACAATTACAGTCCTTAGGAATTTGTTTGGGTAATGAAATGATTATAATTAAAAAATGATGTAATATCTATATATGTTTATCATGGGTTATTATAGTTGGTATCAATGGAATTCTTTATTCAACCTTTGGAAACTAAGATGAGTAATCCATAGTGAGACCCTTAAGTATATTTCCAATGATAAGTCTAATAATGAATAACATTATAGGAAAAATGTTATATCATTTCTGTAATGGATATAGAGATACATTTACTACAAATAAATCCCTATCTAGATAGTAGAAGTGTAAATGTCTTAGGTATAAATTTATCTATAGTTAAAAACCCTAAAAAATTGTATTTTAATGATCACACAAATTTATCAAACTAAGAATCGTGTTGGAATTCCAAAAAAACAAATGCTGGTACAACATTCTGTTGAGTCCTTCATAAGGAAAAATCCACGTTCTTTTAGTTTGTATTATCATCCACTCCTTTCTAAAAAAATATATCAATACCACTGAAATGATATTTTCCATTCACTAGTGTCCATAAAATGGAAAATTCATTTTGAATGTCATCCATTTAAAAGGTGAAGCAAATCAATGGTGGAATCTTATCAATAATACAAGATAGCATAATGAAATTGACACCATGGATTGGGATGAGTTCAAAAACATGTTTTTCAATAATTACATTCCTTGAGTTCTCAGAATCAATATGGAGAAAGAGTTACTTGAGCTAAAGAAAAATGATGATCAATTTCTTCGTACCTATGATGAATATTTTACAACACATGTGAGGTACTCATCGAGTATTATCATCCAACAAGAATGTAAGGATGATCAATTATTTAGTGGATTAATAATAAATCTCTAAAGGTAATTATCTACAGAATATTCAGTAGCTATGAATTTAATTTTTATGTGATATCAAAGTGGAAATGGAGGTTAAAGTTATGTTTCAATCTCATGGTTTTGGTAATAAAAGGAGGATGGAGTTCAAAGAAAAATCTGAGAACCCTGGATCGAATATTATCTTCCATTTATACTCAATGTTTTGGAATAATCCCATAGCCTCAGGTATAATTGAAACTTTTTTTATGATGGTTGGGAAAAAGGCCATAAGGATGGGATTTTGTGTGTCATGGTTTCAATGGGGAAGGTCATCTCATTGATGATGTTATTCCTATTACTACTTTCTCTATCTATGATATTGTTATATATGTTGTCTGGTACATCTGGCCACTTAATGGTATTCATTGGGTTTCCACCTAGATAGATCAAATAGAGCATCAAGAATGAATGGATAGGGTGTAGCTAGATCATGAGTAGTTTGATACCCCTGAGGGATAGGAGGAACAGAAGATGCAGGTACAGGCTTTGGGAAAGTCTTGGGCATAGGTTCCTGGGTAGGCAGAACAACCGTTAGAGTTGAAAGCTTTTGGGTCATGTCTTGATGAGAATCTTAGAGTGATCCTGGTATGTGTGATCTAGGGTATCAATAGGAGAAAATACGAAAAAGATCCTTCAACGGTGTATCTGAATAGAGAGTATTAGTCACAACACCTACCGCTATTTCAGGGTGGGGGCGGTCCATCGGTGGCTGAGAATTAGATCAAGTCCATACAATTGATATTATAGAAGATAGGCATGCCTCCAAGGTGGAGGATGAAACTAGAAACCTACATTATGATAGAATAGAAAAGCATTGATGGGAAATTCTAGTGCAAGAAGGCAGACATAAGGGACTGCCATAGAGGAATTATGAGGCTCGGTTCTTAGAGAAAATCATTCTAGAGATTTTGAGGGAGGATAGAGCTCAGGAGTTATTGATCATTTATATGGGTGACATTCCCATCATGGAACATGTGGCAATGTTCACTGAATTTTCTTTCTCTTCACCTAGTATTGTGAGTGAAGACACCTCAAGGTTGAGGTGCTTTGAAGATTATTTTTGGAATTCAATTTAGGTATAGGTTAACATCCATAGGTTAGACTCATTCTCTGACATTGTAAACCAAGTTCTAATAGCATAGGAAAACTTTAATAATATTCCCTACTCGAGCATGGAAATTGATTCTAATGTATTCTATTACAACGATACAAATAATAGGAAGTGAGTTCAGAATGAGTTTTAGTAGGGTAGTTAGGTCAAAGACTCCAGAAAACCACCTCAAGTGGATCATATATGGTTTTGATTTAGTGTGGAATCCAAGACAGAAACATACATAGTGTGAGAGGCCTCTAAAGGAGTTCTAGGCATGTGGGGAGGTTAAGAATCCCAAAAGGTTCTGTAGGAATAATTCATTGATAGTCATCTTTTAGGGACTAGGGAAGACTTAGGTGTTTGAGATCAGACTAAGATTGTTACTAGGTGAGGGAAGCCTAGGTTAAACTAGACATAGAGGTTGTAGAAGAGGTAGTGGGACACAATAGTGGGTTCAGTTTCTAGTTGATAGTGCAGAACCATCAGAAGTTTAGTCTTGAGGTATTAAGGCTTCAATCCAAGAGCATGCCTTATATTTTCCAGTGTCTGATAAGGTTGGTGATCTGATAGTGGTCAGAGGTACATCGTAGGTGTATCTATTCATTTTGTTTTTCATTAGAATGTACTCTTTATACATGTTACTTTTTGTTGAACGTTGTGAACATGTTATATTTATGCAATAACTAATCATAGGTTAGTAGGATTACATTGTATTAGATGAATTATATGTGTGTGTTTGTGTGTGAGTCTGAGGTTTGAAGCACCAAGATCTATGTGAACACCATTCGGTGTGTGATTGTTGAGGTGTTATCACATCAAGGAATTGAGTACAAATGTTTTAGTTGAGGTTTGTTGGCATCTATGAATCATTATATTTGGGATATGGTTGAGGAGTGAAGCACCAAGACTGAATTGAGAACCTATTAGGATGTTGGGCCTCATTGATGACATGTGAGACATGTGAACGTGGTTGGAATTGATGCAATGAGAAATTAAAATGGTTTTT
The DNA here is from genome assembly GCA_963277665.1 of Viscum album. Lineage (NCBI taxonomy): Eukaryota > Viridiplantae > Streptophyta > Magnoliopsida > Santalales > Viscaceae > Viscum > Viscum album. The sequence continues at coordinate 723,416,843 of OY728119.1, forward strand.
GGGTATGACATGGGAGAATCTGATGAGGTGGATGAGTGAATAGGAATTATGATAAGAATTTTAGTCCAAGAATGGATTATGGACCATTTTTTCTTATTAGATCTGGTTGGGATGAGACCAGGGTAGGTCATTACAATGGTGGGGAGCCACCTTGAGGAACATGACATTTTCCCTTGATATCGGGGTAATTAGTGTTAATTTTAATGGGATGGGTATGTTTGGTATCATATATTATTTTTGTTTAATATCGAAGGTAGTGCTATGATAATTTGGGGATATTGTAACATCTCAAGTTTTTGAATTAGGTCATAATCCTCCCCATTTAAGAATTTTTGAATTAGTTGGAATGTCAAATTTTTTTCAATCATCAAAACATACATATGAGTTTTCCATCAATCCAATATCAGGTTTTATGGTTTTAGAGGCCTAGAGATATCATGGGGTGTTATTAATGGTTTTGGGTGTATCATAGGCCCAATTTACTATTTTGGGATTCAAAAGTGAAGGTGCACATTTTGGGGAAAATGTGCAACCTCTTCCAGCTAACTGTGTGCCCTGTTTTTATATTGAAAAAGGTTTGGATAAACTATCTTTGGTGAAGCATATGTTCATATGGGAACCTATGCAGTTTTTACAAAGGGATTACATATATTTTGTGCACAGATAGAGAAAACTGTGTGTATTCCACAAGGTTAGTGCCACATAGGTAGTACTCATTCACTATATCCTGCATGGTTGTTTCATTGTTAGGGAAACCATGCAAGATAACCATGTTGCCTTTTAATTTGGTGATTTTATAGTGTTCCTTCTTTTTTACCTTTTTCTTTTTCTTTTCTAACATTAATCCTTTGTGGGTCATACACATAGGAGGAGGAACTCTCCTCTTCCTTTCCTACTAGGGATTGCTCTATCCCCCTCATTTGAGATATGTTACATTCACCATTGGGTGCATTGAAACCAAGTCAGTTATTCTCTCTTCTCCCTTTCATCTCTTTATGATTTCCCTCACCTCATGGACCACTAAATCCATCTATTCAATTTTATCATATTTTTAGGGAATTCATTAGAATGTATCATTTATTCCAAACCACATTCAGTTAGTGACTAATATAGAACATGTTTATGTCTATGTCTCTAAGGTAGGTGGTACATACATTTCATCATGTTTTCACAAATTTTTCAATGAATTTATTTTATCACACCATTATATTGACTAAGAGAGACCCCAAAAATGATAGTATTACATTTAAATAATTAAAATGAACATTTTTTGGTGTCATTGTCAATTCCCTAGACATATTTGTATGTTTGAGGCTGGGTTAGAGGTTATCGACCACTTTTGTAGCTTGGATGGGTGTGTTGCTCATATTGATCAAACTTTTATATTTAATTTGAGTTGAACAATTAAAGTACATTGAATTGTTTTAATTGTGGTAAATTGAACTACATATTTAAATTTCTTATTATATATTAATTTGATCCATGATATCATGATTGTCTCAACTCGAGGAATTGAGGTGGCATGATCATCAGGTTTGAGGTGAAGTTATCTTCTGGTTGGGCTTAGCCCGAGTTACTTGGGTGATCTGATCACCAATTAGGCATCATGGACATAGATTTATGAGGCGAGGCTTTCAAGTTGAGGGAATGTCCCATTATTTTTAATGGAATGACCATCAAACATGGAGTACATAGTCTTAGGGGAATAATGCACCATTTGGATGTGGGTTAGGTACTAATTTGGTGATTTATTATCACCCATAATGGCTAAAGAGCATATTGGAGTCTTGTGCATATAGTTTGACTCATTGATGAGGTTGTTTTGACCACTGAATTGGGTAGAGGCCCTGTGTATTGAATCATAGGTAATTGGTTTGGGGGTTATAGCAGTAGAAAGCCATGATGAATGTGAGGTGCCTTAGGATTATAGCATTGAGGCAATCAGTTGGGAACTGAGGCTTTCCATATTGAGGTCACTATGTCGGGACTATTTTGGGTGTATAGAGATCACTCTTACTCAGGAATACATGATTTGATCCTACAATGATTTTTATTTGAGGAAAGACATTGATGTTCCTCAATTCATAGGGATTCATGTCAATGGTAGATTTTTTAGTAGGGTTCTGAGGGACAAGTTACTTTTAATTTGGTGTGCCTTCATGGAATTAGTGGGTTTCATTTAGTACATGAGGTGTTGGTCAGCATGAGGTGTTGAGTTACTAACATGATGGTGGGACCTGAGGGTTCACCTAGGATATTGGTCCCAAAGGATTCCTTAGGCCATGTGCCAAAGATCCTCCCCTATTCATTAATTCTGACATTAGCTAAGGCAGGTGACAATATCTGGGTGTATTTTGATCACTAGTTAAGTGTGTTTTTATATATACGAATGTGATTTTTTATTTAATTATATTTCACCTACTTATACACTTATATTGGGTATGAACACATGGGTTTTATCCTATAGAGAATAATTATCACACCCTACATGGGCCACTCTGGACATGTGTAGACTTTATGCTTTTACGTACAGGAAATTCTTGAGTTAGGTTTTGTTTTCATTTTTTCATTATATGCATGATTACATGTATATAGCTACTATGGTCATCCATGTGAAAAATTTCTTCTCTTTATTGACATGTATTACCTTATATGTTTGAATTAATTTTTTTTAGTGAATGAATGTGGTATGATGTAATGTGGTTTAATCTACTGTTGTTGTATGTTATCGATTCTGTTTCTTCCATTGGCAGGTAAGGATTGAGTCTGCCAACTCTTTTCTCCCACTACATGTTATATATATACTCAACCATTATTATATCTTTCCCTAAGGGTATTTCCTCTCTAATATTTACTTGGTATACCATCACTGCTAGTCGACATCCTTTGGTATTTTGGGAGGTGAGCTTAAGGCCAGTGGCACCTGGGCTAAAATCACTTTTCAGGTGTCTAATCGTGTCATGGATGCTACATTATGAGAGAGTTTATAGAAAACATTTATCGCGATGAACCATTAATTGTTAGGGTTTCTCTATGATTTTTTTATTAAGTTTTAGGTTTATTATATATCTCATTTTCTAGGAATTTCCTTGTACAATTGATATTTTTTTGGAATTTATGAAGTTTATAGTCTGTATTAATTGTATATAGTCCATGAATATGGACCCTCAAACCTGATTTCATAAACCATTTAAAGTCATGGAAAATCATATCATGATGGGGAAGGTCATGAAAATAGACTATGAAACTTGATATATGGATCAATGTTTTCTATTTTTTCTTTTTTTAATTATTATCAATGCTTTCTTATTTTTTATGAAATTTTTAAGATTTATTTTCAAGAATATTTTTTATTTATTATTCATTTTAATTATATTCTTTAATAAGATATCATTTTTAATATTATAAATTATTTACTTATATTTTTCATTACTTATTTGATTAAGATTTAAATAAATTCTAAAAATTAGTGATGTTTATTATTTGGTATTCTCAGCAATTTTTATGTGATTGATTTTATGTATAATTTATAAATGTGTTATTCTGATCATATTTTATCATATAAAAAATTAATTTTTTTTTTCAAAATAAAATTTCCAAATTTGGATTTTACTATTTAGAATTAATTTAAATTCTTTCTTGAATTGTATTCAATTTTATTATGACAAAGAGTTTCCTAAATGATTATTAATGTTAATTGTGATAAGTTTGGAATTTTTTAATATTTTTATAAAGATATTTTAGGTATGTTTTCTATGTGATTATCTGAATATTTATATAATAAAATCTTTTTTAGAAATGTTTATATATATGTAATTATGTAAATTTAAAATGTATCTATGAATTTTAATCTAAAACTAACTTCATTGCTATTCTTTTGAAATTAAATTTGATAAAAAAGGAGAAGTATCCTTGTTTTATTTAAGGGTTTTATTTATTATAGTTTTATTTTATTTTACATTTTTATTTTTAAATTATGGTAATTATGGTTAAGTGATATTTTTAGGGTATTTGGTTGAGTTTAAATTAGGAATATTTTTATTTATATTTTAAATTATATTACAATTATGTTCTATATTTCTATATATTTTAACATCTTACCTAAAAAATAAGTCTTGATTAATTCTCAAGAGGAACTCAGGGGGTGGTTTCTAGTGAGTGGACACTATAGTGTATCAATGTCTTCCCAAGTCATTTGTATCTATAGATCATGAAAAAGTTGTCAATATTACATCCCTCATATATCACAATAGTTATAGAACTGATATGTTTAAAAATTTAAATCAACCTACATTTTGAGGGGATAAACGTTCCCAATAATTTTAAAAATTTAATGGTAATATTAAAAATAATTCTTGGTCCTCTTGGACTCCATGATACTCTTAATCTCGAGTTTTCCATGTTCATTCATGATAGTATAAGAAAGAAGTAGTGTAGTTTTGTTAATCAGACTAGCCAATACATGATTCGTTTATGTTAAGGATTGAAGATGTTGTTCATTCAGTAATATTTTCATTTTGAAATAAAAGTTTCAAAGGTAATGGAATAGTATGGAATTGATTTGAAAGATCAGTCGGGGTATGAGTATACACATCACTTTGTTGAATGATAACACTATTTATCATAGTTATCCATATATTTTAAACTGAGGGATAATTTTTTTGAGAGGGTTCTTTATCAATCCTATAAGTTGTGAGTTTCTATTTGTTTGTGTTTACAACATTTCTAGAAGTGGTGAAGATTTTTGTGTGAGTTATAGAAATTTTGGCTGGTGTTCCTGGGATGGGTGATGTCTCTTTAATTCATAGAAGTGGTGAAGTTATATTTAGTGGATATAAGAGAAAATTGTTGGATCTATCTTTATAAGTGGTAGTATGAAGATACCATCTATTATAATATCTTAATATTATTCCATGTGTAAATTTATATTGTTATATCAGTTCAAGAAGACAGGGCATGTGATTTCCTAGCTCAGATCACTATAAAAAGTAACTTGACTAGTGGCATCATGGGACCTCAGTAACACCTCCCCTTATGCTAGAGGATACTAGCTGGTGAAGAGGGTCTATGAAGGTGTTTTAGGGTAACTATATCCCTAATTTAAGAGTGGAAAATCATTTATTAAATAAAGTATCATAAATAATTGAATAACATTATAGTACACAAGATAAATAAAACATCTAGTTGTAATAATATGAGATGTGGGGGCAAGAATTCAGACATACAAGCTTGATCTGTCACTAATAAAAACACATATAATTAATATAAATAATGGAGTGAAAAAAATAAAATATAGAAGGATCCACTATAATCCTATAGCCTTACCTAATCCCAAATTCCAATTCCAATCAGAGATGCTCCTGGGCTATCATTAAATACTATGCCTAAAACTAACCTAAATATGCAACAAGTGAGGGATTCTTAGATACCCCAGCGCAATAGTGGTTCAACCAGGATGTGAGTACATATCATAGTGTAGAACCATAAATGTAGTCCCATACTATATATTTAATGTAGTGATATATCCATGTGACATTATTGTAATAAATAATTAAAATTTTGAATAAAAACACTAATAATACTTACTTAAACCTATCCAAGAATGCCTTTGATCATGTTTTGGGGACCATTCCAACCACAGTATCACAACTTCACCAATAGTGTATACATATAATATGTTCCATGCTCAATGACCATTGTTGACCCTCATGTGTTTGACCCCAATCAACCATACCACCATTATATAGTATTGGAGTGTATTTCAAAACATTACGATGATTATGCAAACAATTATAATAGAATAGGGTATCCATGTTATATAGATAAGTATCTGATAACTCCCTTAAATGAGTTTTCTAAGCCATGTTTAAAAACCACAGGTAACATAGACCCCCCAATAAGAGGTTTCTCAACCATAGAATAATTCAAAATGTAACATTGACCACCCATATAAGAGTATTCTCATCCAATAATAAGAGAGAACATGGGTTTTTATATATATAATAAAAGGAAAACCCAATTTCAGTTTTCATTGAATCAAGAAAAATAAACAATAAAATTATGATTTGGTGAGTAGGTGGAGGAGTCCCGGTTGGGGGATTCTGATTTGGAAATCTGGTGGACTAATTCGTTTTTCATGATGCACACGAAGGGTGGCCTCATGATGGACAATAATGGTTGATGTTCCAGGGATGGATTTTCATTCCTTTAGTTATTCCTGATATGATACTATGTGATTTAAAAAATTTCCCATTAGTGGTACATCATAGAATGAAAAATATATATCGGAACTCGAGAGATCAATATTGATGGGAAGGGTTGAAGCATGAAATTTCAGTGTTTTTTCTCAATGAATGGTCTTTTAGAAGGTGAAGGATGGGCACCATGTTCTTTTTGGTTTTCTCTAACCATTAGATGTTCCATAGTGGAAGTGGTATGGAATATTTATGGATTTAGTTTCCAATTTACCTTTACCATAGGGACTCTTTAATGGTATATGGGTGATAGTGGATCATTTGATGAAATCATCCCACTTTATAGTGAACAAGGAGTTGATCATAATTGAGTTTTTTCCCAGAAAGTATTTGGAGGAGGTGGTGTGACTCCTTAGTTTCCCGAGAATTATCATTTATGATTGATATCCATTCTTTCCTCTAGGGTGTGGAGAGGTCTCCAGCATTCTTTTGAATATCAGTCATGTCTTACCACTACTTTTCATCCACAAACAAATGTTAGATAGGGCATACCATCAAGACTCTAAATTTCATATTTCACATTTTTTCCTAGATTTTAGAGCTTCATGGATGATTCACATACCCTATGTCATGTTTTTTATAGTAATAGTTTCCAGTCCTCCATTGGTATATAATTATTTCATGTTTTCAATGACCAACCATGCCATTATCCATTATGCTGGACTACGATTGTAGAGTCATCAATTCTCATGCCATTACTAGTGTAGAATATGACAGAGGTATTTCAGGTTATTCTCATGATGGTTAATGTAGTTGAGGATCATCAAAAATCATATTTAAATCATAGGAGGAGACCACTAGATGTCAATGTTCTAGATCATGTGTCCATGGAGGCAACTCCTTGTCATGGGAAATAAAGGTTTGGTAATAAGGGTACGTTTTCTCTGTAGTTTTTTGGTCATTTCAGGTTATTGTCTTGTGTAAGAATTTCGACATATTGGATATCACTCTCCCTATAGATGCATTGGATACATGATATTTTTCATGTAAGATAGATCCTTTTTCATATTTAGGATGTCTCTTGTGCTATCGATTGGTGCGATATCAATGTTGACAATGATACAGCCTTTTAGCAGTGGCTTATAGAGATCTAGAACTATTAATAGAAGTTACTGTGTGGAATTTATATTCACATGCTCGATTTCATGAGGTGGAATAGTGGCACGGATGAGAGTACCTAGGAATGTGAGTCATAGTTGTACGCTCAATACCAAGAGTTATTTTATGTTTAGATATCCTCTTATAATGTTATTTCTTTATAGATGTTGAGCTTTCTAGTTTAGGAGATGGTTTCCTCTTGTTTCTGGTGGTGTAATTAGTCTCATTTTAAAGGAATCTCTATTGGTTGAGTGTTTAGTATTTAGTTTATGTTTTACATGGGTTTTCACACGTTTCCTATATGTTAGGTTCTTCATATCTTGTGATGGTGTGATCCTTGAGAGGTATCTCGTGGGGTGGTTGATCAAACAATCTATTTTATTTTTATCTTTGGGGTTGGTTTTGGATTCTTGAGGATGAATTTTTTTATAGGCATCTATGGAAATGTTATATAACCATGTATTCTAAGCCTTTTTGATTTTTCTAAGGCACAAGGTTCTGTTATGAGGCCTAGCATGAGTATGGAGGGGTTCAGATGTTAAAACATGTAAGTAAGAGGAATACATGACATGTATGTTTTTTTCATGATGTCTATTCATAGTTCACAACTTCTTAAGTGTGGTTCGTGGGGTTCTTCATTTTGTGAAAATATTTGCGGTGAAATTATTTTTGGAGATTCACTTTTATATGATACCTGAATCCCGACATTTACAAAATGTGTACAGGTCACTCACCTTGAAAATTCCTAGTGTAGTTTGTTTATAAATGGTATAGTGCCACAAGTTTTTTCTCAAACCCTATATATTCTCCCAATTATAGTCTACCCATCATCCCTCTCATTAGTCTTTTGGAATTCATTTGACAGGGACCACTCCTTGCCATCAATCGTCGATCTGTAGTGATCCAAGGTTCATTCATTTTTAGTTTTATAATTAATTATTCTTGAATAGTCTTGTTTCCTCCTTTTTGTTCATTCAATGATATGGATATCAATATCATCAATTATAATGGGGATTAATTTTTTTGGGTTTTTGTGGTATTATGTCTTTATGAAATTTTAGTTTCATCATGGAAGAGGTGTTAAGAGATCTGTAATGTCAATTTGTTCTCATGATAAGAACCTTGATGCCTTTGAGTTAGGGGATTAATTTCTTATCTATTTATTTATGAGTAATCATAAATTTATCATGGTTTATCCATGTTTATGTAAATATAATTAACCTAATAATTCTCAATCTAAATTAATAATGAATTGGTTAGTGGCCGCATGTTGAAATTATTTCTACCGTGATAGTGGGTTGACTCTTCATTTGTTATATATATGGTGTGATATGTTATCAATGTTTAATAAAGTGAATAATTATGAATGTATTAACACGTTGGTCTCAATTAAAATTGGAAAATATAAAAAAGATAGAATTAATTAATAATTAATTTGATTTAAAATTAAAGTATTGGCATGATTGAATCTCATGTTTCATGTAATTTTATAATAATAAAATTGATGGAATTTCTCAAGTTTAATTGAAAACGAACTTCCATGTCATTAATTGAACTGATAAATAAAGGAAATAATGTTTGTTCTTATTGATAATAATAAAAAGTCTTGTTAAATGAGAACGTAACGCCTCACAGTTGGATGACATTGGTTTAATTCTAGAGATCTTGGTTGATCTTTTGATATCATTTTATAGATTGATGCCATAGGTTTCCCATAGATGTAACCTGTGAATTAAAAATTTTCTTAATAAAGATAGAATAAAATCTTGTTGTTTAATAAAGGAAATTTTTAGGTCTAGAGTTTCATGTATTCTTGTGAAGGCTTATGGCCTTGAGTTAGGAGCAATGAGAGACAATTTAAGAGTGAAATTTGCATGACTTGTTTTTAGGTCATAGAATTACTTTTTGGTTATGATTTCTTGTTGTCAATTAATTTTGTCACAGGTTAAAGAATTGATATTCACTATAAAATGTGATATGTTTTTGGGAGTCCTAGATGTGATATAACCTTGGATAGCTGATGTCATATGGGTGGGGAGGACCCAATGATGTATAAATAGTTGACACTTGTAATGCATAAATGCAATGGGATATGAATGTCGGTGTCGTGGATGGAACTGGAGTTGATGTAATAGGTGGAATATATTCATAACTATTGATGTGATTGGGATAGCTAGAATTTTTTATTTTGAATCTGTCTAATGGTTGATGGTTGGGTTTCTTATTTTATATACAACCTTTTCCTCAATAAATGGTGTATTTGGAATTTCTTTGTTGCATGTTTCCTCTTAGTGATATCCTTGGATGGTTTTCCTAAGGTACCTAGATTATGGAATATTATGAAATGACTAAATTATTCTTTAACCATGATTTTGGTAATTATAAAATAAAAATGATCAAAATATGATAATCATGATAAACCACATATTCGATTTGGATTATTCCTAAATGAAATGTGCTCTACATTGATGATTAATGTAATGTCACGTGGAATAATGATAAAAGTTAATTAATATATAATTAATTTATTAATAGAAGGAAATGATAAATAATATAATAATTAATATAAAAAATATCTTTAAGTTATTGTGTTCTTATAGGATATATTGTCTTAGTAGTGGTATCTAGGAGTCCGAATGACATTAACTATTGTTGAGTATAAGATAATTCTATGCCCATATTGTAGTTTTGAGTTATATTATATCATGTATTTTTTTATGATTTCATACTGTACCCCAACCATTTTTATTAGGTTTATTTTCACCCATTCCACTATGTTTGGCAGTTTTCCCGAATATCATGGTGGGAGGATGGATGGCTGACTATCCCCTTGGGCCTGATTCTCATCTCTTGATAGTTACATTTTCCAGTATACATAACAGTTAGTTTTCCCATACATGTGTGTATAAGTCTTCAACGCCTTGTGTTTCATTCGTACAAATTTATTATTGGATATAGTTTCACAAATAATTATTATAGGCATGACGTGTATAATCTATAATGGACTATGGTACCTTACATCGTGTATGGATAATAATGGTTTGAGGTATAATAATCAATGTATGATACATGTCATATGTGATATGGTGCATCCAAAAAACTAATCAGTTATTATATATTGATATGTTAATGAGATTATTTTATTTTGTTATTCACAACAATGATGCTTTGATTCCATTCCTAGTTGTTTCTAGACTAGCTTACATTTGGAGAGAGATGGCTCAGGACACACAACATTGAGCTAGAGATAAAAACGAGTTGGGAAATGGGAGTGGGGTACCGTTGATATATTATTATTATATTATATTCTCTCATGTATGTGATACTTGGTGAGAGTTATACATGGTGAGGTTAGGAACAAAGTATACATGTTTAGGTGATGAGTTAGTTTCCCTATTGTTCACATTTCTTTTGTATGCCTTCCTTATCTTTTGAAAGAGAGGTACTAAAGAATGTCCTATGAAATATACTATTATTCTTACATTACATATATTTAAAGAAATTAGTTTATATGGAGAAGGTTGGAGTTAGTTCAAGATATTACTATCTCTTGGTTTTATAGGCATTTTTTGGGCTTCATCGCCACTGTCACCTTTGATTTTTTTGGTACTTGTAGTTTATATATCAATTTTTATAGTACTATATAATATTTAATGATTGTACATGATATATTTATATATATTAGTATGTTTTTATTTATGTATATATCTTATCACTCTTTTTTCATGTTCTCTTAGAGGGTAATTCCTCCTATATACTTGTTTATTGTAACCTTTGTGTTAGTCACTAAACTAGGGCCTATTGAAGGTGGGACATAGGAAGTCACTATCTCTCTATCCTAATTTTGGAATCTTTGTGGGTAAGGGATCATGGCACAAAATATTATCACAGGTGTACCATTAAGGGTCTATGTATCACAAGAAACATCATGATAGTTTGGGCCTCAGACATTGGTATCTGAGGAAAACTAGCCCGTTCCAAATTCCATTGAGGCCTTGGCACTTTATATATCCAAATCATAGGAATATTAATTTATAATGGAAGTTAATTTTAATTTAAAAAATATTTTACATTAATTAAATAGTCCATTTTAAGGGGTCAATGACTAAGTGGTGAGATTGAATACCTCATGTATTATAGAAACTGGATTATAACCATGGGGTGTGTATGGAAAACCTCCTAACTTATTGCAATTTATTTCATCTTAAAATTCATTGGTTGACAACTCTGACCTGTCGACTACAAACTCTTTCAAACTTCACATTATCATGGATCATCAGTCATGATCATGTCACAATCTAATGATCCATAATTAATTGATTACTGCATTTATCATTAATTAAAAAATAAATTTAAAAGATACATATTCATCATTTCACTCGCAGGTCACCCCATCACATCAGAACCCCAGCCTAAAACTGAAAAAATGTTTGAAAAGGAATCCTAGTACCAACCATAGACAAATCCCAAGAATATATCACAAAATAATATACCAAATTAATTTATATTTAAAGAAAAACTAATAAAAATTAATTTTGGTTACCAACCTCATTATAACAGAATGTTACAAAATTCGGACATCATCTTAGGAAATCCACATTAATGGCTGAATGAATGCATCATCATAGTAATATGATTCCACAATTTCGAATTACAATCTGAATAAAACCCCAAAAACAAAGAAGGAAAGAAATTCATAGACCATAAAATGTTAAAAATCAACTCAATACATCAATGAACCTCCATAAAAAATACAAGAGAAGCAAGGGGAATTATATAGGGGCTGGTCAGACTAGTGAATGAAAATGGGAGATAAAATAGGGTGTTTTTCATAAATCCTAATGGTGAAAGGTTAATTTTATACAATAAAGTCCTTATTGGATTATGGAAACCTAACACATGTAGGTGGCTATAGGCTGATGGTTACCAACAACACAACCACTCTCATCTACAACTAAGATTCGTTCAAGCCCTCTAGATTCCTCATGAGCCCCATTTCATATCCAAAAACACATTTTGAGGTTTTGAAACTCTTATAATGTATATTTTAATCCTGGTTACATTAAGTACTTCACACAAAATTGAAAATTCAAATTTCCCTCAAAATTCAAGACACAGAAGGATGCATGTTCTTATAACTGACCGACCATAATTATTTTTTCCCCATGAAGTATTGGTGGAAATTAAAACATAAAAAATCAACCTACTACAACATAAATTTCCATTAAAATGGTCTTGTTCAAATGAATGGTGCATAATGAACTTCCTATGTGAAACTCCAACATATGGAACTCATCCCATTGGAACATGATCCATCACTTGAATTAATTTCCAAAAAATGAGATGATGCTCCCCAACACTCTTCCATTTTGAGACACCAATTTTTCTTCATCATAATGATCATGAGGCCTACTGATCACCGCACCATATGATTTAGTGTAAAATAGACTTATCTAATTGATTTTTCTCCCCCTCAATTGGAATCATATATTGAAACACATTTTTTATCTTTCTGATGGCATGCTTGATACTGTCCCTACCATGCAACTCAGAAATACAGGGGAGGACACCAATTAAATGTTCGTAAACCATCCCATTCTTGATTTTCCACTCAATTTTAAGGTTCTCCAACTCCCATTAAATTAACTATAATACACTCAATGTTCCTTGAAAATACCCAACTAACACCTAAAACATGCCTATCATTCCTAGTATGGGATACCAAATCTAGTTTCTAGGCCACAACATCAATATATATATTAGAACAATAGTTTCGCATTATTTGGTCAAGGACTCCTAAAATATGATGGATGAAAATATTAATCCATCACCCAGAGCACCTAATCATGATTCGATTTCTTTTGACGTCTAACCAAGATCCTCCTGATATATTCTTGGCTCTCAATAAAATCCCACAACTAAAAACCAATCATCCAAAACCCTATTCTTTCTCCCACCCAAGCACTAATGTACCGACGGTGCAATACATTTAGGTTATATTAAATAATATCAATACAAATTAACATGCTCATAAACCTCCCTCTATCATATCTAATTTAACATTCTATATTCATCTAATATTTTTGAAAAAAATTAAAATCCTTAGTCATAGAAATCAAATGCCACATCAATCCTTAAATAATATGTTTCACACATCCATATTCCCTCTAACAAAATGGTTGTATCCCCATGATCAATATCCCTCTCTCTACCTTGGGAGAGTCCTTCACATCATTTCATTGGCTCAAAATATCAGTCTTTATGGAAATTTTTCTATCCACACCTAACACAATTATCACATGTGTCCAAAGAACTCATACCTGAGCACCACTTCAAACATTGGATGTTTCTTATTCTCTTATCACTGGAATACCACCATTATCACTTAATAAATTACAATTCTTAATGATGGCCACCACCCTCAATCATCCACTAGTTGACTAATACCATATGTTGTAATGTAAATATCCACTTGAAAAAACCTCAATAGGTTTCCACTGTCAAACACAAGGGTCTCTTATCCAAATCCACGCTCACCCATCACATCAAAAATTGATACTTATATTTATTTTTAACCCCAATAATTCATAAAAATGAATCCAATACATAAAAAATGTATCCCCTACAATATAGGTACATTTTTCACCATCATCAACCATAGGCACCCAAGCCCCTTAGTGATGCATTGAACTATATCATTCATCAGCTCACACACAATCACTAACCAATGTAAAATAAAACAAGTATCATGCATGAATATCATATGTCACATCAATAATTTTCAAAGTAAATGGGTGTAAAATTACATACAACCCATTCCTAACCTCGACTCTTAAAATATGGATAATTTCATCATTAAACTAGGATTGCATTCCTAATCCACTTACCATGTTACTCAGAATGTAATCCTCATCAATATAGGAGGTCCCTTGGTACTCCACATCAAAAATGAGATTATCTTCTATTACAAGCTTGATCTCACCCTCAGTCTCCATCTATTTACACTAAGAAACATCGTCATATGACCGACTCATACCATTCTCAAAAATACGTCTTTAAACAATATATCTAACCATCTAAAAATATTTCCCTTTCAAACATTCCTTATACCAAAGATGTAAAACACAAGGTGGTTCTATTATAAAACTCAAAGGCATCCTAATAACCTCTTCATAGAATCCATCCATGGTTATAAAAATCCTCTATGAATCTCATGATCGATCCAAGCACATCACCTAGGAACATGAGACTTATGTTAACAAGATCATACCATCTCCTTTCCTGTACCACATGCTTGATGGCACTACTTGTGAATTGATCTCATTATGAAGTGTTTACCAACATTGATCTCTAGAGTACTCTCCAACCTAGACTATCTCATCATTTGGGATTCCCTTAATTTCAATAAACATTGAATCTCTGTGTTCTAAGTTGAAATCTAAGGATCCCAATGTCTCCCACACAGTGAAACATATTGGGTCTCTCATAATGTTCATAACACATGAACCATCATCTAGGCAACCATCTCAAACAAACCATGCCCTACAACATTACAAAACACCCACTAAGAGTCCACACAAACTCACATGAAGAATCACATGCCAAATCTACCACCCACTCTAGGGTCTTATATACACATAGATCAAACATCCTATTCCAAGTCATCAGTCTACTATTGAATAGATCCACACCAATAATCCACTAGGAGTACATCCCCTTCAAGAATCATATATGAATAATTATACAATCGGTATCACCATTTGACAATTTGCATCCAATGAATCTGAAGATACTATTCTTTATTTATAATGTTATTACAAGACAGATGGTAAAACTTCAAATAAAATATTGCTAATACTACAAATAACTAAATAAGAATAATAAAAAATTACTACAGGTTCCACACTAAGGGATGCTGTGATTGTACTGACACACTATGGTCACACATGTCCCATCCAACGAGAGACTGTTTCATCGTTGTAAAAATCATCTCACCATATATCAAAATGACATGCCATCAGAAAGAAAACAATGGCATGTTGTACTATATGAGTCAAATTAATGTAAGAAATAATATAATAAAACAGTGCATGTGTTTTTATTGACACATAAAAACCATTGATCCTCCACCATCAATTAAAAAAATCACATTAGTAGACCAACATTTCATGTGAATCACTACAAGAAAATCACAATGCATGAGATTCCTATTAGCTCGATGATGAAGATCATAAATCCAATAAGTTTATTTTTTTCAATTGGTCAAGAGATAAAAAAAAGTATTAATAATCAGTATAAAAAACCATGGGATTCACATGAAGTAAAAATTACCAATAATCATAATAGTTTAATCCAAGAACATCAATATCATGACCCTGATAACCTGTAACTACTACCAAAATAGGTGTTTATAATGAAAAAGTATAATATCCATAAAATTGTCTAAAAAATTCCTATATATCCTAGAAATCATATCCTAAATAGTATGAAAAATATAAATGACTTTGATACTACTGTAACAACTGGGGATGAATGACACCACAATAATAATGGCTTTTTAATATGGTAATCAAATTCCATCCCATTAGGAACCACCGATTTCCCCATATACATATTGTGTAACCTCTATAGGGTGCAACCACAAGCCGGAATAGGTTATCAAACTTATGATTTTCCCCATTATTTCAAACATTTTATTTTAGTGTGCATTATTCTCACTCAAAAATTCCTTTTGAAACCTTTCATTATGTCACACATCCTCACACTACTTCATTCAATACTATTTTAATTGTGTAAATGGTGTACCTTTATATTTGGGGTCCTTCTTGATTAGAACTCCATAGTTATGCAAGCTTAACGTGGAGTACTGTCAGTATGGGTGACCAATAATGAATGTTCTCAAGGTGTGTTCAAGTGATGATAATGTACACTAAAATAACATGTGTCGGAATTTAGGGAAAGTAATTAGATTGATAAGTTTCTTTGAGGGGTAATAGTTTGTGGTGAGTTGGTTAGGAAAGAAAATTATTGTGGAATACCCATGGGGCTAGATGACTAGGATCACAACCATGTAAAGTTTGGTCATCATAGTGGTATCAGAGTAGTACCCATCCTGAAGTACTATGAAACTATTGAGGTTGAATTGTGGGGTCCAAAAAGAGGACATTGCTCTTAGAAAGATTAGAATGTAACACCTTGAATAGTAAAATGGTTAAAAGAATAAATGTTATTACCTATTTCAATAAATTTCAGCTATATTTTTTGGAGCCAACATTATTAGAAATACATAGTTAAAAGAGCATGGTTTTGAGTAGTGTTATGATGGATTACCACTTGGGAAGTTTCTTAGGGTGTGTGTGGGTGAGGATAAAACACATTAAATGAACATGTATCAGACTTTGGGGAAAGCCATTATTCTGACAACCCCTTTTTGTATGTGGGATCTCCCTTGGGAGGGGAATATACATGTTTATTAGGAAACTAGTGGTGTATAGTGGGACATAACTTAAAGGCAATACTAAAAAAGTTATATTGTTTTATCACCAGGGCCCATTAATTATAGGTATAATAAGAATACACACAAAGTATATTTGAATACATATCATAAGTGTTATCTATTGTGTAAAATAAGAATATTTTATACAATATATTTGTATAAGAATGGATGATATAGATTTACCCCTTATAAGGATCCTCATGTCCATCCTAATGATCCTAATAATAATATTGAGACAACATGAGGTATTATATCTAACCAAATATTCTTTTCACCCCACTCAATGGTGTGGGTGACCTTTGTATGGTTCATTTAATTATTCTATCATTTTTAATGATGTCCATATTTGGTAATAAAGGTATTTTATGTCTAAATTTGGTTTTATATCTAGGATTGTTGTTTCTAACATTATTTTAATGTCATGTATGCCACTTCTCTTAACATATTTGTTCTATGGAAGTGTCCCTTTTTAATCTATAATGTTTATATAATTCATTTTATATACAGTGGTGAAAACACTATGAAATTGTATCCATCTATTGTTTTTGGTTCTGAGGAATTTTTCTATCACTTGACTTGTATTTAAAGATGAAAGTATCAAAGGATCTTCTAACCCCCAATTTTTTGGTTTTCTGGAAACATAATGGATTTTATGTCATAATTAGTAACATTGTCTCGAATCTTCTAAATAATCTTCATGTGTATTTAAATAGGAATGTGTATTTTATACATTACATCAATGATTATTAAGGATATCAAAATCTATCAATGTTCAAGAAAAATTTACGAGTGATTCAACGATAAATTTTATGCCCTTATTAATTAGTTTCTATAAAATTTTATTAGTTCCCTTTTTAATTTAAACCATTACACTAATGAAAAACACTATTCCTTATCACTTCTAGAATCAACTATCTTAAATGATAATTTCTAATGGGAAATCATATGTTAGAAAAAAAGTATAACATCGAAGATGCTATTTATAGTTATATATTTTATTATTTACTTATTTCGGCCTTGATTTTTTTTATTTTAGGGTCTGTATTTAAAATATTATGACATTCCCCAAATTGTATGGTTAGGGCACACTGTTATCGGGACTGTACAATGACCCTATAGAGTGTATGGTGGAGTGAATGGAGTCATATCAATCATATTATGATTCCCCAAATAAGTGAACGTCTCAAATACATTAAATTGAAAGAAAATATTTCCTTAAAATACATTCCCAGGATCATTTAGGTTTAGATTTTTAGAGAATTGGGGAAAATAACTAAAAAAAGACATTTATTTTTCAAATAATCGATATTTTTTTCACTATATAAACAATTGATTAATCACTAACAAGTGTTCAATATTTCTCAAACATCTACACACAACATTCCCTTGTAGACACATCATACATAGTACTTTTCTTCATAACATAGGTAAATAGAGACATACCAAAATAGTGAGATCAAATGCTCAATATGGGTGAACATAAGTGATATAAATAAAATATCACAAATGAATGTAATATAAGAATATGGGTATAATTAAGATTCATAAGAATTTTATATTTTAAATTCCTCATCCCATGTATCCTATAGACATTGGTTTTTTATAATGACATGAGATAAGAGTGATTTCACCTAAATAGACTAAATAGTTTAGTATCCTTGGTAAATTAGATACATACTAGAATCTAATATTACCATTAAAAACCTAATAATAGAGAAGAGATGATGCAAATGTTTCAAATAATCCAATATATTTAATGATACTTTCATCATATCAGGGGGAATCGAAACAAAATAAGATGTGGGCATGAATTCCCAATATGGGTTATGTACAGTGCATTCTATCGTGAGTGAATAAGACATAATAAATTCCCTAGTTCAAATAGTGTTTTAAAATTGAATTTATGATGTCGGTTCCCTGTAAATCGATTCTAAGAAGGTATAAGGATCAATTTTAGAAATGGTTGACAAAAAACCAATCCTATAATTTTTACCCATGAAGTTTTACCAGTGGTTATTCTAAAAAGTGACGATAAAAAATTTATATAAATATTTTCAACATCTATTATTATAAAAAAACACCAAAAAAGCTTAAAATAAATTTTCCAGTGTTTTTATAAAAATATGACATTAAAACAAAATTATTAATGTTTTTTGCATCATATTTGATAAAAATTGACAAACAAAAAAGTGAAAAAAATCCATCAGTTTTATTAGAAACCAACAAAAATATTTATTTTAAAATAGTATTTATATAATTTTTTTAAAACCAATGTAAAAAACATTTAAGTAAATTAAACCCTGAAACCCTCTTTTCATTTTTATGACCCCCCCTTTGTTCTCTACCAATGAGGCATATAATGGACACCCAATGGTCATTGATTATTATTTTATTTTAGTTGATTTGATTATAATCATATATTCTTAACAAATGACCTTCAATATTTCATCCAGAGTCCTTCTTCATGATCAAAAATAATATTTAGTACTTGGTAACCCTACTTCAATCTCCCATTGCTGTGTTTCAAGGTTTTTTTGCTATTTTTTCTCATTAATTTTTTTAAATAGTTTTTCTTTATTCTTTTAAGGATTTCCCTTTAAAAGAATTAAAGAGTGTAAATCTATTTCGAGATCATTTTTCATTTTTTAACTCTTAATTTTTTATTTTTTATATATTAAAGATACGTTGTTTATATGTTAGTTATAAATTTCATTTATTTCTTCATTTTTTCTTAGAAATTTGATTGATAATTATAATTATTTTGTTAAAGTTTGTTAAATTTTATAAAAAAAATTATTTAATGGAATTATATATTTTTTTCCTAAAATGATATATATAAATATATGTCAGTTTAAATGACTTTTTATGGAATTTTTAACCTTTCATTCAAAACAAATTATATATTTTTGGATCATCATGACAAAAATCAAGTAGATATTGGCACATATATCTCATAATATAATTATTAAAATTCAATAAAATATTATGACGTAATCCACCACATCATTTCACTCATTCCATCCATAATCAATATTTGTTTATCATTATAACCACTATAATATTTAATAAAAAAACTTATGATTTTATTACATATTCACATTTCACAAACAATATGTTTTGGATAGGTAATGAACACCCAAGGAGATGAGATTTTTTATAAACATTTGTACCTCATCGGAAAAAAACATTGTATAAGCTCCAATTTTTTTTGTTATTACCTAAATTGAAACATTTTGTATAACAAGACCACAATATATTTAGAAATTTATTCCTAAAAAATAGAACATTCAAAATGGTTCATACTAGGTTTTATTAATAAATGTTTCTATCAGATTTGTTTTATGGTGAGGTAGAAAAATAATTGTGGCACAATCATTTAATGTTTCTCTCAAAATATAGATACATTATCCATTTATTAATTAAATACCATTACCAATAACTTCTAAAAAATTAAATTACCTTTAACAAAATGAATCATCTATAATTCAAAATATTTTGAATATAATTAACATGTTGTAATATTTTTAGAAAAAACATGACAACTAAAACAAAAACAAATTAAACAATTAAATCAGCACCAAATCAAAATAATAATTAGTACCCCATGTAATATTAAAAAAACAATAAATGTGGTACCTACACTTTAAATCATATTCATGGTCATTAATGTTTTACCAGTTTTGGATGAAATTGATAAAAAATCAGTCATTTGATTTTTACTAAATAATAATCAAAATATTTTAACATGGTTTCAGTGGATATAGGGATATAAATAAGAATATGGATTAAAGATATCAAAGTCATTAAAAATAATTATATCCACACACTTATAAAAAAACTCCTTCACATCTACTTGACCTAAAAATTAAATTGCATAAAAACTCAACATAATGGTGACAATAGTTCACACATTACCCAACACAGCCATGAATATATAAATAAAGATTTTTTATAATTTCATATTCTATTATTGACCATAAATATATTATCCTATAAAAGGTATGTATATTATATTATTTTATGATATCAACTATAGAACTAATAACAACAAACAAAATTAAAAAAAATATGGAAAAATCAATATATCTTATCATATAGCATAATTTGTTTGAACAATGATCCCAAACCTCAATAGTGGGAATTCATATATGGTATCTATTTTGGTGATGAAATATTAAAAAAATTATATAATAAAAAATAATAACCATTTACATTATAAACCAAAAATGAATTTTTGAATTTAGGTTTATCATTGTTTTTCTATATTAACAAAAGGGTATAATGATCTCTATCTTGAAGGATCTAGGAAGAATAAAAGAATTTTTTTCTGATAGTTATTTTAAAAAATTATATATTAACATGAAAAATGTATCCCTATTCCGTTACTGGGATCATCAATCATAGTTTATAATTATTTGTTAAAATAAAATAAATAAGTAGAGTAATTTATTTTTTATTTTATTTCTAATAATCATTGATATTTCCCACTTGATCAAAAATTATTTTGTTTTTTATTTTTATGTTTAAATTTATCTGTTTATATATATATATTTAATTATTTAAATGTTTTAATATTTTAACATTTTATATTTTGATATTAGGTATTTAATGGATCATAATTGAATAAATTTAGGAAGAACCATTAATGAATACAAAATAGGAGTTAATGATTTATTGAAAATTTATAAGCAATGTCTTTAAAACATAGATTTGATTTTAATTCCATTAATTAAGTGTTCAAATATAGGAAATTAAAATAATAGAGAAATCAATGATCATATAATTTATTGTTGTTTTATAAAAAATTATACACTTTGGATCTGTCAAGGTGAAAATAATTAAAATTCAATATCTAATATTGAAGAAAATATTTAGAATGAGACAAGGGATCATATTGATGAATTAATTCATGGGGTAGGTGTTGAAACCATAAAAAAAGATAATTTTGAATTATTGTATAGTTATTATGGGAAAAAAGTATTCCTAGGTTACACTAAATATACATTGTTATTAGTAGTTCTAAAATAATTTAAATTGAATGCATGAAATGGGTGGAGTGATAAAGGTTCATATAACTTAATTAACATTTTAAAATATATACTTCAAAAATGGAATGGAATTCCAAATTCCAATTATAGGGAAGAGAAAATATTTTTCCCAATAATATTTCAGTGTAAAAAGATACATGATTTCACCAATGATTATGTTTTGTATAGGGTGTAATTTTAATATTTATCAAAATCCCATAAATAATGGACATCTTGATATAATATGGATGAAAAATTAAACATATATTCATTATCATATACTAGATTCTTACCTTCATATAAATAAATTTGGAACCTTCCCTTAATTCCTCATTTTAAGAATCTATTTTCTAATTGAATTGGATAAAAAAAGTTATGATGAAATACAGATGAGCACATATTTGATGGAAAAACGCATTACCCAACTGATTCACCATAGTGGAAGAGATTATATAAAAAATGTATTATTTATGTTATGTTAGAAATCATACAATGGAAATGTAAAAATATGGAATGAATACATATTTGAGCCTAATTAGCCAGTATAGTACATGGAGTATTTTTTTGGTAGTTTAAAACATCTCACCATAGATATGTATGAAGAAAAAATATTTTATGATGATTATGATGATTTATGGACCAAAACAGTTTGGAAATTATATTTATGATTATACTTCACAAATAATTGATGATTTAAAACTTTATGGGTTAAAGGTTTTATAGTTTTTGATGGATACAGGAAAGAGTATTATCGTCTGCATTCTATGATAATTTTCACTACAAACAACTTTATTGCATATGGAAACATATATGGATATAGTGTTAAGAGACAAACATCATGACCAAATTATTATGAAAATAATTCATATTATCAATTTAAGAAATGAATAAATATCGTTTACATGGTCGGTTTAACATTTATATTAATTTATAATACTTATTATAGATTTAAAAAAGAATTTGATGGTTTAAAATAATATAATATTCCATAATAACCATTACCTATTTAAATATTATTATTATAGGTAGAAAAATATTTAAATCAAATTTTTAATGAAAGAAAGTTCTTTTCATCCAAATAATGTCTTGAAGAAGCAATCTATATTTTCAAAACAACCATATTAGATATTTTTAGATTTACAAAAGGACATTTAAATTATACATGTAGATAAAAACAACTGTGAATGTTTGATATGAAATTTTATTGATATAAAAGGAAAGAAAAATTATAGAATGAATGCTATATTGGACATTATATTAATGGAAAATGTTTTCAGGTAGCTCCCAAATTGAAATTATATAGAACATATATACCCATGGCTTGTCATAGGTTATGTAAGACTGAGAAAATAAATTTTTTTCAATGTCTACAATGTATTGAAGTACCATGTGGATATTTTATGAATGTGAATTTTTATTTTCATTGAAGGATTATAAATTATTTTTTATGAAATCATAGGACTATCTTGTATTTATATGAAAAATTTTACTGGTCGTACAGTGTGTTCTGTTTCCAACAGTTGTAAGAAAGAAAATCATTAGTTTATCTAATTTTTTCAAGTCTATTTGTAGATAAGTCACTGATAAAATTTGATAGATGTGTTGGATAACGAATCTACTCTTACTTTTTTCATCTAAAAATTTATTTCCCACCAACATTTTTTGATATAATAATACATCTGGTGATTCATCAAGTTCATGAATTTAGAATATGGGGCATATTTCTTTACATTAGATGTATTCTGTTGAAAGATATATGAAATTTTTGAATGGTTATGTTCAAAATTATTATCGAATAGGGGCCTGTATTATTCAAAAATATGTATCAAAATATATGATTAAGTTTGTTACTAATTAGATGCATATAGTGGAGCAGAAAGGTCGCCCTATATCTCTAAATTTGATAGTTTATAGTAAAGTTAGATAGATTCAGGTCTTAAAGGTAATGATTATTTCATGTGATTAAGTGATTCAGGAACTTTTATACATTTTGAACAAAGAAGATGAGGTTAAACCATATCTATTATCACATATTCAATAATTAATGGCAATATCGTAGAAATTAAATGAAAAGTGGTTGATTATTTTGTATAAAAAATTTTATTTCATTTTTTAATGAGAAATTTATCGTAAATATGTCAGCATTAGACAAATAAAAATTGTTGGAATGGGGAGGATATATTAATGTAATCACTTTTTATGGTTGGGATATTATTGTGTACACATTTTATAAAAAAAATAACTATGAAAAGGCTATTGTTAAAAATAATGGGGTAATAGTCATCACAGAAGCAGTGCATTTTTTAGTGAAAAAGATAAAAACCCAATTTCTCCATCAATGGAATATATTGGAATTCTTGGTGAAATATGGGAAATTTATTATACTAAATTTAAAAGTTTTAGTATTTAAGTGTAAATGGTTTGATATTATGAGTGGTGTGAAAAAATATCATTATTGGTTTACACTTCTATATTTGAAACGATTTGTCAATAGAGAGGAAAAATTTATTATGGTGACACAATAAAAAGAAAATATGTTATGTCATTGATCCATCTAATGAATTATGTTTGCCATTTTTTAATGGAAAATAATTCATTTTGGTGATGAGGATGAGGATAATGTTATGTATTTATATGAGTGCTACTCATATATTTCTCGATTTTCAAGTGATAAAAATGACTATAATGAAGATGTGGTCCATGTTTTATGAAATGATTACGTGGAATGGATATGCGAAAATACTAAATTACACTCTAACTTATTATGGTAAATATTTATATTTTATTTATTTTTTGATATTTACATCGGTAAATATTATTTTTTATAGTCATTAGATGTTCAATTATTTATATTTTATTTATTATAATATTTTTTATTTAAATTGTATATTCAATAGATTTGGTTTAACATGTTTTTCCTGAAGGATGATATGTACTTCATTGTGTTTTGGTTAAATATTTTAATATCATAATACATTTTTTTAACTGTTGTATTTAAATAGTTAAATTTTTCAATAATTTATGAACTATTGCTTATATATAATAGATTATCTTGCATAAATGTTTTTATGAATCATGAAATCGTTTTTATTTTTTAAAACATACATATGTTTGATTCAATTTTTTTACATAAATTTTTTTCATCATTTTTTTAAAATATTTAATTTTCTAATAATATGTTGGTATACAAAAAGTCATTACACATTCCTATTAGAATGACAAACATAGAAGCAGAAGAATAGTTAGTGAGTTAAATGTTTTAATTATAATACTAAATAATTGGAAACATATTTATTTAATTAAATCAAACTTGTAATTTACAAAAAAAATAGAGCTACTCATGAGCCTCCTACAAAATATTTATGTCGTTATTCTACTAAGAAGTCAATTTCTAGAGTTGGTAAATCTGGGATTACACCTTTACGAAAAAATTCACTTTCTCAAGGAGACCATATATTACATATTAATTTTGATGTAAATTACAACACAACCAATCCAAATGAAATGAACTTTACCTGTTATATTATCGTATAAATTCATTGGAAGATTAAAATTTTATGTCCTGATTGGAAGTCCATAGAAAAGATGAAAAAAGTGCATTTATGGGAGTCTGCAATGGTAATGTATCTCAATTAATTTTCATTTTTCTCATTTTTAAAACATTATATATTTTTTATGATTAATATTTAATTTATTCATTTATATATTACATTTATTTTTGGTGAAAAGAATGAAATTAAGAAAGGATTCATATCTTTAGCGGTGGTTTGATGGAGATATTTTAAAACAAAATTAATAGAAAATTATTTTTTTGAGAAGTTAAAGAATGAAAAATTACCCATGTATGATTTTTTAGAGTAAGATAAATGGAAAAAAATTGGCAGCTGATATAATGAATAATTTATAGTAGGATAATTATTTTATATTGTGAATTTTCATTTATATTACCAGATTACTTATTAATTTATTTTTTTATCAGGCCTCCAGTAGATCTTATCAAGAGTACCTGTTGTTGAATGTATACCCTTAAACTCCATCACATAGAGGGTATCATTTATTGGAGAAGAAATTTATTGTAGAAAATATTGATGCAATAAGAGCTCAAGCTAGTAGTGTTTTAGAAGAGATCTGGTTCTATAACAACCCAAAATTTTATCAATGAAATTTCCCTTCTTATAATTATTTTATATAATATAAATTACATAAAATCACATAGGAAACACAATAAAATTTCTATAAATGAACCAACAATAAATAATAGGTATTTATAGAAATTAAGAAACCAATACCGATAAAAGTGTTACATGACTGTTGGAATAGTAATACGACCATTAGAAATAGTGATTTGACCAAAATAATAGTATACCTCACCTATGAAAGCCTAAATAATATTTTGGTATCTTATAAATTAAAATATGATATATATATATATATATATATATATCTTAATATAAGTAAATAAAGGATTTAAAAACGATAAAAGTGTGAAAGTTTATTTACTAATTTATAAATAATATTATATTATCAAAGAAAATCCATCTTTACAAAATAGATTCGTAAATTAATACTTTTGTTTTTGATGATTGTACAATTATTATTTTGATACATTTATTTCTTTTTAAAAGTGTTATAAAACCACTTATAATATTAAAATTTGTATTTTTTAAGAAAATTATGACTTTAATTAAAAATGAAATCTATCCTATTTAAAAATTAGTTTTCATAAAAATGGGTCACATATATTAATTATATATATATATAATAGTCATTTTGTTTTTTGGTATTTTGTTAAAATAGATGTATTTTTTGTGAAAGTAAAATACAGTAATTTATGGTATTTAACAAATTATTAAATTTTTTAGTAAGGGATGATGTATGAATGAGGTAATCACCCATAAGTTTGATCTCACACACACTAGATACTATAATTAGTCCCCAAATTCAATACTATTGCTATTAATGATCCAAAATAATAAAAATATGAATAAAATTATAAAAAAATACCCCTATCTTCTTTTATAAATACCACTCCTCCCCATAAATTCTCCCCAAACCTCAATATACATGAAGATTTTCCAAATTCTGACCAATCCTCTTTACAAGTCTCTAACCTCACTTCTTAGATCATTTTATTTTAACAAAATATGAAACCCAAATTTCCCTAAGGATGTTCCATTGAGAATATGTTCCATACAAAAAATACTCTCTTGTTTCCTTTGAAATTTCTTTTAATTTATTATCCTTCCATAAACCCATATACAAAGTAACATGATAAATCTAGTATCATATATATACTATTATTAAATTATGATAATGATATATCCACAATCAATTCTCTTCTCTTCACCTTTTTTTATAAAAATGAAAAGATCTTCTGTGAGGTGATGATTCACCACCTTCATGGATAATGATTTTTAATTTTCTAATACCACCTTCAAATATGGACATAAAACCATCATAATTGGTATGCTAGACTATAAAATGTATATTATATCTTATTTATTACATTGGAACCAGTATATATTCATAACATTAATTTTAGAAAACGAGGTTGTCGTTGTCAGAAATTCACCAAAATAATCTAATGTTCATCAATAACATTTTATATAATAAATAATTCTTATTTCTATAAAAAATTGATATATGAAAACATTTAAAATTCTGGAGGGGAATCAACATCATTTTATTCTAATTCTTTATTTTTTTCTTCTATTTTTAAAAACTCCCAAAATTCAACTGAAGGGAACCAATCATAAAATCATGGAACCAACACCCTCAGGCTATGAAATTGATTCCTATAACCCATAAAAATGATATAAATAAAATTAATAAAATTATAATAAATCAAATACATGTAGAAGATGTTATAATTTAATAATTAATGGATCTAATTTTATCATCCAGAACATTAAGTGCATGTGAAGAACAGTTTTAGACATAAGGTAAGGGATTCTCTCTAAACACCCATTTTACTTCGAGTTATGCTTTCTCTCACTTTACCAAAGTTTAATTATTAATTAATTTTATTTAATATTTTTAAATTCAGCTTTTATGTTCAAAAAATATGGTCGTAACTCATTTCTTGTTTCTTTTAAATGGAAATACATGTTTTAAAATATTCCCTTCTTGATTCCTCCGTATAAGCAAGACTGATTAAAGGGAACGTCCCAAATTCAAACCCACTTTCATGTACACTACATATTCTTATTTAATCAACCAATATTTGTATAAAATAAATTTTTTTATCATGATAAAATATCTTAGTTAATTTTTGGTTTTATGCAAACAATTATGCATTTTTCTTCTTTAAATAATCTATTATATTTTCCCTTAAACCACTATAAAGTATCCAATTTCTAAAAGTTTCTTAAACACTCTTTTTACATGTTTTAACTTCATTTGGAAATCATTTATCATTACCCGTTCTTATTTTCCCCCTATTAATGTCCAATTATTATTTATATTCATTTTTTCTTGGACACATTTAAGATAATCCCATTCGTTATGCCTTATGACATGATTACAATACCAATTAATTTCTTTAGGTAACAATTATATTTACCCCTTGTGTTTGATTTTTCATGTGGAAAACATATTCAAGATCAGGTTATGATTTTTGTGCTAAGATAGATCTTCAATTCATTTAGTAACATTTTGTCTCACGATACGTCATGTTGGGATAGGGAGTAAACCTGATTCCTTTATGGTTTATTGTCTTCCATGTGAAATGGTCTTGGAATTTATCATAGACTCACACTTATGACATGTTATATTTTTCTTACACATTCCTATGATTACATGATCCCTTGTTCTAAATGTTATACTTCCTTATTTTTATTCATGTTATGTTCCTTTCTATTTCATCATGTTATGCCTTCTAACCCATGTGTTATGATTTATTCGTATTTTTATTCCCTTATTGGGATTTGTAGCTCATTACTTTTGATCATGTCTTCCCCAGGTTATCCTCTACATATATAACAACCAAAAGGAAGCTAGGAGATCGTTATAGATATTATGTATATATCTATATGTTATTATTATTTTTTCATTATTTCAAATTATGTATCTAATATTCCAAAGACACTAGACTTTATGATCCAAGGTTTTTATTTCATGTTTAATTATTATTAAATTAATATAATATTATTTGTAAAAGGATGGGGTTGTTTTAGTTATTATTAAATGACGGTCTTGTTATTTTTGGATACTAGGACTAGAGAACATAATTAATAACCCTATTTATAATTCTATCCCTATAGATAACTATGATTGAATCTTATTTAATAAAAATATAAAATATACTTTCAATTTACAGTTTTATCCTTATATGTTAAAAGTTTCATTTATATATGTTTCTTAGATAATTATTGAAGCCCTCTAATTTTGATTTATTTTTCATAGTGAATTTATGGAAAAAAGATCACACATTCCAATAATCAATATGAAAGAGAATGAGAAGATTTCCCAAATGAAATTCCGAATATGATGGGAATGATTGCTCGAAAATTAATGACAACACTTTCACAACTATCTCTAGTTATGAATAATAACATGAAAAGTATAGAAAGTCTTACTTCTCCAAAGAAAGATAATTTTGTGTTTAAATACTTCATATGGAATAGTTCTCACACCTTTATTGGATCTTTGGATCCCATCATCGTGGAACAATGGATTAACTCCATTAAGATGTTATTATATTCCTTAAATTCTCAGAAGAAGTGGAAGTCATACTGGTGGACTATCGTTTTGATGGGGAAATTCATAAATAATGGAAACTGATCAAAACTCCAATTTAAACAAGTACATTTACTCCATGTATTGGGATTCATTCAATAAAATATTTTTCAATACCTATTTTCCCCAAACACTCTTTCTTAAGATGAAAGGTATTTCTTCAGGGTGAATCAAATGGAGATAATTCAATCAGGGAGTACAAGGAAAACATTACAAGGATTTTATGTTGCACCTCCATATTTATTATGAAAAATGAATTAAATGAGGTATTATTCCTTATAGGACTAAAATCAAGCTTATGAAAAGAATTGGTGACTCGAGACATCAATAGTTTTGAGGAGATTTTTCATTATTCTATTTAGATTGAAATAGTTACTGGATACTCTCTGTGGTCTCATCGGTCTAGAGATAAAAAAAGAAAAATGGAGTTTATTATTGGAGGATCATCAGATAAATACCATGATGGAATGAAATCCTAAAACCCACATCTCAAAATTGTGGGAAGAAGAACAATGGGCATTGTCTAAGGTGAACCAAGAGATAATTCAAATTTAGAATAGAAGGGAATTAGGTTATTAGTTTTAATGAGATATAAAGAGTCAAGATAATGAGGAATAAAAAATTAAGGATTATATCAACACTAAAAATATAGTGTAGTGTTTCAACTGTAAGTAACATGGTCATTTTCTAATATAATTCCCAAATCCAAGGGTTTTCAGAGGAAATCACCAATAACAACCCCCATGGAAACAAGGAAGGGAATATATTATCACTACTATAATGGTGCAACCTAAAATTATTGTGGGGACATTTACAATTGTTATTCATTCAATAATATTAAACATACTATCTGATTCCAATTATTTACATTCTTTAATATCATGAAAGTTTATTAGAACTATTCAAACATCACCACAAACCATGTTGGTTGAGTTATTTGTGAGAACAAATAATGGGGAAATTATTGAATCTCTAGTATATAAATCTTCCTAGGATAATTGTTTTAGAAATGAACCTCCTTGAAAATATTGTCATGATTAATTTTGTAGAGTTTGATTATATATTAGGTATATAATACCTATCTCAATACAAATAAAACATCAACTATTGAGAAATGGATATCAATCTTAAAATCCCAAGGCATCCTCCAATTGTGTAAAAGGGTAGGGAGGAGAATGAATCTCATTTAGAATCATTATCTCAATTGTGGATATTATTTCCGTATGAGTAAGTATATATATCTAAAATGATTGAGACAAAAGGGATAATAAGGATATAAGACATGAACACTTCGGGAGATTACACTGATGTGTTCAATGAAGAATTTCATAGTCTTACTTTGGATTGAAAGGTTGAGTAATCAATTATACTTATTCCTAGATCTCTACCTATATCAAGGAAACCTTATATAATGGCCACTATTGAGTTGGAGGAACTGAAGAAGCAGTTACTATATAATCTTGACCATGCTTTTATATGAATGAGTGCTTCCCCATGGGGTGTGTCATTCATCTTCATCACAAAAAAGGATGCATCGATCTGCATATTCATTTATTATCATGATATCGAAAAAATCAAGATAAAGAACAAGTATCCCAAACCACATATAGATAATTACTCGATCAACTACATGGTGTGAGGTATATCTCTAATGTGGACCTTCGGTCAGGATATCACCAATTAAAGGTGATGAAGGAAGATATTCCAAATACAACCTTCTGAAAAATTTATGGACACTATGAGTTCATATTGATTCTCTTTGGACACACTAATACACTATAAATTTTTGTAGACTTAATGAATAGATTATTTTGATATTACCTCAATAAATTTTTGGTAGTATTTATGAATGATATTATAATATACTCTAAAAGCATGTATGACCATGAGGATCATCTGAATACTATGCTAAAAACATTTCCAAGGCATAAAAAATAAGAAAATTATTGAAAATGTGAGTTTTGAATGGTGGAAGTAATATTATTAGGGCATACTACCACCAATAAAGAAATGTTTGTGGATGCTTCAAAGACAAGGTCAATTGAAGAGTGTCATCGGATAATATCTTTAATGGAGATATAGAGTTTACTTAGTATAGTTGTGGATTTTCATAGACGTATGAGGAATATATCATGATTTTCAAACCCACTATCAAAGATGACTCATAAGTGAGAAAAGTTCTTCCAAAATATTTAATATGAAAACTGTTTCAAAGAGTTGAAAAAGAGGCTTATCACTACACTAGTACACACAAATCTAGTAAATGGGTAAATATTTATTGTATATAGTGATTATTCAAATAAATTATAAGGTATATACTAATGAAAACTGATGACGTGACATCATACACCTCATGCTAGTTGAAAGTTCATGAGAAAAACTATTATATACATGATATGGAGTTGGCCCTTGTGGTCTTCGCATTGAAAATATAGAGGAATTATACCTATGAGGAGAAGAGTGAAATATAAATTGATTATAATATCCTAAAATAAATATTTAACCAAAATGAGATTAATACGTGCCATTGAAAATGGATATAAATCATCTAGGATTATAACTTCTCAATCCACTACCATACTGGTAAGGAAAATAAAGTGGAATATGATCTAAGTATAAAGGATCCTTCAACATTATCAATGATGAGAACTAATAAGGATGCAATCTTATTAGATTTTCAAAGGATTCTTTAAAGACCCAGAAATTTCAAGGAAATTTTTTTCTTCATTTCATTGGAATTTTTTGAGTGCGCGATTTCAAACGGCACCTGATTCTGAGGCCCGGTGTGCCCGGAATAATTTTCTGAAGTCTTGTTAAGATTAAATTAACGCACGTAAGCAGTTTTACTGAAAAATTTTAATAACTCTTAAACGGTTACTCGGATCAGAAATTTGAGGGCACCGTTGTACTCAGGATGGCGGTTTTACCCTAGGCGCGACTTATGTTTAGTCGGCACGGGCCTCCTATGAGAAATCCCAAAAACGACTTAACCGTAAAGAAAATAATTTAATAAATTATTTTATTTTTCAAGTGCTTATAACTCACAAACGGTAGCTCGGATTAAAAATACGAGACAACCGCTTAACTCATGAGGTCATGGTTTATTTAAGAAGATACTAACATTGGCCAGCACGGGCCACCAGAAAACATTAGTTTTTGGCCATAAATAAAACAATTAAATGACAATTATTTTATTGTAAAATTTTTATCTTTTAAATGGTAACTGGGATTAAAAATATGAGAGTACTGTTGGATTCGTTGGGGCGTGTTTCACTTGGCAGAGCCTAGCCTTGACCGGTGCAGGTCGAGGGTGACTGATAATAATTTTCCGAACTTTTTTTCTGGTACGTTCAGTAAACGTACTTGTGGGTTTTCCTATATTTTGAACTGGTACTCGGAATTTATATCTGAGGGCACCAATGAACTCACAGCACCTGTAATTCCTTAAGGAGATCTTTACCATAGTTGATTTTTAAGCTGGTTGAGAATTAATTTTTGGGGAAATAGTTTAAAATAAATAAAATTGGTGTGTAAAATTTTATTTATATCTGAGGTGGTTAAATTCAACAAAGGGGAGTTAAGGGTGGGACCACAACCACCTAACTACCCTTGTGTGGATATTTAGAAGATGGGACCCACTCGAGCCCCATCCTTTCATCTCCCCATAACCACTCTTAAACCCCCTTTTTAATTAATTTTTGAACTCCTCAACTCCCCTCATTTATTGGAGTAGAACCTCTCCAACTTCTACCCAATTAAAATTTCCAAAACTTATAATTAATTTATGTTGTTTGAATTTTGAGTGGATTGGGTGAATAAAATAAGAGCTTAGCTATTGTTTTATTTTGGATTTGTAGTGTTGGAACTTTGGGGAGCTCTTGAGAAATAGAGAAGGAAGTGTTATTCTTCGATGAAGAACGCCTCCGACGAAGAACGACTCGCCTTCCTTTCTCTTCTCCACCACACGGTTCTTCACAACGCCATTTGTCGCGACGTTCGTCTTCCGCGGATTGACGATGTGCGACATCTTTTAGAGGTAGGGGATTTTTGTATATTTATATGTAGGACTTGTCAATTGTTTTTTTGAAATCATATGATTAAATGTTTGATCATTAATTCTTATCTACCTTTGTTTCGCGATTATTGTTTTTCACATGAGCCGTAATTTATTAATTATGATTATAGCTTTCCAATCATCGTTTAAATTACAATGAATGTTGACCAATCCAAGCACGGCTGCATTCGTTTCCTAAATTTTGTTATTGGTGATTTTATCCACCAATCATCACCCAAATAATAATTTGGTGCACAAATGATTTCAACGGACAACTGTAATGCACAATTGATTCTTGGAGCAACGGCATGAGCAAGCCGCAATGGGTGGTTCTAGGTGAGGAGGCGTGTGATGAGATAGCGAGGGTCATCCAGGACTTGCGACGGACGACCGCAAGTTAGCGGTATGTGTGGCGGCATGTCGAAGGGGTGTGCAGCGGAAATTGAATGGCGGTGCGGCAGAGGTGCAGGCGGCGGTGCTAGCTGGAGACGGTGGTGGCGGTTCTGGGCATGCGGATGAAGGACAAATGCTATGGTCTGCAGGAGGCACTAGTTGGGGATTATGAGATTGGAAAGAGACGTTGAAATGAGGAAATAATAATAAAAATTAAGGAATGGAGGGGAAAAGAGGCATGCGACCCACTAGGTTTGTGCGTGAAGTCTCATGAGAGGTTTTGTTTAAAAAAATTGATAATAATAATATAATTATATTATTATTAGTTTTGGTGGTTAAAACCATAATCTGTGTGTAATTTTTTCGTGCGATCTCAGTTTCACGAACTTTCAGCGGCTGTGCGACCCTTACTTCGAGACGGAAATTATGAGTCCAATATTGAGTGTATTTTTTCGGGTTTTAGGATCAGGTACCCGAAACGCTCGTGAATTAATAGATTTAATATTATTATTAAATCTTCAAATTTTCATAACTCATGCGTGCGACGTCCGATTGGATCATCGTTAGTGGCGATGTAATTCCGTCATTAATACGGTCGATTCAATTCTAATATTGGATACTAAATTCTGGTTCATGACTCGGGTCCATGAAAGACCGAATAATAATATTATTATTATTACAGGATATTGTATCGGACATATCTCTCTCATACGGTGTCAGAATGACGAACCGTCTGCAATGTTACGACCATAGAATTATGACAGATGTTTCAAGACGAATTTTGGATATTTAAGTCGATGTTGAGCCATGGGACCCAAAAGGCCCGGTTCGCGCATGATGCGGTGAAATGCAACTTTTTCACAGGCTATCCGTTTTGGACCAATGGGTAGTCCATCTCGTGTGTTTTTCCGTATGGATCATAATGGTGTGACCGGTTTGGTTAACCGGTGTCTTTTGAAGTACGACTGGGTAGGATCAAACATGAATCCAACCGGGCCCTCGGATCTGAAACGCTTATAACATGAGCTCCGGACGTCTGATTGACGTGTCGTCGACATTGTTGGATTCCTCTTGATGAGATGGAACTTTTGGAATACTTCGCCTGAGGTTTTCACGTTATTGGAATATGTCCGGGTTAGATTGTACCTGAAATCCAATCGGGCCCCTGGAACGGAAAAGCTGATAACTTTTAGACTGGACGTCTGTTTGACGAACCGTCAACGGCGTTGGTGATCTTGTTGAGAAACGATCCCTATGAGTATACCCTATGAGTGTTCGGGGTACAGTTGAGATACATCCGGGTTGGTTCGCACACGAAACCAATCGGGCCACTATAACGAAAAGGCTAATAACTCATATACCGGGTGTCCGATTTACGCGTCGTCTATTGAGTTGAGACCCCTATGACAAGGCTGACCTTTGAGATACTTATTCATGGGACATTGTGATACTCGTAGTATTGACCTACAGCTCGTGGAGTGGACCCTCTCAGAGATGAGCGTTCGGAGTACAGAGACCGTGTAGCCGGCTGAGACCTGATGACTTCTTAACCGACTCGACTTGGAGTGACTCGACTATCCCAGTGGATGGAGCACTAATTTGTTGGGTGTAGACCCATGGACGATGGAGAACTACCTGCGTGATAGTGCAGACCCAGGGAACTCGTCCGGAGAGTACCTCTGCTGGCTATTAGGGGGTGTGCACTACTGTGTTTGGGTGGCATACCCCGGCGGGAAGCACTACTGTGTTTGGGTGGCTAACCCGCGGTACTCAACAGGAGGAGTACCTCAGCAGTCTTAGGATAGTGAGCAGTACCTCAGAGTCATGACAGGACCACTATACACTCCAGAGACGAGACTCTTCAGCAGTTATAGTTTTGATAATGAAAATCCTTGTTTGATCTGATTCCATGACCATTATGTTTACCTCATGATTCAGATGGGTCACTTGATAACTTAGGTATATGTATGGGCATATACCTGGGTAGTGGTAATCCGTTGATTTCATAATCTTTGTGTTTCCTCATTATTGAGATGGGATACTTGATAACATTGGTATATGTATGGGCATATACCTAGGTAGAGGTTATCTGTTGAGATGTTCTTTGTAGTTATCCTTGTTAAATTTAGGGAGACCGTAAGGGTCTTGGGGTCCCTACTAAGTATCGTTATACTCACCCCTGCACGGGCTATGCCCGCAACTCGTTGTGCTGGTTGCAGACGATGGGTAGCGCAGATAGACGCCGAGTGTTCAAGGACTAGATGGTACCCGGAGGTGGACCTCACGAAGATACATTATCTGGTGGTGGATTTCACGACGAGATGACACTAGAAGGAGGTTGACGGGCGAGAGCGTTGTAGAGGCTATCTTTACATACCCTTCATGTAGGATCCGTGGTGGACGATCTAGGAGCTGCACTATCTGTACCTACCCTTTAGGTAGGATCCTTGGTGGACGATCCAAGAGCTGCTTTTCACCTTTCTTTTGTTTTATCTTTTTCCTTGTACTTTATAGTTGGGCTTGTATTTCCACCCCCTTTAATTTCAGCACATCTTGTTTTAGTTTTACATAGTGTTGTACTTCCTCTTGTACTCTATGGTGGTTTGTTTACTAATATAAAGAAAATTCCTTCCCAGTTATCAGGATTTATGCCTTTGGTGCTAGTCTCCATCCCCTAGCCTATGGAAGGCGGGCTTGGGGTAGTCACAGCACGAGCCCCGAGGTTGGTTCGTGAAAAATTGGTATCAGAGGAGTCGGTTCTTCCGTAGGAATTATAACTCTGATGTTTTCTTTTCTGTGAAGCAATAGTGTTAAGGGTACCGAGTGGGGTCTTCAGTTCAGGGAGTCCAGTGTTGGTACGGCGGCTGACATATCCGTACACCAGGACCCTGACGACTGATTTCCGACTTTGTGGAAAAAAACGCTGATTGCGTGTGTGTTTCCAAAAGTTGTAAAGTCAGATCAAACCAGGTCAGCTCACCAGGTATAAGACGTTGACCGTGTCGCATCTGTTCAGGACGTCTCCATGTAGATAGTTAGTTGGAGTTTCGAGAGAGTACTCGATGACGGCTCACCGAGCGATGAGGCCTTGGTGTAGGGCCCTTTTTACTATGTTGGCACCCTCAGGTGGTGTACCAACAACACCTTTACCTGTTGGGCAGCAGATGCCAACAACTATACTATCAAACTATGCACACTGGCAGAGCGCGTTTCATGAGTTCCAGTAGTAGAGGCCTCTAAGGTTACGAGGCGAGACAAATTCACAAACAGAAGAGCACTGGCTGGAGGCGATTGCTAGAGTTTTCCGCCTAGCTGAGACATCATTAGAGTGGATGGTGGACTTGTCTACTAGTGTTTTCCAGTGAATGACCATGAGGATCGTCCGCATAGTGATGAGGCTTCAGTACGTGGACCGATGCCTCAGATAGTGCCTTTGGGTAGTGTGTCAGCTATACATCACTAACTGTTGGTCAATAGTTACAACCGTCAGTACCGGTAGGTGACACAAGTAATCTTAGTGCCTTACATGTGTTCTAACATCATATACCCTCAGGTTCAGAGCGATCCTGACTCATAGGCGGGTGAGGACTGGCTTGAGGAGGTGGCTGAGAGTTTTTAGAGCTTATACAGCTCTGGCAGGATGGCATGTCGGTAGCTGAGTATTCATCGAGGCGTACCGATCGTTCCTGGTACTTGATGACTATGATAAGATAAGCTCTTTAGAGCTCAGACCTCAGAGCTAGAGAAGACCGTTGTGGTTGAATGTTCTTAGCTGAACAGATACAGCTAGAGAATGTTAGCAGTAGAAGAGCATGGAATTGGTGCCAGTCTCAAAGACATGGGTGTGTAAAATGTTTCAAGAAGAGGAAGTGTTAATGAGAGATGAATCTGCAGAGTAGTAGATGTGGAAGCAGGGCTAAGATTGCAGCATGAGGTGGGGTACATTTCGACATATTACAACCACCCACCTTTGTAGTCCCCGCCAGGCTCAGGTAGCTGGAGGGCAGGGCAAAAGAGTCGATGCATGCAGTCAAGGAGTGCGACCGAAATGTCTCTAAGGATGATTCGAAGTGCGGACTTTGTCTTCTACTTGTTGTTGTAGCCACAGACATCGATACGAATCGTCCCTACCTTCCATGAATCTAGTCCCAGACCTAGAGTTTCCAATTAAGCCGTTGACTTGACCCTCACGTCTGGAGATACCTTTGGGAGGAGACTCGATAGTCACACTTACGCCGACGGTGTGATCTGACCCTTGAGGCGAGAGTCTCGGTTGGGACCTCTTGGTGGAAGAGTCGAGGCCTTACGACGTTAGTTTGAGTATGGATTGGGCAATCACTGCTCATACTCAAATTGACAATATTCGGAAAAAAGGTAGTGGTTTACTTACAACGATGGGATGGGTTTTTCTTGGTTGGTGAAACGGAAACCCCAGGTAGCATAGGAACCTCCAGGAGTGCAAATGGGAGCGGAAGGCTCAGATGTGTGCTCAGTACAACTTTTGTTTCCCGAATTTGTGTTATAGCTTTACGGGGACGTAAAGCCCTGAGGTGGGAGTAATGTAATGACCCGGAAATTTCAAGGAATTGTTTTTTCATTTCTTTGTAATTTTGTGAGTGCGCGGTTTCAGACGGAACCTGATTCCGAGGCCCGGTGTGCCCGGAATAAATTTTTTAAGTCTTGTTAAGATTAAATTAAAGCGCGTAAGCAGTTTTACTGAAAAAGTGTAATAACTCTTAAACGATTACTCCGATCAGAAATATGAGGGCACCATTGTGCCCAGGATGGCGGGTTTACCCTAGGCGCGACTTCAGTTTAGTCGGTGCGGGCCTCCTATGAGAAATCCCAAAAATTACTTAACTGTAAATAAAATTATTTTATAAATTATTTTATTTTTCAAATTCTTATAACTCACAAATGGTAGCTCAGATAAAAAATCTGAGACAACCGCTGAACTCATGAGGGCATTTTTTATTTTAGCAAATACTAACTTTGGCCGGCGCGGGCCACTATAAAAAGTTAGTTTTTGCCTGCAAATAAAATAATTAAATGACAATTATTTTATTGTAAAATTCATATCTTTTAAACAGTATCTCAGATTAAATATCCGAGAGTACCGTTGGAGTCGTTGGGGTGTGTTTCACTTAGGCAGAACATGTCCTTGACAGGCACGGCTCGAGGGTGACTAATAATAATTTTCCGAACTTTTTTTCGGGTACGTTCAGTAAACGTACGTGTGGGTTTTTCTATCTTTTGAACCTGTACTCAGGATTAAAATATGAGGGCACCGATGAACTCGCAGCACTATTAATTTCTTAAGGGTATCTTTACCACAGTTGCGTTTTAAGCAGGTTGAGAATTAGTTTTTGGGGAATTAGTTTATAATAAATAAAATTGGTGTGTACAATTTTATTTATATCTGAGGTGGTTAAATTCTACAAAGGGGAGTTAAGGGTGGGACCACAACCACCTAACTACCCTTGTGTGGATATTTAGAAGGTGGGTACCACACGAGCCCCAACCTTTCATCTCCCCATAACCACTCTTAACCCCCCCAAACCCCCTTTTTAATTAATTTGTTAACTCCTCAACTCCCCTCATTTATTGGAGTGGAGCCTCTCCAAATTCTACCCAATTAAAATTTCCAAAACTTATAATTAATTTAAGTTGTTTGAATTTTGAGTAGATTGGGTGAATAAAATAATATCTTAGCTATTATTTTATTTTTGATTTGTAGTGTTGGAACTTTGGGGAGCTCTTGAGAAATAGAGAAGGAAGTGTTCTTCTTTGACGAAGAATGCCTCCGACGAAGAACGACACGCCTTCCTTTCTCTTCTCCACCACGCCATTCTTCGCAACAACATCTACTGCGACGTTCGTCTTCTGCGGATCGATGACGTGCGACATCTTTCGGAGGTAGGGTATTTTTGTATATTTATATGTAGGACTTGTCAATTGTGGTTTTGACCTCATCTGATTAAATTTTTGGTCATTAATTCTTATCTACCTTTGATTCACGATTATTGTTTTTCACACGTGCCGTAATTTATTAATTATGATTATAGCTTTCCAATCATCGTTTAAATGACTATGATTCTTGACCAATCCAAGCACGGCTGTGTTCGTTTCCTAAATTTTTTTATTGGTGATTTTATCCTTCAATCAACTCCAAAATAATAATTTGGTGCGCAAATGATTTCCATGGACAACTGTAATGCACAATTGATTCCTGGAGCAACGACAAGAGCAATCCGCAATGGGTGGTTCTAGGTGCGGAGGCGCGTGATGAGGATAGCAAGGGTCGGCTGGGACTTGCGACAGACGACCACAAGTTAGTGGTTTGCGCGGCGGCATGTTGAAGGGGCGTGCAGCGGAAAGTGTATGGCGGTGCGGCGGAGGTGCAGGCGGCGGTGCTAGCCGGAGACGGTGGTGGCGGTTCTGGGCATGCAGATGAAGGAAGAATTCTAGGGTCTACAAGAGGTGCTAATTGGAAAAGATGAGATTGGAAAGAGAAGTTCAAATGAGGAAATAATGAAAATAATAATAATAAAGGAATGGAGGGGGAAATAGGCATGCGACCCGCTTGGTTTGTGCGTGAAGTCCCATGAGAGGTTTTGTTTAAAAAAAGTGATAATAATAATATAATAATATTATTATTAGTTTTGGTGGTTCAAACCATAATTTGTGTGTAACTTTTTCGTGCGATCTCGGTTTCACGAACTGTCAGCAGCTGTGCGACCCTTAATTCAAGACGGAAATTATGAGTCCAATATTGATTGTATTTTTTCAGGTTTTAGGATCAGGTACCTGAAACGCTCGTGAATTAATAGATTTTATATTATTATTAAATATTCAAACTGTCATAACTCATGCGTGTGATGTCCGATTGGATTTCCGTTAGTGGCGATGTAATTTTGTCATTAATACGGTCGATTAATGTCTAATGTTGGATACTAAATTATTGTTCATGGCTCGGGTCCACGAAACACCGAATAATATTATTATTATTATTACGGGTTCTTGTATCATACATATCTCTCTCATATGGTTTCATAATGATGAAACATATGTGACGTTGCGACCCTAGAATTACGACGGATGTTTCAAGACTAATTTTGGATATTAAGTTGAGGCTTAGGCGCGGGGCCCAAGAGGCCCGGTTCGCGCATGATGCGGTGAAATGAAACTTTTTAAATGGATATTCATTTTGGACCAATGGGTTGTCCATCTCGTGTGTTTTCCTTTATGGATCGTAATGGTGTGACCAGTTTGGTTAACCAGTGTCATTTGAAGTACGACTGGGTTGGTTTGAACATGAATCCAATCGGGCCCTCGGAGCAGAAACGCTTATAACATGAGCTTCGGACGTCCAATTGATGTGCCATTAACTTGGTTAGATTCCTCTTGATGAGACGGAACTTTTGGTATACTTTTCCTAATGTTTGGATGCTGTTGGAATATGGCCGGGTTGGATTGTTCCCGAATTCCAACAGGGCCCCTGGAACGGAAAAGCTGATAACTTTCAGACTGGACGTCCGTTTTTTGAACCGTCAGTGGCATAGGTGATCTTGTTGAGAAACACTCCCTATGAGTATACCCTATGAGAGTTAGGGGTATAGTTGAGATACGACCGGCTTGGTTCGCACACGAAACCAACAGGGCCCCTGGAACGAAAAAGCTAATAACTCACAGACCGGGTGTCTGATTGACGCGTCGTCTGTTGCGTTGAGACCCCTATGACGAGGCAGACCTTTGAGATACTTCTTCGTGGGAATTTGTGATACTTTTAGTACCGACCGACAGCTCATGGTGTGGACCCTCCCAGAGATGAGCATTCGGAGTACGGAGACCGTGTAGCTGGCTGAGACCTGACGACTGCTTGACCGACTCGACTTGGTGTGAGTCGACTAGACCAGTGGACGGAGCACTACTTTGTCAGGTGCAGACCCATGGCAGACGGAGCACTACCTATGTGACAGTTCATACGTGCGGTACTCGTCCGGAGAGTACCTCTGTAGGCTATTAAGGGGTGTGCACTACTGTGTTTGGGTGGCATACCCCGGCGGGAAGCACTACTGTGTTTGGGTGGCTGGCCCGCGGTACTCGACAGGAGGAGTACCTCAGCAGTCTTAGTTTAGTGAGCAGTACCTCAGAGTCGTGAAAGGACCACTGTACACTCCAGATACGAGACTCTTCAACAGTTACAGTTTCGATAATGAAAATCCTGGTTTGAGCTGAGTCTATGACATTTATGATATCCTCATGATTGAGATGGGTCACTTGATAACTTAGGTATATGTATGGGCATATACCTGGGTAGTGGTTATCCGTTGATTTCATAATATTTGTGTGTCCTCATGATTGATATGGGATACTTGATAACGTTGGTATATGTATGGGCATATACCTAGGTAAAGGTTATCTTTTGAGATCTTCTTTGTGGTTATCCTTGTTGGATTTAGTGAGACCTTGAGGGTCTCGAGGTCCCTACTAAGTATCGTTATACTCACCCCTGCATGGGATATGCTCGCTCCTCATTGTGTTGGTTGTAGACGATGGGCAGTGCAGACAGAGGCCGAGTGTTCGAGGACTGGACGGTAACCGGAGGTGGACCTCACGACGAGACAGTATCTGGTGGTGGACTTCACGATGAGACGACACTCGAAGCAGGTTGACGGATGAGAGCGTTGTGGAGGCTATCTTTACCAACCCTTTAGGTAGGATCCGTGGGGGACGATCTAGGAGGTGCGCTATCTGTACCTACCCTTCAGGTAGGATCCTTGGTGGACAGTCCATGATCTGTTTGTAACCTTTCAGTTGTTTTATCTTTTTCCTTGTACTTTACAGTTGGGCTTGTATTTCCGGCCCCTTTACTTTCAGCATAGATTTTTTCAGTGTTACTTAGTGTTTTACTTCCTCTTGTACTCTGTGGTGTTTTTTTACTTATATAAAGTCAATGCCTTCCCAGTTATCTGATTTACGCCTTTGGTGCTAGTTTCCATCCCCTCGCCTATGGAAGGCGGGCTTGGGGTAGTCAAGGCACAAGCCCTGATGTCTTGTGGTGACAGATGCTCATGGTAATCATTAAGGAAGGAACATCAACAATACATTCTCAAATGATTTCTCAAATATCCATTATTGAAAAAATAATGTTTGATCAAAGAAGTGATGTGTAAATTTAGGAATAAGTTGAGTATATAAGAAATGGTAAATCCTATAAGTTGAAAATTAATGAGGAATTGGTCATAATATTTGTTTCAGGACACTTTGTACCTTCCAATACCTAGATAATAAAAAGATATTTTTAATGATGCACATAGCTCAACCTTCTCTATCCACCCAGTGTGATAAAAGATGTATTTTGATCTCTAAGAGAACTATTTGTGGGAAAATATGAAT
Organism: Viscum album; assembly: GCA_963277665.1. NCBI lineage: Eukaryota > Viridiplantae > Streptophyta > Magnoliopsida > Santalales > Viscaceae > Viscum > Viscum album. Next base: position 723,460,301 of record OY728119.1, read on the forward strand.
AAGGAGATCGTTGAATATACATAAAAGTTTCTAGTATTCCAGTAAGTGAAGGTTGAAAGAAAAAATTCTAAGGGGATGATGAAACCATTACCCATACCAACATGGAATTAGGAAAACATCGCCCTGGGCTTTATCACAACACATTAAAATAAATCAATAGGAAACAATTATATATGAGTTGTTATGGATCGTATTGTAAATATATCTCACTTTATTATAATTCAATTGGACATCCCACTATATCAACTTGCGTTGATATACATTAGTGATCTGGTAAATATTTATGAAGTATCATTATCGATTATATTCTATCAGGATCCGAGATTCAACTCTCAGTTCTAGAAAAGCCTCCAATAATCTCTAAACATCGAGATAAACAAAATTATAGACTATCATCATCAAACTAATATCTATTAAAAGTTGAATATTCATACAATGGAAAACAATTGCAGTGAATTTTATATGGACATGAAGGGAGGATGGGAAAAACATCTACATATGGTCGAGTTCCCCTAAAATAACAGTTTCCACTTGATTATACAAATGGATCCATATGAATACCTTTATGGAAAAAAATGTAGAACATTGGCATGATGTGATGAATTCAGTGAACAATTGATTTTCTGAGCTGAAATAGTCAAAGAAAACTGTGAAAACCATTCAGTATCATATCTGGGCTACCCAAATCCGATAGAATATCTATGAAAATAATCACATATGTGACTTGGGGTTTAAGGTTGGAGGCATATAATTCCGACACATATATCTATGGAAGTGGATCATTTAATTTTGGAAAAAATATAAGCTCAGTCCCAGGAACATCGACCCATTATAGATTCTTGATCATGTTGGAGTTTTGGCCTATTGACTATCACTTCTAACAACCATGTTTCAAGTAAATGATGTATTCTACAAATCCATATTAAAGAAGTTCATACTGAAAACATCACGTGTACAAAATACATAGGTGGTACATTTATAAAATGATCTACCATATGAGGAGAATCCACTAAAGATCTTAGACAATAGAGATAATGTTTTACACAACAAGACTACTAACCAAGTCAAAGTACTATGGTTGAAAGATATGCGTGGAGATTCAATATCTAACCAGAGAAGGTATTGAAGGAGAATTAACCTCATCTATTTTAAACATAGATTGTAAAATTAAATTTTGAGGATAAAATTTCATTAGGGGGGATAATGTAAAATCCCAAAATTTTAATATTGAAATTTAACTTTTTATAGTCATTTTATATTGTATCAATCATATAAAATCTCATAGAAAATAGAATACAAGCATTATAAATGATTTATGAAATAAATAAGTGGTATTTATTGAAATTAATGAACATATACTAATGGAATAGTTACTTGACCATTGGAATAGTAATATGACCATTATGAATAGTAATCTGGCCAATAGAATAGTAACATCACCTATAAAAGAATAAATAAAATTTTGGTATCTTATAAATGAAAATATAATATATTTCTATATTGATATAAGTAAATAATTGTTTTTAAAAAGATAAAAGATTAAATCTTAATCTATAATTTGAAAATTAATATAATTTTTTATATGATAATTCTTTTTCAGAAAAATATATCCACAAATAAATATATTTTTTTCTTATGATTATAGGATAATTTTTTGTGACCTTAATAAATTTTTCAAAGTGTAATAAAACTTGTTAAAATATTAAAAATGTGTTATTTATAAAAAATTATTTTATTTAAAAATAAAATTTCTCATATTTATAAAATTATTTTCATAAAATAGCTTTTATTTTTAAATTCTACATATTGAAAATTGGTGGGAGTGAATTTTTTGGAATTTTTCTAAAATAGTTGAATTTTTGAATAGTGAAATTATGTAATTTACAGTATTTAACAAATACTTGAATTATTGAGTCATAGATGATATATAAATTAGGTGAGAACCAATGAGTTCTAATAAAAATGAACTATTTACTATAATTTATCATAACAATAAACACTATTTCTTTTCATTATCCAAAATAATAAATAAATGAACAAAATATTCCAAAAACACCCCTCTCATCCCCTATAACCACCCCCCCTTCTATTGACACCACCAAACCCTTGAATATTTCCAAAATTATGCCAAAAAATCACACCAATTTCTACCCCATTCCCAAGATCCTTTGGCCTCAACAAAATAAGAACACAAATTTTCACTTAGGAGGTTCGCAAGGAGAATAAGTTTAAGTGGTAAAATTATCTTTCGTTTTCTATTTATTTTTTTTCTATTCTTATCCTTCCTTCAACCCCATTTAATATGTAACAAGATAAATCATGCATCATATATATATATATATATTTTTATTTTATTTTATTTTTTCAATTCTATATCCATCATATATTCTTTTATCTTCCCATTCTATTCTAAAAATGAAAACATTGTTTGTGAGGTGTCGATTCACCGTCTTTATGGATGATAAATTTTAATGTTCTAATATCACTTTCAAGGCTAGTCGTAAAACCATAATAATGGTTAAACCATATTTTGAAATTTATATTATAATTTATTTAATTTCTTGTAACTAGTATATTTTAATGATATTATATAATAAAACAAAACTAGTTCATGATGGTCAAAAATTCACCAAAATAAACAGGCATTCATCATTAAAATTTTAACTGATGAATTATTCTAATTTTTTTAAATAAAATGACATATGAAAACAATTAAAATTATATAGGAATATAAATGTCATATAATTCAACTTATAATTTTTTCTTCAATTTTAAAAGAACTACCGTAATCATACTCAAGGGAACCTGTCATAAAATCAGGAAACAAACACTCCTTAAATGAGGAAATTGAGTCATATAAACCATAACAAATTCCATAAATAAACATAAAAATATAATAAAAAATCAAAAACATATAAAAAAGGTTATTAATTAATTAATAAATTAATATAATTGTATTATTCATGACTTTATGTGAAAGTGCATAATAATTTTGAACATAAGGTAAGGAATTCTCTCATAAAACCCATTTTTTCTCTGGGTTTTTCTTTCGCTTTCTTTACCCCAATGTAATTCATAACTATAATTATTTAATCCTCCTAATTTATTTTTTTATGTTCCAAAAATATGATCTAGGATCAATTAGTATCTCTTTTATAGGGATATATAAGTTTTATAAGGTTCCATTTTTAGTTCCTCCCGTTAAGAAAACCCTAATAAAGGGAACTTATAGAATTATTACCCATTTTCAAGCACACTACATAATCTGTTTTAAGTGGAACTTATTTTTTAAAAATAAAACAATTAATTTTTAATAACAATCTTAGTTCATTTTATTATTTATTAAAAAAATTCTCTTTTTTCGGATTAAAATAAACTTTTATTATTTTCCCTTAAATCATATTGAATTAGGTCATTTCTAAAAGTTTCTTAAACACTATTTTACATGTTTTAACTTTAATGGGACATAACATATCATTATATATGAATATATTCCCATTCCACAATATGTAATAACACTAATATAATTATAAACTAATATTCATTATAATTTCATTAATTATGAACACATATTATTTTAAAGGTCATTGGTTTTTAGCTATATTCTTCTCAAATAAACATACATTATATTGGTTTTTCTCTTTATTTGGCCATGTTTGAAATAAAATTATCAACTTATTAGAAAATTTGGTATTATTTTTTATAAGTTCTTTATTTTAATTTCTAATTATTTGTACATTTTTTCTTAGCTGATATATTTTTTTAATTTTAGGTCATGGAAAAAGTTTAACAAATATCAGTTGTCAATAAAGTAGCCAAATCTAATCAATTATTTGGAGGTGAAGGTAAAAAAATTTATATTTGATACAATTGGGTTATATATATTTATATATATCAATTTTTATTTTCAATTTAATGTTATAAAGACCGAGTGTCATCATCAAAAATGATGTTCGCAATATGTTTATTATGTATTAAGATTCATGTGTGAGATAATCATAATTGGGGGAATGAATGAATTTGATAAGGATAGTTATTTTAGTTATTTTAGTTTTTATATCAAAATAATATAATTTTTAATCCTATAACATTCATTTTGTAATGGCCCAGTCCTCTTCGGTCCATTCCTTTGTGAAATATAGTGTTGGAGGTGTGTTGGGAGGTCCAGGTGCCTTGGGGGTGTGTTTGGGTGGACCTTTAATGAGAGCTAAAGGGAAATAGCTTTGGCAGGGTTAGCACATGGTTTGGCTAAACCGTGCGGCCAAACCGTGCAAGGTTGGTGTTGGAGGCAGTGGCTAATGCACAGTTTGGCAAATCGTGCAGACTAACCGTGCGAGGAGTGTTTGGGGAGGCAGAAGCTAACACATGGTTAGCGCACATTTTGCTAAACCGTGAGGAATAACCGTGCGAGCACTTAATGTTAGATCCTAAAATTGTATATCTGAACTCTTTTGCCTCTAAATAGTTCATTTAAGCCCCTGAGCAACCATACCTCGGGATTACCCTTCCTTGGAGGTAGAAGAACCTCTCCCTAGATTTTTGGAGGCGACTTAGAGGCTTTTCGTTGTGAATCGAAGCCGGTTCTGGAGGTATGTGATCGTTCTTGCTTGTTTTCTTAGATCTATTCCTCCTCCTCTCTCGGTTTCTTAGATCTACGCTCGTTATGGATAGATCTAAGCGTGTGAATGTCGAATATGAAGAGATTTGGTCTTGGTTGTGTTAGGTGAGGATATCTAAAGAAGATTCGTGGAGAATCGACCCAGTTTCTTGAGTGTTCTTCAACCATCGTGGTTTCGTCATAAACCATTGAGGTAGGGATCTTACCTTCGTCTCTCTAATTTGTGCATCATGCGCGATGGGTGACCTCTTGCTTCCACGAGACATAGTTGAACAAGTTTAATGAAGATAATAACTGGCTTAAAGAATGGGGATGGGTAAAGTTGTTATGTTTATCATTGTTTATCCTATTATTTTGTTGTGAATTGAATAAGCTTATGCCTACTAAAAATCATGGTCATTGGGGGACTATTCTTGTGAAATTAAATATTTCCCTATCTTTCTAGACCATTTTGTGGATGAAAACATTGTGTAATATAGAAAGTGGTTAATCACGTAAAGTTGGCTGATTAAATGAATATCTGGAACCCTTGTGTGATCACCCCGGTTGAACAAAATGGAATAATGAACATGTGGGTGTTGGTTTGGTTACGTGGAGTGTGAAATTGGGGGTGAATCCTAGGTTATTACAAATAGGATGGGTAGCGGGGCTTTGGTAAATGATATTAAAGGTGCAATGATGTGGCACGATCCTTGTTTTGTGATACGGTTATGAAAATGTGGCTATAGTGGAAGTAGGGATACAATAATGGGTTGTGATATTAAAATAAGGTGGAAAGTTGATAATTGAACTATGGGTAATGGTAATGAATTAAAAGTGGGAACAATCAATGAGGATTGATTGATGATAAGAAGGTTGATTTTGGGATTCTTGTGTTCTATCTAACTTGATTTGTGGTTGGCCGAGTTTTGTTCTACGAAACCCTTGATCTAGTTTGATAAATGCCCAGTAGTTAAGGTACTAATAAACAAATACTATTTAAATATGTAAACCTAAATGGGTTTGGGTTTGGTTGTTATATGCATGCTTTGTAGTAGCAGTGTCGAGGCACATGCTCAGTTTCTCTGTTTAGAAGCCATAGTTTGGGTTGTGTGTTTGGAATACATATATGTAAATGTATCTTTGGGTTTTGTCGCACCCCACCCATGTTGATCACTTAGTTCTGAACACTCCCATTTCATGGGAGAGGATGTTTTCCCCTTAGTTACTAGCTCCTTCATGCTCCTACTTCAATAGGTTGTGATGGCTTAAGGTGACCTTACAGCCAAAAATCTTCGGGTAGGTATCAATTGGTGTGATTCTTAGCCCAAGACTCTTCGGGCAGGATTTTTTTCCCTAGAATATTTGGGATGAGGCCCAGGTAGTGTGTTCGGGTGGGGATCTGGTTGTGGTTTGAGAGGCACAGGTGTGTGCGGGCGAGATATGTGGTTTGTGAGGCCCAGGTGTGTGTGGGTGGGATATGTGGTTTTGAGGCCCTAGTGTGTGCGCGAAGGATATGTTGTTTGTGAGGCCTAGGTGTGTGTAGCCGGGATGTGTGACTTTGTGAGGCCTAGTTGTGTGTGCGGGCAGGAAGAGTGTGGTGGCGTCAGGATGTTCGTTGTTCGGAAGAGCAGCTAGCTAATGTGGTGAAATGGTGCGGGGAACCCAATATTCGTGTTCTTATATACTACTACCTGTTGTTTTGTGTTTTTAGTGAGCGTGGCTAGTGAGGTTGGGTAAATAGAATTCCCTGCTAGGTTTTGGTTTCTTCTGTTTTTCTCACGGAACATTAGGATGTCTCCCCACCTGGGCACGAGAGCTTCAGGTTTCCCTACCGAGTATACTTGTATGCTCACCCTACATTTTCTTTCACATTTCTAGGAGGACTACCAGGGCCGTGCGGGACCCTACTAGTTGGAACAATTGGAGTTTTTGAAGTTTGTTATAGTCTTTTTTCTTTTGGTATTGTACTTTTGAGTTTCCTTATACTTATACTTTGTTTCAAAATTGTTTAAACATGCATGTGGGATTGGTTTGGGTTTATTTTCATTTACTTGTTCCTTTGTCTTTTGGTGTTTGAATCATCCTATATCCCGATCTTAAATAATAAAAAAGGGTAATACCTCCCATATTTGTGAAAACTCATATCCTTGGTGCTAGTCGCCACTCCGGGCCCGACTGGAGGCAGGACTCAGGGGTCATTATCTCCCATTCACCATTTCTAGCTCTGAGGGGACATATTTGGTGGGAGGGGTTGTCACAGAATGGTATCGGAGGTGATGGATGAGAGAAAGGATGAAGTCTGAAGTTAGGCATAGTAAGGATTTCATGGGGTGGTAGGGAAACAGTGTTAGGTGATCTTGGTGCATGACATTGTCCAGGGAAGACCGGATAGGACACGGGATTTTAGGGCCCCCCATGATTCGATGCAAGGACTCTGAGCATACCGAACGACCAAGTGAGACTATATTGATTTCAGGTTAGAGACACTAGGGAAGGTACATGCATCATCATGTTTGTTTTTTACTTTATTTTGGTGTTCTAGGAATGAAATTGAAATAAGGTGATACAAATGAAACCTTGATAAATTTCATTGCTACTTGGGTTTAAGCGATATTTGTTTATCATACAGCTATGGAACCTGGATGTCTTCCCCAGGTGACTTAGATAGTTGAGGACCATCATATTTAGGTGGTCGATTAGTTGATGATTGACCGAGAGGAGGAATATGATCAGTGGCAGAATACTCGTCATTCTTTCCAGTGACAATCCCTCAAGAAGTTTGAGGGTAGTACTACGGATATGGAGACGAAGGGTTGGCGTAAGGAGCTAGGGATTGCCTTTACTTTGATCTGTGCTCCGAGTGTGTACAAGGATCCCCTATTAGTCAGTCAGCTGAGAGGTGTGGCGTGTCAGTGGTGGACTCTCTACCTCGAGGATAGGTCAGAGGCCGAGGTTACGTGGGCTGACTTTGAGAAGTAGATCCGATAAGAATTCCTTTCTTCCATGATCAAGGCAGAGAAGCGACAGGAGTTACTCTCCCTCCAGTAGGGTAATATGTCAGTACGATAATTGGGGATCAAGTTCAAGGATCTCTTACGCTTTGCTATGGAACTCTTTTTAGATGAGGAGACTCTGGCGAGATGTTTGGAGGAGGCTCTTTATCCTTTTCTCTAGTATGTTGTCACCCCCTTCACCCTTCCGATGTTCTTGGCAGAACAGAAGATGGCAGAGGTTGTATAGAGGATGCACTCATAGGGAGGTGCACCATGAGAGGGGATCCATCCGTGTTCGTTGAAGGGGAAGGCAGTCAGTAGCAGGTATCCTGTGACAGGACATTCTAGATTCAGGCCAGTAGGGAGCAGGCCCCAGGAGTTCCAGTTCAGATCTCCGGGTCCTCGTCCCTTTTTCACGAGCCCAGGACTGAAGTGTTTCTATTGCAGAGTTTTCGGGCATGTTTAGAGTCGGTGCCCGACTGGAGCTCAGTACGGTGGAGGTGTGCAGGTTCAGCACCTGCCTCAGCAGCACCAATTTCCAGAAAGGCCGTTCCAGAAGTAGCAAGACCCTGTTCCTCTGAGGGCAGACATTGCAGGAGGCGGCCGACCTCAAGGTGATCCTCAGGGACCTAGACCAGGGCGTGGTTGTGGATGTGGTATACATCAGAGAGGCAGTGGAGCTAGGCTTAGACAGTTTCGCGTAGTAGAGTTGGCAGCTCTGGCAGGACCAGAGGTGGTGCGAGCTACGATTTGTTAGTTCATCACTCTCGTTTAAGCTTTGTTTCATTCAGGAGCTTATCACTCATTTGATGCACTTTTTCTAGCCCATGCTTTGGGTCTAGACATAGAGAGACTTTCCATACCCCTGGTGCTGAGTACAACATTCGGAGGTCATACCAGTATATCTTGTGTTTGTCGGGGATATGGGATGACATTGGGACTGAATCGATCTACTGGGGACCTTCTATTGCTGCAGATACAACCATATGATGTCATCCTAGGCATTGAGTGACTATTTACTATTAGTGCCGTTAACGAAAACTTCTAAAGAAGATTCGTGTTCTCCAATGTGAATGGGAATCATGTATCTTTTGTTGGTGAGAGGAGCTATCAGGTGGGAAGTCGTCATGTGAAGCCTCTCATTTCCTTGTTAGGAAGGTTATCAATGGTTTTAGCTGATACATAGATGACGGATGTCCCAAAGATTTTTGGGGAGTTCCTCGATGTTTTTCTCAAGAAGGCTGTGACTCTACCCCCCCAATGTGACATTGAGTTTAGGATATACTTATAGCCTTGTGCTCATCTGATTTCGACGACCCCTTTTCAGATGGAACCTTCGGAGTTGCAGGAGTTGCGGATTCAGGTTGACGATCTGATGGATAAGGGTTTTGTTCGACCCAGTGTGTCTCCATGGGGTGCTCTAGTTTTGTTCGTGAAGAAGGAAAATGGTGGTATCAGGCTATTCATAGACTACCGAAGGTTGAATCAGGTAAAGGTCAAGAATCGTTACCCCCTTCAAAGGATAAATGATCACTTAGACCAGCTAAGGGGAGCAGGTTGGTTTTCTAAGAATGATCTACGATCAAGATATCATCACCTGAGGGTAAAGTACAGTGACATCTCAAAGACGGATTTCAGGTGCAGTTATGGGCACTTCGAGTTTTTTGTGATGTCGTTTGGAGTTATGAATGCACCAGATGTGTTCATGGGATTTATGAACCTTGTCTTCTGAGAGTTTATGGACCGGTTCATCATTGTGTTTATCTATGACATCCAAATCTACTCAAGATCAGAGGATGGGCACATCGAGCATCTCAAGGTTGTCTTGGAAGTCCTTCAACACCACCAATTTTATGGTAAATTGTCGAAGTGTAAGTTCATGACGCAAGAAGTACACTTCCTTGGGCATGTGGCGTCTCAGCATGGAGTGTCAGTAGATCCGTCGAAGGTGGAGGCAGTTGTTTCTTGGGCGGCACCCAAGGGTGTCGCAAAATATTGTAGTTTCTTGGGGTTGGTAGGATATTATAAGAGTTTTGTTTTGGACTACTCTCAATTTTCTCCTCCATTGACAGCTTTGACTAGGAAGGACCAGGTCTTAATATGGAGCGAGCTGTGCCAGAAAGCTTTTGACTACATGAAAGAGAAGTTGGTCAGTGCTTCAGTACTTAGTTTTCTAGATGAAGGGTTGCAATATGAGGTGTTTTGTGATTCTTCTGGCCTTGTTTTGGGGTTAATACTGATGTAGAAGAAGGGTGTGATCTTTTAAGGTTCTAGGAAGTTGCACCATCATGAGCGTAACTATGCCTCCCATATCCTATATCGTGCAAGAGTAGTGTTTCCATTGATGTTGTGGTGACATTACCTCTTTGGGGACTACATGGTGGTCTTCTCGGATCATAAGATCTTACGTTATATCTTCTTCTAGCGTGACCAGAACTAACGGCAGTGGAGATGTGTTGAGTTTTTTCAAGACTATGACTTTGACATCTCTTAAACTTAAGGTAAGGGAAATGTTGTGGCTGATGCCCTGAGCAGGAAGTCGCATAAGGAAGTGGTTCGAGAATCCACTGATGCTTGGAAAGCATTGGAAGATTTGGATGTCATGCACTAGGATGCAAGGGTTGAGGGTGTTAGAGGCTGTTTGTTTCAGATGACGGTGCAGTCCTCCTTGTTGCAGCGGGTGGGAGATTTTCTATGGGGAGACTCTGAGGCAAAAGTAATTCTGGATCATATCGATCAGGGAAATGATCCAGAAGGATGGTCAGAGGATAGCCAATGTCATATTATTTTTGCATGTAAGGATGTTTGTTTCGGAGGTGATGCGTGAGGGAGTTCTCTGTGAGTTCCATAGCTCATCCTTGGCGGTACATATGGGTGTTTAAAAAATGTACCAAGGCCCGAGGGAACAGTTTTGGTGGCTTGGGGTGAAACGGGAAGTGGTGGAGTTTGTGGCTAAGTTCCTAGTGTGTCAGCAACTAATGGTTGAACACAGTGTTCCCATTGGTTTGTTGCATCCTTTGGATGTCCCCGAATGGAAGTTGGATGACATCTCAATGGACTTTGTCACAGCATTACCCAGAGCTCAGGGTTTTTATGATGCTATCAGGGTAGTGGTGGATCAACTGACAAAATCATCTCACTTATTAGAAAATTAAGGAGTCTAGCCTGGTGAATACCTTAACACAGAGGTACGTAGATGAGGTGGTGCGTTTTCAAGGAGTTCTGAAGACTATTATCTCAGATCGGGATACTCGGTTTACATCACGTGTCGGAAGGGGGTTACAACATTCTTTTGGCACCCATCTATGCCTTAACACTAATTTCCACCGCCAGACTGATGGGCAGATAGAGCGGACTATCCAGAAATTGTAGGAAATGCTGCGAGCATGCATTCTGGATTTTGGAGGATCATTTTTGTGACACTTTCCCTTAGTAGAGTTTGCCTACCACAACAGCTTCCACTCTACTATTGGCATGGCACTGTTTGAGGCTTTGTATGGAAGACCATGTCGTTCACCCATTTGCTGGGTAGAGGTTGGTGAGACAGGTTCTCTTGGGCCAGGGGTAGTACAGAGCACCACAGAGAAAGTTTAGCTTCTGAATGAGAGGATGAAAGTGGCTCCAGATAGATAAAAGTCTTATGATGATCCTCGGAGGGGTCCTTGGAGTTCAAGGTGAGAGATCATGTGTTCTTGATGGTTTTCCCTCGACGCGGGCAATGGAGGTTTAGGAAGGGGAGTAAGCTCTCCCCTAGGTTCATTGGACCTTTTGAGGTGCTGAGGCGTGTCGGCAAGGTGGCATATCGGCTGGCCATACCACCTTAGTTGGAGAAGGTTCATGACTTCTTCTACATCTCCCATCTTCGTCAGTACATACAAGACGACTCTCAAGTTACCTACTGGGGAGAGTTAGATATGGGTGATGACGCGACCTTCGAGGAAAGACCAGTCAGAATCGAGGATCGTAAATATAAGGTGCTTCATGGATGAACCACTGCCATGGTTCATGTGTTGTCGAGGCATGGTAGCCTCGAGGAGAGCACTTGAGAGTGGGTGGTTCGGATGCACGCTCAGTACCTAGAGTTGTTTTGAATTGTGTTTTTCTTTGTTCTTCTGAGCATTTTTTGATGTTATACTTTGTACATTTGATATATGGAATGCTTAGATTTTCAGTTGTGAGACGTTTTGTTTCCTTGTTCTCTGGAAGTGTGTAATTTGTCTGGATGTGTGGGGAAATCGGAAAAACCTGATCATTAAATGAGACTCATTAATATGGATGTGATTAAACCCATGCAGGCGAGTCAGTTCCACCTAAAGCAGATAATATCTTGACATAGGAGAAGGAATTCCTAAGAGGTATCTTGTTGGGTTCCTCTGGGTTGGTTTTTGAATTATCGGGGATGATAATGTTTTAAGATGTATCTGATGTAATGGCCCGGACCTATCCAGTCCATTCCACTGTGAAATGTGGTGCTATAGGTGTTTCGGGAGGTCAAGGTTCCTTGGGGGTGCGTTTTGGTGGACTTTTATAGAGAGATAAAGGGAAATAGCTTTCGCACGGTTATCTCATGGTTTGGCTAAACCGTGTGGAAAAACCATGAAAGGTTGGTGTTGGAGGAAGGGGCTAATGTACGGTTAGCACACGACTTGGCTTACCATGGGGGATAACCGTGCGAGGAGTGTTTGGTGAGGAAGAAGCTAACGTATGGTTAGCGCACAGTTTTCTAAACTGTGCGGACTAACCATGCGAGGACATAAAGTTAGATCCTCAAATTGTAGATCTGAACTCCTTTTCCACTAAATGGTTCCTTTAAGCCCCTAAGCGGCCATAACTCGAGATTACCCTTATTTGGAGGTAGAAAAACCTCTCTCGAGCATTTTGGAGCCGACATGGAGGATTTTCTTGGAAAATAAAAGTTGGTTCCTTGACGTATGTGATCATTTTTGCTTGTTTTCTTAGATCTACTCCTCCTCCTCTCTCGGTTTCTTAGATCTACACCCATTATGGGTATATCTAAGCATGCAGATGTTGAATATGAAGAGCTTCAGTCATGGTTGTGTTAGGAGAGGATATCTAAAGAAGATTCATGGAGAATCGACCCGGTTTCTTGAGCGTTCTTCGACAGTTGTGGTTTCGTCAAAAACCATTGTGGTAGGGATCTTACCTTCGTCTCCCTAATTTGTGCTTCATGTAGGATGGGAGTCCTCTTACTTCCCTGAGACATAGTTGAACCATTTTAATGAAGATAATAACTGGCTTAAAGAATGGGGATGGGGAAATTTGTTATGTTTATCATTGTTTATCCTATTATTATGCTGTGAAATAAATAGGCTTATGCCTACTGAAAATCATGGTCGTTGGGGGCCTTTTCATGCATAATTAAATGTTCCCCTATCTTTCTAGAGCGTTTTGTGGATGGAAACATTGTGGAATATGGAATGTGGTTAATCGCGTAAAGTTGGCTGATTAAATGTATATCCGGAACCCTTATGTGATCACCCCGGTTGAACAAAATAGAATAATGAACATGTGGGTGTTGGTTTGGTTATGTGGTGTGTGAAGGGGGGGGGGGGTGAATCCTGGGTTATTATGAATATGATGGGCAGCGGGGCTACGGTAAATGAAATTAAAGGGGCAATGATGTGGAACACGCCTTGTTATGTGATATGGTTGTGGAGATGTGGTTATAGTGGCAGCATGTCTATAGTAATGGGTTGTGATATTAAATGAAAGTGGAATGTTGATAAATGAAATGTGGGGAACGATAATTAATTAAATGCGGGAACAATTAATGTGTATTTATTGATGATAAGAAGGTTGGTTTTGTGTTTCTTGTGTTCTATATAACTTGACTTGTGGTTGGTAGGGTTTTGTTCTACGAAATGCTTGATCTGGTTTGATAATTTCCCTGTAGTTAAGGAACTAATAAACTAATACTGTTGAAACATGAAAACCTAAATGGGGTTGGGTTTGGTTTTTGTATGCATGCTTCATAGTATAAGTGTCGAGGCACGTGCTCAGTTTCTATGTTTAGAAGCCATAGGTTGGGATGCGTGTTTGTATACATATAAGTATCTATATCTTTGTGTTTTGTCGCACCCCACCCATCTTGTGCGCTTTGTGCCGAACACTACCATTTTCTAGGAGAGGGTGTTTTACCCTTAGTTACTAGTTCCTTCCTGCTCTTTCTTCCATAGGTTATGATGGCTTGAGGTGACCTTACACCCAACACTCTTCGGGTAGTTTTTGATTGGTGTGATTCTTAGCCTAAGACACTTCGTGTAGGTTTGTTTTCCCAAGAATCTTTGGGATGAGGGACAGTTTTGTTCGGGCGGGGATGTGACTGTGGTTTGTGAGGCCCAGGTGTGTGCGGGCGGGATATGTGGTTTGTGAGGCCCAGGTGTGTGCGCGCGGGATATGTGTTTTGTGAGGCCTAGGTGTGTGCGGGTGGGATGTGTGCCATTGTGAGACCCAGGTGTGTGTGTGTAGGCAGGAAGAGTGTGGTAGCATCAGGACGTTCACTGTTAGGAAGTACAGCTAGCTAGTGGGTGGAAATGGTGATGGTTACCCAATATTCTTGTTCTTGTATACTACTACCTGTGGTTTTGTGTTTTTGGTGAGCCTGGCTGGTGACGTTGGGTGGATAGAATTCCTTGCTAGGTTTTGGTTTCTTCTATTGTTCTTATGGGACATTTGGATCTCTCCCCACCTATGCACGAGAGATTTAGGTTTCTCAAGTGAGTATACTTGTATTCTCACCCTACGTTTACTTTCAGGTTTCTAGGAGGACTACCAGGGCCGTGCGGGACCCTACTAGTCGGGACAGTTGGAGTTGTTGTAGTTTGTTGTACTCTTGTTCTTTTGGTATTGAACTTTTCAGTTTTCATGAACTTATAATTTTTATCATAATTGTTTAAACATGCATGTGGGATTGGTTTGGGTTTATTTTCATTTATTAGTTCCTTTTTCTTTTGGTGTTTGACTTATCCTATTTCCCGATATTAAATAATAAAAAAGGGTAATGCCTCACATATTTGTGAAAACTCATACCCATGGTGCTAGTCGTAACACTGGGGCCTACTGGAGGTAGGACTCGAGGGTCATTATCTCCCTTTCACCATTTCCATCTCAGAAGGGGTATCTTTGGTGGGAGGGGGTCTTGACATATTGTTATAGTATCTTTTCAATGATACCAAGTCATATATGAATGAATATTATATGCATATTTGTGGTTTGTTTTCTAACTATTTTTAAAGTATGAATGTGATTTAAATTATATGGTATGTATATTTTAATTAAAGTATCAAATGAATATTTATAAAATCATATTCTTCTTTAATTTGGTTTATTATGTTTATTATTATAGGGTTATCGTCTATATAAATGGTTATATATTTTTAAAAATATATCCCAAGACTTTAAATTATCAGGTATGTATCTTTTAGTAAATTTTTAAAAAATATTTTTTTGTGCCATTATTATTCCATGAATATTTTATATTCCATTTGATTTTATATGTTTTATATGTTTCAGGTATGTCTCATTTACACATGGTGGCCTTATTCAACTCAAGGTAATAAATTCTAGTTGTAGAAGTTACACCATATCTCTAATAAATGGTCTTTTAAACTCACATAATGCATGGTTTTGGCCATGAAGAAATGTTTTTCCTCTAACATGATATCAGACATATGTTGGTTTATTCCAAAGGTCTTGGAGCCAACATATTCTCCTACACTATATGAAAAAATTTATGTGTTTTCTTCCCTATGTTGTCCATCCACTTCCCATCCAAAAACATTGTATTAAAAAGTGTTATTTTTTATCTAAAAAGTGATGTTGAAAATTGAAACATGGTGGTGTTGTATAGATCCATGATCCAACCACTTATCTTATCATTTATAGATCAAATGTATTATAAAAAATCATAAGATTTCCCTATCATTTTATTCAACCATTTTTTACAATTTTTTTTGTCACTTTAGTTAAAGAAAACTTATATCATGTTGGAGAACATATATATAAGTAAAATTCAAACTTTATTGAATATATTATTTTAAATTTTCATCTCTTCAGTAAACATGTTTTGTATTTCTTAACCTTTTTCTTTGGGTCTAAATTTTTAGAAAAAAATTGGAAAATGAAAACATGAAATATTGTCCAAAATAAAATGACATCATATGTTGACTTCAATGTATCCATTCTAAATATTCTCATTGAGTCATGAAATCTTGAAATCCTAAGAAAGAACATTTAACACATCAGTTTTATCTTTATTAGTTCATTTCAATTGTGGATCCTTATGCCGATTGAATGAGAATATAGGAAAAAATGGGGACAAAAGTAAAATATTTTTATCCATGAGAAATTTTTTTCATCATTTATTTATTAATTTTTATATGTGAAAATATAATTAAAGTCTTATTTATTATATGGCTAATGATTATCAATATTTTTTGTTATAGGTAATTTTTTTATAGATGATGATTTGGTAGAGGATATCATTATAATGATTCATGCATGATATCTTCTATGTAGATGTATCTTTGTGTTTGTGTTGAAGTTAGTTTTATTTTTTATACTGTATATATTTCATATTCTGTTTATAAGTAATCAATTTTTAGGAAAATTCATGTATGCAATTAGTTTTTTAAAAAAACAAATTTCAATTTATGTTTTTTTATAATCTAGAATTGAATATATATTATTTTATTTTCAGTATCGGTTTTTATAGAAAACTGACATTGATAGAAATTTTTAGTGTCTATTTTATATAAAAACATATATCGAAAATATTATAAATATTATTTATACATTGGTTTTTATAGAAAAAACATCAAAAACTAAATTAATATGTTTTTTATATTATTTTCTATAAAAACCAATGCTGAAAACCCAATGAATATGTATTTGAGGCATTGGTTTTAATATAAAATGATGTCAAAAGCTGGTAGAAAATGTGTTTTAGTTGTCGGTTTTTACATAAAACAATGCCAAAAAGATGAAATAATGGAATTTTATTATATGTTACTTGTTAAAAACAACATATATATCCCCAATATATAAATTTAGTATCAGTTTTGTTGGTCGGAGTGGATACTCAAGAGGGGGTGAATTGAATTCGATTAAAAATTTCTGTTTAAAATCTTTTACTAAAAATACCCCAAATTAAAATACTAATTGACTTGTAGTGAATTTGAACTAAAGAAAACATTCGGTTTGGTTCTCAAGGGATTGATTAATTCCCAGTCAATCTAATTAGAATATCATATTAGCTTTTGAAACATACCTAATAATTTGCAAGTAGTGCAAACACTTTCTAATTCAATTATCAGAGTAACTTTGACAAACTGTTTTTGTTTGAAAGCACTTAGCAGTAGAATAAAAGGATATAGTTAAAACTAAATAAATAGGAGAAGTTATAACCAAGAGGTTTAGTCTAAAGCTGAGTCTTATTACTCTCAACAATTTATATAAATTGGATCCACACCCTGGATCGGGGTTCACAATAGTTTACAACTGTCCAGGTCAAAGACCTCTACCACAGTTCTTCGTGGGAAACAAAAACAACAGAAAATACAGTTTTCCATGTCACACATGACCTCTACCACAATCTACAGTGGGAAATAAAAGATGTAAATAAATTGAATAAGGATTTACAGATCCTCCAGCTAAGGTTCGGGAGACAGTGTGTGTAAAGATTAAAACAGATGATACACACTGCTCGTAATGTAAATAATAAATCACTGAGCAAGATATAGAGATTAGAATGGCTCTAGTGATTGTAGTCTATCTCTGGACTCCTTTAGATTTTATCAGAATTGGTTATGAGTCCTCCTATGGTTTTATGTCTGAAAAACAGAGTGTTGTCTGCTTGACATCCAGGTTCAGAGATAGTGAAATGTAGTCGATGAAGTTCTTCATGATCTTGGTGAATGTGTATGAGCTTCTATGTCTTCTTGATCGTGCATGTATCTCTCTGAGCTCTCCTTGTATGTTCTTCTTCGTGTATTCTTCTATCTTGTGTATGCTACTTGTGTATTCTGCTATCTTTTGTATCACATGTAGTGTATCACCCCCTCTTGCTGCAACATGAACTTCTTCTATTTATGGAACGAGCTCTGGAAAAAGAAATGATTTCCTTTTATAGGTACAAGGTACGGTTCCCTGGAATCCAACAACCTTCATTAAATAAATGACAGAGCATTAAAATATACCAAATATGACCATTGGATAGATTAAATAAAGATAAAAAAATTAAAGCAGAGTCAGATTCTCTGGAACGGTAGCTTTGGCTATCGGTATCCTTGAGTAATAGTAGGATTTGTATCGGTAGGCTCCTGTGTAACGATAGCCTTTCAATCAGTAGACTTCATGTCTATCTGTAGACTTAATGTACTGGTGGACTTTCGTGTAACAGTAGCCTTTATGTATCGGTAGCTTCCTTGGTGTATCAGTAGTCTTCCTTCGATAACATGTCTGTAACGGTAGGCTTACATAATGGTAGACTTGAGGTATCAGTAGGCTTGATATATCGGTAAGCTTGTCTGTATCAGTGACTTTCACATATCGGTAGGCATTTCATATTGGTGACCTTCACGTATCGGTAGCCTTTGCATAATGGCGACCTTCACGTATTGGTATCCTTTGCATAACTCTAACCTTAAATATCGGTAGCCTTTGCATAACGGTGACCTTACATATCGGTAGGCTTGTTTTATCGGTGGACTTGATGTATCGGTGGATTTGTTCTGTAACGGTGACCACTTTTTTATTTAACAATTCTATTGGCAGAATGTTTCAAGTTTGAAAATATATCCCTTTAGTAACCAAATTGATAATATAAATTTTTTAATATATGAATATGTGTCTGGTGTACATAAATACTAAAATAAGTAACTAATCATTAATTAATATAGGAACAATCAAACTGTACTTGAGCATAATTAAGATTATAAAAATATATTTGAGCATAATTAAAAATATGATTGAGTATAGTAGGGATTATCATAATATAATCGAGCATAGTTGGGATTATCAAAATATAAGTTCAACTAATTCTCCCAGAGGGCTCAAAAATCTCCCCCCTTTTGATAATCACAACTTATTCCAAAGAATGAATAAAAGTAAGATAGTGTAAAAACAAAGTTCTCATTTTAAAAACAATTTTCTCCTTTTAAAAACTATAAAACATAGTTCTTATTTTTTTCTCCCCCTTTCTATTTCACTCCCAGTTCCCATTAGTTACATTTTCTCCCCCTTTTTCACTAGTGGTGCATTGTCTCCCCCTTTGGTGTATTTTCTCCCACTTTGTTAATTTTTCTCCCCCTTTGTGATTAACAAAAAGAAAGGTAGAATGAGAGAAATATCATAAGGCAAGGAAACATAAACACAGCAAAGTGGAGAATGTAAGAGAAAATTTCCATTAATGTACAAAAGGTAAAAAATAAATACAAGTGAATTCCATCAAAAAAATCAAGAATCACTCAATCTTCCTCTTTAACAGAAGTCTTTCTCTTAGGGTCAGAAGAGGGTGGAGGATCAGATTGAGTTGAGGGTTTGGGAATAGATGAAATAAAAACTGGAGGGTCAGCCACTGAAACTGTACCGGATCTGAAATATGTGCTATACTGTGGGATCATAGGTGTCAAGCTTCGAATATCCTGAACTGGAGTAAACTGAGGTGTACTCCCAGAGGAAGTGGTCGGAAGGGCAGGAGGTACAATCATAGGTCTAGCATCAACATGAAAAAAGGGTATCAATATGTTCTTGAAGTCCATAATAATAATACCTCCTCTCTCTATTGCTGACACAAAATCATCTCGATTTTCAATGAATTTTTCCAATGTAGGAGTAAGCTCCCTGAGCTTACTAACCTGTTCTCTGAAAGCTTGAGTTACTGGAGGCAACTTCAGATTCTCCATAAAAAGATTTAAATTGTTGGTCATTTATTGCTTGGTGTAGACTTTCTCAAAGTAAGCATCCACCTTATTTTTAATTGCCTCTTGAGAAGTAGTACCTGGCTGTAGGTAATCACGAACAAAACTAATAACATCCCTAGTGGTAGCAAGGATCTAAGTATCTGAGGCCCCACTGGGACTGGCCATAGCCAACTCTTCCTGAACAACAGATCTGATCTTGTCAAGGTTCACAGTGGTGCTAGATGAGGGAAGAGGTTTCACTAAAAAAGCTACTGTGACCTTGAAAGATTGTGTCAGATTACTAACCACCTTCTGAACAAGTTCATCTTGATTGTGCAGATGTTATTTGAATGATTTCTTAAAATCCTTAAACACTTCCACAAATTGTTTGACTATGTCTTTGATATATCTGATATCATCATTCACTTGGTTTTGAGAACTGTTCAAAGCAGTCAATGAAGCAATTGATTCTCTGAGAGAAACCACAGCTCCTGTCCAACTCTCAATTTGAGTATGGCACACATTAACTTCATCCATCATTTCCTTTAAAGGTCTAGAAATATCACATCCCAGAGATAGCTCTAGGGATTGTTCCACATTCCACATCTCTTCAATCAGTATTGTCTTCAAATCTGCCACTGACTCTCGCAGTGCTTCTTTTAATTCAGTCTTTAAAGACTCTAGTTCCTCTTTGGTTTCCACATTTTCAGCCACTGCAGGTCAGGTAACTAATTCCTTTTGGGTTTGGTCTTCCTCATCTGAATCTCTATAAGAAAGTCCAAGAACCATATATCCTGGATCTAATGACTAATCTTCAATGTCATACAAAAAAGATATTGTACCCAGATGCTCCCCCTCACATGCATCATTCTCTTGAGGAATCTCCTCTAACTGTTTTACTTGATGTAATTCTACAACTTCCTGTACAAATGCAGAAGATTCAATAGACATTTTCTCTGAGTCATCAATGACTCTCTCATCAATAGATACTGATGTTTCTTCCTGACCAGGCACTGTCTTGACTGTACTATCTATCAGAGGGCTCAAACTGAGCTCTTCTTCTTCATTTTCCTCATCATCTGCTTCACCAGAAACCTCCATTTCTCTATGATCGGATTTGTTTGCCTCATCCTCTTCAGAGGTGTCCTTAACAATATATTGTCATGTTTCTTATTCTTCTTCCTCAGTCTCAGGATCATTGTCCTTAAAAATAGTTTCTCTCTTTGGTAGTTCTTTTGGAGGGCTAGCTACTCCATGAGAAATATTTTGAGGCATAGGACTAGGAGGTAAATCAGGGTCTCATCCTTCCTTAACTGATGTCTCTTCCTCCTCTTCACCATCACTGTAGACCGGTTCAGGCTCCTCTGGTCCATGTCCAGGATCTCTCACATCCATTGGTCTAGAAGGATGATCTATAGGATTGTACTTGTCATAGATTTTACCATCATCATTGACCCATGATTTCTTCCAAGGGTTCCAGCTTACATTCATAAACATACCCATAGTCCTGGTGAGTCAAAGGATATCATTAACAACAAAAATTTCATCTTGAGGTCCAGCTACCTTTTTTGCCTTCAACATAATAGAAATTAACTTAGAAAAGAAAAGTGCGTTGGACTTTGACTTCGGTCTAGTCATCTCTTCAATCTGAATCATAAGAAATCGGCACAAGTTCAACTTTACTCCTTGTTTTAACAAAAACAAAAAATAAATATCTTGAAATCTGAGGGTAGAAAATTCTCCTCTCCTTGGACTAATCACTTACTGAATGGACTTGAAAAGCAGTTTGTCTTCTCCTTCCATTTCTGCAGCAATGACTTTTCTTGGAGTTCCATTTCCTGTCAACTATAACAAAGCATCCTCATAATTGAAAAATTCACAAGCAGTAGGTAGGTATTTTGAATAAAATCCATAATCACCTTCATGAGGAACTCTAATGTTCTCAACCCATTCAACAGATGAAAGTAAAATCTTTTGACCATTCACGTAGGAAATCATCATGTATTCCTCTTCTGGGGTCTAAAAACAGACAAACTCATAAAAGTATTTTACCAGAGCTGGATAGTACGGTGCACTATTGTTCGTGTAGCATTCGAGCCATCCTTGCTCTTGTAAGATCTTCAGAATCAAGGACTTTCTTTCTAACAGCCATTATGCACATAACTCTTTTTCTACTATAATTTCTCGCTTCGATAAATGCGGATTCATAGGATTCCTTCGAACAACATGTCTACTGCATCCACTAGCACTAGCATCGGTTACTTTCTTCTTCTTAGCTTGCGGGGCATCACTCCCTTCATCCACTGAGGGTCGCTTCACATGGGCCATTTCAGATTCTGAGGTTTAGGGTTTTGCGAG
The DNA here is from genome assembly GCA_963277665.1 of Viscum album. Taxonomy (NCBI): domain Eukaryota; kingdom Viridiplantae; phylum Streptophyta; class Magnoliopsida; order Santalales; family Viscaceae; genus Viscum; species Viscum album. The sequence continues at coordinate 723,482,173 of OY728119.1, forward strand.
CATGACAGGGTTAGGTAGGAGGGATTAGAACATACGGGTTCACGGTGATTGAGTGATGTCTAAACTTGGGTTTAATATCATTTAGAATTCACATATAAAATAAATCTCATATTAAAAATAAATTTAAAGTCTCATCCTTAATAAAAAAAATTAAAAACATGAGAGATTTATTGGTGAGGTGTCATTAAACGGTGAGGACTTTCCTAACGGTGAGGTATTCTAACGGTGAGGTATCCTAACGGTGAGGTATTCAAACAGTGAGGTATTCTTGCGGTGATGTTCATCTAACGGTGAGGTTCCCTAATGTTGAGGTTCTTCTAATGGTTTAAGAGTGAGTTATCATTCCTAATTCGTGTCTAATGAAACATAATCTTTCTGAACATAAAGTATTAGTGAAAATATCTGCTAATTGGAGTTCAGTGCCTATAAATTCAAGAGTTATATCACCTCTTTGATAATGGTCTCTTAGAAAGTGGTGTATAACATCAATGTGTTTAGTTCTGGAGTGAGACACAGGGTTAATAGAGATATTGATTGCACTAGTGTTATCACAGTTAATTGAAACATGTTTAAAATCAAATCAATAGTCCAATAAAGTGTGTTTAATCCACAAAATATGTGCACAGCAACTACCAGCAGCTATATATTCTGCTTCAGCAGTAGATAATGCAACTAATTTCTATTTCTTACTACACCATGATACTAGGGACTTTCCAAGTAGATGACATGTTCCAAATGTGTTTTTTCTATCTAATTTTCATCCAGCAAAGTCAGTATTTGAATAACTTATTAAATCAAATGATTGACCTTTTGGAAAAAACAATCCCAAATTAGTAGTATTTTTAAGATATTTGATAATTCTTTTAACAACGATTAAGTGTGACTCTTTAGGGTTGGCTTGAAATCTAGCACACATACATACACTAAACATAATATCAGGTCGACTAGCAGTAAGATAATGTAAACTCCCAATCATACCTCTGTAATTAGTTTGTTCTATTGGTTTCCTAGTTTCATCAATATCCAATTTACAAGTGGTACTCATAGGTATATCACTCCACTTAATACTATCCAAACCAAAACGTTTTAATAAATCCTTAGTATATTTTTGCTTATTCAAAATAAAACCATCTTTAGTTTGAAAATTTTGAAATCCAAGAAAGTACTTAAGCTCTCCCATTAAGCTCATTTCAAACACATTTTTCGTAACCTTTGAAAATCAGCACATAGAGAATTTTTGAAGATCCCAAAATAATATAATAAACATATATCTGTACTATTAAAACATCTTTTAAAATTATTTTTATAAAAATAGTGGGATTAGCAATTCCTTTTGTAAATCCTTTTGAAATAAGAAAATTGGTAAGTCTTTCATACCAAGCTCTTGGAGCATGTTTTAAACCATATAATGCTTTAGAAAGTTTAAAAACATTATTTTGAAAGTGAGGATTTGAGAAACCAGGTTTTTGATCTAAAAAAACATCATCAATAATAAAACCATTTATAAAATCACTTTTAACATCCATTTGATATAACCTGAAATTCAGATGTGATGTAAAGGCAAGTAAGAACCTAATTGCCTCTAATATAGCTACAGGTGCAAAGGTTTCCTCATATTCAATTCCTTCTTCTTGATTGTAACCTTGTGCAACTAGTCTAGCTTTGTTTCTAATGATGTTTCTAGATTCATCAACTTTGTTTCTAAACACCCATTTTGTGCCTATGGTCAATGTGTCTTTAGGTCTATCTACTAGTTCCCAAACTTTATTTCTTTCAAATTGGTTTAGTTCTTCTTGCATAGATATTAACCAAAATTCATCATTGATAGCATCAGTGATATTTTTAGGTTCCAACTGTGAATGAAAATATTGATGTTCGACCTGATTTCTTAGAGAATCTCTATAACGACCCACACTTTACATACATTGTTAATACTTCAAAATTGAATCACACTTATTACAACATATGACAAAACCACAAAGGACCGTATAGGTATAGTGTCTTTAGAAACTGGGAAACATAAACAACTAGTTCATAAATATTCTACAGTGTCTCCCATTTATTTCATCATATCTAGGGTCCCTTTTAGCATATTCTACTTAATATCCATCTTCCTGACCTGGGGAAAAGAAAACATAAAAGGGTGAGCTCAAATGCTCAGCAAGGGCAAATAAAGGAAATAAAAATCATATCATATCTTTATGAAAATCAAAACCTGCAAAAGAGATCATAATATCTTAACATGGAATAAATCATAGAAGTGAAAATGAGATCCCCATAATCATAACATAAAACTTGAAACTTTGTGGCATGCACACATAATCATGGAAAATCATTTCTTGTTAGTCATGACTCATTGCCAAGACTATCTTAGTGGACAAAGTCCCTTTCTGAACCGAGTTCACTCCTCGTTTCAGTCCTGTATCACTGAACCGAAATAACCTTCCGTTCCAGCCATGTCTATCTCATGAGATATAAAATCTTTACCCAATGCATTGGAGGGAGATATAGGTCCCACCCATCTTATAATGAATCCTTTCTTATGTGTTCCACATAATCATATAACATACATCATCGCATAACACATGTAACAAAAATGGGATTCTTGAAACATCATGACATCATAAATCAATTCATATAAGATAAAGGAATTCATAAAAATAATTCCATCACAACACGAACAAATCAATTTAATAATAGGGATAAAAACAGAACCCTTTATTATCTTAGATGGAAAATAATTTTGATAAAACACTTGAACTCCATTCTTGAGGAAAATATCCTTTCTTCTTCAAAAACATTTTTCCTTTCATAACATGTCATACGACTTTAAAATAAAAGAAGTTGATTAAAAATAAAATTGATAACTTGTAAAGGAACCTTCTTGGAAATAATGTTTTAAAAATCCATCCATGCCGTATAAGTTAAAAAAAACATTCTTCGTACTTTTGTCGGAAAAGTGAAAAAGTACCTCGTACGGAAAAACGACAAAAGATTCCTTTCATATTCTTTACTAAAAACTCACCTAAGGGTAAAATTGGATTTAAACTATTTCAAGTGGATGGAAACAATATTACATATTGAGGGAACATGGCTGTGGATGATAAAATACACCCCAGTAAATACTTACGAATAAACAATCTCGGATAAAAATGAGATTGTGATATTTCCCTTACCTTAGGTCCGATTTGCTTTGTTCGTGTCCGAAGCTCCTGTATAATGGTTTAAATAATGTTATTGACTTATTCCAGAATCATACATATTTATATGAGATCATATATGGTCATATTATTAGCTTCTTGTTAGTAATATTTCATTGTTACTTGTTACTCGGGTCTTTATAACTTTTTGTTCTTATGCGTGTTTTGTCGAATAAATTCTTATTCTTATCTTTAGGTTATAGATAATTCATTTCCAGAATGGTATTACTGTAGTATATACCATATTCATTCATTCAATTCATTTATACAATCATTATGAAATGAAGATCATGTAGAACGAGTCGCATCACATCGTGGAGACGGTATTCCGTACGTACGCACGAGTGATGATATCGTTCCTATGATCGTGGAATTGTATTGGAGTATATATATATATTATTTCAGTATCAATATTACTTAATAATAATCATATATAGTTACTCATTACACCATTATACCCATCCTTGTAAGGTGATGGTGGAAAATAGATTACACCACGGCGTGGAGACGGTATTCCGTACGTACGCACGCGCGGTGATTTCATTTTTCCGTAGGATGGATAGAAGGTGAATTAGGGTTGTTTCATATTTATAATAACATTTCAGTATGTAAGTAATACTGATGTTATTACTTTATCATGAAACAACTAAAGAAGAAGAAGTTGAAGAAGAAAGAAATTGAAAAGATCGGTAATGGATATTACCTCTTCTTTGGAACGCCTTTTTGAATCCTCCACTTAAGGAACTAAGATTGGTCTTTGGAGAATACCAGGACCTCTAGGATTATTCTAGGGAAGTGGAGAAGGGAAAATGGCAGGGGTTGGCCGAGCTTGAGTGCTCAAATTGGTGTGAGGAGGAGGGGGAGGAGGTGCCCTTTTATAAGGGAGGAGAGGGGCACCTTAGGAATATCTCAAAATATTATTTTATATTAAAGTCAAAATCGGTTTATAATGGTTCCAAAGGGTCTTATTTCGAAGATAAAGTGGGGATGGGTCGAAATCCTATCAACCAATAGAATTTATACAAGTTTAGGATATTATTTTAACCTTATCAATTAAATTTAACTCTAAGTTAAATAATTTAACTTTTACCATGTCTTTTTGTTTTCTTTCACTATATGGTTAATACACTTACTATAACATGCCAAACGAACCCCAAATTGTTTATTATTAATATATATATCCTTATCTAAGTCATTTGGACGAACCTTAGATTTTTAGGAATAAAATAACAATTAATAATATAATATTTGATTTAAAAACTATTTTGTGTCAATTTTGGCACTATTTGATATATGATTTTTGTATAAGTCATAACAGAATTATATGTTCGAACCAAGTTGATTAAATCAATACTAATATATCATAGTAACCTAGAAAATTAGTGTAATTCATAAAAAGTCTCAAATTACATTTATTTTGGTATTTATATTATCAATTTTGTCAATATTTCATTAATAAGATAATTACTGCATCATCTTTGTTTCATAAATAAATTAAATTATTTGATGTCTAAAAATTACAAATAAAATACCATCATGTAGGAAATCTTTTTAGCTTTCTAATGAATATTTACAATCGAATTTATCTTATGTATAACCCTATATTAAAAATTATTTACTTATTAAACTTTGATTTTAACTATTTTAACCCTTCTTTAAATAAATTAATAATAAATGTCCTAATCTAATCCAAGTGGGCCTAAATGATAATATTTTACACTTAAGGTTGTTTTTGGTCGAGATAAACTTGTCCAATAGAATTAGGACATGTGTTAGGGTAATATTAATATCATATTTACCCTTAGTTACCCTATTTACTATTAACCGCGGTAAAAAAAAGTAAAAATTTACTATTCACCAAAAAATTATTTTCATCTCATTGAACCACATTTTAGTCCTTGATATTAACCGTGTCTCTCGGATTTTCGAAATTCCATTCACAGAAGCGGTAAAATTAAGTTTTATGCAAAATTCAGTTTTTTTAACCTACCACTTAGTGGTTTCACTATTCATCAAAAATTGAAAGTTTTCAGAAAAATACCAAAATTTCACCCTAGGATAATTTCGATATTCTGAGTCCAAAAATGAAGTCCATTTTGAAAAATAAAATTTATAAAATTTTAAAAAGTGGTTATTACTATTCATAACGGCTAGTTTTAATAGCATATTGTTGTTTAGTGAAACTCGGTATTGCGTACGACGCAAGCTATCGAGGAAGGTCGCGATTGCGTGCAAAGCAAGCCAAGCAAGTGTTGTGTAGAAAAAGATTCCTTTGATGATTTATATAACATAAAAGTCTCGGGTGTTACAATCTCCAGTCTGTGTTCCTTTATCAAGATTACCTAAAACAGCATCTATAGGATGGTTCTTTAGAATCCTAGTTGGTCTTGAAAAGGTGGGGCTAGATATTTCAGTTTCATCAATAGGTTGGGAATCAATAGAAGTAGGTTCTGGAAAATTTCCAAAACTGGATGCTTTAACTATAGGTCCACTGTCTTTATCATTGAGGTCTAAAACAGAGAGATCATCTCCAAGATTTTCAAGAGATTTCTTAGGTTCTTTTGGATCAGTTTCATCAAATTTTATGTGAACATATTCCTCCGCACATTTGGTTCTCTTATTGAAAACTCTATATGATTTACTTGAAATAGAGTAACCTAGGAAAATTCCTTCATCACTCTTGGATGAAAACTTGTCAAGATTATCTTTGGTATTAAGAATAAAGACTTCGCAACCAAAAACTCTTAAGTAGTTGACCTTTGGTTTCCTATGGTTCCACAACTCATAAGGGGTGTTCTTAAGAATAGGTCTAATCAAGACTCTCTTGATAATATAACAAGTTGTGTTAAAAACTTCAACCCAAAAATAAACAGGTAGGTCATACTCATTTAGCATGGTTCTAGAAATTTCTGAAGGGTTCTATTCCTCCTCTCCACTACACCATTTTTCTAAGGTGTCTTAGGGGCATAGAAATTGTGACTATAGCCATTGTGTGAGCTATAGGATTCAAACTCATTATTATCAAACTCACAGCCATGATCACTTCTCAAGGTTTTAATCTTATGTCCACTAAGGTTCTCTACAGACATGGAATATTTAACAAAGTAAGAACAAGCTTCACTTTTGTGAGATAGAAAATATACCCATGTATACCTAGAATAGTTATCTACTAGAACATAGACATAGTGCTTCCCATTTAAACTAGAAAATCTAGAAGGTCTAAACAAATCCATGTGAACCAACACGAGAGGTTGATAAGTTAACACTTATTTCTTTGATTTAAAAGAAACTTTATGTTGCTTTCCCTTTTGACTGGTATTACAAACTTTATCTACTGGGAATTCATGTTTTGGTAGGTCTCTAACTATGTTCTTCCAAGTGAGTTTTCTAAGTGAATGTACATTTCAGTGTCCTAATATTCTGTGCCAAATCCAAGATTCTTTATGAAAAGCATTTCAATAAGTAATATTTTGCATAGGTAAAGAATTTAAATCAAAAGAATAAAAAATTTCATTTCACAAAGCAGAAAATACAAAAGCATATTTAAAATTAAAAATATTGCAAGAATCATTTTCAAATTTAACATTGAATCTGTCATCACATAGCTGTGAAATACTTAGTAAATTATACATAAATCCATCAACAAATAGAACTTTAGAAATTAATACTGAGTTAGTGTTACCAATCTGGCCTAAGCCGATGATTTTCCCTTTAGAATTATCACCAAAAGTGAAAACCCCTCCATCAATTCTAACAAAGCTTCTAAAACATGATAAGTCTCCTGACATGTGTCTTGTGCATCCACTGCCCAAATACCAAGTCTTTTTAGAAGATATTTTTAAACAGGTTCCCTAAAAAATAAATTTAGATAGGAAATGATTTTGGTACCCAGATTTTCTTGGGTCCAGACAGGTCAGCTAATACATCTTTAGGTACACAAATTTGTCTTATGGGTCTCATAAAATTTTTAGAATCAACAGATTTTGAAAGATAAACTTTATTAGATCCGTAATGATGAATATAACGGGTTGAAGCATATGAGATTCAAGAACTAACCACATTCTATCCAGATTTAGGAATAAATCTAGTTTTGGTAATTTTTCTTTGTCCAGGTTGGTATCCTATGCCAGTAGTATACCTAGGTGCAATATGCTTACCTAGAATTTGAGTAAGAGTGTCTTTGCCATTTGTAAATTTTTCTAAGTCCTTCTTAAGTTTCTCATTTGACAGTTTCAGTTCAGTGTTTTCTTTAAGAAACTGAGCATTCTTTTCCATTTCTATGTCAAGATCATATTTATGTTTAACAGTTACAGCATACTGTTTCTTTAAAACTTTGTATTTGTCTTTCAGCTCAATACAGGTTTCTTCCAACATATCACAGTATTAAATATTTCAGATTTTGAAATATTTTCAGAATCAGAATTATCTCCAGAATAATAAAAATTAAAATTAGGTGTTACAGATGTTACCCCAGAAGTGTTTGTCATAAAACACATATTTTCCTTATTTCTGTCTTCAGTCTCAGAAGCTTCAGATTCACTAGAGCTATCCTCAGAAGAACTCCAAGTAGACTTCATGGATTTCTTATACATATTGTCCTTATACTCATATTTATTCTTTTATTTCAGCTTTGGACAGTCTACTTTTATATGTCCTTTTCTTTTTCATTCATAGCAGACAACTTCATCAGATTTTTCAGATTTCTTCTAGTCCTTTTTCCATTGTACCGTGTTTTCATACTTACCTCTGTAATGTTATTTTATAAAAAAACTTCTTTTTCCTATAAAACATATTAAATATTCTGGATATGTGAGCCATTTCTGCATCACTGTCAGATGCACTTTCACTTTCTTCACATCTTGAGCTATCACTTACAACATGATGTTCCTCATTATCCTTAGTATATGAAGTAGATGTCTTAAAGGCAACTGAATTCCTTTTTGGTTCTTCTTATTATTCTTTGTTTACCTTAAGCTCTTCTTCATACATCATTAACATACAAATAAGTTCCTTAACTGGCAGTTTCCTATTTCACAAGATTCTCTGATTGAATTAGAAGTGCCCCACCATCTTTCAGGTAGGCATCTCAAAATTCTCATGATCTGCTCCTTTGATGAAACAACCTTTCCCAGTGAGATCATTGTATTGAAAATTTCGTTACACCTGAGATACATATCAGAAATGGGTTCATCAGGCTTTATCTTAAAATTATCATATTTAATAGTATAGGTATTCAATCTCATTTCCTTAACATTAGTAGTTCCTTCATGAGAAACAACTAAAGTATCCCAAATTTCATAAGCAGTTTTACAAGTAGATATTATATTAAATTCCTCATCACCTAAGTCACAATACAGATCATTCATAGCTTTGCGATTATTATTGTGAGCTATCTTAGTAGCTTCATTCCAAGTAGATCTAATGGTAGTGGGAATTTTGTATTCAGATTCAATGGCAGTCCAAATATCAAAACTCATGCTTTCTAAATGAATTTTCATCTTATTCTTCCACTGAGAATAGTTGTTTCCATTAAAAAATGGTGGTATATTAGTAGCAACACCTTCAAGTATTTTATCCATGATAACTAGGTTGAAACAATAATTTAAAGAGATCTAAATTTAGAAATAACAGAAATTTTAAGAACATTAAAATACAACTACAATCACAGTTGAAAAATAGAGTACTTAAAAAAATATTTTAAAACCTCTGATACCAAATATTGGTCAGAGATGATACTCAAGAGGGGGGTGAATTGAGTTCCAATTAAAATTTCTATTTAAAATCCTTTACTAAAAATCCCCCAAATTAATATACTAATTTAATTGTAGTGAATTTGAACTAAAGCAAACTTTCAATTTGGTTCTCAAGGGATTGATTAATTCCCAGTTAATCTAATCAGAATATCAAATTAGCTTTTGATTAAAACCTAATAATTTTCATGTAGTGCAAAAACTTTCTAATTCAATTATCAGAGTAACTTTGAAAAACTGTTTAGGTTTGAAAGCACTTAGCAGTAGAATAAAAGGTTATAGATAAAACTAAATAAATCACAGTAGATATAACCAAGAGGTTCAATCTCAAGCCGAGACTTATTCCCCTCAAAAATTTATATAAATTGGATCCACACCCTGGATCGGGGTTGACAACAGTTTACAACTGTCCAGGTCAAAGACCTCTACCACAGTTCTTTGTGGGAAACAAAAACAACAGCAAATACAGCTGTCCAGGTCACACACGACCTCTACCACTATCCAAGGTGAGAAATAAAAGATGTAAAGAATTTGATTGAGGATTTACTGATCCTCCAGTTAAGGTTTTGGAGGCATTGTGTGTAAAGATTAAAATAAATGATACACACTACTCGTAATGTAAATAATAAATCACTGAGCAAGATATAGAGTTTAGAATGGCTCTAGTGATTGGAATGTAGCTCTGGAATCCTTTGGATTTGATTAGAATTGGTTCTGAGTTCTCTTCTGGTTTTTGTCTGAAAAACAGAGTGTCGACGACTTGAAATCTAGGATCATTGATAGTGAAATGTAGTCGATGAAGTTCTTCATGATCTTCATGAATGTGTATGCGCTTCTATGTCTTCTTGATCCTACATGTATCTCTCTGAGATCTTCTTGTATGTTCTTCTTTGTGTATTCTTCTATCTTGTGTATGTTCCTAGTGTATTATACTATCTTGTGTATCGCTTGTAGTGTATCACCCCTTCTTGCAGCAATAGGAACTTATTCTATTTATGGAACGATCTCTGGCAAAATAAATGATTTATTTTTGCAGGTATGAGGTACGGTTCCATGACATCCAACAACCTTCATTAAATAAATGAAGAATCATTAAAATATACCTAATATGATAGTTGGTTAGATTAAATAAAGATAATGAAATTAAAGCAACGTCAGATTCTCTGGAATGGTAAATTTGGCTATCGGTACCCTTGAGTAACGGTAGGCTTTGTATTGGTAGGCTCTTGTGTAACAGTAGCCTTTCTATCGGTAGACTTCATGTCTGTCGGTAGACTTAATGTACTGGTGACCTTTCATGTAATGGTAGCCTTTATGTATCGGTAGCTTCCTTGGTGTATTGGTAGACTTCCTTCAGTAACTTGTCTGTAACAGTAGGCTTACATAACAGTAGGCTTGATGTATCAGTAGGCCTAATGTATCTGTAAGCTTGTCTGTATCGGTGACTTTTACATATCGGTAGGCTTTGCATATCGGTGACCTTCACGTATCTGCAGCCTTTTCATAACAGTGACCTTCACGAATCAGTAGCCTTTTCATAACGATGACCTTATGTATCGATAGCCTTGGCATAACAGTGACCTTACGTATCGGTAGTCTTGTTTTATCGGTGGACTTGATGTGTCAGTAGCTTTGTTCTTTAACGATGACCACTTGTCTGTTTAAGCATTCTATTGGTAGAATGATTCAATCTAGAAAATATATCCCTTTAGTAACCTAATTGATAATATAAATATTGTAATATATGAATATGTTCATGGTGTACATAAATACTGAAATAAGAAACTAATCATTAATTAATATAGGAACTATCATACTATACTTGAGCATAATTAAGATTATCAAAATATATTTGAGCATAATTAAAAATATGATTGAACATAGTTGGGATTATCATAATATAATCAAGCATAGTTGAGATTATCAAAGTATAAGTTCAACTAATTCTCCCAGAGGGCTCAACAAGTTTCATAGTAAAACTGAAAAAGAAATATATATTGGAACTCACTTTTTTTGTAAACTAAAATTTAGTTATCTATTAAAATTACTTATTAATTAATTTTTAGACATCCTTTTTATTAAAATAGATGTTGAAACTATTATTTATAAAATTTTCATCATAAAAATTGGTAAAAAGAAATGTAAAAATGTAAAAAAACAAAGTAGATATATGTTTTTTCGCTAGTGATGGGAAGGAAAATTACGAAAAACACATGTCATTTAATAAATAATTTTAGCATAATGAAAAATATTAATAGAATAAATGATACTACCAATGCATCGAGGGGATATAGAAGACCCTTCCTATCACTTACTATGTCCAATGCATTAATCATATGAAAGTGGGTAATAACAATTAAATATATGATAAACATAAACATTCGTATTGAAAATTCAGCATACAAAATGTCAATATTTCCCATATAAAACTTATTATAAACCATAAAGAGAAACAATAAGGATGGTATTATTAAAAAATTTCCATAGTGTATTTTATGTAGAATAAAGTGATATTTTCATTAAGGAATATAAATACTATAAAAATATCTTTAAATGAATTCTTGAGGAAAATACTCTTTTCAATTTAAAGATATAACAACCCTTCTCATTATTTCATATTATTTTATAATTTGTTACATTAAATTACACATAATACAACCCAAAATATCATTAAATATTGTTCATTTGGGAATTAGGTACATTAAATAATAACTTAAAATATGTAATACATCATATTTATTGAAAACTTCCTCAACATGAACACATTATACCTTTATACATAAAATAGCATGGCATAACCTGGAGACATACATAAGAAAGGGATGATATATAAATTACTACAAGGGAATAAACAAGGAGTAATATGAAGAAATTAATACATGTTATACAATAGGCACATCAATGATGTATAACATGAGTGATAATCAAAAACATGAACAATGAGGCATTATATAGCCTAATAATTATAAAGAAAAAATGACAAATGTGGTAAAAACTTAAAACAATACATCGTAATCATAGGTAAATGATAAATACCAATAAATAATTATAGATAATTTCCTATGATTGATTATGTTAACTCCCTAGTCTAATTTATCACTTCATATGTGACTAAAACATTACCCTACGCATTGGAGCACTATATAATTATGGGCGCACACATCACTTTCATTTCATTCTCAGGCTTATGTGTGCCACATAGATCATACAAAATGGATCCATTACTCATCATATTTTATTCCATGATCATTGTTTTTGTAATATATAAATTTATGTCCTAAATAAAGAAAGATAAGTTCATAATGGTAAACACCCTTGATTGAAAATGATTATGGGTATTCACTACATAATCATTGGTCATGGGAAGTAAAAGTGAAATTCCAACAGCATAATAGGGTAGTACGAATGTTCATTTGTGGGATTGATGATAGTTAATTGGTTATATAATAATTTAGTATTCCTAGGTTTAGTAAGGGGGATATTTAATATCATATTACAACATTATTAAATGAATATAAAAAACATAATATAAAGAATATACTAGAATGAAGAAGAGAAGGAGAGGATCTCTTACCTTGACAGTGGGATTCCAAATTTTTTGGGAGGAGATAATTAAGAGATTGGAGTACCTTGAGAGAGATCTAAATATGGGAGGTAATATTACGGATATTATCCAAGTATATTTAGTTAATATAAATGTATGCTTTGGTTGTTTTATATAGGAAATGGGAGGGAAGTTCATTATTATTTCCCAAACTTATGTTTTCGAAAAAATATAATAAAATAACCAAAGATACAAAACATACAATAATTTATTCCATATTTTCTACCCAAGGGAATTCATTTTAATTATTTTATAAGAATTAGGAAATAATATATTAAAATATTACCCTTGGTGATTTTTAAATGATTCATACTATAAAACAAATGATTTTAAAACCTTAAAATATATTATAGGTTTTGAGGATTCGAAAAGGATTTATAAGATTAATCAGATAAACATAATATTACATTATTTAATAGGTAAAACATATATTGGTTCATGTATATCCATTTTACTATTTATTACATTATTCTTTGGTCATTATGATGTCATAATAAACGCTATATATTTATATGGTATTTAATTTTTACCCAAAAATTTTACGGTCTCACAAAAATAAAAAAAATTCACTACTAGATAATTTAAATAATATGATTCAAAAAATATTCTTCATTTTATAGAAATATTTTTTTTTAAATATTGTCATTTTAACTTTTAAAATAAGAATCAATACTTATTGATAAGTTCATGGTTTTTAGACAATAAAATTTTTTATCCATTATAAAAATTACATTTAAGTATATAAAAATTATAAGATAATTTATATTTGTAAAAAATTATTTAATATAAATTTTTTTAAATGTTATTTATTTTAAATAATTCTATTAATTCATCAAAATAAATTTTGTAACTGATATTGAATACTAGTTAATAATACAATCTGTGTTTTATTTTGTGATAATAAAAATCGTTTATAAAGTAATGGAATAAAAATTATTTTGTTGAAAATATAATATTCATATTCATATTATTATTGTCTTGATAGATATCCATTTAATACATATTAAAACTCCCTAAGTGTAAGGTTCATGATGGTGATATTTTCATGGGGTGGTTCTGTGTACATGGTTTATTTCGTGATCTCGATGAGTATAAACTTCTCCTGTAAACAATTTCTCTCATGATTAATTTACTAGATCCTAGATTGGGCTTGGTAAAAAAGAAATACTAGTGATTTTATCTCCCTTATAAGCTATGATAAATGGGCTTCATTAGTTATGATCCAACTAGTTGTGGTTATAATTTCCTTTTCCTGTTTCATTTTGATTTATTAAAAACCTATACATATATTAATCATAAGATCACTATTAAACATCTATATTATCAATAGTAATAAAACATATTTTTATTTTAAATTCAATATTATATAATAAAACTAAATTAGTGGATGTGTTTTCTATATCTATAATATAAATAAATACATTTAATTAAATCATGGTGGGGAATGTTATTTATAACTGTTTGGGTCATTATAGAAAATTGATTTCAAAAACTAAAAATATCATGAATTGTATAAGAAAAATTTGAAAATAAAAATTATAATATCTAAATTCAGTTTCAAAACATTGTTAATTCAAGATGGTGGGAAATTATTTTCATTCTATATAAGATTAAAAAAATATTTATTCAACACTTTTCTATTAAAACTAAATACTTACCTTGTTTTGAAAATGAAATAAAAGATGAATTTTAAACCATTTTTCAAAGAATGGGTAAAAATATATTCAATAAATGATTTTTGAATATGAAAAATATTCTTTAAAATATTTTATCTAAAACATGGACATGGATGAAAAATTTTCATGGCAGGTAAAAAAAACAATGTAGATTTTCCATAAAATATTATTTTGGTGTCATGAGAATATAACGTTTGAAAATGAAACAAAAACATATAAATTTATGAAATAATAATATTATAATAAAATATATATATTTTAATATATAGATAATATGTAATTCCCCTAGAAAAGACTAAAACATAAATAATCCTAAATAATAATTAGACTGTGGAATAAACCCTTAATACTTTCCTAACAACTGAATCATATCCCCTATTAAATAAATAAATGTGACGGAAAAATAAAATATCATAAATATATTTTAATTCTTGATATAAAATATTAATGGGATAGTAGATACACGTCATAATAATAAATAGGTTCATATTGAAAAATATTACTCAATTGAGTGGAAATTGAGATGAAATCTCTTAAAAAGATCATAATATTGAAATGAGAATTAATAAATGAATTAACATTATTCAAACAATGTAAATCCATATAAAAATATAAATAAAAAATAAAATAATAAAATTTCATTAAAAATATAATCTTATAATATCAAAGAAATTGAAGAAGTAATATAACCTAATGAAAAGAAATTCATTTATGAAACCCCTTACCACTTGGAAACTTTTAATTAAAAGAACCTTGTAATAAATAATTTGAATTGTGGCATAAAATACCATTATGTATAATAGATTGATGATATAATATTAAATAGGTTACTGTATACACTATATAAAACAAATCACTCTATAAGATGAAAATATTCCTGAATGGAATGAAATTGAGATAGAACCCCCTACCTTAGACCCAACTCATCATGTACGATCTTTATCATTCTAAATAATAAAAATATGTAACCTATTTACTTGATTAGTCACCTAATTTAAATTTAAATTTATTTTTATTTTTTTATTACCATGTTTTCGTTAATTACTTATTCAATTAATTCACATCCACTAATGAAAAATAGAATATACAAATGGTTTGGAACCATTTTTTTTGGTCCCCAAACCATTGGGATGACTATACCAATGGTTTGGAGAATAGTAAATTGCTTTGGTGTTTGGATAGACATATCCCAACAATTTTCCCCAATCTAATAGGATATTTAAATATAAAATAAAATTCATAATAGAGTCTTAATCCATGACCTGCATATTATATATCAAATACTTTACCACTATCCTATAATCATCTTTGTTAATATATTTAGATATATACACAATTAGCATATATATATTTATTTATTTGAAGATATTTGACAAACTAATTGATTAAAAATAAGGGTACTTATCCCAAAGATTCTCAAAACTATTGGGATAGGTACCCTTGTAAAATAATCTATCCCAATGCTTTTTCAAAAATGTTGGGATAGGTGATGTCAATCTAGGATATTCCAACAGTTTTGGCAACCCATTAGGATAAGTGTTGTAAAAAATGGTCTATCCCAATCGTTTTTAGAAAACCAGTGGGATAACCATACCCTATACCAACAGTTTGACAAAACTATTGGGATAGGTGTTGTAAAAAATGGTCTACCTAAAAGTTTTCAAAAAACCTTTGGGATAGCCTTAACCAACCCTAACGGTTTTCACATAACCTTTGAAATATGTCCAATTTATTGGATCTATCTCAATGGTTTTAAAAAACCTTCAGATAGCCTTATATTTTATGCCTTATCCCTATTTTGTTTAAGAGAAGTTGGGATATAGGGTCTTATACCAACCATTTTTACAAACTGTTGCTATTGGGGAAATGGTATAGGTCTAATTTCCTGTAATGGTTGGGCATTTTGATGATATTCAAATTATATATCCATAATGAATTTGGTTGTTTTACTATGGTAAAATTATTCATTATCCCATAATATCAAGATTAATATTCATGATATAATTATCATTTTTATACAACATAAATATTATTAAAACAAACCATCAAATATGGTTATGAAAAATGATCTATTTTACAAACGGGGAGAAGGTATTTTATATGTATGAATGTGCAAAGATTCCATTTTTTAATTATAAGGATTTAATGAAAATGAATATTATTTTATAATAATCTAATTATTATTATAGAATATATATAATATTATTATTTAAATTCACTTATATAAAGTATTCATGTGATATCATTTTGAAAAATGAATCACATCTCCTCATGAATGTTTTAATCCACACGTACGCATAAATGCCATTTTCATTTTTAAATTAATGGATAGGTAAAAAAATTATATGATATATTATAATTACATAATGATAATATTTCATTAATATCATATATTTATACATTATCAAAATCATATGTGAACACTGGTGATGGAAAGTGAATTATATTGATTCGTGAGGCAACAATATTCCATACACACGAATGATTGTATTTTTTCTCATTTGATATTATATGAGATGAATATATTTTATTAAATTAGAATAAAAAATAAACATATTTGTGTAATTCTTATTTTATTATTTCTTAATTATTGAAGAATAATTTAAAGAGGAGGAAGAAGAATTAAAAAACATATGTTTAAGAACTATACCTCTTCTTTAAAAAACATATTTAGGATTATACCAAAATCCTTACAAGGATGGATTTATGATAAAACCAATGACTATAGGTCATGTTTATTAAATAAATTATAGTATTTTGGAATATCTTATTAGAACCAAAATTCTCTTGAAATGTGTAGAAAGGAGGAGATGAGGTTCTCTTTTCTAAGTGAGGGGATGGACACTTTTGTAATTTTCTAAAATATTAAATTAATATAAAAAATTTTTGACTGAAAAATAGTTATGAAATTATATATTTTAAATACAAGGCGATTAATGTAAAAAATACTATCATAAAATAATTTTTTAGATGATTAGATTAGGTTTTGATAATTATTTGTTTTACAAACGTTAAGTCGTTTTGACACTTACCATGATATTAAGTTTTTTTACACTTTGGTGTTCAATAGAAATTTTATAATATAAAATCATACCATAAATAGAACATGGAATAAATAATAAATCATATCCTATTTACTTGGATGAATATAATTTTTTATGAATTTAAAATCATTTAATAAAAAAATGTTTACTATAAAATATCCTTAATGTCAATTTTGATAAAATTAATTTATTTTGACGTACAATACATCAAGAAAAATATGGAATTTAAAAATATACCTTTTAAACAAAAATTTTATGTTATAATTTTATTAAACATTTTGTAAAATAAAAATATATTCAAATTATATAACTTTTAATACTTTTAAAATCATTCAATTTGTATTCCTTTTAATTAAATAATTTCTCCTTCAACGTTGTATAGGAATTTAAGGTAATTATATAATAACTAAAAATTAAATATAAATTACCATGGAAAAAAAATATTCAACCATCAAACAGAACTTATTTTTATTCAAACATTAACACATGAGATCTTTTTAAATGTAAGAGAATGAAATTATGTCCTTTTCTTTATATAAATTATTATAAAGGTCATAATCATGTCCATATGACCATAAAATGAGAAATTTACATAAATTTTATGATATATGGTAAAAATATGTTAATAAAATAGAAATTAGAAAAACATGTTCATCATTATAACTCTTATAAATTTAGTTTAACTCCCGATAATCCTGTTTTACCATTAAAAATGGAAAAAATATTTTACAGCTTTTTTATTTATTACAGCCAAATAATAATATGGATTTATTGAATAGTAATAATTATTACTATTCAAAATTTTTAATCCAATTTATTAATTTCAATTGATATAAGCTTCATGTTAGAATTTAAAATAACCCCTCAAAACGTGTCATGAAATAGTTTTTCAACGAATGTATTTTTCCAGAATAAGGCAAAATTCAATTAAATATATGACTAGAAAGCATCATTATATAAATTAAAATTAATATATATAAATATAATAAATATTTTTTATTTAAATAATTTCTCATTAGGTGTTATTTTAATTAATCGAAAGAGGTAAACATTATTCACATAAAAATAGTTTTCAGAAAAATGTTTTTTAAGAATAAAAATAAATATATAACAAAATATGGAATAAATATTATTCAATGTAATTAATTAGTTTAAATATAAAAATTTTATTATGTTAGATTGAAATCAAATTGGAAGAATTATTTTGATTTCAAGATACATATTTTATTGAAAATAAATGACAGATTTACTAAATGATATATCATTTACTGTTCACTAAAAAATAATTCTTTTCAAAAATAAAACAAAAATTTCTCATTATGATAATTTTTTAAATAATATTTAATAAATTAAATTCAATTTTTATAAAACAATTTCTAAAATTAGAAATATTTAGTTATATTATTTTATCACAAAGATAAATAATTTTTTTGATGAAAAATATATTTTTGGAACATGTAAAAAATTTACTGAAATTCAATTCCATATTTAAAAATTTATATTAATCATATAAAATATTTATGCATAATTTTACTAAGTAGATCTCTTTATTCATATAATAAATATTTAGAGCTATGTTATAATTGTAATTTTTAAATAATATATCATAGTTCGTATACGCTCGGTGTTGTGTGTCATATACACAATCAAACAAAATGTTTTTATACTAATATATCTAAAAATTACTTATACCTAACCAATCATATATTTTAAATCATGAAATAATTAATAAAATAACATCAAACTGTATTATATATTTATAAATCATAACAAACATTGTAATGAACCATAGCCTAAAAAATAGAAATATAAAAAGGTGGAATCACATGGATTTTTTTTAGATTTGGAAAAACTATATGAAAATGAAAATATTATGAGATATATAATTATTTTCATTAATATGTTGATAAACTCATTATGTACACTCATTAAAATTTTGGTAAAAACATTATATCGATGCATATTTGAACAAACTCATATTGTCAACATCTTATTATCTCAAAATATATCATCTTAAACAAATGATTTAAAGGGTGATATACATCTTCACCTATCCTTTTTCTTCAATCTGTGTGCTATAAGAAATAAATAATTACTCATAATGAACCCATGGAATTAAAATGGGTTTTATATCTCTTCAAAATGGGATCACATAATGAAATCATTCATAATTACATAAATGTACATGATAAAACAGCTTAATATAACTTGTAATCTAATTAATATAAATAACTCTCTTGTAAAATGTCCTTAAAATATCATCACACATGGAATTTACACCATATAGATTTGGGGTATTTGTTTTATTACCCATTTCCCACAATAAATATATATATATGAATCTTGGGGATCATCATTCAGTAAAAGGAATAAAAAATATGGTATTCACATAGGAAAGGATTTAAAATAAAAAATTTATTTATACACATAAAAAAATTATTAGAAAATATAATGAAATGAGGGATAATTTTCCTTATAAGGATTAAATGTGGTTTGTCTTTGAAAATACAAGTAATGAATTTAATGGGTTTATTAGGACTACTTTTAGAACAATGGTAGAATTTTACATTGAAAATTATGAGGAAAATAAATCTTTTTTCCAAAAAACATTTTAGAAAACTCATATATTAAATAAAAGTAAAAATTTACTATGTAAAAACAAGGAAAAAAATCAAAATGATGATAAATATATTCATGTTAAAGAAAATTATAAATTATATTTTTTCCCTTTTTCTTACAAATAAATTATAAGAAATAAAGAGAATAATTACTTTTGATAATTAATTTTCAAAAATGATCTCAAAAGAAAACTACTAAAATAAAATAAAATGTTTATTTTTAATTAATATCTAATAATGGAGTCATTAAAAGGAATAAAGAGTGTTTAGAGAAATGGTGGATTTGAAGATATGAAATATATCCATGATATGTAAAACTATTATTTTATTTTGAATCACCTATATTAAGGGTGTATTGTGCATGATATTTCTTTTTATTGTTTTTAAATATTATATGGAATTAATTTGAGATCAGGCACTGAGACGACATAAAATTATGTGGCCCGATGTTCCAGAAATAGATGTTTTAAATTTACTAAATATATTAAATAGATTATGTGAGTGGTTTTCTGTAAACAGTGTAATAGCGTCTAAACAGGTTCCTGGATAAAAATACTTGAAGGCACCATTGTGTTTAGAGGGCGATTTTACCCTAGGTGTGACCGAACACTGGCTGAAGTGGGTTAGCTATGAAACTTAATTTTTGGATGTATTAAAGGATAAAATAAATTAAGAATTTATTTTATTATTTTAATGTTTCATAGTGATGTAGCGACATTTCATTTAATTATCATTTTATTTAGGTATTAGGGTTTAGGCTTGTAAGTTCGAAACATTCTAGAGGCTCTGGATAGAACCTAGAGAATTCTCTCTATGAAAAATGACAACGTAATTTGGATCGAAGATTGACGAGATCCATTCATGACGAATCTATCCAACGTCGATGATATGGAGATCAAACATCTGCAGTGAATGATCCAACCCTGAGGTAGGGAATTATGACTTCACTTATTTTATTCTCAGTTCTTAGAATTAGTGATGAGCACATATCAAACCATGAATAGGTTGACCCACTATTCAATCGTTCTTATAGGAGGGTTTGATTGTAGAAATTTGGTTATTATTATACTATTTTTATTGTCTATAACATTATTATAGAATGGATTTAGGATGGAATGAACAATGGTAGTCATTCATTGTTTATGATTTTTTACATGCCTTCTCTCCTCTATAGTTCTTCGTGTTCTTCACATTCATTGTGGTTTATGAAAAAATGATCAATACACCATCGTTTCAGGGTGCAATGATCTAAAATTGATGAGCCATCATCAATATGATTTGATGGAGGTGTAATGATGGTTATGGTAGTGGATTGACTAACAGTGGGTTCTGATTTCTTATTCTTCATTTGAAACAAATAACGATGATGATATCCTTTTTTTAGTTGATTCAATGCTCAAATCATACATATTTGGTGATATTTGGACTAGATGACCACAAATATCAATTTTCTTGACCATATATGGATGGAAATTATAGTGGGAGCATCAGAGGAGATGATGGAGCGTGGACATGTGTTTCTTAAAAATTCCATACTACACAACATGTAGTCTGGACTATATGGCATGTGTCCTCCACTTAGTAGAGATTATAGTTTCGGCAGGTAGAAAAATATCACATGGTGTGTGAACCCTATCACACAGTGGGTGGGACCTTCCCCGAGTCACAGAATGTATCTCGAGAGTTACATAGACACATGTTGAAGAACATGTCTTGCCTACCTAGGATGTACCCTAACCACATGACCATACCCATGCCTGATACATGGTTTACCCCATGTACTGGTACATGGGCAGCGAAATATGGGTTGACACTATGTACTCGTACACAGCCAGAGTACACGGGTGGACCCTAGATAGTATACACAACATTTTATCCTTTCAACATGTTGTGTATACCTCTTATACATGCCATGTTTCATGACACGGGTCGTTAAACATGGGATGTACCCAGGGTCAAGGGGCATTGATGTGTGACCTTACTACATGCTAGATGCCCCTTCCTACATGTCTTGAATCTCTTTTCCACCATATCTATGACATCTTTTATTATGGTTAGTTCCTTTACTTATTCCGTGGAAGGTAAGTTGGTATAATTTTATATTCACAAGAGTACGGTCCCTTCTATAGGTTTTTAGTGTATATTGTCTGGAATCCCCTCTGAAAGGCCTTGAGAATGATCCTATATCAATTATTGTTCCCTAAGTAAATTCTAGGAATCAGAATAAGCAATCCTACTATATGTCAATCCTCTACATAAAGGGTGAATCTGGATGAGATGTGGTGTCACCCCATGGCCATGACAGTGAACCTCATCTGTGTATCATGATCTTACCCAATCACGGAGTAAGTAATCCTAGAGAAAGTGCATCATATCTCTCTCTTACGATATATAAATGTATCCCTCTCATGATGGTTCATGATTAAAATTACTTCTCAGGAAGACGTTATCAGGGCTATCAGACATAGCAGTGTGTTATCCCAAATGATTTTCTTTTTAGAATATTCAAACGGAATCTATGGTGTTGGTATGCTATAGTTTTGACTTACCTCCAGACTATGTGTTGGTGTTTGAGTATGTCTGGATATGTTCTTTTTATATGTACTCTAGAAATATGTTGTGTTGATTTGATTAAACCTTTACTTTGTGTATTTATTTTTGGTTTCTAGGGTTTCCTTTTTATTATTGTTATACTCACCCATGCATGGGATTTTCCCACACATTGTGTGTCTTATTCATATGAGTGACCTTTTTATGGATTCTAGGGAATACTAGGACTAGACAGGGCTTTTTTACTTCAAACGGGTTGAGGGGTTCCTTTGACATTGAGAATTAGTCTCAATACCTCTTTGTTTACTGGTTGTACTTTGTAGTTTTCTGACTGTTTCTTTTAGTGGGATTGTATTTAATCCCAGTTTAATTTAATGCACATTGATTTCCAATCATATTTTTTTGTCTCGGTTTAGTGGTATGCATGAATTTTGTTACTTATTGGTTATTATATTATAGCATTAGTGGGCTTGGAGATGTTTGTGTCAGTACATGTACTTAGGAAATTACCTTATGTTAGTGATATACTTACTCAGTGCAAGTCACCATCCGCGGGCATATTAGAGGTGGAATTGGGGAGTCACGACATGGACCCCACAAGGAAGGGTCATGAAAGAGTGGTATCAGAGGTGGTCGGTTCTACCTTTTGAATAGGTTTTCATGTGATTGGTTTGGGGAAACATTGTTAAGTGTTTTGAGTTTGGAATTCATTCCAGGGACTCTATTTTAGGTATGGTTGGCTGATGTATCCATACAGAAGGACTTTCATAACCTTCTTTTTGACTTAGATCATGATAACACTGGTTACAGGAAAAATCATTATAAATGCATCATATAGGAATGAGTTGAGTTTTTATGTCCTTCATGATTTAACACTATAGATATACTCATTGACTGTGGTATATATTGTTTTCTTACAGGATGAATCCAAGATATATACCAGCTATTATTTAGTAAATCGATCAAGAGGATAGTCCCCTCAGTGATGAGGATTCAATACAGGGACCAGTTTCCAAGATGCTTCCTCAAGGTGGTATACAAAATATACCACCACCCACGGAGAAGCGTATGGTAATTTCCCTACCAACTGACGAGGGGTGAAGGCTAAGCACACTCCATGGGATTTAAATATAGATACCCTATATGTTTCAAGTAAATCATCTCTCTTAGGTGGTTAAGGATTGGAATGAGGTGGTGGCTAGATGTTTACATCTAGTGAGGATACCAGCAGACTAGATGGTGATCTTAGCAGTGAGCCTTATTTTGATATTGGTAGGGAAATGGGGGATTTGGACCATGAAAACTCAGGATGAGATGACTCTTTACTGGATGGATTTTTAGCATATCTTTATAGAATATTTATATATGGATATGCTAAGATAAGTGAATATACTGGAACTTCTTCAGCTCTAGCAGAGTAGCTTGACGGTGGCTAACTATTCATCAAGGTTCACCAATATCTCTACGTACTTGATAGATATGGCCATGGATCAATACTTTTGAGACCAAATAATTGAGTGAGGTCTAGGTCAGGACATTTGATCTGGTGTTATACCTCTATGCATTCCCACATATACTGGAGTGCTCGAGAGAGCTTTAGAGGTCAATATCCTCTTGGATGAGTAGATGTAGCCAGTGACCATCATCAGTATGAAAACAGGTACAGAGACCTCAGTTGATGGGAGCCGATGCCAGTCATAAGGATCTTGATGTGGGAGACATTACAAAAGGACCTATTGTAAGATATCTTCGATCCAAGGCCCTCAAGATGGATCTAGTCATCCTAGGGAGAGGCAGTTCTACACATGATATGGTAAGGAAAATCTCTCTAGATATTTCCCAGTTCATCATGATACTGATAGGGGGACGACGTATCTTCCACTAAGGTAGAGTCAACGAGTGGATAAGGTATATATTTTAGGTGATATAAGTGGAAAATGAGCAGGGAGAGTTACTGGAGGTGGAACACATTTCCAAATACTACCACCACCACCCTCTTGAGGTCCAAACTAGGCTCTTGGAGATTGAGGTCAAGGGAAATGGAAGCTACATGCGATCGAGGCGTATGACCCAGGGATTCCAGGGATAATCCAAGTTATGATTGGTTTATTTTCTACCTATGCTATATATTTATTGACATAGGTTCTAGTCATTCTTTTCCCACCACTTACATTGTACGAGACCTTGAGATTCCAATTGAACCATTGACTCTACCCTTAAACTAGGAGACTTTTATGGGAGAAGACTCAGTCATCACACACTTGTGCTGACAGTGTGATTTGACCCATAAAGGCGAGATTCTCGGCTAGAGCCGATTGGTGGAAGTGTCGAGGCCTTACAATTTCATTCTCGATACAGATTGGGAATCTTTAATTCATGACCAGATTGATTATTTTCAATGAAATTTGCATTGTGTCTACATTGATTGGAATATTTTTCATTTGTTGGAGAAAGGGAAACCCGGGAACAACTGGATGAGCTCATGCATAGGAGGGTGCAGCCAATCAGTCATGTGTTATCTAGCCTTACCCATAGAGCTGTAGATTTTATGACCATTTAATACCAATAGTAGTGGTGAAGTATGATAAATTTATTATAGAATATGTTTCAGAGTTACCACCCTATCAGGATAATGAGTTTTTCATTTAATTACACCATATATTGACATTGATATTTTCACCAGCATATTGCATGGCTCCTATAGCGCTTCACAAGCAGAGGGTGAAATTAGAGGACTTTTAGAGAAAATTCTTCGAGAGGCCTAGTGTTTCACCCTGAGCATCCCTAATATTTTTTTTCTAATAAGGAAGATGAGATCTTGATATTGTGTGTGGATTACCTGTGCTTTAACCAAGTCACTGGGAAGAATAAGTATCCATTAACATGGATTGATGAACTCTCTGATATGTTGAGAGGGGAATGATGGTTATCATAGGTTGACATTAAATCAGGATATCACCAAATATGAGTATGGGATGATGATATACCAAAGTTGGATTTTAGATACCACAATAGTCATTATGAGTATTTTTTAATAACATTTGGTGTGAGGAATTCCCCAATAGTGTTCATGGGACTGAT
Source organism: Viscum album (assembly GCA_963277665.1). Taxonomy (NCBI): domain Eukaryota; kingdom Viridiplantae; phylum Streptophyta; class Magnoliopsida; order Santalales; family Viscaceae; genus Viscum; species Viscum album. The sequence goes on from OY728119.1 coordinate 723,507,696, forward strand.
GAACCAGATCTTTCAGCCTTACATATACCGGTTCATGGTAGTCTTCATCGATGATATCCTTGTGTAATATGTATATGAGAAGGATCATGCATGACACCGATGGATGATTTCAGACGTACTCAAATAGCACCAACCTTTTAGGAAAATCACTAAGTTCTTGTTTAGTATTCAGGAAATCCAATTTTGGGGACATGTTAAATCAGTAGATGGAGTAGTAGTGTATGTAGACAAGGTGGAGGTAGTGTTAACATGTGATACATCTAGGAACATGACCGAGGTATGGTTCTTCCTTGGGATGGCATGATATTACTGGAGAATCATACATTATTTCCTCAGTATATTAGCACTTATGATATATTTTATAGAAAAGTATATTACTTTTTTTGGACTGAGAAGTTAATGTAGGATTTTTTGCAGATGAGGCAGAGTTTGATGATAACTCTGATCTCAAGATTTCCAAAGGAGGGTTTTGAGTATGTAGTATTATGCAATGCATCGGGGACCAGACTAGTTTATGTCCTAATGAATAGGAAAGAGATAATTTCCTATGGTTCACTCTAGTTAAGACCACATGATCATAACTATGTGACCCATGATCTTTAGTTAGAACTGGTAGTCTTTGCATTGAAGATGTGGAAACACTACCTGATGGGTGAGTGGTTTATTATCTACTCTCACCATATGTGTCTCATGTATATCTTCTCTAAGAATAATCTGAAAATGATATATAGGATACGGTTAGAGTTACTCCAGGAATATGAAATTGATATTTTCTATAATCTTATGAAGGGGAATGTGGTGGCATTTGTTCTCAACAAGATACCTAGATTGTAGTTTCTAAATGAGGCATCAGGGTAGTTGGACTCATTACAATTATCCTTCATGGATGGAGATGAAGAAGCTTACCTCTAGTTGATGTTTTTCACCCCATTAATATTATATTGGCTTTTGGAGGCACATATCGGGGATTAGAACTACACGACCCTATATTCTCATATGTCTACATGGCATGAACCTGATGAATATTAAAAAGGTGGGTATCACATCATCCCTTTTCAGAGGACACGTAGTTTTACAAGTGGCATTGTGGGAGGAGGTTCTAAGAGAGTTTCATACATTACCATTTCAGTACACCATGGTGTGGCAATGATATAATAGGAACTCCGACATTTGTTTTGGAGGATATGGTTGAGGAAGGTGGTGACATAGTTTATTTCTCGATTCCATACATAATATTAGGTGATGGTTGAGCACGAGGATCCAGAATGTTCAAATCAACCCCTTGAGGTTCTGGAATGTAATTGGGATGGATATCAATGTACATTGTGATAGGTTTACCATGTACGTCTAGGGGATATGATAACATCTAGGTGATGGTTGACTGAATTGAAAATTCATCCCACTTCATAATTATTCGGGAGTAGATTTTAGTAGAGAACACGGGATGCCTCTACGTTCAAGAAATAGTTTTAATCCATGGGGTCCCATTGATGATAGTTTCGGTTCGTGAAGCTTGTTTTTCATCCTATTTGTGGAAGGGACTATAAAAAGTATTTTGGAATTAGTTATGATTGAGCATGGTGATTCATCCACAGACGGATAGACAGACTGAGATGATCATTCATGTACTAGAAAAGATGCTTCAGTCTTGCATCTTGGACTTCGACCATAGTTGGGAGGACCACCTACCACATTTGGATTTTGTGTACAATAATAGCTAACACTCCACCATTGGTATGAAACTATTCAATGCTCAATATGAGTGAACCTTCAATTCACCACTTTGTTGCACTGACCATGGATTTTCAGCACACATGGGCATAGAATTTGTGTGAGATAGTACCAAGAATGTACAGATCATCTAGGATTAAATGAAGCACGCACATAGCCATTATAAATATTATACTAACTGATGGGGAAGACATTTTTGGTTCATGTAAGAAGACCATGTATGCATTTAGGTATCACTTCAATGAGGGTTAGATTAATTTGGAAGGGACAAAAATTTACCTTCGAGGTTTATCAACCAGTTTTAGATACAATGTAGAGTTGGTGGGGTGGATTATCAGTTATCACAACCCCCACAGTTAGACCAGTTATATGATCTCTCCCAAGTGTCATAGCTAAGGAGGTACTTGCATGACCCATCACATGTTATTGAATGAGGAGAGCTGTACATTGATGATGGAGTGACTATTTATGAGTACCTAGTAGAGATTGAGTATTTTCAAGAGAGGATATTTCATGGGGGAGTGATTCCTTTTGTGCATGTCTGATAGACACATGGGAATCTCTAGAAGATCACATGGGGGAGGTACACTCATATTCATCCGTAGTACCCACATATTTATTGTGTATCCTTTGTTTTTGGATTTTTGATTATGTAAATCCCCATGGTAGGGATAATGTAATGTCTACGGTTATTTTGTGTATTATTTTAAAATATTATATGAAATTAATTCAAGACCAGGAACTGAGACGCCATGCGATTCGGAGGCCAGTTCTTCTGAGAACAAATGTTCAAAATATATTAAATATATTAAATACCTCTTTCATGAAATTATCCTAAAATAGTATTATAGATTTAAAATGGGTTAACATATCAGAAATTTGATGGCACCATTGTGTTTAGAGCTGCGACTTTACCCTGGGTGAGTCCTAATAGTGTTAGGTGAGGGTCTACTGTGAAGGTTAATTTTTGGATGTTCTAAGGATAAAATAAATTAAGAATTTATTTTATTACTATAACATTTTTTAGTGATGCAATGATTCTTCATTTAATTATCCTTTTAATCAGGGATCATGGTTTGTGATTGTAAACCTGTAACTTCTTAGAGGCTTTGTAGAGAACCAGGAAAATCCTCTCGATGAAAAGAGGCGACAGATGTTGGATCAAAGATTTATGGGATCTATTCTTGGAGAATGTCAGCAATGGTTATGATGTAGAGATAAAACCTCTCCAATGAACAATCGAACCTTGAAGAAGGGATTTAAGATTTCAATTCCTTCCTTTCATGTTATTAGGATTAATGATAAATGGGGATCAACCCATGAACTAGTTGACCTGCGGTTCGATCGTTCTTACAGTGATATTTGATTGCAAGAATTTGGGGATGATTATAATATTTTTGTTATAATGATAAGTCTTGGAAAATGGATTGAGGCTGAAACAAATAATGGATTATGTTCTTTAATTGGTTTATTCTATTTGGTTTTTCTCCCTTGAAGTTCTTCGTGTTCTTTGCATTCTTCTTAGTTTATGAAAAACTATCATTTCACCTTCATTTTGTGGCGCAATGATGCTAAATTAATGATCAGGCATCAATATGACTTGATGGAGGTGTGATGATAGATTTTTAATTTGATCGGATGATGGTCGGTTCCGATTTCTAGTTCTTCTTTAGAAATGAAGAACTATGATGATCATGTTTTCTATGTTTATTCAAGGATCGAATCTTATCGATTCAGTGATTGTGGGACTAGACGACCCTGAATCTTGATTTTTTCAACATGGAATGGCTGGAAATGTTGATCTAAGCATTAGAGGAGATGATACAGTGTGAACCAGGATTTATAGAAAATTCCATAGAACATCGCGTGTAGTCCAGACTACATGGCGTGTGGCACCCACTCAGTGGAAGCTAGGTCTTTGGGAGGAAAAAATGAATTGCACAGCATGTGACCCCTATCAAACGGAGTATCATCTCTTCTACAAGGCTTAGTATATATCTCGATAGTTACACAAACATGGGGTGGAGTACAAAGCTTGCCCACATGGTGTTTACCCCACCACACGTCCAGACCCCGACTGGATACAAAGTTTACCCTGTGTACTAGTACATGGGAAGCTGAACACAGTTTGACATTATGTACTGGCACATAGCCAAAGTTCATGAGTGGACCCTGGATAGTAGGACACAACATGTGATACTTTCTACATGTTGTGTTTACCTCTTCTACATGACATGTTCTGATGAAATGATCTGTTAAACATGGGTAGTGCCTGGGGTCAATAGACATGGTGTGAACCTACTACATGCTATGTGCACCTTCCTACATGGCTTGAATCTATTGTCCACTATATCTTAGAAAAGTTTTGTTAGGGTTGGTTCTATTCATTATTACTCTGAATGTATGATGGAATCATTTCCTATTCATATGAGTATGGTTCCTCCAGTAGGATTGTACTAAATATAGTCATAAATCCCCTCTGAGAGGCCCAGAGCAGGATCCCATATCAATTCTTTTGACCAAAGAGGAGTATTCGTATTGGCACTACCAATACTACTGGAAAATTATCCTCTACATTGAAGGTGAATTCGGAAGAGTCATGGCATCACCCAATGGAACATCCCATGATCCTCATCTATGTATCATGATCTTTCCCACTCTCATAGTGATTACTGTAACACCCCATGATTTCATAGTAAGTTGTTTTCTTCAATAGCTTGTGCCACATGCAACACCGAGTTCAAGCGCACCACGACTTACCAATCTCGCCGTTCAAAAGTAGGTTTGAATAGTATTAACAAAATATTGATTTTTATATATTCCCTATAATTTCAACATCCATATTATGTGTTTCTTAGACATAATATGAGAACAGATTCATTTTTTTCAGATAAGGGAAATATTTTTGTAAAAATGCATTTTTACAGCCTTTTAATTGCAAAACATTTTTAAATCCAATATTTGACACATTTATATATTAAATATTACAGAATAAACTTTTAATTTATAATAGAGATATAAAAATTTAGTTTCAATAAATTTTTTGTGTATTTATGATAACTTTCATATTTGGGTGAATAGTGAACAGTACTATATTTTAATTGAAAACATCTTTTTTATCAAAATATTATATAGTGTAAAATTATACATTTGAGTTTTTTTGATTTATAATTATATTATAATTTTACCATTTAATCCAATTTTGGTCGATGGATATAATTTCACAGTGAAATTATACATAAACAAGTTTCAATCTTTTGATATTTATTATTTCTTAAAAACACGCTATTTGTTTTGACAACGGGAAATGATTTTAAATTAGTTAATGAACTTATATGTATTGAATTTGGAAAAATATACTTCATTTTTGAATTTTTAAGATCGAAATTATCTTAGGGTGAATTTTTTTTATGTTTCTGAAAATATTCATTTTTTGATGAATATTGAAAAACACTATTATATTGGTTAATACCGACTTTTCATTTAAATAATTATTTATTTTATTTAAATTAATTTTAGGTAAAAAGAGAAACAAAATACCTATATATTTTTAATTTAATTCATTGGAGCCATTTTGTAATAATATTAGATATATAAAATTTTATTTAACTTTTCACCGTCTTTTACCCACCTCCTAGGATAATTTGAAAATTCATGTAAAACATATTTTTACCACTTGTATGAGTGGAATTTAAAAAATCTGAGAGACATGGTTGATATCAGTAAGAAAAATGTTTTTCAACCACATAAAATTAATTTTTGGTGAATAGTAACTTTTGACTTTTATTTACCGCCGCTAAAATTAAATAAGATAATTCAAGGGAAAAAGAATATTACAATAATACATAATAACTGTAACACTTTTCTTAAACATATTGGATGAGTCATTTATGACCATGGGCATATTTGGGTAAATTTTTCAACCCCATGTATCCAATTAAGAGTGATAATGACACTTTATTTTAATTAACTTAATGTAAAGACCAAAATGACATTAACAAATATCTTTTATTATATCAATTTTTACATGGTGTTATATAAGTCATATTTTGGACTATAAATATTCATTGGAAATCTAAAAATATTTCATACATTATGGTGTTTTTTATTTAATTTTTATATATCAAATAAATTAAATTATTTATGACACAACAATGATACAATAATTACCACATTAATAAATGATTTGAATAAATATGATTATTAATATCAAAACAATACCCTAACCTGTCCAATTATTATTGGATAATTTTATATCAACCATGATTCATCTTATATTATTCTTTAATTATTTTTGGACCTTTATAAACTGAATATCACTATATAATAAAATAATATTTTCAAACTTTCTTAAAAAGCCCCACCTCCCCCTTAAAAAAGGACACCACTTATAACCCATTCCACACACCTATCAAGTCCCTGGTTTGCCCAAACCCTGCACAAATAATCTCCCATGATCCCTCTATTACACCTAGAATCCTTACTTTAGGCAGAAGTCACTTCAAGAAGTCCTTTTGTTTCAAACAAAAGGAAGTTACCCAAATTAAAGGTAACTGTTTCTCTTAAATTCTTTTGTTTTATTTTGTTTTATTTCACTTATCAAACCCCCTATACTCTATTTATTCCTTTATTTTATAAAAAACCAGTATAATCAATATACTAGGATTTGTTTGTGAAATATTCAAACTACACTTACACATACCTTCATCTAATGGGTAAAGAACATAATGTTTCTGTGGATTGAAAACTAATGCCTCACAAAACGATAATTGTTCAATTATATCCCACTGCCTCTCATGGTGTCCATTAAGATGGAAATGTATTTATATATGATATATATTATGTTTATGTTTTCATTATTCTTCTGTATTCTCCATTTATATCAAATATTTATGGTTTCCATTATTGTTAAAATATGATAGTTTCATTTGAGAAGTGCGGACTACCACCCCTCAAAGTGATATGACTCATTAATGACTTATGTGGGGTGTATAAATTATGGATATAATGATATTATATATGATAATATATTTGAATTATAATATACCTATGTATCATTATGTTTTTTTCCAATTCATATACAAAATAGAAATAAAAGTAGTGTTCATACGTATGTATGACTTACCGTCTCAACGAATAGTGCATTTCATTTATTATCTCCAAATGTTTTGTACTGTTATAAATACATATATATACTGGAAATATAATAATATATATATATATATATGATATGTAAATAATTTATATAATTTTAGAGATAATGGACTTTTGACCACATAGAAACATTGTAATTATAACAAGTTCATTTTTGACTCAGGTTCTGAACATTGATAAAATATCCAATATGAACAGAAATAATTAACTAATTGTTATATACATGTAATAAGTGATATAAAATAAATAATAATCAATAAAAATTTTCTTAATCTGGTTGAAATTAACTTATGTTTATTATTTAGAAAGTACAAGGAACATAAAAGACAAGTTAGACTTGAGGTAAGTGGTTTCTTATCTCACTTTTAATTATGTGATATTTCCATTATTTGACTCTTATTTATTGCATGTGGTGTATTGTGTACAACCACTTGATATATATTATCAGGATTCTATTTATATTCATGGAATTATGTGATTTATTTGGTGGTTATAAACTTTTGTTCATATGACTTGATTGATTAAAAAGAAGTAAGGGTTTTTCATCTCACTTTTATCCTCGTGAGATTCATGCTATATTGGCCACTATTTCCTTTTGTGTGGAGTAAGTACTACTGATTATTATATTATTTTTGTAATATAATTTTATTTATGGGTATTTACATATTCATTGTACGATATTTCTTTCATCTGTTATATGTTTCATAAGTTAGCAAATCAGTAAGGGATTTTCAAATTTCAATTTCCACTCATTAGGCTTCATGCAAACTTCAACGATTATTTTACTCCATGATTATGTGTGGAATAAATATTTATTACTTTTGTAGTAATTTCAACTCTCCATTATGTGGATATACTTTTGATACACATAATCACTCTGTTGATAATATCTAAAGTCATCGATATGAACATGATATGCGTAATTTTAACTCAATATCCATTTATTGAGTTAAACATCCAAATTCTTTGGTGTTGTTTTTACAAGAATATGTGTGAATGTCCTCTGATTTATTTACACTGGTTATCCAATCATATTGAGTGTATTTATATTTTACACACATAATTATTTCGTTGATTTATCCTTATCCTATGGATACGGTCATTATAAGGGATTTCATCTCAATTTACATTCCATTGAGACTTCTTTATTTTTATACACCAATTCACTTTGATATGGTGTATATAATGTAGTTTGACATTTTATATCATGAATCCCTTTATTCTAATGATATTATAAATTCCTTATTAACTCATTTATTTTTATTTAAGTGTCTCTCTTTTGGGTAGGATCTCTAACTAAAATATCATTTTAAATGTTAAAAAGATTTATTATTCTAAATCATTCACATTAATGTCCATGTTTTAAAAATGGTTTTAAATATTTATTTATATAGACATTAAAATTTTAAAATAAAAATTATTTTTACAAGTTTCAAATTGGTATGGGACACTTTGATTTAGAAATCTATTTTAAACAGCTTCTTGATAAATAGTGAGACTTTTAAATGTTTTCAAGAAAAAAGGGGGATATTACTCTCAAATAGTTTTGATAATAATTTTCATCTATGTCAATATACATTATTATTCAATATTGAGGTTGATCTATTACAATAAAATCTTATATATTATATTTAATGAGTTTTTTTACTGTGGATGTGTTATTTTTATGCCATTCATGGTTTTTGGTTAAAATATTGACATTTTTTATGCTAGTTTTAATTTGAATTTTCATATTATGTTTCCACCATTTCATATGAGGAATGAATTGGACTTAGTAGGTGATGAGTGTATTCTACATTAGCTCCTCGATGTATCGGTAGGTATCATGAGACAAAATAGTGTCTTGGTATAAGGCCTTGAAAAAATCTTTTTTGAAGTATTGGCACGAGTCCTTGACTATGTGGTTATGTTGTCCAACATTATGCATTCCATCATTATGAGATTAACTATTGATATTTCATATGGTTATTTGATTAGAATAATACCCATGACTGTGCTTTATTAGGGAATTTTTTACTTAGCTCATATTCCTTCCATAAAGTTTTCATGTTAATTATTTGTAAAGGCATCTGTTTTCAATGATTCACCATGCCTAATGTTTTTGTTATCTTCTACTGTATTTCTTACACTTTCTGAGTATTTTAGCTCACCCCTTTCTTATGTTTCATTTTCCTAATATATAAATAAGTTAGCTATGAGTGACTTGAAGGCATAATCTAGGAATCCTGGATGTTTATAATGTAATAATTTAGTATTGTTTTCCTTTTCAAGTTTTAATGTTGAACTTATGTATGTATCTTGTTTCCAAGTATACTAAATTGATAGGTCCTTTGAGACATGATTCCTTGCAGTCATGCCAATGTATTAAAATAATTCAAGAGCTCCTAGATTCTGGGGTCGGGGTGTTACATTTTGTATCAGAGGAAGTTTAATACAAACCTTGGAAACTAGATTTAGATAAACTCCGATTAGATTACATTACCGAAGATATACTTTGAGGATTAGTATAGAATAACTTCATAGAATTTTGGTAATGTAGAGATTTTTTGTATTTTCCAAGCAATACATCCCTGTCTGGATAGGAGAAGGAAGAGGCTGATCTTGTACAGATGTACCTAGGCATGAAAACTCCAACATGGAGTTTCAGTCTTGACTCGGGGTATCCTAGTACATGATAACGGGCTTTGTTGCCCTCTTGGTTACGACACTCATTGCGGATATGCTTAGAATAATTCAAATTTTCACTACAAATAAATTAGAAGGATTTTAATATAAGACGAGAATAAATAACCTTGGTTAATCCTAAGGTGTTTTATAATAAAAAATACGGTGTTGTGATATTCTATAAATGATTTTATGACTCACACTGTGACTTCTTGTTTTAGTCTTTGGCTACATTCCAAGGAAGTCATAGTAACATTGAAGATGACATACATAGTGGGAAGAGTGGTGGAAATGAGAAATAAAATGGAATGTTGATAGGTCTGAAAGATATTGTGTTCATGCCGAATCAGTTTAACAAAAATATGATCAACAATATATATATTAACAAACTACCGAACTCAACAAAGAAGAGGAATGTCGTGAATGATAAGAGCTCCAGTAGTGAAGACCATGGAGAAAAGAAAGCTCATTTTACATCATGCAATAAATGTGGAAGGAGACACCTAGGAAGGTGTCTTAATGGAACAAAGAAATTTTTTATGTCTGGGAAAAGACATAAAGTAAAGAATTGTCAAGGAAGAATGAATAGTAATATGGAATAAAATAAATATTGTCCCAAGAATCCATTTACAGTCATTTCCCATAAATGCAGGGGACCTAGCCATTACCTGAGTGAATTCCCTATTCTATAGGATATCCTCTTGGTCAAGGAAGAAGCTATGTGGAAATAAATGGATAGATAAATGTTTAAAAAGTATTAATGATCTTTGTTTATGGGATTACTTTGGAAGGATTTTATCTTATATTTGTAACCCTACAGTTTGTCATGTGAAAATGACATTTGAGGAAAACATATCTTTTCTCTTGTGGAAATAGTTATAAACAACCATTTTTTTTATATGATCATTGAGTTTGAGGAAATTACAAGTTATTAAATTTTGGGCTGAAAATGCGAGTTATGAGATAACATTTGAGATGAAATTATATTATAGTTACATTGAGGAATCTATCTCATTTTTTGTAATATTATGAAATTATATAGTTTTTGAAAATGGAAATCACACAGACTATGTAGCAACTGATCGCATCAGACAAAGATGTGGGAATCAACCCCACAACCATAGTGCGATTGGGATTTATCGCCTACCACTGGACTACATGAAGTCTCTGGTTAGTGTGACTAATTCATTTTAGTTTAATGATTTTATTGATCAATAATAATTTGATTTGGGGTCTTATGTCTTATCAAATAGATATCCTTAGTATAGGAAAATGATTTGGTGGTTAAGTGATAAATTTTATTTTGGAAGATGTTCAATCTATTGGGAATACTATATGCCTAAGGAAAATAGAAAACTATGGGATTTCATGTAATAGGTAATGATGTTTTTTAACCTATGTTTTTATTTTTGATTTATAATTATTTGGGTTATTTATGGAAATTATTAACCTATCATAGAAAATATGTGATTAGGTTTATTACTTTTAAGTGAATTTAAGAGTAGTTGATAATATTAGGAGATACAGTTTAACGTGGAATACTATGTAATAAAATTCTTCTGAGATTCGGGATTCAATATTAGTTTGGATTATATTGAAACAATTTATGGACAATTGTTTATTGAATGGTATTTATTAAAATTTGGGTATTGTTGGTTTAATTTTATAAATTAAGATTAGTATTTTTTTCTCTAAATTATTCTGCTTTTGGGATCATATGATCTTCTACTAAATGTTTTGGTTTTGGTTAATCTCTAAAGAGAATAGAAATATATAGTTCATCCATTGTGGATTATGTGATTATCTATAATTTGATTCTAGGGAATCATGTGTGACCAATTAATCTTTAATACTAATCATTTGGAGTTATAGATGAGTTTGTGGTAAGAATTTGATAAAGAATGGAACTCTACATGTCAAGTATATTTTTGTTTTCTTATTCTATGAATAAATTAATTATTAAACATTAGGTAATGGATCTTAAAAACAAAAATTTGTTATCATAAAGCCTTATGTTTTTTTGAACTGGTGATATTTTAAATTATCACATATTGATGGCTTTGAGACCCTTAATTTTACAATAGTTTGTGATTGATGACCTCCATCACTCCTTATAAATATTTACATTTTTCTCCACTTATGAGTCTCTAATTTCCACCAATGTTCTGCTAATCAAGATCATAATTTGGTGTTGAATTTTGCATCTCCATTTCCCTCTTATTAAGACTAAATATTATATACCCAATTTCTGATGTGGGTTTTCCACAAATGTATTATTCTATTTTTAACCTATTATTTTTGAAAAACAATTTAGAATTGCGAGGAAACATTTTTTTTGAATAAGGGGATAACATAACACCACAAGATTTCATAGTATGTTATTTTCTTCAATATCTTGCGCCACACACAACACCGAGTTCGAGCGCACCACGATTTACCAAACTAGCCGCTCAAAAACCATTATGAATATTATTAACTAAATTTTGAATTTTGTATATTCCATATAATTTTCACATCCATATTATGTGTTTCTTAGACACAATATAAGAACAAATTCATTTTTTTCAGAAAAATGAAATATTTTTCAATAAATACAATTTTACCACCTTTTAATGGATAGTCCTATTTATATCCAATATTTGACACTTTTATTTATTATATTTGAAAAAATAAAATATTTATTTATAATAGGGACATAAAAATTAGTTTTACTAAATTTTTTGTGTATTTCTGATAACTTTTATATTTGGGTGAATAGTGAAAAATACTATATTTTAAATGAATACAACTTTTTTATCAAAATAATTTATAGTATTAAATTATATATTTGAATGGTTTGGAAGTTAAATTAGATTATATTTTGAAAATTTAATCCAATGTGGGTCATTGGAATTATTTTCACTTTGAAATTATACATAAACAAGTGTTAATATTTTGATAGTTATTTTTTCTTAAAAACACGCTTTTTGTTTTGACAACGGTAAATAATTTTAAAATAATTAATGCAACTTATATGTTTTGAATTTGGTAAAATAGACTTAATTTTTTAATTCTGAATATCAAAATTATCTTAGGGTGAATTTTTGGTATGTTTCTGAAAACATTCATTTTTTGATGAATGGTGAAAAACATTGTGTTATTGGTTAAAAATGAAGTTTCATTTAAATAATTATTTATTTTATATAAATATAATTTAGGTAAAAATTTATATATAATACCAATATATGATCAATGAATTTCATTGGATTTATTTTTTAATAATATTATATATATATATATATATAATTTTAATTAAATTTTCATTGTTTTTTACCCACCTCATAGGAGAATTCGAAAATTCGCATACAACATAATTTTACCACTTCTATGATTGGAATTTCAAAAATACATGAGATGTGGTTGATATCAGTATAAAAAATTTGGTTTAATAAGATTAAAATAATTTTTGGTGAATAGTATGTTTTGACATTTATTTATTACGATTAAAAGTAGATAGGGTAATTCAAGGGAAAAAGAATATTATATTAATACCAAATTACCTTAACACTTGTCCGACCCTTGTTAGATGAGTCATGGCCGACCATGGATATATTTGGGTCGATTTTGGGACCCCATGGAGCCACTTAAAAGTGATAATGACTTGTTATTTTAATTAACATAAAGTAAAGACAAAAATGACATTAACAAATATCTTTTAGTATATCAAATTTTACATGGGGTTTTATAAGTAATATTATCTACAATAAATATACATTGGAAATCTAAAATGATTTCCAACATTATAGTATTTTTTATATAATTTTTATACAACAAATAAATTAAATTATTTATGATACAATAATGATATAGTATTTACCACATTAAAAAATGATTTAAATAAATAAGATTATTAATATTAACAAATATCCAAAACCTGTCAAATTTTATTGGATGATTTAATTTTGACCATAAGTCATCGAATCTTTGACATTAATTAGGTTTGGACCATTAAAAACCGAATATGATTATATAATAAAATAATATTTTCACACTTTCCTAAAGAGCCCCTCCTCCCCATTATAAAAGGACACCAATTCTTACCAATTCGACACATCTATCAACCCCCTTGGCTCATCAAAACCCTGCCCATATAATCTCTCAATATTCCTCTCTTACTCCTAGAAGCCTTACCTTAGGAATAAAGTCAATTCAAGAAGTCTGTTTGGTTCATACCAAAGGAAGTTAACCAAATTAAAGGTAAGGGTTTCTCTTGAATTATTTCTTATTATTTTTTTTTATTTTACTTCTCCAACTCACCTAAACTCTTTTTATTGATTTATTTTATAAAAAACCAATATCCTAAATAAACTATGATGTTGTTATGAGATGTATTCGTACTACACTTACACACACCTCCATCTAATTGGTAAAAAAATAATGTTTCTGTGGATGGAAAACTAACGCCGCACGGAACAATGATTATTCAATTATATTCTAATGCCTATAATGGTGGCCATTAAGATGGAAATATATTTATATAAGATATATATTATGTTTATATTTTTTATGCTTTAGTATTTTCCATTTATATCAATCGTTTATGGTTTCCATTAGGGGTAAAATGCGATAATTTCATTTGAAGAAGTCCGAACTACCGCCCCCTCAAATTGATATTACTTATTAATGCCTTATTTGGTACATATAAAGTATGGAGTTAATGATATTATATATGATATTATACTTTAATTATAATATAACTATGTATCATTATGTTTTAATTACATTAAAATACAAAATTGTAAGGAAAGTAGCGTTCATACGTACGTGAGGATTACCATCTCCATGAACGGTGAATTTCATTTCATATCTCCAAATGTTATATAATGTTATATATATATATACTGGATACATAATATATATATTCTATCTAAATCATTTATATCATTCTTCAGATAATCTACTTTTGACTATATAAAAAAATTGTAATTATAACAAGTTCATTTTTGACTCAAGTTCCGAACATCGATAAAATATCCAATATAAACTCAAATAATTGAATAATTTTTATATAATGGTAATAAGTGATATAAAATTAATAATAGAATTTAAAAAATTTCTTAATGAGGTCCTAATTATCTTAAGTTTATTATTCCGGAATAACAAGGAACAAACAAGACATGTCGGACTTGTGGAAAGGGGTTTCTTATCTGACTTATAATTTTGTGGTATTTCTATTATTCACCACTTATTTATTGCATGTGGTGTATTTTGTAATAACATTTGATATATTTTATCATTATTATATTTATATTCATGGAATATTGTGATTCATTTTGTGGTTATTAACTTTTGTTCCTATGACTCGATTGATTACAACGAAGTAAGGGTTTTTCATTTGACTTTAATCGCAGTGAGATTCATGTTATATTTGCCACTATTTCCTTTTGTGTGGAGTATGTAGTGCCCATGACTATATTATTTTTGTTATATAATTTATTTTATAGGTATTTACATATTCATTTTATGATTTTTATTACATATGGTATATGTTTCATAAGTTACAAAATCCATAAGGGAGTTTCATATTTCAATTTCCACTCACTGGGCTTTAAGCATACTTCATTGATTATTTTACTCCATGATTATGTGTGGAATAAATATTTATTATTTTTTTAGTAATTTTCACTCCCCATTATGTGGATATACTTTGGATACACAGAATCACTCTGTTGGTAAATTCTCACATCACCGATATGAACTTGATAAGAGTAATTTTAACTCAATCTCCATTTATTGAGTTAAACATCCAATTCATGGGGTTGTTTTTACATGAATATTTGTGAATATAATCTGATTGATTTAAACATAATATACAATCATATTGAGTTTATTTATATTTTTCACACATAATTATGTCATCGATGTATCCTTAACCTAAGGATATGGTCTTCATATGGGATTTCATCTCTATTTACATTCCATTGAGACTTCTTTGTTGTTATACACCAATTCACTTTTATATGGTTTATATAATATTATTTGACATAGTATATCATGAATCCCTTTACCCTCATGGTACTGTAATGTTTTGATTACCTCAATTATTTTTATTCAAGTGTTTCTATTTTGGTTAGGAACTCTAACTAAAATATCGTTTTAAATGTTTTAATGATTTATTATTCTAAATATTTCTCATTAATGTCCTTGTTTTAAAATGGTTGTAAGGATTTATTAATATGGAAATTAAAATTTTAAAAGGAAAATTCTTTTTGACGTTTTCAAAGTGGTATGGGACACTTTTATTCATAAATCTATTTTAAACGGCTCCTTGATAAATACCTATACTTTTAAATGTTTTCAAGAAAATGGGTATATTTCTCATAAATAGTTATGATGATCATTTTCATCTATGTCAGTGTCCTTAATTATTCTCTATTTAGGTTGATCTATTATAATAAAATCTTTCATATTGTATTGAATGAGTTATGTTTGACTGTGGATGTGCTATTTTTATGCCATTCATGGTTTGTGGTTAAAATATTGATATTTCTTATAATAGTTTTAATACAAATGTTCAAATTATGATTCAAAATTTTCATATGAGGAATTCAATGGACTTAGTAAGTGATGGGTGGAGCCCACTATAGCTCCTTGATGCATCATTACGTCCCATGAGACAAACTACTATATTGGCATAAGGCCTTGAAAAAATCATATTTGTAGTCTTGGCATGATGCCCGGACTATGTGGTTATGATGTCTAGGATTATGCATTCCATCATTATGAGATTAGATATTGATATTGCATGTTGTTATTCGAATAGTATAATACCTATGACTATGTTTTATTATGGCATTATTTACTCAACCCATATTCATGTCATAAATTATTCATGTTAATTATTTTTAAATTCATTTGTTCTCAATTATTCACCAGGGGTAAAGTTTATGTTATCTTTGGCTATTTTTATTACTCTTACTAAACATTTCATCTCACCCCTTTCTTATGTTTCAATTTCCCAGGATATTAAGAAGTTAGTTATGAGTGACTTTCAGGCATAATCTAGGATTCTAGGATGTTTCAAATGGAATAATTTACTATTGTTTCATTTTCAGATTGTAATGTTGAACTTATGTATGTATCTTGTTCCCAAGACTACTAAATTGATTTTTCCTTTGTGACTTGATTCCTTGTAATCATGCCAATGTATTAAAATAACGCAGCGGCTCCTGTATTCACGGTTTGGGGTGTTACAATTACTCTTAGTGTGAGTACTCTCAGATTGAGTACTCTCTAGGTGATTACTCACAATGTGGGTGTATCATATCTCTATATTTAGATCAATCATGGTATCTATATTATTATATTTTCTGATGAATAATTTATCTCATGTTGATTTCATTAGGTCTATAAGATTGAGGAGTGTGTGCTCCGGGAAGAGTTACATTGTGGAAACTTTATACTGAATCTCTAGTATTGGTTTGTGGTAGTTATGACTTAACTCTAGACATTGGGTCCAGGTTTGAGTATATTTGGATATGTTATTGTTATATGTATTGTATTGAAATACTATGTTGAGATGAATGTACCTTTACTTGGTGCATAGATTTTTGGTTTTTGTGGTGTCCTACTGAGTATTGTTATACATACCCATGTACAATATTTACCCATACGTGTTGTATCTTATGAAGATGAGTGACCTTTTGATAGATTCCATGGTGGAACTGGACCAGAAAGTTATTTATGAGTTCAGGAAGGCTGAGTTATTCCTACAACATTGAGTGTAAGTACCAATAACCTTTTTTACAAGTTAGTCTTTGTAGTTTTCAGAATCTTTTTTTAGTTGGCTTGTATCATGGCCTGGTTTAATTTACTGCACTTTAATTTTTTTATCTTACTATGTTGGTAGGGTATAGTGGTTTGCATACATTTTTTTCATAGTGTTTTTTAATTTTTTTTCATTTTTGGTCTTTGATGTGTTTTTGTGCATATAGGTACATAAGAAATTCCTCCCATGTTAGTGATATGCCTAATCAATTCTAGACAACAACCCATGAATTATTGGAGGCAAGCCTAGGGAGTAACTATATGGACCCCACTAGGACATGTTGTAAAAGAAAGTCTATAACATAATTATGGAAATAAAAAATCCATATCAAAATTATCATGGTAATTTGGAGAATAACATGAATTAATCCAAATTTGAGTACCCAAAAACAGATGAAAACATTACTATGAAGGAAAATATGGACAAAGAGGAGATATTTTTTTTTTGAATGAATGGTATTTATTATTTCCATTATCAATCATTTTTTAGAATTTATTTCATCAAGTAAGTTGATATTGAGGAAATTAATTTACATCCTCTAAGAAAAAAGATACATTTCCATTTGAAAATGGAAATTGGTGGATAAAAATGATCTTATAATATCATAAAAATTAGATTATTTTTGACTCAATAATAAATAATCATAGTTGATAATTATGTTATGGTTATAGTAACATTAATATAGAAACCCCTTGAATGTGGGTGGATTGAAATTAAACATAAAATACTATTATTGATATATTTTCATCTACTAATAAATAAAATAGGTAGCATATACACCTTATAAAAAAAGTTGGTTCATATTACAAATTAATCTTAAATAATTTAATTTGATAAGAAAAACACCTTAATACATTGGTAGTAAATGGATTGAAAGAATATAAATGAGAGATTATGAAATTAACATTTAAAATTAATGATTATGTGTCATTTTTTTATGAAACTATTTAATGGGAAGTGGTAAGATAAGTTAAAATACAATTGTGTGTGAATCATTATATCATTTTTCTAACAAAAAAAGTAGTAAAATAATACTTTACAAGTAACATACTTTTTTAGGTAAGAATCATTTGATAATGAGGTTATAAAGAAGAAATGTAAAACCAAATAAATGAATGTTGGAATAAAATTTAATGTAGTCATTATGGAGAATAAATAAAAAATTAAATAACAGATATCAATGATAATATTTTTTAATTAATGGAAGAAAATTTGAGATAACACAAACTCTTACCTTGGTCTCAATTCACTTTTCACATGTTCGTAACCTCCTGAATAATCAACATTAGTTTATTAGATACCGTTTTAGGAACCTTGTTCATATTTATTTAATTTAATGAGTAAAAATTATTACCTTATGATAATTATATATTATATAGTTTTTTAGTGTTGGTTATTTGAGATTGTTCATGAAATTTCTGCAAAACTATTTCGGTATTTTGACCATGGTTAAAGGTATTGTTGAATAACTACATAATCTTCAGAACAATATGTGTGAATGACCTTTATTAGACAATTATCATTAATTTTGTATATTTATATAGGTTTTTATAAAATAAACTCGAATTAATAAATATTCTCCAATATATTCATCTTAGGTGGTACATTTCACTATGCTGGTTTATATTGAGTTCATTGTATTACTATTTCTAGGGTGTTTTTTGAGGTGTTTCTGTACATATAAACATAATCGAAATTTTTTCTTTCACTTATTGGATAAAAATTAATAAATAATTTTTATTCAATTAATATAATAACACTCCATTATACTAATGATATTTAGGTAGTTATATTACTGCTTCTAGGATATTTTTTGAAAATAAATAATTAGATGAAAATGATAAGGATTATGAAATACTCACATTGGGACCCAAAACATTCTATTGAGAGTATCCTTGGAAATAATTGTATTAGCTATCCTATGGTGCCAAGGGATCGAGTTCGTGTATAGAATTTCTTAGAGTTGAATCCTAGGTAGGATCTCAAAGAAATTTATTAGGTTATATTTAACTTTGAGAGGGAAAAGTGTTTCACTTTTATAAGTGAAGAAAAGAGAACTTTTATGATCAACCATTATTTCCAATAATTTAATGATACTATTCAAGTTTATGTGGTTCCAAAATTGATAAATAATGGAGTATAGGGGCAATACGGTATAAAAAACCTATACCACTCATTTTCAAACTTTTTTAAAACTTCTTTCAATTCATATATTTTTTTATTTTACTTTTTACCAGTTTTTTATTGTGGTTGGTAGTTTTATCCCAAGGAATTTATGATTTAATAAAAAATATAAGATAACCCATCTTGCAAAATTAGAGTGTTATGAATCTAAATTTAGGTCGTATATAATATAATTCTATTTAGATGTAATATTAAAACAAATTATACATTAAAATAATTAAGATATTGAAAAAATGTTGTTATAATTTTTTTTCCACCATTAAGTATTCTTAATCTTGTATGGCATTGGTTAAAAAAAGAATTAGATATAATATATTTGTATATATGTTTACAAATCATATAATATTCATTATATAAAATAGATCAATTTAATATTTTATATAAATATTACACAACATTAATAAAGCATTTATTTGAAAATAACGCTTTCACCATTATAATAGTCATTAAATTAAATTTAGTTATCATAATTTTATTCCGAAAATTGATATTAAGATTGTAAAATAATAATAATATATTGACCAAAAATAGGAAATCCAATTTTTTATATTTACTTTCTACAAGTAATGAAAACACATTTTTAAAATTAGTGAATAAAAAATTAGAGTAAGATATTACTTATGTTACCAAAATGTTAAACATGGGTTTTATAAATTAAATATATAATTTTTAAATTATTTCTTTTACATATTTTAAATATTAATTTTCTTTTCATAAACATTTATTGTAGACTTGTATTATGAAAATGTAATTAAAGAAATGGTATTTGCAAAGTTGGTATCTTTTTCACTATTGAAAAAATCAATTATTTCATAAAAATATAACAAATTATTCCAAAGATAATATTACCATGTTCAATCCAAAAAATGAATTTATCTTTTTCATAATAAAATAATAAATAAATTTATTTATATTTGAAATGAAAAAACAATATATAATTTAAAATTTCACTTTAAAAAACAATCTTTTTAAACATCAAGTGACTTTAATATAATTTCTTATTTGTTTTTTATTAATTTAATTTTCTCATACAAGTTTATAATTTAAAATATTAAAACCTATAATAAAATTTTAACTATTATCAATTTTAATTAATTAATTAGAATAAATTACACTTTTTTAAATGGTTCTTCAAAAGAAATACTTTTAGAAATTTTATTGAAATAAAAATAAAAATATGTACTTATTTTAATTGAATTTTATATTTTGATCTAATAATGAATATATTATTAAACAAATTTTAATATGTTTTGGTTCATTTTAGATGAGTGTTTCATTAGTTTTGTGTTGTGGTGGACCCAAGATATTTATGATTGTATTAATTTAATTATTATAAAATCTCAAGTCATTACATTTTACACAAATTAAATACAGTATTCCCTCAAAAAGTTTAATTTTTACTCACTGATAAAAGTAGACTTGGGTATTCGTCACATAATCATTATTCAAGATATAATTTATAATATGGAATCTAACTTACTCTCTTATAAAATATCAATATACTTATCTTTCCATAAATAGTATTATTCATTCATACAAATATTTATCCAAGTATGTATATACCCTAATCATATATTCTCCATAACATTCCTTTAAAAAATACATTTGAATATTTAATATATTAAAACATATATGAATAATATATTCTCCCAAAAGTTAATTATTATCATCAATAACTAGTTTAAAAAAAATGAAAACTAGTGAGTCAAACTCCCAAAAATGTGAATAATTCAATAAAAATATCATGGATCATGTTTTAATTATGTTTATAATGAATATTAAGTTTAAAAATTAAATATATATATATATAGACCCAAGCTTCTCAAACATAAATATAACATCTTATTATATGAGTATTCAATACATAACATCATAATCAATTCCTTAATCGCATATGTTTAGTGAATTTGGAAACATTGAGACAAAAACAATTTATTCATAACATATCTACATCATCTAACACTATGTTATTAATAAATAGCACTGTTCTTAAACATATCGTACTTAATAACACTCTACATAACTTTGTGAGAGGAAACATAAGAAATGGTTATCTTAAACACCCAGTAAGGGTAAACAAGGGAGCTATTAATGATCACTAAATTATAACCTGAGCATGATGGTATAAGATCATGATCTTAACATTTGAAAAACATACCCAACATATCATAAATAAAAATATTATATCATGGTATAAATCATAGAAATTAATAACATGTAAATAATAATGTAGTCAAATAACATTATCCATGAGATAATAACATTAGCGTAAGACATGAGTTTTCTTCATACACTTAATCACATAAAATAATTTCCTTATTCATGCCTCGCTTATAATACTAATATAGTGGATTTGTTTCATTCTTTATTCCCTTATATCCTCAATCAAGGGTCACTCACAAGACTATCAGAGTAGACAGTGTACCTTACTAATCTTCGTTTACACCACATTCAGGTCCATAATATACCATTAAATATCAATATTTACCTAAATAATTGGGGGGGATAATTTTTATACAACTCATCACATAATTATAATTCATTCATATGTGTTCCATAAGATCATAAATTATTCACCATATATCATAACTCAAGAACAAGTACCGGATTTTAGAAACATATAAATTTTTATCGTAACATAAACCATGGAAAATAAACATGTTTAATAAACATCTCACCATCATAATCTTAAACCATAGAGAGAAATAATAATAATTTTATCAAAGGATCACATCCCATGTAAATAATAATTAACATAAAAGGTTGATTTCTTTGATGAAAATTCTTTTAATAGATCACTTGGAATATTTCTAGTGTAGAATATTCTTCTTCATTTTGAAATCACTTCTTTAAAATCTAAAAAAATTCAAAATATTATGCAAAAAATGTATATGAGATTTAAAATCACCAATATTTAATGGAGGCTTCAATTTTTTGAGTGGTCATGGGGATGGGAAATTACTTTCATATTGTGTGAATTAAAATTAAAATTCCTTTCATATTTTTTGTAAAAGAAAAAGTAACCTCTTTTATAAACATAAAAGAAGATTAATTTTACACTATTTGTGAAATACAAAACCACGATTAAAAAATTATTTAAATATAAAGGTATATTATTAATATATTCTTGAATGAAATTTATAACATGGACATAGAAGAAAAATGACTTTCATCTGAAGAGTAAAATAAAAGTGTATTTCTAGTATATATTTATTCAACATCTTGAGTATATAATGAGATAAAAATATACGTAGAATGTGTAATATCTATATAGAAACATAGGAGAATAAATTTAATGAGATTAATGATAGGTATATTATAAAATTTCATCCTTAGAAACTTATTTATATAGAATCACATAGTTCAATGATATTGTAACATTAAATACTTAACTCAGTTTCTTCTTTCTTTAAAGGCACTCTAATCACTTGTATAAAACATTTAAATTTATTATAATTCTATATTAGGATAATTTATATACTTATAATTTCATATGTGATAAACTTACTTCATTTCAATGCCCATTTATAAAAAAAATTATAATTTAAATGGTTTTTTCCATGTGTTAGTAGTTTCATTTTTCATGGATGTTTCTGTTCTATAGTTATGGTCCATGGTTATTGATCATGGATCCATTATATCCATCATTTTAACCATGATATAAATAAAATATATTTTCATTATATATAATTATATTCATTAATAATATATATAACAAAAAGTGAATTACATAATTCACATAGATGGTATGGAGTATATATTCATGAAAGTTGTTTCCATTTTTCAATAAATGTAATAAAATTAATGTAAATAAAAATAAACCTTTTCATAATGATATTTCTATAATAAATGAAATACATATTTAAAAAAATTATATAGTATAACGATCCAATTAATTTGGTTATGAAAAAATAATTACACCACTTCATGAGGAATCTATGTCAAACGTACACATGAGCAATATTTTCACATTCCATATAATGAAAATAAATTGAATAATGGTTATTCCATCATCATAAAAAATATTTAGTAAATTAAAGATATTGAGATATTTATTTTAAAATAAATACCATTAATATAGAGGAGGTAAGGGAAGAAATAAAATTGAAAACATTCGGTAAATAGTTATACATCATCATCGAAAACCCACTATTTTCGTACACCTTAGGTAACGACCAAAATATTATAAATAATATTTTGTTTCAAGGAAAATGTGTATTATTTTATATTATACACAACAAAACCATATATATTTGAAAATATATTAAATATAATGGTAATTTTGACACTATTTTTAGACCATTATATGATCATTGATCAATTATGATCGTTGTTCAATTATGACAATTAGTCAATAAGACCATTGGAAAATATTGGATTGATAAATAATTTAATGTTATAATTATTATTTATAAGTAAAATTTGACAAAGTATAATTGATACAAGAAAAAGAGTCGATGGCCTAAAATATTATAGTCATGTCATTTTAATCATGTTTTTAAATCTTGGGTGGGAGGTATCATAATTGGGGTTCTTCACAGAATATTCTAAAGCCATGAATCAACAAGTAAAGATTTACAAAAATAATATACGAGAGAAGTTCAATTTACTATAGTTTACCAATCGGTTGATGATAATCAAGGAAACCTAAGAAACTACCAACATCACACACCTTACTCTTAGGTAATAAATTAGTGTAATAAGGGGATACATGTCTCGGAATTATTGTGTAATTCCTTTGATTAAATGAAATTGTAATTTATTCAATTTTGTTCTAACAATGATTTTTTTAATATAATTGTGATAGAATTTGAATAATTTCTATCAAACAGAAATTGTACTTTCCAGAAAATATATAAATATTTATAATAAACTAATATATTATTATTAATACTTATTTTAATGAATTATTATGATATAAATAATCTTATTTAAATATAAATGATGAATTGTTTTCTTTACGTGTTATAATTTTAATATGCATTTTCCATCCGCTATTAATTTTAATAAATAATGATATTTGTACTAAAAAGTTAGAATTATAATATTTAGAGAATTATTTTGATAAAATAACTGTCATTTCTGAAATCATCACATATAAATTATGTAAGGGTGAATATATGAGAATTTTCTAAAATACATTATTTTTTATGAATAGTAAAAATACAGTTTGAGTTTTTCTGTATGTTTAAAAACTTCATAATTATTTCATAATGATGTAATAACTAATTAACTAAAATAAAAAAACTAAAATATGTTATTTTATTAATATAATATATTTCAAAATATTTATGTCAATTTACAAATCAATAATTTACTTTCCATATTAAAAAATAGAAACAATTTCTTTAAAAATGTAATTTTTAGTAAACATTACTTTTTCTTTCCAAATTAAGTAATATAAAATGATTTTTGAATCTTTTGGATTAAAATAACATAAAATTTCTCCCAGTTGTCCAATTCCATGGGAAAATATCATGGTAAATCCCATATTTTTTCATTTTACACAACATACGTTTCTAAGGCCAATATTTAGAAATTAATAAAAAAATCCTCCACTTTTTTTTTAAATTCCCACCTTTTATCCATTTCCATTCACTACAAATTCATCCACCAATAATATATGAAATTTTTAACTCCCATTATTCCACCCATGTAACCTCAAAACCCCAAGGTCACATTCCTCATATTTAGGAGTTACTTTTCAAGGTAAGATAATTATTATTCTTTTCTATTCATTTCAATAACCTCTTTTGTATATATATTATAAATTTTATGATAAATATCTCTTAATTATTTTTTATTAAATAACTTATTGTAAAATTATTTTTCAAAAATGGTCTTCCCTTTTCCCCTCTCATTTTAACACTTTTCTAAAACCTTGTTTTAAAACTGTTATGAAGTTGAATTTATTTCTCCAAATTCCACTCTTCTCCTTAAGAAAAAGCCTTTTATTTTCTTTTTATAAATACACAATATTATTTCATTTCTAGGGTTATTCAGCAAGATGTAAAATTGACTTATTTCATTCTATTATTGACATATATTGAACTGAATTTCCCTTTATTTGGGTTTAAGATTATATAATTATCATGTTTTTAAAGCACTTTTGAAATGACATGATTTTAAAATGAAACATGTTTCTTTTATATTCTATAGGTTATTTATGTAGTGATTTATTATGGTATATTTAGACCACATGAAAATTAATAAATATAACGGGTGTGTCCTGATATCACTCCATTGCATTAGGTAAATAATTTAATCTCTATAGATGACATGTTATTTGATACCTTAGTGAATAACCTTGGTATTTTTTATGACACCTTTGTGATTAACCTTGTTGATATTCTTATGAATGTGTAAATTAAATTTTATATCAAAATTTCCCAACTACTGATTTATGTTATTTTATTAATTATATTCTCCATTTTCTATTTTTAATTCCATAATGATATTACTCAAGTTCATATTGATATTCCTCAAGATCACATATAAATTGTTTCACCATTCTTTCCCTTACATGGCCTTTTTCTCACCCTTTCCTTTTATTTATGTCCCTATGTTATGATATGTTGTAAATATGCTTATGATGAAACTTTTAAGAATCCTTTAAAATAGATTATAAGAATGATTTTACTTTTCAAGTATTACATATATTTTTTCCAAAAAACTAGACTTTATTAAACAATCATTTTTTTACCATGTAATGAAAATTTTATGTAATAAAATGTTGGGATTCTATAGTTGGTATCAATTTATGGTTTAGTAATTTTTGTAAATTAGGATTTAAAAATTTTAAAATGAACCTTATCTAAATTGTAAAATATAGTAAAAAATGTTGGTATTTTTGGGAAGTATTATGTATGTGGTTTATGAGAAAAGATATCCCTATATAGATATAAATAAGTGGTGTGACTCAGAAAAAAAATGTATCTAGGAGTAAAACCCAAAAATTGTATTTGATATTGAATCAAATAGGAATTGGTTCCTGTTAAAAGATATTTCTTCACACCTGATTTAACACTCCTTGGGGATATATTTCATTAATCAAAAGATTATTTTGAACTATAATGAATGATATATAAAAACTTAATTATTTTTAATGATTAACATATTTTAGAATAATGTATTAAGAAATAAAATTGCTTCAAAAAATAATATTATTTTTAAAAGATACAAATTTCTCACTAAGGGTTTCTTATTTTATAAAATAATTGGAAATTTGAGGAACCGTATAAATGGTGATCACAAAAAACCATATACATATGGACCTTCGATGGAATTTTGAATTGAAAACATCATGAAAATGATGAATCAACATGAATGGATTATGAACAATAACTTGAATCAAGTCAAGAGGCTAGATTCACCTTGAAGGGAACATATCTATGTTGAGCCCTTTAGGTGTTAATGGACATCTTCTATCAATGGATCTACTAACACATTTATTATTGATAAATAGATAACATCTATATAAAATATATTTTATACACTCCGTCATTGGAAAAAATATAAATACACCTTGGTTATGTACTTCTTAGAGGAAGATTCTATTTACTGGTTGCCATTGATTAAAAACACAAATCCAAGAAAGGGTATTTATTCAATGGAGTGGAATAGTTAATTAGATTCTTTTTTAATAAATGTTTCCCCCTTTCAATGAAAATTAAAATGGAGAAGTAATTTCTTGAGATGAAGTAGAAGGAAAAAATAATATGTGGGAATCTATGAGATGAAATTTACAAGACTTTCTAATAACCCCGCTATATTTGTCATGGATATTAATATAAGGTTTTCTATATTATTTAGTGTTATAAGACCATATATATGAAAAAATCTATCCAAGAAACACTATAAAATTTGTGAAAAGATACTAAGAAGTGCTAGGAAGCTTGAATTGAAGTTTAGAGAGATGGAGTAGTCCCTTAGATCAAATGAAAACAAGAGATCATTAGAGTAAATATTAGGGAGGAACTTTTATCATGAAAGTTGAGGAAGGAAAGTGAAACATATCACATGAAAAAAATGTCGGAAGAAGCATTTTGGTAACCGCATTCTCAGGGGAAAGAAATGTTAAAAGTGTGAAAGCGTTTTCCATATTTCTCAAAACTATTGTAGTGTGGGGAAGCCTTAACTTCTAAACACTAATGAAAAAGAGAATATGGTGAAATTATAGACTAATTTCCAATGATATATGTATAGAAAACATGGGAACTATCTAAATAACTATTCAAATAATAATGTAATAGAAGGGAGCCACCATCAACCTAAACTTGGACAAGGGAGAAATTTCTGGCCTTCTATATCGTGATAGCTGAAGTTGAGGCTCCAATTGATGTGGTGGCTTGTAATATTATTTTTATCTCAAATCTAAAAAGTAATTTCTTTGATTTTTCTTCCACATGTTTTTGTATTTACTCTATGATCGAAATGAATATAGAATTAATCTTGGAACTTCTATAAGTAGAGCTATCAATCAATTCTCATATAGGTATTATCAAATAATTGACATTGTATAAAAAATCTAATATTGAGTTTGGAAATCAAAATACCATTGAAAATATTGTATTCATTCCAATGATAGAATTTTACATTATACTAGGGATGGACTAGATATTAAAATATGATTCTAAGATCAACAACAGAAGCAAGGAAATCAAAGTAATATTGAATAGAAACCCATCAATTTCTTTTTAGGAGATAGATATTTATACCTGATATTTGTTTAGATGAACCTCTCATAGCCTTAATTATGGAGATAAAAGGTGCAGACAAAGTAGAAAATGAAGTATTCAAATTGAAAATTTCCCCATCATGAAAAAATAAATTGGAATATTTCCTAAGGAGTTAAATGTACCTCCCATATAAAGTATGGTATAGTTCTCGATCGAACTCCATAGAGGTAGAGTTCACCATTGAACTCAAACTAGAATTCCAGATGATATCAAAACCCCTATATAGAATGGAAAATGTGGAGATAGGAGAATTAAATAAACAATCACAAGATCTTTTGGAGAATTCATTTATCATAAAAAGTATATATCTATTGGGATAAATTGTTCTCTTTGAAAATAAGAAGGATATATCAATGCGACTATGGATTGATTATTGAGAACTTAAGGATATCACATTGAAGAACAAGTACACTCTCCAAATGACTTGTGGTTCATTTGACCAGATTTTTGGGGATAATTTATTCTCAGAGATTTATCATTGATATTGTTATCATTAATTGTGGGTGAATAAAGAATATATTCCAAAGTCTTCCTTATGATCAAGATATATACTTAATGGGTTTTCTGGGATTCCCTCAGGCTTAACTAATTCTCTTGCTATATTTATAGACTTGATGAATAGAGACTATCATGACTACCTTGATAACATTATAGTTATTTTTATTGATGATATTATAATATATTCTAAAAGTTGTGAGGATCATTAGGATGATCTAACAGCTATATTAAAAACTCCAAGGCGGTAGAGGTTGTTTGGATCGTTCATAAAATGTGAATTTTTTCTCAACAAGTATCTTTCTTGGGGAAAATTATAACGAATGAATGAATCTTAGTTCAACCTACCATGAAATATGTTGTGTAGGATTGGATTCATCCTACATTAGAAACTATGATCCATATTTTCCTTGGTTTGACAATATATTATCAGAGGTTTGTGAAAAATAATTCAAAACATCTAATACTCCAGACAAATTATCTTGAAAAGAGGTCATGTTAATCTGGAAAATAAAGTGTAGAGAACATTTACAAGAGCTAAATAAGAGATTGGTAACTACCCCTGTGATAACTCTAGCCACTTTCAGATAAGGATTTATTATTTTTAATGATGAATCTCTGAAAGGGATTTTGGGAATCCCCATGAAAAATGAAATTTTTATTTCTTATGCATATGGAATGTTAAAGCATCGTGAGTAGAATTATACAATACATGACCTAAAGCAAGCTAATGTTATTTTTCCTCTACAGATATATATGCACTATCTATATGGGGAGAAATGTGATATATATATAGAACACCAGAGATTGAAATATATTTTCATGTAAAAGTAACTGAGATTGATATAAATGATATGGATAAGAATTCATAAAGACAATGATTGTTTAATTCATTATCACCAAGGAAGCACATGAGCCTTAGCCCAGTTGGAAAGGACTCTACAAGTGCATCTGAGAATCCCAGGATCAAATCCAGACATAGACATTATTTCTGGGTACTGTATCATCTACTATAGTGAGAACTGTGGAGTACTGTAGGAGGTACTATAGCGGGAACTGTGCAGTACTGTAGCAGGTACTGTACGGGAACTTTAGTAGGTACTGTTTGGAACTATAGAATCTCAGAATATGCCCCCGTTTGGGACTTTCGGCCACAGATTTTGTCCCCGGGTCCTCTAAGGCATTCAGGCCACCCATGCCTTCAGGTCAGCAAGACTTTTGGGCCACCTCAAGGCCTTTGGGCCACCATAAGTGCATATGAAAACTAGACGACCTATGAGGAACAAGGTCTACAAGGAGAATGAGCATGGAGCTTTCACCGTAGCAGAAGCTAAAAGGATTGAAAGAATGATAGGGTATGGCACCTTCCATCAGGAAAATCATGTGCATGAACTAGAATTCATAGCCGAACAGCCATGCGAAGGTGTAGAGCTAATTTCACGATGAAGATACTGGGGAGCAGGAGTTCCATGTAGTTAGTCTTGGTTGTATGTAATGTTTGAATCCTACGGGAAAATGAATTCCCTTAAGGCCTATGGGACATGTAATACTTACACCTACAAGTCTTGTAAGGGTTCCACCTCCCCACATGAAAGGTGGATTATCAAAAATCAATAAAAAATTAAGGCCTTCGATCCATTGGACGATTAAACCCAGGAAGAGAAAAAAAAGTCATTGATGCATTAAATTCAAAACACCCTGCTAATTTGGAAATGATGATGATTAAAGGAGAACCTTTGATCAAAGACCTAGTAAAACTATACATGAGAATCATAAATTAAGGAACATCATCAACCCTAACCCAAATAATTTCTCAACCATCATTACTAGAGAATATAAAAAAATATATAAAACTAAATGTCCCTTGTTATAGAAGAAGATCGAGGATCTGAAAAATGGGAAGTTTCATGTGTTCAATATTGACCAAGGTATAAAAAATCATACAAGGATATTGTAATGTCCCCATATCGGGAGCCATTGTAAGGGTACTATGAGAAGGGTTGGACACATGACCTCAAGTGCATCTCCCCAAACTCCAAAGGCTATCGACTTGTAGTGAGGGCCTTTTTAACATATCTATGGGGGAGATTGTTCCCTCATAGGTAATAGGTAATTCACAGTGGAAGAAACATAATTTATAATAATTAGTTAAAGCATACAAATAAACAAAATGCATCAAAAGGATTTACATAATAACAACTGAACAAATGAAAAGTGAAGAAACTGATAAATCCAACCAGATGCATAATGATGCCATGTTATGATGTATGTACTAAATGAAAAGTATAGAAATAAGGAATATAAAAATGTGATAAAAAAAGTAAATAAATTGGAACAAAGTACAGCAAATGTATCTTCAGCATAGGATTGTTACTCTACCCCCACGCTCCATACAAAAAAAATAAATTATTTAAGAATTGGGAGCATCATTCTTCCCTATATGAATACATACAGACTTAAAGTTGAATGTGGTACAAAACAGCCTCAGAGAAGGGTGTGAGATAAAATCTCAGTATAACGACACCCATAGTGTCTAACCCTTTCCATTTCATGTTGTATATACAACCAGCATGCCAATATATAATAAATGTAAGCAATTAACTAAAGAAAATAAAATAAGTGTAACTTGGTCTGAGTTCTAATTATCACCCATCCATTACCACCTTCTTCATCCTAAGAATGTAATCTGAATAAAGTACCTATAATAATTTGGAGGTATATATATAAAGAGTATCTAGAAATACATAAGGAAAAAAATTAGCATCCCCCCGAGCTTGTTCTTTTGCTTGGGTATAATTAATGTGTCAACAATGTGTGCTTCAAGGCGCCATAAAGTCATCACAATGCACAAGGTGCCCGAAGATGCATCAAATAAAGACTTCCGCATATAATCATTATTATTATATTAAATTTTAGAGTTGGATTCTTAGACCATATCAATGTTATTCCTATGATACATCCTTCAATTTATCCAATACCACTGAGCATGTTGAAGGAAATATCCCAAAAGATCATGTATCGCTTAAGGAATGGATTTATAATGATTTCTTCATATGTATCACACATACGGGGTTGAGTATCACCTAAGGCATGGCGTGGCCACTTTTATAATGGCTACATCCTCTATTATAACTTATGGAACTAATATCACTCATTAGTATATAGAAAACCAATAGAAACCCTCATCTGGAAAATCCTAATTCATCTCCTCCCTAGTGTGTAGTGTGGTAAGACATCAGGAACGAAGAGTCGATGAGTGGTCCTTAATATAGAACCCATGTTGTATCATAGAATATAATTTAAATATATTTAACGAAATTTGATATCATAGATTATGAATTTATAATTGCAACAAAACAATTTAAGCAACAAAGTGCCACATACTTCATGATCATTCTAGAGAAATAGTCATAGTCAAAACACATTATCATAAAAATCATAATAAATTCACTTCTATATTTTATAATATAATATCATGGTAATAATTTTTTTACAATGAAATAATTATGTATAAACAACCAAAAAAACTCAAAATTTCCTTTTTAATATTTATCATAAATAATTTATTTCATTTTAAACTGAACGAAAGAGGGGTCACGCAACCCATGCAATTAAAAAATTAATTATTAGATGCCAATATAATTTAGGATATATACATTTGAAATCCCAAAAAGGTATTCAACAATGTTTAAACAAATTAAATAATCTATTTCATCTCAAACAATGTTGTAATATTGAATCCAACAAATTTAATTGAATTATAATTGGAAAAATTGAATATTGCTGGTAGGCAACGATGATTGGCCCAACATGCGATCTAAAAGATGAAATGAAATTATAGGAAAGAGAGTAGACGATCTACAACATATTCATAGTGGAATTTATTCTCTATAAAGACATTATATTTTACCTATCGTGGAAGAAAATAGATTATTTTAGAAAAACACCAATTTTTGGAAAAAAATATTCCACATCGGATTTCACGATGGAGAGTGGATGAAATTTTATGTTTCTTTATGAATGAAATTATCCTTACCAAGAGATTCACAGCACACTAGATGATGTTGGAAACATAGGTTGATCTGAGTCACAATGGGATTTTAACGGGAGAGCAAAGGAGGATGAGGCACACAAAAGGGGGTGTTATAGGGGTGACACACTGAGGGAAGAGGAGAGGAATGAGAAAAAATAAAAAATAATTAAAAAGTGAAGGAAAATTAAAAAACAAGAGAAAATCATGTAAACGTGAAATAAATATAATGAAATAAAATTAAATAATAAAAATAAAATGGTAGGGATAAAGGAAAATACATAATAAAATTGGATTACCCATTTTAATTAATAACACTCTTCTCAAACTACTTTTATTCTATTATTTATTTGTATCCCATTTTCATTTATTTTTATTTAAATAAAAAAATTATTCCTTCATAGTCATGTTTTAATTATTTTTAACCCAAACTCTAATCTAGGGTGTGATGTAATATTTTACATAAAACCCGTACAATTATTTAAATAATTTTAATAATTTCCCCGGACCCGTAACTGGGTTTGCAGGCAGGCTCCCTAGGTCTCTTTATGGATTTGGAATAAATAAAATTTAAATGGTCTATACCTTTATTAAATCTGGGATATTAAAACCCCCTCTCCATAAGACAACTCATCCTCAAGTTTCCCTTATGGGGGTATTGGAATGTCTTCCAAGAAAAACTCCAACCATTGAGCATGCACATCGGTATACTACTCCCTTGTCTCATCCTGAACACAACTATGTTTCCATACCACTTGTACAAGAGGAAATGACATCCCTCATAGAACCTTTAGTCTATGATCGGTAATAAATATCAGAAACTCTTCAAAGGATACATTCTTTTTGATCTCAAAGTCATTAGGATCAAATGAATGAGATAAGTATGGATGATACTATCGAATATGAGATACATGGAAGATGTCCTACATGTCACAGTACCTATGAGGTAACAATAACTGATAGTCTACCAACCCAACCCTATCTAATATCTCGAATAGCCCTATGTATCTCGGCTATAACGTCCCATATCTCCTGATCTACCTATGACCCAACCATGGAGAAATACATAGAAACAATCGATGTCCCACCTTGAACAGAAGAGGTCTACAACAATGATCTGTATAATATTTTTGTCTATATTGAGATGTAGTCATAGGCTTCTAAATCTACTTAACTTGCTCAAACATCTCCTGAATTATGTGAGGACACAACACAGCTGTCTCACTAACTTTGAGCTAGCAATGATGTGATAAAAATGGTCTACCAAATATGGCCTCATACAAAGCCAATTGAAGTGTCACCTAAAAGTTGTTATTATATGTAAAATCAACAAGAGGAATATGTTTCTCCACGGAATCCCCAAAATATTGAATAATGGATGGTAGATTATCCTCTAACACTTGTATGGTTCGCTCGGAATTCCCATTAGTTTGACTGTGATATAAAGTACTCCAGAGTACATGGGAATCTAGTGCTCTCTACAACCCTTTCCATAACCATAATGTACAACTGGAATCCCATCCTAAAATAATAGAAAAAGGTATAACAAAAAGTCACACTATCTCCTGGAAATACAAACTTCCCAACTCCTCAATAGAAAAGGTCTCTCGAATAGGTATTGTGTGAGAAATTTTGGTTAATCTATCGATAATCACTGATATTGCATCAGTTCCTTGAAGAGATCTTGGAAACCATTAATAAAATAAATTTTAATTTCTTTCTATTTCTGCTTAGTAATAGATAGAGGCCATAGAATTCCATCAATTCATTGGTGATCTTCCTTCATCTGCTAATAGGTGGAGTACTGAGTAATGAAACTCTCTATCATGTTCTTCAAACATAACCACCAGTACTGACAAAACATGTCTTTATACATCTTGGTATGTCAAGATGAACTTCTCAACTGAAGGTATGATATTTTTCATCATTTATTCATGAATAAATGAATTTACCCATACTAGGCCATGGTGGAGTAAAGTTTCACTACCATCAACAACTCAATTAGAAGGTATGTTCTCTCATCTGAAGCTTTCCCAAAGATTAAGTCCCTGCAGATCAGATAATTAACACATACAAACTCACTCTAGAAGAGAAGATGTCACTTTAAGAGATGTTAAAATGGGTTTTCCATGCTTTTCCTGAACCTCTAGATGCATCTCAGAAAACAAATCCTTCATCTTCAACTCACTGATGGATATTTGGATGGCTTGTGTCTGATTTTTTCATCCCAAGGCATTATCCATGTCTTTTCCCTTACTAGGGGTATAAACAAGCTCAAAATCAAACGATTATAGGTATTTGACCCACCTATAGTGCCTTAAATTCATGTATCACCTTGTAGGGATATATTTCAAGAGTTTACGATTCTTGTAAACAAAAAACTTCTCACCCACCAAGTAATGTATCCAAAAAATGTAAATCATAAAATATAATTCCCA
The DNA here is from genome assembly GCA_963277665.1 of Viscum album. Lineage (NCBI taxonomy): Eukaryota > Viridiplantae > Streptophyta > Magnoliopsida > Santalales > Viscaceae > Viscum > Viscum album. Next base: position 723,542,937 of record OY728119.1, read on the forward strand.
AATGAAGGTATTGTGTAGGATAGTTCTGCTCATGAGGTCTCAGTTTGTGGGTTCCATAATCCATGACTCGATCACCCTGCATCAAAACTGCACCCAGACTAATTTCTGAGGCATCATATTAACTAGTTTAATGTTTTCTTGGCTCAGGGAGAATCAGGATTGGAGTTGAGTTTATTTTTACCTTAAACTTCTAAAAATATTTTTCATGGGATTCTCACAATAAGAATTGTACACCCTTCTTAGTCAGGGTCATAAGAGGCACTGCTAAGAGGGAGAAATCCTGGATGAAATGTCTGTAATGGCTTGAAATCCTTATGAAACTATGTATATCGAAATCATTATTTGGATACACTCATGAAACTACATCACTCACCATTTCTAGGTCAACTGATATTCCAACATCATATATTATATAACCCAATATGTGAACCTTATCAATATAGAAGTGGAATTTTTTAATCATTTCATATAGATGGTGCTCTCTCAGCATTTTTAGTATGACCTCAAGATGGGTTTCATGGTCATTTCGGTTGTACAAATACACCAGGAATCCATTAACAGAAACCACCAAAATGAATCAAGGCGCGGTTGATAAACCTAATTCATCATATCCATGAAGACTAACAGTGCATTGGTGAGGCCAAATGACATAACTAGGTACTCGTACAAGTAGTTTTTACTTTAGAATGTCGTGTGTAGTTTGTTAGATGGCCACACTTGAATCTATTGATATCCCAACCTTAGATTAATCACATTGAGAAAACATCCGCCCTGGAGTTGGTCTAAATGGTAATCTATACGAGGCAACATGTATATATTTGTTACTATAAGATGGTTGATTTGACAATAATACATGAATATTATGTGGGTACCATCCACCTTCTTGATGAAAATATTGGTAAACCCCATGATGGTGTGCTAGGTTTGATAAAACCTAAGCCTCAAGGTATTCAATCAACTTTTTGAGTTCTTGTAGTTGTGTATGTGTCATCCTATGTGTAGGAATAGACACTGGTGCCACACATTAAACTGGCTCGATAATGAACTCTGCATCTCTCATGGGAGGTAAGTAAGAGAAATCATCAGGGAAGATATTGTTAAAATGATCCACAATGGAAGGAAATTCCACCCATTGTGTTCCCTGATCGCTCATGAAGAAACATTCTAATTGAGTGTTCACTCTTCTCAGTCCTGCATGTTTATGTAAAAATATATCTTTCTACATATCCCATTCTCCTTTGTATAGATATGTGTCTCCCTCAAGAGATGTGAAGGACAAACGATGAAAATATAAATCCACTTGGACACGATACGTATACAGCTAGTTCATACTAAGAATGACGTTAATGATAGACATATTGGGGATATAATAATTCAAAAAGTAACGGTACCCAAATATCTCAAGAGGTGACTCACAGAAATGGCATAGGCCTTCTATCCTAACCCCTAGTGGAGTTTCTAGAGGCATGATGCTACAAAGGTACTTGATTTTGAATCCAAGACCTTCAACAACAATGGTAGATAAAAAAGGAGGGCAATACACTGGTATCAGAAATGGATGAAATTAAAGTAAAGGATTCCATAATAGTAACTCTAACCATAGATTGTCTTACACTTTTCTCCTCTAGTTATGGTTTCATTGTTTACATAATACCTGAACCATGGCCTTAATATGCTACTTGAATGGCTTTTGTAGGTTTGTTCAGGTGATACTAATAATCTGGAACTGGATTTTCTCAACCACGACCTCCACCATTACCTCATCCAGATTAGCTAGTAAAAAATAAATATCCAGTCTGTTGTGGATTGATAGATCTCATTCATGATATAGGTGCTGGTATAGATCATCTTTCATTGGATGCTGATGGGATATAATGGAAGAAACGTTGAAGATGATGCATCTTGCTGTAAGCTCGACACTCCATTAGATTCTCTGTGAACTGGGGATTCTTATGGTTGATCCTGCTGCACTTATGGCATATGATAGAGTTGTCTGTACGTTTCATCTGATTAGAAAAATCCTTATGTGTACCCTCTAAGTGGAACTTCCAACTTCCTAAAGAAAACTAAACCACCCTATATCATAGGTCTATCTTCCCTGACATTTCTTTCCAAAATTAGGACCTGAATAATGATTTTTGTAATAGATTTCAAACAAAACATTTTCACCTATTTGAAGATGGTATATATGATTTATTCCTCAAATATTCTTGATTTTGTATGTGAATCACCAATCAAATATGGAGAAAATCATTGAAGCTCTTTAAAATGAGTAGAATACTCTAACACGAACATAGATCCTTACTGAAGATGTAATAATTACCTTTCATGATCATCTCTCAAATTATGTGGAATGAAGTGATTAAAAGATATTTGTACGTCTATCTAAACCAAATCTTTGGTCTGCTCCACTTGATAAATAACATCCCATCCAATCATGGTAGAGTCAGAAGGCATGTAGACTTTAAGTTTGACCCTCTACTCTTAAAGCGTCTTAATATGGTCAAAGATACACTTCATGGATTCTATACATGACTCTGCATTATGAGGAATGCCACTCCCTAAGATAGTGGGTGGCTAATGTAGGTGACACTACAAGAGGCACTAAAAGAGGTACTTCTGGTGGTTTGAGACCCACCATCTCTGGAATGTGATCATCTCCACTCTCCTGAGCTATAACACAAAGACACTGAGGTATCATTAGTCTATAATATGCACGAAAAACCCATTAGACTAAATTTAAAAAAAATATTAAGAAGATGGGTAAATGTGAAATAAAGGGGGTAGGTACGTACCCTGCTTCTGAGGACTACACAACAGATAGCCCCCTCCAAGAGTTGGGCCTATATAAGTAAGAGAAAATTTAGAAAGATCACTAAAATAAGGATTACTGCTTATTTACCAGGTAAATCCAATTTAACATTTAACAAATATCAAAAATTTATATTTAACCAATAAAAACATAAAATTTTTACAACTAGGAACAACAAAACTCAAATTCAAATTGATAGATTCATACTGGAAATAGATATGTCATGGAAATATGCATTTCATTTTAATCCCTATAGTGCCTAATATTGTATAATATTTTTTCATTGCCCTCATATAATTAGGCTATAATGTTAAAAATAATTATCTCAATAAATCAATATCAAGAAGAATACAAAACATTTTTGTCACCTAATGGTGAGATCATATCAATAATAATTGGCATAATCAATAACAACAATTCTAACCTAGGAATTTGGGTTTCCCCTGTACATGGGTTAGCTACGTCAAAGAACATCATACATTCCAAATTTCTATATCCTAGTCTCTTGTATAAACCAAATAGCAACACAAATGGAAAAAATAAACTCTTTAAATAAAACATTGTAAAATACCCATCCCAGGATCCATTGGAAGGGTACTTCAAGTTGGGTTGGCCACATGACCTCAAACGCATCACCCTGAATGCCAGAGGATGCCGACTAGCAACGAGGGCCTTTTTGTTACATCTCAGATATTTACAAAATAACACATTTTCATATCAATTAATATTTATAAATAAGATATTAATTTTAAATTAGACGGGATTATCATTTTGAGAGTGTAATCGACACTCAAAATTGGGTTTCTCTAAAATCTTATGTTGTACACAACATTGAGGTATACCGAAAAATAATACAATATTATAATTATTATTTTAAATGGTAGTTAATGCCTAGAAATTTTAGGTATGTGAATGAAAATTACTAACTAAGATATTATTAAACATGTTTTTTAAATGTTTTTACATTTATCTAATAAATTTGAGAGCCTTAAAATGATAATGAATCAAATTTTAAGCATAAAATACTCTAATATTTTTTTAAAGATGGTTTTACCACATTTTAATGACGAGCCATTTTTAAATATATTTGTTGTCACTTTTATATGTTCTATTTGAAAAAATATACTTCTTATATATAATAGGGATATCAAAATTTACTTTGGATAAATGTTTGGTAAATTTCTTCTAAAGTTCATTTTTAACAAATTGTGAAAAATACCGCATTTTGAGACAAGAAAACCTTTTCATCTTATTTTTTATATAGTTATGTTATATTTTTTATTAGTTTTAAAGTTTATTTGTATTATTTTTTTATAATTATTGGATGTAATTTCACATTTCAATTGGACATAAACACTTATCAATCTTTTGAAAATTGTTATTTCCTAAAAACATGCTTTCTAGTTTTGACAAGAGGAATCAATTTTCATCTAATTAATGAAACTTATTGTGTTTTAAATTTGGAAAAATTTGTTCCATATTTTGAATCATAATTTCCAAATTATGTATATAGGTATATTTTATTTTTGGATATTATAAATAGTAATTTCAATAATTATTTTTATTTACCACGGTTAAAGGGTTAATTAGGTAAATAAGGGTAAACATAATATTATAATAATATAAAACTTCCCTAACAAGTTTCCAAATATTATTTGATGAGTTAAAGAAGACACAAATAATCCATAGTCCATAATTTTGGAAATTGGGATCCACTTGGGTGTGAAAATGACATGATATAATAATTAATTTAAAGTAAAGGGAAATATAACATAAACATGTATATTTTAACTAAAACAATTTTAAGGTTGGGTTATATAAGTGATATATTCGACTATAAATAGTAATTAAAAATGTAAAAAAGTTTTCATACATCATGGTATTTTATTTATAAATTTTAACGTTTAAATAAATAAATTTAATAATGGGACAATGATGATGTAGTGATTGCATCATTAATAAAGGACTCAAATGAATGATATTATAAATATTAAAATAAATATTATTTGACAAACTTTCTATCATAAAAAAATTATAGAAGAATATGACATGTTATTAGACTATTTAATTGTTTTTTAGAAGTTATCTCTCTGATTGGATTTTATTTAAATTCAATAAATTGAATTTTGTAAAATTGACATAATTGATGTTTTATAAAAATAATAATTTATTAAATTATACAAAAACAATAAAAATATTTTAAAATAACAAAGTGATTCTTATATGGACTAAATATTCATTAAGTGTCTAATTATGGGAAATTAACCACCATATATGTAAAATTTATAGCTTCTTAACAATTAAAATATTGTTACCACTTTTAAAATTAAAAGTATATAATTGAGGGTAAAATAAAACGATATGATTTAAAATAAACTCAATTCATGTCTAAAATAATTTTATGGGAGGATTTAGTTCTATCATCATCGTATATTCTTTATATAACATGTTTTAGTGACTTCAATTAAAAAAATATCATTTATTAATTTAATTTCTTAATACTTTCCAATGGTTCCCATCCCCTATCCTATAAAGGGGGACCCATGCCTCTCTATTAATCATGATCTAAAATCCTTTTATTTAGTCCAATATCAATCCAAGACTCTTCCTAGAATCCCTCCCAAAATTCATTAAGTCTTATTTTATGCATAAAACCCTTCATTGAGGTGTTTAGGTGTTCTTTGAAGGTAATTAACCAAAGAATAGGTATTATTTTCTTTAAGTGTTTCTATTTTGTTACTTCTTCCACTTCCTCAATTATCATCCAAAAATGATGAGATAACAAATCCAGTATCCTTAATAAACATATATTTTATTATGTTAATATCATACTCTAAATTCATCTCTACATCCATCAAATGGTAAATGAATTAATTGTTCATGCATACGTGTGAATTATCACCTCCACAAACAGATTAAGTTCGTTTTCCATTGTCATCTATTAAGATTGTTTATAATGATTCAATTAATTTTAATATGTGATATCAATTACATATTAATCATAATAAGATAATGATATATCAATTACACTCCTTCTTCCATGTTCATAAAAATGACAGTTTTCTTCAGGTGTAATTATGTATTATCACCTTTACGAAGTAGTGTGACTTATTTTAATTCATTATATCAGTTTTACGATATATATATATAAGTATATTAGAATTATTATTATTAATTTAATAATATATTGATCATTCTGAAAATATAAAATTATAATTACCTTAATTCCATAATGATCAATGAAAATGGAAATGTTGCTCATGCGTACATACAACCTACCGCCTCCATGATTATAACGATGTTCATTTTTCATAAAAATATATAATGGTTTAAATTAAGAAATATTATTTATGTGTAAAAGTGGTGAATATTTCATGAATATTATTCTAGAGATGATTTACTTATGACGAAATTGACTAGTGACATCATACCATGTTCATTTTCGACTCATGAACCGATTATTGAAAAAACATCCCACATGAACTCAAATAATTAACTTATTATTATAACATGGTCAAAAGTGATGTAATGGGAATAATAAACATGAAAAAGTTTCTTGATAAAGTATAAATTAACCTATTTTTATTAATCATGAATATAAATAATGAATAAGATTACTCGTACTAAAGGTAAGGGAACTTCCTAACCAAATTTCTATTCTTTGGGTTAATCTTGTACTTCTTGACTATGTCATGCTCTGATTATGTGAGAAATAAATTTTCATATACTATATTATATTTATAATTTCTTTATGAGTATTTATATTTAATTCAAATAATTGATCAATTTTATTGACATAATGATCTTTGTAAGGGAAATCTTTACTCAATCTCATTTCATATAGTTAAATACCCATGTCATTTGTTTTGTTTTTAAATGAATATGTGTGAATGAAATATGATTAATTTACACTAAATATCCACTTATAAGGGGTATATTAATATTTTTCACACATAATTATGTAATTAGTTTATCCTTAATCTAAGTATATGATCTTTGTAAGGGACTTCATCTCAATGTCATTTCACTGAGGCATACTATAATAAAATACACCCTCTTCTTTTATAAAGTGTATAATTATACCCTTCTACTTTTAATTTAATTCAATGGTTTTCAAAAGAAATCTTTTTCTATTAATAATTTTACAAAATGAAAAAGGGACTTTTTTTAACGTACACAACGACAATGACCTTTCTACCACCGTGACCATTATTTTTTATTTTGTTTCCTCTACAAGACATAATGTTTTTAAAATGAAAAGTAAACACCATATTATTTTTTTAAGAGTTTTGGTATTGAAAATGGTTTTGAGAATAAATTTATTATATCAATATTTTTAAATGATATCTTATGATTGAAATGTGGAAATGTTATTTCTTCTTTATTCTTGTTCATGTGTAATGATTACGTTACAGTTAATGGGCATTGATTTTGTATATGGGTGGTTCTGTGATAATCTGAGGGATAGTGAGCATGTGATCGCCTTTAAATGCATTGGGTAACATGATAGAGGTAAATGTTTTGGTTTCTCATAAGAGATTTATGGAATATAATATGAAGGGTATTCCAGACGTAACCATCTGTGTAACTCTCGATGTAGCTGTGAAATCTAAAATGTATGTATGTTATGAATTCCAAAAGTTACCTTTATGATTTATGATTTCTATGATTTATTCATAAATCTTATTACTTCTGGAGTTATATTAAAGATGTTATTTTTTATGGGTAACAATTTTGATTTCATTAATTTTTATGTATTCATGACTAATATTTTCTTTCATTTTTTTATATAACTTACATAGATTTTTATTCTCGTCCAAAGATTTTTAAATGTGTTTATAGGGTATAAATAACTATCCATAAATGGTGCCCCATTCTCCCGACACCTGTTTTTTGGCTCTAGTTCTGGGCTTCATTTGCTTCCTCCTGGGGTTCTGAGATATTCCCGGCGGCGACGAACCTCACTTCCTCCTCCGGCTACTTTGTCTTTTAGCTTCACCATCTTCATATTTGGGATTCGATTTCCCCTCGATGGCTCTCCTTATCTGGATTCTTCAGCCATTCTCTTTCCAGGTTATGGGTTTCAATCATTGCTTTCCCCTAGGTTTTCAATCTCTTCTTTCCCCTAGGATTTCAATACCGATTTTACTATTTCTCATTCCATACCCCTGGTTGCCTCATCCATGCTCTGATCTTATGTTCTACTACTCCTATTCAGGTCAGACCTTGAGCGATGGAGACTTAGAGGTTTTGGTCAGTGCGATTTGGAGATCGTGGGGCTTTCCTTTAGGGTTTCATCCCTAGTTTCCTTCAGGGTTTTCTCCCTGGTTTCCCCATGTTCCTGGTTCTATTAGGGTTTCATCCCAAGTTATGTTATTCCTTCTATGAATTTCTCTATTTTCATTCTTGGTGTCTTCGTGCATTTTTTGGATTTTTGTTTCTTCTCATCGGATGAAGGTGTGTTGGTTGTTTCATGGATGTTGGTGTCGATTGACTATGATGACGGGTTCCTCAAATGGCTTGTCAGTTTTGCGGGGTTCGTGGTTTATCTGATTGTAGGCAATTTTCATTTTTCAACGGTGTTGGAGGGTTCTGGTGGTCACCTGATTCGTTGAGGTGGTTCTTCTGTGGTTTTTTTGGCTGATATATATGGTGGCATGCGACGTATTTTGGCTGGATAGATGATGGAGTTTGGGTTTTTGGTGTTGATGGTGGTCGACGTCAAAGCGGATGGCGAAGCAGACGACCACGACGATAGTGATGCATCGATGTGACAACGGTGATGGTTTCAAGATGATAGGTGGAAAATGTGGTGATGGCGGTGATAGTGTCAAAACTTTAGGGTTTCTCGGGTGGCTCGCTTTGCCCGTGGAAACGATGATTCAATTTTTGAGTTTGAATTTTATAATTTTGAACTTTTAATGGGATTTTGGAATGGTGTAATGCTATGTTTCTATTTTTAGGGGGTTTTTGAATTTAGATATCAGTTTATGTATGGTTATCACTCACCCTTAAAGTGGATTATTTAGAAAATGAAAAAAATTATTTGGTGTGTGTTTATAGGGTATAAGGAAGGTAAGATAAAGAAATAATTCAAGAAGATTATTATAAATAAAATAATTCATGTTTTATTTAATGAGTTTTATTGGATAGAATAGAGGTGTCTACTTTGTAATATTTGAGATGTAATTTAATATTTATGGACAATTTCTCTAAATCTATAATCCTGAAAAGATCCATGATGTAAAATGATGTAAATTATTGATCTAAACTAATGATTATTTAATGTTTATGGTTGGGACCTTAAATCCGGTTTAGAGGTCATTTTAGATAACTTTAGAGGTTATGCTGTTATTTAATAATAAGTGACATGTTTTATATAACCACAATGGTTAGAATGTTATAAAGATTCATAATTATTTTAGATAAATTAAATGTGTTTATGATAACTGGAATAAGTATATATTTGTGTTTATCCACCCCATAAGATAATATATGATGATTTTATTGATATACTCACACTAAATGTTTTTGTTTTAGTAAATTGTTGGACCTAGCAGGCACCAATGTAACAATGGATTTTGAAGGAAACTAATGTGGATTTATATATATGAAACTTTATGAAATGGAAGTATATCTTATAAATCTTATGGTTATTCTAAACCAAATATCTAGATTCATGTTTGACCACTTGAACCTTTGTGATTTTTCTAAGGAATCGTATATGTGAGAAACAAATCCCTATGGATATTCAGGTAATAACCATAAAATAAGTATATTAAAAAACCTATGTGTCAAGGATATGGAAAGAAGATACTAGTAAAATGTTTCAAAGGGAGAAAGAGAGGTTATAGATTAGGTAATGAAATTCATAAAGTAGTAACCTACCATAAAAAAGGTATCATTCAGTCTACTCTATGAAAGGAAAAGTTGTTCTTTCCGAAAGATCAATTGACAGTTTTAAATGTGTTGTGCATTTTCATTTGACAAATTGATTTCTTACGAAGAATTTTTGAGAATGATATTAGTAGGACCCTAAAAATATATGTTTATAAATACCTAGTACTATTCCAATTTAAGATGAGGAAAATGAAAATGACATACAAAATATATGTATTTTTTATTTTATAGTATATTGAAATTATTGAATCTTAGGACATGATTCATTTTTTCAATTTTAGGGAACAAGTATTAAGGAGTAAGATAGGAAATCTAGGTTAGGTTATCAGGTTGAATGTTGAATTATTAATAATTATACAAATAATGGATTCAAGGGTTATGGTATATTATTAGATGATAAAATATTTAAGATTATTAATGCTCTTTTGTTAATGAGATTATTTCGGAAGACTTTTTATTGTATATGTAACCTTGTATTCTGTTATGTGAAAATGTTATTAAAGAATAATTATATTTTATTTTGTGGACACAATTATAAATTAATGGATAACCTTTATATGATATTTTATTTTGAGCTAATTATGGGATATTACTTTTTGGGATACAAAATGAAGGACATGAGAAAAAATTTGATATTAAAATAGGATATGGTTATTTTTGAATATTTTACCTCATTTTGGGAAGGATATATGAATTATATAGATTTATAAATATGAGTACCCACAAGATGGGTAACAACCTGTTGTGTCTGGAAAATCCATAGGAATCGAACCCACAACTGAAGGGCGATAAGAGTGCATCACCTACCGCTGGCCAACAGGAAGTCCCTAGTTAGTATGACTTCTTATTTTTAGTTAAATGATTTTATGCATCAAGAAGAAGTTTATTTTCGGAAATTATTTTTTATAAAATAGATATCCATATTATAGGATTATGATTTGGTGATTAAGTGATAAATGCTATTTTGGAAGATGTATTATACTATGGGAACACTATATGCCTAAGGAAAATAGAATACATATTATTTTATTTAAGGAGTAATGGTTGAATTTTATTTTGGAATAATATATGTTTTTATTGTAGACATATAGAAATTTGGGTTATTTATGGAAATGATTAACCTATTATGGAGAACAATTGATAGGATAATTACTTTAAAGCATGATACTTTAAGAGTAGTCAATGTTTTTTGGAGATAAATGTTAAGAATTATCATGGAAAACTATGTGATCAAATTATTCTGAATTTTTGTATTCAATATTAGTTTGTGTTATTTGGAAGAATTTGAAGTACAATTGTTTCATTAATGGTCTTTGTTGAACATTGGGTATTGTTTATTGAATTTTGGAGATTAAGGGTAGTATTTCTTATTGTAAAGAAATATTACTTTTGGGGATTACATGATATTGTACTAAGAATTTTTGTTTTGGTTAATGTCTACAGATAGGGGAAATTTATAGTTCACATTTTTTGGATTATGTGATTCTATAGAAGTTGATTCTAGCACATCATTTGTGACCAAGTCATATTGAATATTCATTGTTTGGAGAAAAGTTGAGATTTTGGTAGATATTTTTGTATGAAACTCTACTTGACAAGTATGTATGTTTCCTTATGTTCCTAATCAAGATCATAAATAAAATTCTCAAAATTATTAAAATGATATTAAAAAAAATTATTTTACATTTTCTACTGATAAATCAAAGACCATTTAACCCATCACAAGTTTATGGTTTTCTGGTTGTTAACTTTCTCCTGATCATGTTTTCTATCACTCTCCATCAGAATAAGATGGTTAGTTTCACTTACTAGTCCATGTTTTCCAATATGGAATCCAAGTATGTTTTATATCATGTTACCATTATACTTTTCTATATTTATTTTAATGTGATAGTTTTATTTAATCTTTTTTGGGTGTGGAATTTTCAATGAAGATTCCAAGCCCAATATTAAAATTGTGAGGACACGATTTCCCAAACGGGGTAATGATGTAACATCCCATTTATTTATAGAATAATACATTTTCATATCTATTAATAATTATTAATAAGATATTAATTTTTCTTTAAAGGGTATTATTTTTCTATAACATTTCTCAACATGAAATAATAGTTTTCTCCAAAATCTTACGTTGCACAAAACGTTGAGTTATACCAAAAAATAATATAATAAGAACAATATTATTTTAAATGGTAGATAACATATAGACATTATATTGGTGTTAATGAAAATAACTAACTAAAATATTATTACATATGTTTGTTAAATGTTTTTATATGTATCTATTAAATTTTAGAGAAGTAAATTGAGAATAAAAGAAAGTTTAAGCATAAAACACTCTAATATTTTTAAAATGATGGTTTTATCACCTTTTTATAGAGAACCCTTTTTAAATCACGTTTCTTTCACTTTTATATGTTTTAATTGAAAAAATAAACTTTTTATATTGAATTGGGACAACAAAATTTACTTTCGATAACTGTTTTCTAATTTTTTGATAAATTTCATTTTTCAATGAGTAGTAAAAATACCGCATTTTAAGTCAAACAATATTTTTCATATAATTTATTTATATAGATAGATTATATTTTCTTATTGGTTTGAAAGTGTAATTTATTTATATATTTATCATTTAATACAATTTTGTTTATTATATATAACTTTTTAATTAAATTAGACATAAACCCATTACAATGTTTTGAATGTTTTTATTTCTTAAAAATCACATTCTGGTTTTGAAAATGAGAATTAATTTTAAATTAATTAATTAAACAAATGTGTTTTGAATTTGAATAAATGGATTTAATATTTGGAATCATAATTTATAGATTTTGTAAATATGTACCTTTTATTTTTTGATGATTTGAATAGTAACTTCAATAATTATTTTTATTTACCACGGTTAAAGGGTAAATTAGGTAAATAAGGGTAATCATAATATTATAATTATATAAAAATACCATAACACGTATCCTAACCTTATTTTAAGAGTTATGGGAAACCAAAAAATCATTAGGTCGTACTTTTGGCATTTGGGAGCCACTTGGGTGTGAAAATGACATGTTATAATAAATAATTTAAAGTAAAGGGAAATATAACATAGAAATTTACCTTTTTACTAAACCAAAATTAAGGGGGGTTCTATAATTTATCTATTTGACTATAAATATTAATTATAAAGATAAAAATATTTCCTACATAATGGTATTTTATTCATAATTATTAGATATTAAAAAATAAATTTAATAACGACACAATGATGATGTTGTGATTGCTTCATTAATAAAGGATTCAAATAAATGATATTATAAATATTAAAATAAATATTATTATACATAATTTATGTCACATGAAAATTTAATATATGAATATGACATGTTATTAGACTATTGAATGGTTTTTTCAAATTTATCTCCCTGTTAGAATTTTATTTAAATTCAATAAATTTAATAGTGTAAAAATTGACATAATTGATGTTTTATAAAACAAATAAATTATTAAATTATTTAAAAATCCAAAAAATATTTATAAATAAAAACTTTATTACTATATGGTCTAAAATTTCATTAGGTGTCTAAATATGGAAAATTTTCCCCATATAAGTAAAATTAATATCCTCTTTGCAATTAAAATATTGTTTCTACGTTTAAAATTAAAAGAGAATAATTATGTTTAAAGAGGAAAATTTTGGTGCAGAATAAACACAATACATGTCTTAAAACTATGGTATGAGATTATTTAGATCTATCCTACTATTAAAAATTCTATATATATTTTTGGAGCCACATGGAAAAAAATTAATTTATATTAATTTAATGTTCTAATACTTTCTGATGGTGCCCCTACCCTCTCCTAAAAAAGGCACACATCCCTCTCTATTACTCACACTTACAAAACTTTTATTTCATCCAATATCTATAAAAAAATATATTTAGAATACCTCCCCACATTTTTGAATAATTATTTTTGGGATAATACCCTTCATTAACGTGCTTAGGTGTTCTTCAAAGGTGATCAACAGAAAAGATATATCGTTTTCTTTACATATTTTTATTTTTTTTCTTCTTCCACTTCCTAAAATATCATCAAAAAATGATGATATAATAACAAAAGTATCCCATATATACTCATATGTTATTATTTTAATATCATTTACTAAATCTATCTCAACTTCCATCAAATGGGAAATGAATTAATCATTCGTGCGTACATGTGAATTATCACCTCGATGAACCAATTTAGTTCTCATTCCATTACCGTATATTTATATTTTTTATAATAATTTTATAAATATTAATATGTGATATTAATTACATATTAATAATTATAATATAATAATATATGAATTACACTCTTACTTCCATGTGCATAAAAATAATAATTTTGTTTGTGCGTATATGTGAACTATCATCTCCAAAAAGAGGTGTGACTCATTTTTATTCACTATATCACTATTATGATATATATATGTATATTTAAATTATAATTATTATTTTTATAATATCATGATAATTCTATAAATATAAAATTATAATTACCTTATTTCTATAATGATCAATGAAAAATGGAAATGTCACTCATGTGTACGTATGACCTACCGTCTCAATTATTAGAACATTGTTCATTTTTCATAACTGTATTTAATGGCTTAAATTGAACTATATGAGTTTGTTTTAAAATTTATTAATATGTCATTAATACTATTATAGAGATTATGGACTTATAACGACAGGGACTAGTGACATCATACCATGTTCATTTTTGACTCAAGATTCGATTATTCAAAAAAAAAATCTGACATCAACTCAAATAATTAACTAATTATTATAACAAGGTCAAATGTGATGTAATGGGAATAATAAACCAGAAAAGGTTTCTAAATAAAGTATAAATTAACCTAACTTTATTATTTAAGGAGATAAACAACGAACAAGTCATGTCAGACTCAATGTAAAAGAACTTTTTAACCCATTTTCCATTCTTTGGGTTGATATTATACTTCTTGACTATGTCGTTCTACGATTATATGAGAAATAAATTTTGATATCTTATCTTATATTTATACTTTGTTTATGTGTACTTATATTGAATACACATAATAGATCTATTTTTTAATAGATTGATCTTTTTAAGGTAAATCTTAACTTAATCTCATTTCAATTTGTTAAATATTAATGTCATTAGTTTTGATTTTCCATAAATATGTGTGAATGACCTATGATTTTTTTACCATGAATATCCACTTATATTATGTATATTTAAATTTTTTAAACATAATTATGTCATTTATTTATCCTAAATCTAAGGATATGATCTTTGTAAGGGACTTCATCTCAATCTCCTTTCATTAAGGAATATTTTGATAATATACACCTTATTATTTTGAAAATTATATAATTATAACCTTTTAATTTTTAATTAATTCAATGGATTTTAAAAGGAATACATTATACGATGCATTTTACTAAATGAAAAAAAGGAATGTTATTTTAACTTAAATAGTGACAATTAAATTTTTATCTCCATGACCATTATTTGGTGTTTGGCTTCCCCAACAAGCTATAATGTTTTTAAAAGAAAATTTAATACCATAGTCCTTTTTATGTATTTTTGTACTAAAAATGGTTTTTGAGAATGGTTTTATTATTTCAATATTTTTAAATGATTTCTTATTATTTAAACTTTGAAATTTTATTTTTCCTTTATTATTTTCATGAGTTATGATTATGTTATTGTTATTGGAAATTTATTATATATGCAGGTGGTTTCGTGATAAAACGAGGGTAGGTGAGCCCTTGATATCTCTATAATTCATTATGTAACATGACAGTGATAAACATTAATGCTTCTCCTAAGAACTTTAGGGAATATACTGTGATGGGTATTCCAAACGTAACCATAAAGGTTACTCCCTATATAATTATGAAATCTATAATGTAATTATGTTATAATGCCACAAGGTACCATTATGATTTATGATTTCTATGTGTTATTCATCAATCATATGATTTATTGAGGTGTTTTTAAGAGATTACATTTTATGGGTAAAAATTATGATTTCACTGATTTGTATATACTCATGGACTAATGTTATCTTTCATTACATTATATCCCTTAGTAAGCATTTTATTATCATTCCAGTTTTTTAATATGAATTTTTCACATGGTATAGTAAAGGGTAAGAGAAAGGTAGAATTCAAGAAGATTTTTATCAAGAAAATAACTCTTGTTTTATTTAAGTTGTTTTATTGGATATAGTAGATGTGTCTACATTTTAATATTTGAGATGTAATGTAGTGATTATAGACTAATTCTCTAGAGCTCTAAACCTAAAAAGAACATCAATGTAAAAGGAAGTAAATTATTGATAGAAAATCAAGAATATATAAAGTTTAAGGTAGGGGCCTTTCACTTTTTGACTTGCCCACAGGGGATATTATTCCCTCATAGGTAATAGGTAATATATAGTAGAAGAAAAAAATTAACAATTTGCAGAAGAATATAAAAATAACTATAGTATAAAAAATTTAATAATCCAAACTGAATAAATGAAAATTATGGAAGTTGATAAATCAAGCTAGATAAAAATGATGTTATGTTTTGATTTTTGTGCTAAAATAAATGTCCAAAAAGCATAATTGCATGAATTCTATCAAAAATTCAATGAAAATAAAAAAGGGAAAAAACTGCATCTCAAGCATCAAATCCGTCCTCTACCCCCAAGCACTATCAAAAACATAAAAGTAATCAAGCATTGGTAGTAGCACACTTCCCTAAATCAATTCCTATGGATACAAAGTCTAATCAGGTACCAAACAGTGCCCGAGTATGTTGTGAGATAAAATCCCAGTAGTATAACTTGGTATGGGTTCTCAATGGAACCAATCCCTTACCACCTGCTTTGGAATAATCCATTAATCAGAATAAATTATCTATAATAAGAAGAATGTATATATATAATGTATTGAAAAATAGAAGGCAAACAAAAATGAACATACCCACATGCTTATTCATTATATTGGGTCCAATTTATGTGTCAACAAAGTGTGCTTAAAGGCACCATAAAGGTTTCACAATGCCCAAGGAACCCAAATCTACATTAAATAAAACTTTCCATACATTATCATTATTATTATATTAATGTTTATAGTTGAAGTTTGAGCCTCTCTTGAAGGTATATCTATTCTACATACTTCAATTTATCCAATTCCATCAAGCCGATCTAAGGCAATCTTTTGAAATACGAAGTATCACTTGAGGCATGAATTTATCCAGAGTTCATCCTGAGTATTGCACATAAGGGGTCGATTATCACCTGAGGCATGTCATAGACACTTTTCCAATGGTTTTTCCTCTATTTCCCATAGGGAACCTGTATCACTCATGATTATATAGAAAACTCAAGTAAACCCTTGTTTGGAGAAGCCTAAGACATCACCACCCTAGTTTGTAGTGCGGTAAGAAATTAAAAATAGACAGCCCACTTGTGGTACTTAACACGGAACCCATGTTACCCCACAACCATAAATTTAATTAGATTCCAAGGAATAATTGATCACCTAGTAAGCATTTATAATTGCAAAAAAAAAACAATTTCAAAAAAACAAGATACATAAATTTCCTGATCATTCAATCCAAATAGTCACAATCCAAACACATTATCATAAAAAGTAGAAAAAAGCACTTTTCTATTTTATAATATCATATAATGATAAGAATTTTTTAACAAGGAAATCATTAGGCATAAAAACAGTAAATCTTCAAAATTTATAGTTAATATTTATAATAAATAATTTATTTGATTTAAAACTCAACCAAAGAGGGGTCTTGCAACACAATAAATTAATAAATTAATAATTCATGGATAATGAAGTTTAAGCCAATTATGTCATCAGCCCCTAAGGGGTATCAAATGAGGTTGAAACATGTTAAACAATATAGTTAATCTAAAAAAGTTTCCAAAAGTCAATCCAAGTAATTTAATTAAATTAGAATAGGAAAAAATTAATATCAATTGTAGGCACCGAAGAGTGGCACAATGTGTGATATAGTAGATGAAACAAAACTATTGGAAAGAGAGTATAATACCTACCTCTTAATTATAGTGGATCCTAAACACCGTGGAGACCTTTGATCTAACCTATAATAGAATAAAATAGATGATTTTATAAAAATACCAATTTTTTGTAAAGAACTTTTGTGGAGGATAGTGTGATGGAGAGTGGATGAGATCCAATGATTCTTAATGCTTGAGATTATCCATACCAAGAGCTTCATAGTGCACCAGATGACATTAGAAACTCAGGTGAATCAGATTCGCAGTGGGCTTCTGAAGGGTGAGTGGAGGAGGAGGTGGCACACCAAAAGGGGGCATTACAGGGGGTGACACACCAAAGAAAGATGTGAGTAAAGGGAAAAAATAATGAAAATAAAGAAAAAGAGAGAGGGGAAAAAATAAAATTAAAAATAAAGAAAAAATAAATAAATAAAATCAAATAATAAAAATAAAATGGGAGGAAAAAAGGAAAATAATTAATTAAATGGCTTAACCGATTTTAATTATTTCTACTCTTCTCTACCTACTTTTATTATATTATTTATTTTTATACACATTTCATTTTTTCTATTTATATAAAATTATTTTAATTCCTTTTTAATCCCTATTTATTTTTTAACATGTCAGTTGTGCTAGGAAACAAGGTAATAATATTCATAAAACCCATGAATTTATTTAATAAAATTTTATAGTTGCTTAGAAACAATAATAGGGTGTGCATGATCACAACCTAGGTTTTTGTGTGGATTTGTACTAAAAATATTAAATGGTATATACCTTGATTAATTCTAATACATTACTGATATGTGTTCTATATTTTTTTAAATAAAGAAGGAGCTGATTGATGAATCTCAAATCTCTAGTTTCTTTATACATCCTAGAATCATGAAAATGTATTAGAGTCTTTGTGTTCATTATTGGTGGTATAACATGAAAATAGAGATTGATGACTACACTATCAGGTGCTTACTGTGTCTACATGTGAAGGAATAAACAAAAATTCCTAAAGGGGTATTACAACCACTACCCATACCAACATTAAAGAGGGAAAATGTCACTATGGAATTTTTCACTGGTCTCCTAAGAAAATCCAAAGGAAATAATGAGATATGGGTTACCGTGGATAGTCTCACTTATCCTTTCAATTTCATAACTATTCAAAAATATTTCTCTCTTGACCGACATTCCATGATTTAAATAAATTGGTTAGGTTCCATGGATTCACACATTCTATTATTTCTGATTTTTATCAAAGGATCAAATCAAAATTCAGGAGAATTATTCAACATGATTTGTTTACCAAATTGAATTTCAATACGATCTATCACACCCAAATTGATATCCAATATAAAATGTCAATTAAAACACATGAGGACATGTTGGGAACATGATAGATGGAATTTAAAGGTTGATTAGATCAACATCTCCCATTAGTTGAGTTATCATACAAGAACAACTTCTATTTTATTCTTCAAATGGAACCCAATTAATCTCTATATGGTAAGCGATGTAGAAGTCCTACTTGTTAGGATGAAGTTAATGAGAGAAATATTCTTGGGTATGATATTGTTCAAGAGATGAGATAATTGGTTCTTGACATTCAACAACACAAAAATGATTCTTAGAGTTGGCAGAAGAGTTATGCTGAAAATCATCGAATGGACCTGGATTTTGATGTCAGTGATAAAATTTTACATTAAATATCACCTTGGAAAAGAGTCATGTTGTTTTGTAAGAAATATAATTTTATCCCTTGGTACATTTCCCCCTTTGAAATCATCGATCGTATAAGATCAATGGCCTATAATCTATAACTTCCACCAAATATAGATCATGATCATGAGGTATTCCATGTATCTCTCATATGGATGTACATACCCGACCCTTCATATGTACTGAATTAGAATGTTGTATAACCAAAACATGACCTCTCTTATAAGGAGTATCCAGTGGAGATATTGTACAATAGAGACAAGGATCTATGAATCAAGACTACCCATCCCATCGAATTGTTGTGGGGGAACCATAAATATGAAGAAGTGGAATGAGAACTAAAGGATAAAATGAGAAAAAAATAGACACACGTCTTCTAAAATCAGTGAAAAAGTTGAACTTTAATGGAAGAAATTTTTTTTGGGGGGGGGGACAATGTAATGACCTGAAATCTTTGAATAAATTTTTTTTCCTAATAATTTTTTTATATTATATTATTCCTAATCAAACTATATATATCTAATAATGAAGTAAATATAAATAGAAAATTGACCCTCTGGTTTCAACCGTAATATTTCTATTGGTCAATTATAACCATTGGTCTATATGATCATTAGGAACTATACACTTGATAATAATTTTAATGTTTTAATTAGTGTTTATAATTACAATTTTACAAAGGATAATGGATAAAGAAAGATGATTTTATGGCCTCAATTGGTAGAGTCATGTCATTTGAACCTCATTTTTATATATTGGGAGGTAGGTATCATCACTGTATCTCTCCATAGTAGAGATTACTACTCGATTACTGTTATCTGAGGAACTCTATAAAATAACCACCAATGCACACCTTACTCTTAAGGAATATGTTGGTGTAATAAGGTGTTAATTATCATGACCTTAGTTTGTAATTCATTTATTTAAAAAAAATTAATTCCATAAATTTTATTTTAGAAAATGTTTTTCTTAAAAAAATGGGAAGGAATTTTATAAATTTATTTTTTGAACATAAATTTTACTTTAAAAAAATATATAAATATTTATAATAAACTAAGATATTATGAATAATATTTATTTTAATTAAATATTATGATATAAATGAGCCTTATTTTATCATTTATAATTAAATAAAAAGTTATAATAATCATATATAGATAATTATTTTTATAAAATTAATATAATTTTTCAAATTATTACATAGGAATTAGTTTATGGTGAATTTATGATAATTTTTTAAAATAAATTACTTTTTTGTGAATAGTAAAAAAATATTCAGAGTATTTAGTTATGTTTAATAAAATCATAATTATGTAATAATCAAATAATTACTATTTAAACCCAATTCATGACCTAATTTTTTTTTAAATATATTTAAATCAATTTCCAATTCTATAATTTACTTTCAAAATTTTAAAATTGAAACTTTAATATTAGAAATTTTATTCTGAGTAAAATTTACTTTTTATTTAAAAAATAAGTGATATAAGATAGTGGTGGTCTCTTGTGGATTCAAATAATATAAATATTTTCCATTGTTTCTAATGCCATGGGAAAATACCATGGTAAAGGCCAGGTTTTTCATTTTCTATAACCTTGGCTTGCAAGGCATATATTTAGAAATTAATAAACAAATCATGAACCTTTTCAATAAATACTCCCCGAATTTATCCATTTTATTTCACACCCAATTTATCCTCTACTAATATTTGATATTTATACCTCCCATAGAGTGCTATTAATGTTTTTCCAACTCCCTGAGGTCTCAAAATTCATGTTTCAGGACTTACTTTTCAAGGTATGGGAATCATCCTTCTTTTATCTTCTTTTTAATAACCTCTTATTTTATATGTCTTATGAATGTTATTTTAACTCTATCTTATTTCCATTTTATTCAATACCTTACTACAAAATTATTTTTTACTAGTGGTATACCCCGTATACCCTCTATTTTTAACATTTTATTAAATTATACTGTATACCCATTATGATGTTGAATTTACTTCTAAAAACATTGTCTCTTCTAATCAAGATCTTCCATTTTATTTTATTTTATTTTATTTCTTATTACTAAAACCCCTTTATTTTCAAGGAATATTAAAAATTATTTAAAAATGATTAATTTAATTCTATTTTTGACATACATAAAATCCAAATTCCCTTTCCATGTGTTACCAATTACATAATGATCATGTCCTTAAAGAACTTTTAAAACGCCATGATTTTAATATGAAAAATATTAGTTTTTATTCTCTTTAATTAATTATGGAATAATTAATTATGATATTTTTGGATCATATGAAAATTAATACATATTAATTCTTCACCCTTATATGGATCCAATTAATTGGGTAAATAATTTAATCTATAGTGATGACATGTTATATAATACCTTGGTGAATAACCTTGGTAATTTTTACAAAACCTTGGTTATTAACCTTGGTAATATGATTATGAATGTATAAATTAAATTTTGTAGAAAATTTTTCAAGTTATGGGTCATGTTATTTTATTAATTACATTCCTCCAGTTCCCTTGTTCATGAATTAATGATATTCCTCAAATTCTTATTTATATTCCTTAAAATCAGATATATATTATTTCTCCTTGCTTTCTCTTACTTGACTTATGATCACCCTCTACGTTGATATATGTCCACGAATTATTATAAGTAGTAATTTTATATAGGATGATCCTTTTAAGAAACATTTCAAGTGTATTAGAATATATTTTTATGTTTTCATGTATTACGTAAATTTCTTCCAAGAAACTAAACTTTAAAAGATATTTTATTTGGTACCATGTAATGAAAAGTTTATATAATAAAAAGGAGGGATTGCATAACATAATAATTGAAATAATTGTATTTTTGAAATACCATAAGATTTAGGATATTATTAAAGAATCTAGGATGTTATTATTATAGGTCTTGGCTGATATATACGGATCAAAATGTGTCATAGAGATGGGATAATAGGTTGGCTTTTATAATTGATGGTAGCACAAATGGAATTACTTAAATTATTAAATTAATATAAATTAATTTCCAATTTCATGTGGATATAAATTGATATATTAAAAATATACGATTAATTAAAGTATAAATTATATCATCCAATATATTTTTTACATGTTTAGTTTATGTTTTAAACTTATTATTAGGGTTTAACCTATTGTTAACCATTTTAACAATAACTGTAATATCAATGTTTCCTGCAAAGGGTCAAGAATGTTACCATAAAAGGAAAATTCACCCATAAATGAACCATATATGATATTTTTATTCATATATAATTCTTTTGTGTTGTGATAGTGCATTTATTAATTTAAAATAATTATAAAAAGAGTGTTTGTTATAATATATCATTAATTTCATTTTTAGAACTATTCATTTACATTTACTTTAAAGTAACTGAGATAGTAACAGATTTAGAATATAAACTATTTAAACATTCCTAATAGTGTATAATTATCTTGAAAATTCATGGAACACAATAATTCTCCCAAATTGAATTTCTTTAAATACTTTATAAAAATTCTGTTTTAGTTTTATATTAATTGAATAAATATTTTTTTGAGATGCGTAGGAATTTAATAAAATTATAAAATCACTAAAAATTAAAATTAATTTAATATGATAAAAAAATAAAATTATATTTCAAATTAAAAATTATAAACAAATATAAACACTTTTTATCAAGAATTAATAATTATAGAGATATTAAAGTCAAAAGAGTGACATTTTATATTTGATCTTTTATTAAAATAATATAAAGGTCACAATAATGTTGAGTCAAAAAGGTTTTCCTTATGAATTTTCCATTACTTCATACTTGGGGAAGATGTTTGAGTCAATAAGGTTTCCTTATGACTTTATCATTCCGTATTGTTTTAAAAATCACAAACATCTTATCTTAAGGAAAATTTCATTCTATCTTTTATTTTAATTTCATAAGGAAAATTTTCCTTCCCTAAGGAAATTTATCCTTACCAAATTTTTCATTATTCATTTTATCTATGTATAAAATTCAGTTTTGTATCCAAAACCTTAGAATCATATAATTCATAGATAAAGAGAATTTTGTATTCATAATTCGAATTCAGGTTACGAACTCTCTGAATTAAGACTCTGATCTTTTATGAGTTCTGACTCTGAGTTCTCTAAATTAAAACTCTGAACTCTTCTAAATTCTGACTCTGAGTTATCTGAATTCATATTCCAACCTCTTTTGAGTTCTAACTCTAAATTCTCTAAATTTAGACTCTGAACTCTTTTTAGTTTGGAATTAGAGTTCTCTGAATTCCGACTCCGAACTCTTCTAAGTTTTGAATCCGAGTTCTCTGAATTCAGACTACGAACTCTTCTGAGTTCTGACACTGAGTTTTCTGAATTCATATTCCGAACACTTCTATGTTCTGACCCCAAGTTCTCTAAATTCGGAATATGAACTCTTATGAGTTTTGACAGTGAAATATCTAAATTCATACTCCGAACAATTATGAGTTAAGTCACCAAATTCTTGTGAATCTAGATTCTGAATTTCCATTAATTTAAAAAGCCAAAATTCTATATAATTATGGTTCGGAATTCCTTGAAAAATAGAATCTGAATATCTTTTTAATCTAGATACTGAATTTATTTTTGGTTAGACTACGCACTATTATTTGTTTACACTCCAAAAAATGAATTCTCTTAAGCAACCTTATTTTTTCTTACACTTGTTTTTGTTGAAAAATGATGTCGTGCTTTCAGTTAGTAACTAACCATTGTTTGAGTGACATGTGTATAGGACCCTCCAAAATTCAGGAAAAAAATATTTCCTTTAGAGGAGGGAGAGGATGGTTGAAGTCATGCCTTTAAATAGGAGCTCATTTGAACGAGCTCAGCAATGAACATTTGACAGAATATTAACAACAGTGCTTACATGATGTTGAAGTGATTTATAGAGAGAGAGAGAATCTTATAAGCTCTCAGGCTTCATTCATAAAGACTGAACAACTTGTTCAAACTTTTCTTCATACATATTTTCTTTGTACATAGGTGTGATTTCCTCGAAATCAGAGACATCGGGTAGTGAAGTCAGAGGTGACGATTTCCTTACAAATGGAGGTCTTGTGGGGATATTAAGAAAGATACCAATCTATGGATTGAGGGCTTACCTGGGATTGTGTAAGAGATACTTTTTGAAAATATAAATCAAGGGACCTTTTATCTAGGGTTGTTTGATATCGTTCTATTTGGGTTAAAAGAGTTACTACTCGTTACCTGTTGTGTTGTATGTTTCTTTTCTGATGTAATTTTAATTGTTGATGAAAGTATAACTTTCTTATACTTCCTTAGACTTCTACTCTGATTAAATAGGATTCTATATGCTTTTAGGTAGAATCATAGTTGTTGTAATCTTTTTATAAGTTTTATTTCTGAAATCACTTTTCCGGAATCAAGCAAGCTATTAGAACTTATAGGTGTTGTAAATTTTGTTAATGAGAAATTTCCTTAAGGATTTTTAAAGTATACAATTTACCCCTATTGTATATTAGGTATCTGCACCATAGTTTGGTACTAAAATCAGTATCATATCTATCATACTATCGTTCCTAACAATTGGTATCAGGGTAGGTGACTATGTACCCTGAAAAAATCTATCAATTGGCTTCAGAGTTTTGGTTAAATCTGAATTAATCTCATGATTAGATTCAGAAGATAAATTTTCCCTATCACTTTTTCAGAATCATTTTTTCGGATCTATAAAGTTCAGATTCATTTTTTCTTAGAGATACTCTATATCTATTTTTTCTTAGTGTATTTTCTTTTGTTTACAAACTCATATTACAAACATGTTTGTGTGCCAACAATTAATTTTATATGGTAGGTTTAAATATTGGTTCTATCGACAATATAAATCCTACCAAACCTATTATTTTTATGGGAATGATTATGAGTACTGGAGTGATAGGATGCATACATTCATTATTAACACTGGAGTTGATAACCACCTAAAGCTAACTAGAGACTATAAGATTCCTGATAAAAAATTGTGAACTTTTACTAATCAGAAGAAATTAGAATATTAATAAAATTTCAGAGTCAGAAATACATTTCTATTTTCCATGACAAGGAACATTTATATTTAAATGTCTTCTTGTGAAGCTGCTAATAGTATCTAGAAGAAACTTAAAGTTACACTTTTTGGTACTTCTAATGTTATAGAAACATGAAGATCTATGTTGAGATCTCAATACCATGGTTTTAACATTCCTTATGAAGAACCTATAAGCAAAGTTCAGAAAAGTTTTATGACTATCATGAATAGCTTACAGTCTATGGTATAAAAATGATTGGATGATGCGACCCTTGTAGATAAGATCATAGACATCATGTCAAATGAGTGCGAGTCCAAGAGGAGAGTAATTGATGAAAACAAAAAAGTTTCCCAACATTCTTTAGATGAGCTGTATGGAACTCTTCTTCATCATGAGACTTGAATGAAGAGAGATTTTAATAATATTAAAAAGAATAATGGAAATTTAGGAGTTTCTTTTACAACTACTTCTATACATATGAAAGCCAAGACTATAAAAATAGTAACTAGATCTAAGTCAAAGAAAGTTACTATTCAGTTAGAATATAGTGATTCGGAAAAGTCTGAGAATGAATTAGCTATTCTTTCTTAGAAATGAGCATGATAGTAGCTCAAAATAACTATCGGAATAAGTACAAGAAGAGAGAATACAAAGATAAGAAAAATTGAGGAGTTACTTGATATGAATGTAGAAGAACTTGTCATATTAGACCTGATTTCCCATTATTGAAAAAGAAAGAAAAGAAGGAAAGGAATTCAGAAATAAACATAAAGAAGTTATATCATTCGAATCACAAGAAAATTCTTAAAGCAAACGATACTTGGAGTACTAGTTGTTGAGACTCCTTGGAAAGTGAATCTTCTGAATATGAATCATCTACACAGAAAAATATTGGATTCATTGATACTAATTCTTTTCTTAATACATATCTTATGTCCAAGGTTTGCTCAGCTGAGGCACTAAAAAAATTTATCTCTTGATAAGAATTACTATTCTGGAGATATTACTTCTAATGAAGATACTTTATCTTCAAATAATTAAGAAATAACTTCATATGAATATGTATCTATGTTTTACAAGTTGTTAGAAGAAAAACATTGTAAAATTTTTAATAAATTGGACACGGAAAATACATGAGAATATGTTCTTAGAAAATAGATTTCATACCTTTCTAGAGATCTTGATGATAAGGATGAGCTTTTAAAAAAACTTTATAAAGACCATAAGGAAGTAAAGTCTAAAAAGGAAAAACAATATTAAGATCATAAGAATTCTATTTAAAAAATAAATGTTTTTGAGGAAAAATATAACTCTAAGGAAATAATTCTTGAAGATAGGAATTTGGTCATCAAACTAAAATATGAAATATAGTCCCTTAAGAAACTTATTGCAAAATTTACTTCTGGTATGGAAAATTTTGACAAGATGTATTCTCAAATCAAACCTCAAGGAAATACTACTGGAGTAGGTTATACTCACCAAAAACCATTTTTCAAAAACAACTATTTTATTCCATCTAGAGCCCCTTTTTTCACTAAATGACAAAGTGGTGGGAATTGGAAGAAAAATTTCCCTTTGAATAATGTTCAATCTCTTCAGTTTTATAAAGCTTATTTTTCTAATCAAATGTGGACACCCAAAATTTTTTTGTCTAACAATTCTAAATCCAAGGATGTTTGGATTCTGAAAGTCTAACTTTCTTATTTTTAGGAAAATAATGAATCTACCAATAGCTATATTTGGTACATGGATAGTTGATATTCCCAGTATATGTCTGGTAACAAAAAAATCTTTGAAAATACTATCAAGATGAAAGAAGGAAAATTAACTTTAGTAGATAATGAAATGGGAGAGATTATTGGTATAGGTGATATCAGTCTTCATGGAAAAACATTGATTTAGAATGTTTTATTTGTTATGGTTCTTATGAACAACTTAATTAGCATAAGTCAATTATGTGATGAAAGGTACCCTGTGAATTTTAGGAAGGACAATTGCTTAATACACAATTCAAAGGAAGCGTTTATACATTCTGCCAATAGGCAAGAGAATTTTTAGAGAGTAAACATTGAAGACCTTAAGAGACAAGATATACCTTTCTATAGTGAAATGGAAAACCATTCTTGGTTATGGCATTGAAGACTAGGACAATGTACCCTTAAGAACCTATAAAAACTCTTTAAGAATAAACTAGTTAAGGATCTACCAGAGCTGATATTTTATTATTCAAAACTATAAGATCCTTATCAATATGGAAACCAACATAAATCAAGTTTTAAATCAGTCGATGAAGTCAAAACCATTGATGCATTATAGTTGCTGCATATGGATATTTTTGTTCCAATGCAAACTGGAAGCATTGGAGGAAAATATTATGTATTTGTCTTAGTTGATGATTACACTAGACTTATGTGGGTTTATTTTCTAAAAAAAGAAATCTGATGATTTTTCTTATATAAAAATTCTTAGAGCCAAAGTTAATAATGAGAAAAACCTTCCTTTGATAACTATTCATATTGATCAAGGAGGAGAATTTCAAAATTTGGATTTTGAAACTTTTTGTAGAAGAAAAGGTATTAGTCATAACTTTTCAGCACCCAGAACACCTCAAAAAAATGGTTTTGTTGAAAGAAGAAATATAATTATTGAAGAGGTAACAAGAACCATGTTGAGTAAATATTCTATAGCCAAACATTTTTGGGCTGAAGCTATAAGTACTAATTTTTATACTATAAATCACGTTTTTATTAGAACTTTTCTTAATAAAACTCCTTATTAGTTGTGGAATGTAGAAAACCCTTAACATTACTACTTCAAGGTTTTCAGTTGCAAGGTATTAATTTTTAATACTAAATATAACTTACACAAATTCACACCAAAATCTAATGAGGGAATTTTCTTAGGATACTCCACAACATCTAAGGCTAATAGCATCTTTAATAAAAACACATGTACTGTTGAAGAAATAGTACATGCCAAATTTAATGAAACTAATACCTCTGTTTTTAAAAAACCCAAGCTACATCGTCAGATGTGTTTTGAAAACTGATTATCAACCTTTGTTAGAAGATCCTTGTGATAAGGAAAATGATCATGAATATTATTCTAAAGCATTTACCCTAGAATACTTTCTACCCTATGATGATGAACAGGTTCTACAATTCCCAAATCTATTGTTTCTTAAGAATCATCCCAGTGATAGTATCATTGGAGATGTAAGTTAACCTATAAGAACAAGAAGTTTCTTAAAGAATTAAGTAGATCATCTAGAATTTCATTCCTAATTAGAACCAAAAATCACTAATTAAGCTTTAGGTGATAATGCTTGGATAAAATCTATGCAAGATGAACTAAATTAATTAAAAAGGAATAAAGTCTGTACCTTGGTTGAAAGACCTAAGGAAACATCTGTTAATGGAGTAAAATTGGTCTTTAGAAATAAGTGTGATGAAAATAGAATCATAGAATAGAATAAAGATATTTGGTTTCAAAAGGCTATAATCAACAAGAAGGAATAGACTATGAAGAAACCTATGCTCCCATATCTAGACATGAATCTATACATATTTTACTTTCCTTTGTAGCATTATTCAACTTCAAAAAATATCAAATGTATGTGAAATGTTCTTTCCTTAATGGTTTTGAACGAGAAAAAGTTTTAGTTGAACAACCTCCTGGTTTTGAAGATACAAAACATCCTGAACATGTTTATAAACACACTAAAGATATGTATGAACATAAGAAAGCACCTTGATCTTGGTATGATAGACTTATAGGTTTTTTTCTTCAAGTTAATTACGTTAAGGGATATTCAGATTCAACCCAATTTATAAATAATTATAAGAAAACTGGTTTGATTGTTCAAATTTATATTGATGACATTATATTTAGTTCAACTCAGCAATCCTTAATTGATTCCTTTTTGGATCTAATGAAATCTGAGTTTGAAATGAATATGATGGGTGAGTTAACTTTTTTCCATGGTTTTCAATCTTCTCAAAAATAAGAATGAATCTATATATCTAAAAATAATTATATTAATGATCTTCTTAAAATTACTGATATGACAAAACTAAGAGTATACACACTCCCATTGGTACCTCAAACACTCTTGATCTAGATGATGTTTGGAAACCAGTAGATCAAACATCTTTTAGTGGTATCATAAGAAGTATACTTTACTTGATAGCTAGTCATCCAGGCTTAATGTTTTTAGTATACTTATGTTCAAGCTATCAATCCAATCCCAAGGAATCTCATTTAAAGGCAGTGAAAATATTTTTTCTCTACCTAAAGGGAACCCTGGATTTAGGACACTTTTATACTTCTGGAAGTGATTTTATTTTGAAAAGTTCAACGGATGATGACTTTGGTTGATGTAGATTGGATAGAAAATTTACATTCAAAACGTGGAATTTCTTTGGAGATTCAGTAGTTTCTTGGTCATGAAAGAAGAAACACTCATTTTCACTTTCTATTGTTGAAGCTGAATATAAAGCAGTTGGAAATTATTGTGCTCAAGTGTTGTGGATTTAACACACACTCATAGACTATGGTATGAGTTTTACCAAAACACAAATTTTGTTTGAAAATACTAGTGCCATTTCCTTAAGTAATAACCATACACATCAGTCTCGTACAAAACACATAGATATTATGCATCGCTTTCTTAGGGATCACACAAAAAAAAGAGATATAATTCTTCAATTTATCAGAATACGAGATCAACTAGCTAATATTTTTATAAAATCTTTACCCTCTGATAGATTTGAATACAATAAACAAAATTGAGGATTGATAACCATAGGGTAATCTTCCTTGTTAACTTTCTATTGAAACCAATATCCTTAATGTTAAAAACTCATTTTCATAGGGGGAGTACATTTTCTTGTTAGTAATATTAGAATTTTTGAAATGAATTTTTCAAAAATTTTGTAATGAAGTTTTCAAAAAATCTCGTAATGATGTTTTCAAAATTTTCGTAATTAAATTTACAAATTTTTCGTAATTAAATTTTTTCGAATCTATAGTTCATCATGAAAAAATTTTCTTCGATACGAATAATCTTCTTGGAAATCTAAAAGGTATGTTTCCTTTCTTAATTTTTCATAATCAATATTTACTTTCCAGTATTTTCTTTTGATTTTATATTTTTTCAGATTCAAGTTTCATTAAATCCGAATTTGATTCTTTAAAACCTCAAAAGATTAGATCCTATCAAGATTTCCTTACATATATCATATCAACCATCAGATCTAATCAAAATCTTTCTCAACTGTTGGATTGATTTTGGAAGAGGAATCATCACATCCAACACCTATATAAAGGACCCCTAAAGGGTTGTCCCACATCGGATTTCAAGCCTTTTCATGCTGAATCTCGGCCCCCATTTGAATAGTCTGTTATGAACCTCTAAAATAATACTCAAATCTGAATGCCTGGTGAAGTTGCTTCTTAATAAATGTCAACTGTCAAGTCAATTTCGAAGTGGAAAATTTACAGAGAGAGTTTAGTACATCCAAATTTCATTGCCAAGTACGATTCCATTATATCCAAGCACATCAGGTTGAATGGATTGAAAATCATTTTCATATCAAATCCAGGAGCTTAAGATGCAGTATATCCAGATATTCTTGTAGAGTTTTATGAATCTGTGAGTTTCTTTAAAGAAAAAGAGAGGATTAAATTTTCTTTCAAAATCTATGGAAAAACTTATGCCCTTTCATACACAAAGGCTATTAGCTTGGTGGGGCTGTCTTATGAAGAAGAAGCTGAGTTCTATTCCCATAAATTTACGGATGTACAAGGAAGCATTGTTAAAGTGATATCTATGGAGTGTCTTGGACATTCAAATGTTAAGACTCCAATGATTTCTTATTTGTCAAAAAATAATCAGATCCGTGAATTATGGGTTCAAGGATTCATCATTCCATGAAAAGGTGATAAGGACACCTTGAAGAAGATCAATATGTACATCTTAGATTTTATGGTGATGTTTAGGAAGATCAACTTGATGAAGCGTATTCTCATTATGATTGAGAATATTATGAATGGAAATTTCAAAGATCAGATAATTGTGTATCCATCTATCCTCTCTAAGCTAATTGTTTGGTGCCTTGATTCATTCATGATTCCTTGTACTTCCATGCTAAGGAATTTAAAATTTATGTTTGTAAGTGATGATACATTGAAGAGAATGAATATTTGTTTCTCTAAATATTCTGGAGAATTCTATGACTTACTAGAGGAAGAGGATGAAGCCGTTCTGAAGGGAAAATAAATTCCTAAACCATCGAAAAAAGGAGGAATGAAGAGGAAGTTGAAATAAGTAGTAGTTGAATGTAAAACCTCAGAGGCTAAAGGAACCTAATCAACACCTACAAAGCCCAAGAAACAAAAATCCTTTCCAGATGAGGTTATATCCATGTGGAGGGAAGAGAAGAAAAATCAGAAGGAAGGAGAGCCATAGTTTGGCTTTGATCCTGCAGTAGATGAGGCTTTAAAAGAAAATACAGCTGATGAGAAAGAGAAGAAAGATAAGGAAAAGAAGGAAAAGAAGAAGATGTTGGAGGATGAAATTGTTCGATCCCATCTATGGGATACTGAGAAAGCATCCGAGAATATCTCTGTACTGAAATCATTCATGGTAGAGGCTTCACCTGAGACCCTAGGGAATAAATTTCTCACTCTGGAAAAATTATAAGAAATGATTTTTGATAAAAATGAAGCCATGGAAGAAGTAGAATAAGAAGCTAAAATAAGTGGTGATACAGCTGATCTGATTAAGAAAATGGAGGAATTTCATTAGAAGGAAATTTCATCCAAGAAATTTTCAATCCAGATCTTCAAAGCGTTCTACTCCTGGGTTAGATAAAAAGGTTGAAGATGAAGTGAACAAGCTGCCTGATGAAGAAAGTTAGAATCATCATTTCATTCACCTTGAAGATGTTGAGGTAGGAGCTAAAATAGAGAAGATTGATGAAGATATAATTTTCTCCTGTCAGATAGAAAACATGAGTCTTTGAATGAGGAAGTTTATTTGAGAACTGATATGGGGAAATAGGTGATTGTGGATACACCTCTTAAAGCAGTTTTAAAGAAAAATAAATCTTGTATATCTTTGAAGAGGAAGCTTTTCGAGTAAGATAAAGAGACTTCACCAAGAAAAATCTCAGATTCGGAATCATCCTCCCT
Organism: Viscum album; assembly: GCA_963277665.1. Lineage (NCBI taxonomy): Eukaryota > Viridiplantae > Streptophyta > Magnoliopsida > Santalales > Viscaceae > Viscum > Viscum album. The sequence goes on from OY728119.1 coordinate 723,575,696, forward strand.
AGGAAATTATTTCGTCATTCAATCACTGAAGATGATTGATGACACTATTCTGATCTTTCTAAACATTGACTCGAGATGTCAGATGCACCAACACATCTTGAATCAAAAATCAGATTCAGTATCATTGGTGATGGATAAGTGTGTCAAAATTGAGGTTGATTTTAAGAACATCTTCATTAACTATGATTCCTACAAAAAATCTTGTAAGAAATTGATTAGATGGTCAAAGATAATAGTTGAAGACTTGAGATAGCTAGATGAGTTTCAACATGATGTTAAGGAATCATTTGGTAATAAGGATAGAAAAATCAAGGATCTCATGGCTATCTTTGAGGAAAATATAAATCTTGACCAGAATACTCAGATTCAAGAGGTAAAGGATTTGAATGGAAAGTTGTATTCTATTTCCCAAAGTTGGAAGAGGGAAATGGATATTTGGATCGAGATCGAAGAAAATCTAGTTAAGCAATATGAGTTGTTGATAGCTGGGGCAGTGGCTCTGAAGGCTCAAGAATAAAAGATAAAAGCTTTAGAGAAGAAAGTAGGGGATCAAAATCAAATTCTAATGAAAGAATATGAAGACCACAAGAAACTCCAAAAGCTGAAAACCATAGTGAAGAAATTGATACCGAAGGAGAAGGAAGGAAAATAGATCCAATCTGATCTTTTGTTGTATTCTTTCCTTGTACAAATTCTTCCTATCCTAATTAAATTTTTGGTTTCTTGTTTTTGTTTGGATTCTTTGTACTAATATTTCAGGTACTATAATTTCTTTTCCATTACCTCAAATTATTTTTGAAAATCACAAAGGGGGGGAAAGGAAATAGAATACTAAGAAAAAAAAGAAATATAACTAAGTAAGGGGTAGTTTATCTAAGGGGGATTTTTCATTACAAGTAATTTCGTATTCAAGATTATGAAAAATCTCATTCCAGAAATCTAGAATAAGGTCCTTAGAGTTCCAAAGCCTAAGTGGGAGTTAGTCATATTGATAATTGTCCATGTGTAAAGGGAGATAAGTTTTATTTCAAAGTCTAGAGAAATATGTTTTTAAGTCCTTATATTCTTTTTTATAAGGATGTTTGTGATTTCCAAAAAAGGGGAGATTGTTGAGTCAATAAGGTTTTCCTTAGGACTTCTCAATTATTTCATACATGGGGGAGATTTTTGAGTCAATAAGTTTTCCTTATGACTTTATCATTCTTTCTTGTTTTGAAAATCACAAACACCATATCTTAAGGAAAATTTCATTCTATCCTTTGTTTTACTTTCATAAAGAAAATTTTCCTTCCCTAATGAAATTTATCCTTACCATGTTTTTCGTTAATAATTTTTTCTAAGTATAAAATTCGGTTTAGTATCCAAAACCATGGAATCATATAATACTTAGATATAGAGAATTCTGTTTTTTGGATCTGAATTCAGGTTCCGAACTCTACGAATTCAGACTCCAAACTCTTATGAGTTCTGAATCTGAGTTCTTTGAATTCAGACTCTGAACTCTTCTAAGCTCTGACTCCGAGTTCACTGAATTCAAACACCAAACTCTTATGAGTTCCCACTCTGAATTCTCTAAATTTATGATGTGAACTTTTCTATGTTATGACTCCAAGTTCTCTGAATTCAGACTCCGAACTCTTCTGAGTTTTGACTCTAAGTTCTATGAATTCATACTCTGAACTCTTCTGAGTTCTGACTCTAAGTTCTCTGAATTCAGAATCTAAACTCTTCTAAGTTCAGACTCCGAGTTCTCTAAATTCAGACTCCAAACTTTTATGAGTTATGACTCCAAAATATTATGTGTTATGACTCCAATCTCTCTGAATTCAGACTCTGAACTCTCATGAGTTAAGACTCCAAATTCTAGTGAATCCAGATTCTGAATCTCATAGAAATTCATACTTAGTAATTCTATAGAATTCAGGTTCTGAATTCCTTGAAAAACAGAATCCATGTATCTTTGTAATATAGAAACCGAATATATTTTTCGTTAGACTCCAAACTTTTATTTGATTACACTCCTAAAAATGAATATCTTAAGCAACCATATTTTTTCGTACACTTGTTTTTGTTATAAAAATATGTCATACGTTCATTTAGTAAATAATCGTTGTTTGAGTTACATGTGTACATGCCCCTCTGAAATTCAAGGAAAAATATTATTGTTGGAGTAGGGAGTCGACCTTTCAAATCATGCCTATAAATAAGTGCTCATTTGAATGAGCTCAGTACTAAACATTTGACAGAACTGTGAAAACTGTGCTTACATGTTGATGAAGTGATTTCAAGAGAGAGAGGCTCTTATAGACTCTTAGGCTTTATGCATAATGTTTGAACAGCTTGTTCAAACCTTCCTTCATGCAGATTTGCTATGTGAAGAGGTGGGATTTCCTTGAAATAAGAGACTTTAGGTTCTAAAGTCAGAGGTACTGATTTCCTTATAAATCGAGGGCTTACGGGGATAGCAAGATAGATACCGATCATCGGATTGAGGGCTTACCTGGGTTTGGGTAAGACGGACTTTCTTGAAAGTATAAATACAGGGACCTTCTATCCATGGTTTTTGGGTACCCTTATCTTTGGGTTAAAAGAGTTACTACTTGTTACTTGTAGTGTTGTATGATTGTTTTCTACTATAAGTTTAGTTGTTGAGGAAAGTATAACTTTCTTATACTTTCATAGACTTTTACTCTGATTAAATAGGATTCTATATTCTTTTAGGTAGAATCATAGTTGGTTTAATCTTTTCATAAATCACTTTTCTAGAATCACTTTTCTATAATCAAGCAAGCTACTAGAACTTAGAGGTATTGTAAATTTTGTTTATGTAAAATTTCTTTAAGTATTTTTAAATTATACAATTCACCCTCCCCCCTCTTGTATATTGAGTATATGAACCATAGTTTGATACTACAATTTTTATCATATCTATCATATTATCGATCCTAATAAATAAAATAAAAATGGAAACACATTTCCATGTCGTTGACAGTTCGATTATAATTTTCAATAAAAAAATTATCCAATAGGATAAAGGTAAGTATTTTAGAAATTTTAAAGCCATATCTTAAAGTTTTAACATTGTTTTACCCATTTTACCATTACCGATGTGACAAATATAGACCTAGGTTGATATTCATAATGACCAAAAATAAAAGGGAATTATTTAAAAAAATTATCCTCCTAAATCCATGAATATAATTAGTTTCCCATTATTATATCCACATTGTATGAAGAATTTAATTTAAAATTATTCTTATAAAACAACATGAAATGTTGTTTTCTATAGAAAAAAAATTCTAAAGTAGAAACCAATTTATAAAAATATATAACAAAAAATTAATTCCAATGATGATAATTTAAATATTAATAATATAAATTAACTGATTTTACTTTTAAATAATATTAAAATACAATAAATCATTGAAAATTATTGAATTTAAAAAACATTATTTTTCATAGTTCATTGAAAAATATATCTTTTTAGAAAATTATCAAATATTCCACTATAATATAATTTTATACAAATAGATTTAAAAAATAAAGATAATTTTATCAAATAAGTTTTTTAAAATTTATAAAAACATATTTTTATTTTTTGTACTCATATATAGTATTAAAAAACATTTTTTTTGGGAAAATGTTTTTTTAAATCCAATTAAGACTTTAATAAACAATTGTGTACCTATTTTTTATTTTATTTTCAATATAAAAAACCATTATAAATAATTTTAAATGTTTCTTTATTCCAATTTATACCTCCAATTTAATGGGTATATTATAATGGTATACTATTTAATAGTTCCTTTAGAATATGGGCTATGTGTATTGCAAGCTCTATAAGAAATTAAATTTATTAGAAGAAAAATTATATTATAAAATATTGGGTATCTGCATTCTACCCCCACCACCACTTAAAGTAAATTTTGACGAAAAATTATATATTAGATAAAAATAAATGAGGATATCATTTTTTATCACATCATATTATTCCCACGTATCTTCTTCTAATTTATGATTCTTCTAGAAAAATTTTACCAAGTGACTAATATTGTTCTATATAACGTTATCTCTATGATCCAAAATTTCTATTATTTGTTCTTTATAAAAATTATCATTCTCCAGTGGTACAAACATTGATTTTAGTACATGTGATAGATCAGGCATGTACTAAGAAGATAAACAAGGAACACATCGTGAACTTTATAGGGGTTCAGTGGAATCACAAAGTGATTAGAAATTATATTTACTTGATCATAAATCATGAAGTTAAAATATACATTGGGATCATTTTTTCATTATTTTTTAATATCATAACATTATTCATTGGATAAATTAATAGGAAAACCTTCTCACTAAATTATAATTTTTATTTTATCAATGATTGTCAACATAAATTTTCTAAACTCTTAGCTACCATGATGTGCAACTAGATGGATCTAACATTCTCAACCATTTACTTATCTTGGTCAAGCCTTAATATATTTCTTTCTCCAACATAATCCAATAATGTTAGATATATAATCTTATTTATATATAGGGATTCAAAATTATAAATATGAGTTCTCTCATGAAAGTTATTATTGTAAAAACAATTGTCTGGATGAAGGTATTAATCCCAACCACCATTAAAATCTATAGAACAAGATATCAAAATACCCTCTAGGGATTTAATGATAATATCTAATGGACCATCTTTTTAAGAATGATAATCCTCACTAAAACACAGCTCTAAATGATGAGTTTTCTGAATAATTTCTTAGAAACACAAGGTAAACCTGTAATCTTGATTAGAGACAATAAAATGTGGAACTCTATGAAACATATTCACTTCTATTTTACATCTTATAGAAAGCTAATAAAGACAGAAATATTAAATGAGAGGAATAAGGTGTGTTGAAGTTTTAAGGTGATCAACTACAACCCATATAATATTATTAACATTAGGCATTTTGGGAGTCTGATTATAGAATTCATAGGGATGTTTCCCAATTTTAATCTAGTATGAGTAGTGGTTATAAAATACACTTAGACATTTATTTCAAAAATTAATCTTAATAACATACCATGAACCAAAATATGTTCTCTAAAATATATCTCTTAATGTTTTACTACTACAAATAATCTTTCATGTCTTTGAACAAATTTATACATCCATTATGAATAGATAATAATGAACTGTGAGATTCATCCAATATATCCTTCTGAAAATAGGGTATGGAGAAAACATATACATGGTTATTTAACCTTTTTATTCCATCAAAATCAGGGGGATATTAAGAACATTTCTTCCCTTCTTTTTCAGATCTGTACCATCATTCTATGCCTATTTAATCATCACTTTATTAGATGGTTTCAGACCCATTTTAGGAAGATAATATTTCTCTCCTTCCTTCAAGATTTCTATATCCATCCATTTAAAATCATGAAATATTTTATCTTTTCTGATCTTTATCATAGATAAGCTATCATTATCCCTTAAAATAGATCATCTTATACCATGTTTTATTTCCCATGGTGGCAATGTATTGATCAACGATACTCTTTAATCTACTCTAACTATATTTTGTATTGAATTTTCAGCTCTTTCTAAGATAATATTTACTTTATAATTTTATGATTAGTATATATATAATAAATTTATCTATAATAATGATTTCTCTAAATCACCAATGTAAAACTACATAAACTAACTATAAATCATGAGTTGTGTTTTTTGGATCATAAACCTTAAATTTTCATGAGGCATAAGCTATAACCATACCATTTTACACGATGATGCAACCCAATACCCTATTCAATGACTCACTATTGATCACAGACCCGTGTACACTACTTGGTAGTGCATGTATAAGTTTTATGACTAACCTTTTCTTTAGTTCTTTGAGTTATTCCCCATATTCATTGTACAAATAAACATCCCTGACTTCCAAGTTAAACCATAAAGTACATTATAAATTTGTGATAAAACTCTCAAAAAAATGATAATATCTAGTGAAACCAAGTAAACATCTGATCTCATTCACAATATTTGGTATGGGCTATCATTCAATAACCTATATCTTTGACAAATCCAACAATATTTCTTCTCTTGATATTATATGAAACAAAAAGTTTTTTTCCCAAAATTTACACATAATACTTTTTTCATGCAAATTCCCCTTCCTTAGGATCTTCAGTACAATAGTCCAATGATCTTGATGCTCTTCCTTAATCTTAGAGTATATAATAATATTATCCTTTAAGATTAACACAAACTAATTAAGGTAATATATAAAATAATATATTCATTTAATCTATTAAATTTGAAGATGCATTGGTGAGAACAAATAGAATAAATATAATTTCAGAGGGTACATAACATATACTCTAGTCCATCTTCGATATGTCTTCACTTTTGAACCTCAACTGATAGCATCCATATTAAAAATAAATCATTTCAAAATATTGAGCTGCTTGAAATCGATCAAAAAAATAATCAACACATGGAAAAAGATAATGGTTATTGATTATGGTATTTTTAAGTTGTTGATAATTTATAGAGTCACATTGGTTAATAATTCTTCTTAAAAAAGAATATTTATTCCCTAAGGCTATGAAATTTGCTAAATTAATCCCTTTTTATGATTATCTTAGAGTTAATTCATTAATTCTTACACCTCAATCAGATCCATTATATATGGATTATTTGAAATAGGTGAAACACCAAGTATGAGTTATATTGAAAACTCAACTTCAATATTTTGAGGGAGACTAAGAAACATTTCAAAAAATACATCAATAAAATCTTCATATAATAAAAATATCTTCAATGTTATGTTTCTACCCAACCATATTAGATAGATACCCTTTTTGAATAAAAATCAAGACAAATAAAATGAATGAAATTTCCATCAAATGTTCAAAATTATATTCACACTAATATATTATTATTGATTGGATTGGAAAATAGAATATGACTTATCTTACTTATTAATTTGTACAGGATATATATAATGAAATTCAATACTTTCCCAAAGTAATATCAAATTCTGTTAGGGGATAATAATTATATTCTCTAGAAGCACATTCCAAAGAACTTAAAAGGAATAAGAATAATGGACTTCAGATGAGATTATCATATCAAAAGAACTTTTTACCACTAATTAAAAATTTAATAATTAATGTGGAATTTCTATACACTTAGAAAATTCATTATAAATAAGAGAGTGGGTAGATCCATAATCAAATATGACATTATATGTTCAATATTTAATGGTAACTAAACCTTTCACCACTTAATAAACAACATCAGTATTAGTAATCACATAATATTTCCTTTTGTATATGGGATTAAGAGAGTTTTTACATTGATAATCATCATTATCCTTCACATTTGAGCACCGGTTAGTATAATTCCCTTTCTCCTTGCATTTGAAAAATTATAGATTGGGTTGTGTATTCTATGGATTTTATTCTCCATCATTAGATAAGTTACCATTCTTTTCAACTTAATATTAAATTTCCCATTAACCTTCCATTACAAACATAAAATAATAAAAAATACCCATAATGCAATTTCCTCCATGATTCCTTACACACTTCAAGCATAAAAAATTTATTGTTTATTTCTCTCCATGGATTTTATAATTTCTATTGAATTCCATATTTATTTTCTTATGAAAACCTTGTGTTTAATAGGTAACTACAAAATCTATCTCCACCTTGATATGACATCTAATTATTTCATTATACCAAATTAGTTCCCTTATAGATAATTCAATTCATATACATGGTATGATATCACTACAGAAATGTTCAATGTTATGTTTAGTTTGATGATAATACTAAAATATTACATCATGAGTCTTGTAAAATATATCTTATAGGTACTAACAGATTCTTCATAGATTTACTTTAGTTAAAGTAATTACTTCTCCAATTTTATATAAATAATATAATGCTAGTAATTATTGAAAAATGATATCCTAAACTCAACCCACTCCATGGAGTTAATTTCTTCTCACATCCCCGTGTTCTTGATAAGTGTCTACCATTTCTCTACATCTCCTTCTAAATGATTAATAGGCAAGATAAATATTTCATTTTTCAAACACTATATAATGGAAAGTATTCATTTAGTGGAAATGATCCATTTATCAACAATTAGTTAATTAATAAACCTGCTAAAAGAATGTAGGTGTTTCCTCATGAAGGTCTCAGTGTAATATTGTTCCCTCCTTTTATTATTTGGAATCTTAGTACGATTCATACATTTAGAAAGTTTTATAAGCATAGTAATAAAATATTTCATTTCAAATCCCATAACATTTTGTTTCTTAGAAGGAAAATCATTAAATTTTTATCATGTTAATAAATGGAATGATACCTTTAGGTTCCATACACTAACTTAAACCAAAAATAATAGAGTGAGGAACAATATTAATATTATAAAACCAAATAATCTATTCCATACCTAAACATTATGAAGTTATCTTATACTCAAACTTATCCCAAGGTTTTTCACTAAATATTTATAAACCTTGGTTTTAAAATTTACATAACATATCTCTGATACAAACTATAGAGACCCAAAAAATTTATAATTAAATATCACATCTTACTAGATAAATACTCAGTAAAAATTATTATGATCCAATCTATAATTGTAAAGGTTCAGTTTCATTAGAAACATGGATACACATAAATTTTTGTTATAAAATATCTATATTATCTCCCACTGTATTTATAAAAACTAGTACACTTCTTAGACAAACCATAATAGAAAACTTTCTTCATAACATGGGGAAAGTAAACCTAATTAATAATATGATTGGATGCTCATTAAGTGTTAGAAAGTATTAAAAATTGTTTACTAAAGCATAACATGATCATATGGGTTTAAAAACATATGATTATAATTTTAAAATCATACTCAGTATATCATAGAACATAATATTTATTCACATTATAAATCATGGTAGTTAATAAGCCATTATTCATAATGGAATCAAAGAACATGATCCATGAGAGAATAACATTCGCATATGAAATAAGTTTATGGCTTAAAAATAATCATAGAAAATAATTTCCTTAGCCCAGGATCACTAATAATACTATCATAGTGGATGGGGTTCACTCGTCATTCCATCCTATCCATAGTTAATATTCACTCCCATAATTATCATTATGGAATAAATTCCTTATTAAAATGGGCTCACCTCCCATTGCAATAATTATTATTTCATGAGATATACATCTTTAAATAATGTATTTGAGGGATATATAATTCTAGACTAACTATTCACATTAAAATAACCCATTAATATGTGTGTCACCTCATGATAAATAATTCATCATAAAACATAACCTGTGAAAAGGAAACAAGTTTCATAAATATTTAAACATTTCATCATAAAAAAACCCAGGGAAAATAAAAAGTTTTTATAAAAATTACACAATCATAATCATAAATAATCTAGAGTAACAATAATAATGGTATTATTTGATTGTAGACCATGTAATGTAAAATTAACCTCAAAGGATTTCAACGCAGATGATTTTTTTAAGAATATCATTAATAATATTTCATGAAGAAGATACCTTTTTCATTTTTAAATCACTTATACAAAATATATAAAAAATAAAAATATTATATGAAAAAAGTGTCTTTAAAAAGGAAAATGTAATATTATAAAATAATACTCAAATAATTGATCTTTCTTTGTTGTGGGGAATTTTTTTATTCCACATACATTATAAAAAATATTTCTTTCACATTTCTAGTAAAAGTAAAATGTACCTCATTTTAAAATAAAAAGAATGTTAATTTTATAAAATTATTAAAATATTTAATTGTGGGTAAATTTAAAATCAAAAAATAAAAGGAGGTTATTAAAGAATTCTTTAAAACATTTTTTGAAAACATTTATATAGTAGAAAAAATATTTTTTATAGAAGAGATAAATAACGCCATATTTTGAAAAATTATTATTATCTTGAATACATAAAAGAAAAAAAATTACAACATATAATATCTATAACTAAAAATATTATAAAAAGATATATTAAAATATTGACATTCATTTAATGAAATTTTATCCTGGAAAATTTAATCATTAAAAATATCTGTAAATAAAAAGGATGTTACATAATACTCATTACTAAATTTAAACATCCTTAAATAGTTCTATAACCTCTTATATAATAAATTTAAATTTATTATAATTCTATGAAATAATATATTACATGATTATAATATCATATATGATCCCCTTATTCCATTTTAACCCTTGTTTTTTTAATAATTCTTTATTAAAATTCATTGTTTACGACTGTTAACTATTTTGTTTTGTATATAAGTTTTGGTTTTGAAATGTTGATCCTTGTATATTGATCATGGTTACATCATATCCATAATTTTAATTATTATATAAATATAATATATTTTCATTATATATATGTGTGTGAATCAATAAAATGTAGAGATAGAGAAATGAATCACATTGTTCATGGAGACGGTAAGCCATATGTACACATAAATAATGATTCTAATTATTATGGATGGAAAAAAATAATGGTAAATTGTAATTTCGAAGTATATAATAATATTATTATAACAAATGACATATATCTTTATTAAATCTATCATAATAATAATCCAATAAAATTTCTAATGAAAATTGAAATACACTAATGTGTGTAGATGATAAGTTGTACTTATAAATGCTTAATGTTTTTACATAATATATGACGAAAATAATATGTGTAATGGTTATTACATCATTATAAAAAAAATTAATATGTTTGAAATATTTAATTTATTGTTTTTGAATTTAAAACAAGTATTTATAAGAGGTATGAGAAGAAATAAAATTAAATATGCTTGATTATGAGTTATACCTCTTTATTGAGAAACCTTCTTTGGATTACAACTTAGTCCTTCAATAAATGGTATTTCTCCAAGATAAAAGTATCTATAATGTGTCGGATGATGTAATTATGGTATTATGGGAGATATTTTCTTATATATAATTTTCAAAATATGAGATGAATATAGGATAACATGTTCCCTTTAATTAGTGAGTAAAGGGGTATTCTTGGAATTATATAAATTTTAAAATTAATATAAATTAATTTTCATGTTTATGTGTATTGAAATTTATATTTTTATAATATATAATTATTATGAGTCTAAATAATCCCAAACAAGTAATGGAAATTATTCTGTGTTTTTAAACCTTATCGGCTAGTTTTAACCCCACGTTAACAAATTAGACAATTACCACAATATCAATGTTTTCTACATTCAAGGTTCATGTATTTTACATTAAAGGAAAAGTAACCAATAAATGGATTCTGGTTTATATTTTTTCCCCATATCCCTATCACATGGACTAATATAGGATTCTTATCAATTTAAAATCATTTAAAAAATTAATGTTTTTATAATATATATTTTATTTTATTTTTGTAATTATTCATTATCTTTGAATTAAAATTCAACAATGTTGCTATGGAATTCAAATATGAACCTTTAAAAAATCCATAATTAGTGATATTTATCTATTAAATATTTGTAACCCAATAATTCACCATTGGTTTTAATTTTAATATTTTTAGAATCATATATTTTATTTTAATATTAATTGAATAAATAATGTTTTTGTGTTGTGTAAGAATTTAATGTAATTACTCAATAAATAAATATTTAAAATAAATTAATATGATAAAAAGTATAATTTATTTTTCAAATAAATATTTATAGCTGAACATAACCTCTTTTTATCCTTATGAAATAATTAGAGATATTAAATTCAAAAGATTGACATTTTGTATTTATTCTTTTCTAGAAACAATATAAAGGTCATAATCAAGGAATAACAGAACCAAAAAGACATGTGTTTTATACTTTAATGATAATGGTTAAACTAAACTCATAAAATAGGATAAATTCATGTTTTATATAAAATTAAAAGCCTTATCCCAAAGTGTTAACACTATTTTACTTGTTTTACCCTTACTGAGACGAATAATTTTACCATGGTTACAATTTCTAATGGGAAAAATAAAAGGGAACTATTTAAGAAATATTATCCTATTGATTCCAAATATGAAATCCATTTCTCAATATTCAATTAATATATGTGTAAAAATTTAATTTTAATTTTGAGAACAAAATCAATGAAATGAAGTTCTCTAGAAAAAATCATTTTTATGTATAAAACGTTTTTATATAAAAATACAACAAAAAATTATTTATAATGTAATTAATTGGATTATTATTAATATAAATAAACTAAATTTACATTAAATCCATTTTAAAATAAAATAAACTTTTTAAAATTGATAAAATAAAAAATTATTTTTTATATTCATTTAACAATCAATATTTTCATAAAATTATGAATATTTAACTCAAAGATAATTTTTATATATTGATTTAAACAATTATGGAATTTATTCCCAATAAATTTTCTTTTTTTCAAAAAACTAATTATAGAATTTTCTCAAAAAAATAAATGAAAACCATTTTGGAGGAAAATGTATTTTTGAATCACATAATAACTTTACAAAACAATTGAGTAAATACTTGTCAATACATTTTACATATCAAAAAATTTTGTATATATTTTTCATTATTTGATCATTAATATTCATATCAGTAATTTAGAATCTAGGTTATAATGGTGTATAATATTATATTTGATTTAGACACTTGGTTTTTTGTATCACAAGCTATCGAAAGAAACTAAATTTATTCAACTATATATATATCCTGAAATATCATGTTATTATATTCAAACCCCCTTAAAATTTATGTCTCCATTGAAATTCCTAAACTCTGATATAAAAAATTATGATATCTCTATTTCATCCAATCTAATGGTTCCCATGTAGTTTATTAGGATTTATGATCTTTTACTAACTGAGTAGTATTGTTCTGTTACACATTATCTCTATGTTTAAAGATTTATTATGGTAACTCTTCATAGGAATGATCCTACACTAGTGTTATGGGATCTTAGTTATGTAATTTTGAAGGATCATATATGTGCTTTCTTAGTAGATATACATGGAACACATTTTGAATCACGTAAACAATTGGTTCTTGCAGTATGAAATATGCTACCATCCCTACCCAATCATGAATACCGAAGGTAGAAATATACCTATGAATAATCTTTCCTCTCTTTCCAATTTCTATATGATTATTATTTAGGGAAATTCCCAAGAACACTTTCACACATACTTTAATGACCATATCTAAGGGACTATTTTCAACATAAATTTTCTATTGAATCTGAGTTCCACTGATTTTCTACTAAATGTATTTGACTTAATATATTATTTTCCTTAGCTAGATCAGGTACATATAGCATTATTTATCTAACTTCATCACAAAACATTATATTTATATACTTTGTTCAATATAGGAAATCTTATGTATCCATTAAATCATTTACTAAAATCCATTTTTGTATGTAAACTCACCTACAAGAATGTTTTAATCTCTAAAACCTATGAAATCCCTAGAATAAGATCTCATCAAGGCCTATAGAGTTTAAATGGTTCTCTTTCACCGATCATATATCCATGGTTGATTAGATGGACTAAAACACAACTGTAAATATAGATCTTTCTAATGACTTCACCAAAACTTCCAGGTAAACCTCATATGTCTCTTAGATACATTACAAGTTGGTACTTCATGAAACAATTTCACTTACATAATATATACTCGTGAAATATAATCAAGTGATAAATATTCTCTAATAGTAATAATGTTTCATGAATTTGTGTGAAGATAAAAAAACCATAATGAGCATTATGTCCATTTGATGTTTTGGAATGTCTGATGATAAAATCCATGGTGCTGTTTTTTCATTTCCATTCTATTATGTGTAATGGCTATAACATCCCCTTAGACTTCTATCTATCATCTTTCAGTTGCTGACATACAATGCATCGAGATATATACTCCTAATATCTCTCATCGTCTAATCCAACTACAAATACCCTTTCATATGTTTATACATATTCTAAATTCTATGATGAATAAATAATGGTGAACAATTAAATTTATACAATATATCCTTATTCAAACTTTTTATGGTTATAAATCATACCTTATTCTCGATCCTTATCATTCTATCACAATCATGGATTCAATCAAGAAAATTTCTCACTATATTTTGTTGCCCTAAATATTCCTTCTATTCTTATTTAATATTCACTTGGATAGATGTTTAAACACTCATTTTTAAATGATGATAATTCTTAATTTCATTCAATATTTCCAAATCCATATTTTTAAAATTTTTCTCATCACAGATAATCTAGAATGATCCTTTAGACTCAAAGTATATGACACCTAGTTTTTTTAGAAAGGTGGTATTTTATTGTGTATTCATAATCTCTAATCAAATCCAACCATCTTCTTAGGAGTATATTTATCTATTTCTGAGTGAATATATACTTTAAACTTTTGTAATCAACAAATATATCAAACCTTTTTCTATAATGATAATGAATCCATATATTTAGTGAAAAAATTACTACAGCTAACTCCAAATCATGAGTGGGTTAATTTTTCTCACGAACCTTTATATTTTGTTATACATAACTGTCACCATAAAATTATACCTATGGATTAATAATAGTCCCTTGTTCAGGGAATCATTATAGATATCAACCCCTTTTCGACTATAGGGTATTTTAATTATAAGTGTGCAGACTAACCTTCTTTTCACTTCCATGATATTTTCCACACATTAATCCTTCCAAAGGAATGGGGATCTCGTCCAATTTAAAATGGTGAGGGTATAAGATATTCTTGAGATATTATTCACAGAGCATTGATAATATCCAATCAAACCAATAATACATTGGATCTAAATCAGAGTGGTTTGTACGGGCCAACGTTAAACAACATTTTTCTTTGATGAATCCATTAACATTACCTCTGATTAGATTATATAACCCAAAAATGTACATTTCTATAACCAAAATTCACACATGGTAAATTTTTCTTATAACTTATCCTTCCTTGGGGTCTTCAGAACAATTATTAGGTAATATTCATTCTCATCCTTATTCTATGAATATATATAAATATATTCTATAAATTCTAAATAACTAATCAACATAATCGAAAAATACTCTATTAATTAAAACTATAAAAATAGTTGAGGAATAAGTTAGAAAAAAATAGATTCAAACTATATTCATAGAATCCATACCTTTTATCAAATTATTTTTTGGGAATGAATTCACTTTTTACCCAAAACATGTAGTATAGAGATTATAGATAAATATTGAAAAATATTGATCTCATCATAATTGGTCAAACAAATCATCAATACAATGAAAATGATACATATGCTAGATTATGATCTTGTTAAGTACCTGATGATTAATAAAAAGTTGAATTTATTCATTTTATTATTTAAAAAAGATTAAGTTCACCCCAAGGGGACACACTTGTTGAATTATTCCCTAGTGAATATTTTCATGTAGTTGAGTCTTCTATTCTTGAAACTCAATCAACTCCATTCTATATAGAGTCTTTGAAATAGGAGATACACCATGTATGAGTTCTAATGGAAACTCAACTTCACGATTCAGAGGGATAATAGAAAACTCTTTGAAAAAAGAAAACTCTTATAAAAGATTAATATCATGGATGTTGAGTTTCTCTCTATCCATATTTGAAAATTACTTTTTCAATAAGAATCAATACCCATTAAGTGGAAATAATTTCATTCAAAAGTTAATATTTATATTCAAATTTATTAATGTTCATATGATAGTTTTGAATATCAAATATGAATTCCCTTACTAGAAAAATGAAAATAGGGTTTATATAATGAACTCCAATCTATTCCCTAAATAACATCAAATTCAACTAAAGGGAAAATAATGATAATTTCAGGGACCAAATTAATGTATTCGTTAGTTAGAGATGAATGATTTACTTGAGATGCGATCATAAAACCATTAGGTGTTTTTATTACCAATTCTTCATAAATTTTTTGAGTTTCTATTGTAATACCCATTAAAAATTATTATGATATAAAGGAGTGGGTAGTTCTAGAATCAAATAATATTTAATGAATTCTATAGTGGGTGATAAGTTTACTTTTAACCACTAGATTATCTAGATCAGTAATAGTGATAACATGATATCTCCATTTTTATCTAGGATTATGAGGTTCTTGAAATCAATATTATTCATTCCCCTATAAATTTGAGTAATAGTTCGAAAAATTATCATCCTTATTTCATTTGAACCACTGGAGTGTGGGTGTTTCATTCGGTGGTTGTTTTCCTCAATCATTAGATAACTTCTTCTTCCTACTATTTCAATATAAGATTTTTTAATGAACTTCCTTTCAACGATTATAACATTTAATTTCCCATTAATATACTTTCATTAATATTTCCATCCTATCTTTTGTCAAAAATGAAATCTCATCTTCTTGTATACATGGATTTTATGATTTTCTTTGAATTCCATCTTTCTTTTCTTATCAAAACCTTGAGCTAAATGGGTTACTAAAATCTCTAAGTCCATTTTAAAATCACATAAAACAATTTATTTTTTACTATTAAAGTACCTTTTTGTTAATACCCATTATATTTTTGTTTTTAATTCACTAAAGAATTGATGAAAATTACTTTCAGGTTGGATAATTATACATGAAGTGTACCACATGAGTATTGTAAAAATTTCCACATAGGTTATAACAGATTCATCATCCTTCAGTTTTAACTCAAGGAGTTTCTTACCCATTTTCATATGAAGATTAAAAGAAAAGTTCTTATTGAAATTATACTCCAAAAAACATCCCACCCCATGGATGAAATTTCTTCTTGTTTCCTTGTGTTCTTCAAAATATTCTTCTATTAATCTTCTTAACCTTAAAAATGATAAAAAGAAAATAAAATTTTTCCATGTTCCCGATAATAGGGAATGGAAAATATATTTTTAGTGGTGTTGTTCTATTTTTTCAGTAGCTATTGTATTTTACACTCATGAAAATAAGGTGGATATTGCCATGTAATGAAATCAATAGAATGTTGTTGCTTCATTTTCTCATTTTGATGTTCAGCATGACTCATAGGTTGAGAAAGCTACATAATAATACAAATGTGATTTTTAATTCCCTCTCTGATAAATTTTTTTTATTGGTAGAACAATCATTTTATTTTCGATAAAATTCAATATTAATCTGGTTTGTTTAGGTTATATCCATTAACTAATTCTAAAAAATGGTGTGAGGAATAATAATCATAGTAGAACACCATATAATATCTACATTACCAAATTGTTTGGATATTATCTAAATCCTAAACATATCCATATGGATCTCACTAAGGTCTTACCATACTATTTTTTAAAGGTAACTAAACCTGGATCTGACACCAACTATAGTGAAACATGATTTTCATAAATATATAAGGCATCTAATTATACCAATATTCAATACTTAAAATTATGATCTAAGAAAAATTCACATTGTTTTTATGTATTTGGAAACTTGGATACATAAAAACCTTTTCATAATAAATCTATATCATCTCCCAAAATTTATTCATAACTAAAACCATTATTTGGAATATAGTACTTAATTCAATTCTTTATAACCTAGGGAAAGAAAGCATATGAAAGGGTGACCTCAAATACTCAGTAATTGTAAAAGAGAGAAATATCGATGATAAAATAAATATAACATGAGAATATGGGTATAAGAACATGATACTAAAATTTAAAAACCATAATAAAAAATCAATTACCATAATCATGAGTAATGGAATAAATCTTGGTTATTCATAAGACATGAATCATAAAATAATCAATTAACACAGACCATGAGGGGATAAAATTAGAAAAAGATGTAAGTTTTTGTCATAGGTATTTTCATAAAAAATAATTTTCTTAGTCCGTGAACATTTTCAAGAATATTATAGTGGATTGGGGTCACTCCCCATTGATTTGTATCTTTAGTTAGTTTTCACTCATGTAGAGACCCAATGCTTTTAGTACATGGAAATTAAAGTACATTTTCATAATACTTAATACATAAAAAACAACACTCCAGGACCGTAATAGTTTAGTGTCTTTGGAAACTCGGAACATAATCTTCTAATCATGGTGAATTATCTTCAAGATCTCCCATAAAGATCTTCCACTTTTTTTTCTTACCTAAAACCATTCTTTATATCCTGGGAAAAAGATAACATAAAAGGGGTGAGATCAAATGCCCAGTAAGGGTAAGAAAGGAGAAAATAAAACAAACCATATAATGAAACATCTAATGAAGATGAAGTATACGAAGAAATAAACTTGAATGATTCAGTAGAATAGATTACCTATTCTTCGACGCTCCCGTTTCAAATTTTTCTTAGGGAACTAGATTTGGTCTTTTTAGAAGACAAGAACCTCTATGATATAACTAGAGAGGTTGATAAGAGGAATTGGCAGGGGTGGCCAAGCTTCAAGTCTCAAAAGGGTTTGAAGAGAAGTGGGAAGGGGTGCCCTTTTATAAGAGAGGAGAGGGGAACCTTTGGAAAGTGTGAAAATATTATTTTATTATAAACTTATCATTGGTTTCAAAAGGCCCAAAAATAATTTAAGATGAAGATAAGATAACTCATGGTCCAAATAAAATCATCCAATCATAATTGGACTTGTTTTGGATAATATTTTATTCATTATAATCTTATTTATTTAAATCATTTATTAATGAGGTAAATACTTCATCATTATTGTGTCATAAATAATTTAATTTATTTGATGTCTAAAAATTATAAAAAAAATACCATCATGTAGGAAATATTTTTATATTTCCAATGAATATTTATTGTTAAAAATATAATCTATATAACTCATTATAAAAATTAATTATAAAAATATTTTTGTTAATGTCAATTTTTTCTTTACATTAAATTAATTAATCCAAATTGACATTATCACTACTAAGTGGCTCAATGTGGTCCCAACATCGACCCAAGGATGCCCATTGTCATCTGCTACTCATCCAATAAGGTTAAAACAAGTGTTAAGGTAATTTTTAATTATTATAATATTCTTTTATCCTTGAGTTACCCTATTTACCTTTAACTGCAGTAAATAAAAGTCAAAAGTTACTAATCACCAAATATTATTTTCATCTTATTGAACCACATTTTACTTCTTGATAACAACCATGTATGTCAGATTTTTGAAGTTCAATCCACATAAGTGATAAAATTTCATTTAAATGAAAGATTTGGTTTTTTAAGTACCACTAAGTGGTTTCACTATTCATTAAAAATTGATGCTTTTCAAAAAAAATACCAAAAAATAAACCTAATATATATTTGATATTCTGAATTAAAAAATTATGTCTATTATTCCAAATTAAAAACATAGAAGTGTAATTATTTAATTTTAATAATAATTCCCATTATCAAAACAAATACTGTGTTTTTAAGAAACAGTAAATATCAAAAGATCGACTATTGTTTATGTCAAAATTCAAAGTGAAATTAATTCTAATGACCAAAATTGGATTAAATGGTAAAAATATATTCTAATTACACTTTAAAACTAATTAAAAAGATTATCTAACCATATAAATTATTACGATGAAAAAAATTTGTTTTTAATTAAAATATACCGTGTTTGTACTATTCATTACTGACTGACTGAAAATTATCTTTTTATTAGAAATTCACTTTTTAGGAAAACTGAGAAACTAGTCCAGTTAATCTAGAGGTGAAGCCTCATAGGAGAAAGAAAATCTATCAAACCAAAGCCTCATCCTATTAGTTCTTTCCTCTCTGAAAATATTCCAGCTCATACGCCATACCTTAGCATCAGGGTCATTGCTAATAACATCTTCAAGACGACACACCATTTTGTCCCAAGGTCGAACATACTCTTCATTGCTGATTTTCCCATCATTGAATCCTCTCATCAGCATCATATCTTGTTTTTTGATCTAATTCACCTGCTCGTTGTTGACCGCCACTTGAAAAATTTATCCAATGTAATTTTTTTATCCTAATTCCAAAGAAGAATTTTATTTTCTGAAATTGAACTTATAAACATGGAAAAAACTAGATTTAATGTGGGTGCGACATCAAAAGTCGATAAAAACTACATTTTTTAAAAAATACTAATTTTACCTGAAAAATTTATTTTGTTCGCATTCCATGTTCTAGAAAATCTGTAAGATGAATAATAATGTTATAAAATTAAAAATGTAGTTAATACTATTCATAATGGCTAGTAAATAATAATATAATAACAATATATTGTTGTTTAGTGAAACCCATTATTGCGACTACACACGCTATCGAGGAAGGTAGTGATTGCAAGTAATGCAAGCCCAATCAGGGATTCCTGTATTGCATGAGGCCTTTCTTGTAGTGTACAACACAAGTCATCAATGAAATTAAAAAGAATAATTCTCATAAAATATCAGGTTGTTACATTCTACCCCCCTTAAAATGAATTTTTCCCTCGAAATTCCTCAGGGTTATAAATGGTTTACTACTTGAATGATTTTTTCATAGAAACCAAAATCATAAAAAGGAATACTAAAACATAATTTTAAAAAGTGATGTATGAAACATATTGGTTAACCAAATTGAATCATCACTGGTTTTCCACATAAGAGAACTTAGGTGAAAATATGGATATGGAAGAGAAACTTATCCATCATGTTCTGATGGAGAGTGGTAGAGAACATGACTATGAAAAAGCCAACAATCACAAAGACATAAATTTGGTATTATCTAACATACCATATGATTCATCGAATATAAGGGAACTAGGGAAACATTTTTTGTTTTCAAGATCATTTCCCAATTGTTGAAGAAATTTTCAATTAAAAGAAATACTTGGTTTTGGTACAATCACAATGTTGCTCATGCCTCGAAGAATTTCCACTTCATCTCTTAAAGAACTGAAGTTAAATTTGACTTTCACAAAGTTTTAGCAGATCATGTGATATAATTATAGGTCATTCAATCTGTCTCAAATAACAGTTATCAAAACATATATACATATGAACATCTATGGTGAGATTAATCGGATATGGTTCCATAAATGGACTTATACTTCAACTATCACACTTCTTAAAAAATAAAACTAATTTCTACTAACCAGGGACTTCTTATAGGCAGTGGTAGGAGGTAAAGGCATGTCACACTTCGTTTGTTGGTTCGATTCCGGCATCCTTCTCTGACGCGATGGGTTTTCACCCATCCTACTGGTTGTCCATTTTCTAAAACTACACTATTATAACATTCCATAAAAAATATTGAAAAAATACTTCTATCCTTAAATGAAATTATCTGATGTCTAACATAATCTATTCCAATATCTTGGCTTACCCAAACTCACAGTATAAGGAAAAATATTGATAGAGAGATCATCAACCAAACATGTAAATACCGCCATTTATCCCCATATTTGATATGTCTGGTTGGTCACATTACAAACATTAGAATTTATTAATCGTGTATTCTCTTAAAAAATGAATACCAATTGAACCTTAGTGAAAAAATGAATGCTGTCAAAAGTTAACTCTTTTGACATCCCAAAATCCCAAAATTTCTCTATACTCAAACCATGATATCACTTTGTCATTTTATCAGTCATGAGATCATTAATATTATTTTCTCCTAATCCCTCCATTATGCGCATATCATCTACTTTGAAAAGTATTTGAATTACTTTTCACGGTTACTAGTACCATATAATTATTGAAACTATAATAAACCAATACATATATATTCAAATATTCCACAGTACTATAAATTATATTCCACAACATTATTTTAGAATCCCGTTACATAAACACATAATCATTCCACAACATCGTTGTCATACTCAACATCACCAACAGTGATCACATGTGATGTCACTTTGTCCTTTGCATTAAGAGGTTTCTCACGTCGATCATCATTAACCCTTGGATTAGGGCATTGATTAGCATAATGCCCCATTTCCTTACACTTGAAGCATTAAAGTGTTGGTGGAGCGTTCTCTGTAGTATTTTTTCTAATGACATCATTAGCTACCTTTTTCCCATTACATCGACACTCAAATTCTCTATGACCTTCTTTTCCACACTTGAAACATTTTCTAGAACCTTTTATACAATCTGCACCATGCTTATTTCCACACATTGAGCATAAATAAACATTCACATTATTTCAACCATTGTTCTGATGTCTTTCCTTGAATTCCATCTTTTATTTCTTGTCAAAACCATGAGGTGGATATGTTACACCAACTTCCAGTACTACCTTGATAGCAAAACACACAATTTCTTCATATCTACTAATGTCTCTAATAGCTAATTCCCTTAGAAGTCTTTGTTTTAAGCCACTAAAGAATCGATAAACTTTACTTTCAGGTTAGATGATAAAGCAAGATGCATACCTTGCAAGTCATGTAACATTCGTTTCATATATACCAACAGATTCATCATCCCTCTGCTCAAGATAAAGGAACTCATTTTCCATATTTGTTTGAATAATATGAGCGAAGTACTTATTGAAAAATACATTCTTGAACTCATCCCATTCCATGGAGTCAATTTCACCTTGGGGCCTTGTATTTTTAATTAGATTCCACCACTGGTCTACTTCACCATCTAAATGGTAAACAACCAGAAAGAATTTTTCATGTTCTAGTCATCGAAATATAGAAAATATCTTTTCAATTGTACTGATCCATTGTTCACCAACAAGTTGATCAGAATACCCACTGAAAGAAGGTGGATGTTGCCTCATGAAGGACTCAATAGAATATTTTTCCCTTATCTTCTCATTCAGAAGTCCAGAATGATTCATAGCTTGTGTAAGTATAGCAATAATATTTTTCACTCCATATCCCATAACATTGGTTTGTTTCGGAGGAAAATCATTGCATTGCCTATTATATTGATCAACATGGTTCCTTTGGGTTCCAGCCATCGTCTAAACCCCAAAACGAATAGTGTAAGAGGCAAAAATCAATCTTGGAAAACAACATAATAAAAGGGGAGTACCTTCAATAAATAACATCTTAGGTTTAATTCTAATATCATTACCGTAATTCTAGTAATATAACATATACTTATACTTAACCATACAGACATCCCTATACATACCTTAGAAATATCTCTAGGGATCTCACTAAAGTTTTCACATCCTAGTTTCCAACGGTTAACTAAACCATTCCTCTGATACAAACTGTAGAGACCCAAATCTTGACATACATGGACATTAAATTACTTTTTCAGAATAATTAATACATAAAAAAACCAACACTCAAGGACTGTAATAGTTTAGTGTCTTTGGAAACTCGAAACATAATCTTTTAATCATGGTGTAAGATCTTCAAGTTCTCCCTTAATGATCTTCCACTTTTTTTTTCTTACATAAAATCATTCATTATTTACTAGGGAAAAGAAAACATAAAAAGGGTGAGCTAAAATGCTCTGTAAGTGTAAGCATAGACAAGATAAAACAAACAATATACATTTGAACATCAAAACATGAACATAATATTTAAACATCAAAATCTTGAGCAATGACAAGAAACATGGCAGTACGTAGGGCATAGATCATAATGGATCATCAATCATGATAAAATAGTATGGGAATAAAACATGTAATTTTGGAAAATCATTAAGCATATGATATGATTTCCATAGTTGCCAAGGCATTGCTTCCAAGACCATCTTAGTGGAAAAAGTCCCTTTCTGAATTGAGTTCACTCCTCGTTCTAGTCCTGTAGCACTGAACTGGATTAACTTATCATTCCATCCATGTCTATCTCATGAGATACAAATCTTTACCCAATGAATTGGAGGGAGATATATGTCCCACCCATATTATGATGAAATAATTCTTACATGTTCCACAACATAAACATAAATCATTCATCATAACCCAAAGAATAAAATGGGTTTCATAAACATCATCACATCGTAACATAATCCATATAAAACAAATGAATATAATTTAATCATAAGAAAAGTGAAAACTTGTAAATCATAGAGAAATTATACTTGAAACATACACATAAGAAATAATTTAATCTTAGATGGAAAATGGTTTTGATAAAACACTTGAAATGAATTCTTGAGTAAAATATCCTTATTTTTCAAAATCATTTTCCTTTCACAAAATTCCAAGAAATTTTAAAAGAGAATGATTTTGTTGAAAATATTCATGAAATCTTGTAGAGTAATCTTCAGGAAAATAAGGCATTATAAAACAGTAAAAATCCATTCATGCCATATAAGTTAAAAAACATTCTCCTTATACATTTTTCAAAAAAGACAAAAAGTTCCTCGTATGGTAAAAAAATAAAGATTCCTTCCATAACATGTGGTAAAAGTAAAAATGGGTAAAAAGGACATTAAAAATACATGAAAACATTTTTAGAAAACATATACATGGATGATAACAATAACCCTAATAAATACATACGAATGACAATCTCGGACAAGAACGAGAATGGAATAGTTATCCCTTACCTTAGATCAAATATACTTCGTATGTATCCGAAACTCCTGTATAATTATTTAAATAATGTCATTGAATAATTAAAGAATCATATTAATTGTTATTATATCATATACGGTTCACTTATGACTTTATATTACTCGTTCTTTTGAAAATTCCATGTTAAAATAGCATTTTGGGTAAAATTGTTTCATTTATCGTACGTGTTTGGACTTGTTGTTATTTATATTATTACTTATATTATGACTTACATACTTCCATAATGCAATACATGATTTATATATCATATATATTCATTATATATATATGAAATAGATAGATACCTGAAATGAATAACACCATTCATGGAGACGGTAGGTTGTACGTACTCATGAGCGTTGTTTTTATTTCCATATTGAATTTAATGGAAGTAAGTAGATGACATATATTTATATATATATACATTAATCCAGTAGCATTATTATTTCATATATTTTATTATTATTCATTATATATAATTTATAATCATTCTTGAATGGTAAACATGGAGAATGAATCTCATCGCGTCGGGGAGACGATAATCTGTACGTACGCACGAGTGATGATATCATCGCCATAATTATTGAATGAAATTATAGTGGATAATATAATATATCAGAATTATAATCATGTAATAATAATCTTATATAGTTATTATTTACACCATTATACCCATCCGAGTAAACTAGTGGTGGAAAACAGATTACACCACGGTGTGGAAACGGTATTATTTACGTACGCACGCGCGGTGATTTCATTTTCCGTAGGATGGATAGAATGGGAAATAGGTTTGGTTCATATTTTTAATAAAATATCAATATATAATTAATACTTATTGTATTACTTTATAATGAATCAACTAATGAAGACGAAGTAGAAGAAGAAAGAAACATGGAAGATTTGGTAGAAGAGATTACCTCTTCTTCGACGCACCTCTTTTAAACTTCTTCTTAGGGCACTAGAGTTGGTATTTCGAGAAGACCAGAACCTCTATGATATAACTAGATAGGTTTAGAAGATTAATTGGTAGGATTTGTCCAAACTTCAAGGCTCAAAAGGGTTTAAAGTGAAGAGGGAAGGGGTGCCCTTTTATAAGGCAAGAGAGGGGCACCTTTAGAAAATGTGAAAATATTATTTTATTATAAACTTATCTTCAGTTTCAAAAGGTCCCAAAATCCATAAAGATAAATATAATATGACTCATGGTCTAAATAAAACCATCCAAGTATAATTGGACATGTTTTGGATAATATTTTAATCATTATAATCTTATTTATTTAAATCATTTATTAATGAGGTAAATATTGCATCATTAATGTGTCATAAATAATTTAATTTATTTGATGTCTAAAAATTACAAAATAAATAAAATAATTTATGAAATATTTTTATAATTCTAATGAATAATTATAGCCTAAAATATAATTTATATAACTCCTTATAAAAAATAATTACTAAAAGATTTTTGTTAATGTCAAATTTGTCTTTACATTAAATTAATTAATCCAAATTGTCATTATCATTACCAAGTTGCTCAATGGGGTCCCAAACTCGACCAAAGGGTTCCAATGGTCATCCAAAACTCATAAAATAAGGTTAGGACAAGGTTTATGATAATTATGAATTATTATAAAATTCTTATAACCTTGAATTACCCTATTTACGTTTAAGCGTAGTAAATAAAAGACAAAAGTTAATATTCACCAAAAATTATTTCCATCTTATTAGACAAAATTTTAATTCTCGATAACAACCATGTATATCGAATTTTTGAAATTAAATTCACAAAAGAGGTAAAATTTCATTTATATAAAAGAGTCTGTTTTTTAACTATCACTAAGTGGTATCACTATTCAGTATAAATTGATGTTTTTGAGAAAAATACCAAAAATTCTGCCTAAGCTTTATTTGATATTCTAAATTAAAAAATTATGTCTATTTTTCCAAATTCAAATCATATAAGTGGAATTAATTAATTTTAAAATTAATTCTCGTTATCAAAACAAATTGCGTGTTTTTAAAAAACAATAACTATCAAAAGATCGGCACTTGTTTCTGTCCAAATTCAAAGTGAAATTAATTACAATGACCAAAATTGGATTAAATTGTAAAAATATATTATAATTAAACTTTTAAACCTATTAAAAATATAATATAACCATTAAATTATTGTGATGAAAAATGATGTTTTTAATTAAAATATAGTGTGTTTTTACTATTCATTATAATATGAATGTTATCAGAATAATATGAAAAATCTATCCAAAGTAAATTTTTATATCCTGATTCCAAAGAAGAATTTTCTTTTCTCAAATTTAACTTATTAATATTTCAAATACTAAATTTAATGTGGGTGTCCCATCAAAAGGCGGCAAAACTGCATTTTTTTAAAAAAACTTATGTTACCCGAAAAATTTATTTTGTTCTCAAACCATGTTCTAGAAAATGTGTAAGATGAATAATAATATTATAAAACTAAAAATTTAGTTAATACTATTCATATAATCTCATCCATAATAATATTATAAGAATATATCGTTGTATAGTGAAACCCGTTATTGCGTACTACACACGCTATCGAGGTAGGTCGAGATTGCGTGTAACGCAATCCAAATCAGGGATGCGTGTAGTGGAAGATCCCTTTTTTTGTAGCGTAAAAAACAAGACATAAATTAAATTAAAAAGAAAAATTCTCATAAAATCTCAGGTTGTTACAACTCACAAGACTATCATAGTGGATAGAGTCCCTTACTTAACTAGGTTCACATGCCCTTATAGACCTTATTATTTCATGGGATTTCCATTATTACCCAATGAATTAGAGGGATATGTAATTATATTCTCATTCATCACATAATTTTAATCCATTCATATGCATTACATAATATTATAAATCATTATCATATATCATACCCAATTGAAAATAAATGGGTTTCATAAACATTTCAGCATTTCATCAGAACATAACCTATGGAAAATAAATGGGTTTAATAAAACAATAAACCTAATAATCATAAAACATATATAGAAATAATAATGTTTGTATAATTTAATAATATCATAGGTAAATCATAATTAAAATCATAGGATTTTATGTTATATGAAAATTATTTTAAAATACCACTTGGAATATTTCTTGAAAAAAATACCATTTTCATTTTGAAATCACTTCTTAAAAATATATAAAATTTATAAATACCATGGAAAAATATTCTTTAAAAATTTTAATTGATCCATGTAAATTAATCTTCAAATCACTGGGTGTTTATAATGGAGTGAAATTTTCATTATTCCATGTATCTCAAAATAAAAAATCTTTTCACGTTTTCAGTAAAAGTCAATAATACCTAATTTGGAAATTGATAAGAAGGTTACTTTTAAACCATTTTTAAAATTTAAACCATTTGTAAGAATGAATTTAAAAAATCATAGCATAATACTAAAAGATTAATGAAAATATTTTTAAAAACATAGACAAATAAGAAACAGGATTTTCGATAAAAGATAGAAATAATGATGGATTTCCTTAAGAATATTATTTTGGTCTCTTGAGTACTTAGAGAGGGAAAAATTAATGGAAAACAAAAAATATCCATAAATAACCATATTAAGATAAAAATAATGAAATTATTTATAGGTAGATCATGAAATTTCAACATTGAAAACCTAATTAAAACCAATCCTAGTAAATATTGAGATTATAACATAAAACCCTTACTGCAAGTTCCACATTCTTTAAAAGTGATATAACCTCCTATATAATAAATTTAAAATTATTATTTTCATATAAATGAATCATGGTCCTAATTTTAATTTCATATATTATCCACTTATAACATTTATACACCATTTTATTAATAATTCTATATTAAAATCATCATTTTCATGTGTTAACAATTTTTTAATAGATGTTTTGATTTTGTAGTTCTTGTCCATGTACGTTGATAATGGTTAAATAATATACATAATATTAAACATGATATAAATATAATTTATATTCCTTATATATATATATATATATATTCTTCTATGGAATTTTGAGATAGAATATTGAATTACACTAATCATGGAGATGTTAGGCTATACGTACACATGATCTTTGTTTCTATTTTTTGATAGATGGAAAGAAATAAAAGTAAATATAAATTCATATTTATAGAATATTATAAATATAATAAATAAAATTTATATTTAGTTAATTCATAAATATAACCATCCAATTAAATTTGGGATGAAAAATTAATTACACCACTATGTAGAGATAATGAGTCGTATGTATATATAAGCGATGTTTTCACTTTTTTGTGTGATAGAAAGGAGGAAAATGGTAATTCTTCCATCATAATAAAAATTAATAATATTTAATATGAATAATTATTTATTTTATAATGGATACTAGAGGTATAAGGATAAATAAAATTGAAAACACTCGATTAAGAGTTATACCTCTCCGTTGAGAAACCACTTTTGGGTTACATCTTTATCTTTGAGAGAATAGTATTTTGTGAAAACTAGAAGCTTTAGGAATTTTTGAAGTAATATTGGATGGTGTTATGGGAGGAATTTTCTGAGCTTTAAGTCCTAAAATAGGGTAGGAATGGTGGATAATAAGTTCCCTTTTATAAGTTAGAGGATGATAACTCTATAAATTATTAAAGTATTAAATTAATATAAAATAATTTTATAAATCAAGAGCCTCAAAAATTATATAGTAATATTATATAATGATTATGAGTAAAAATAATTTCATCAAAAAATTTTATATGTTTAGATGATGTTTTAACCCTATTCTCTTTGATTCAAAACCCCCTCCCCCGTTAACCGTTTTTGAAAATTACAACAATATCATAGTTTTATACTCTTAAAGTTGTAAGAATGTTCCCATAAAAGTAAAAGTAACACATAAATATACTGTATATTATATTTTCAATTATATCTTATTCACTAAACCAGATTACGATTTTTTTGAATTTTAAATCATTAAAAAACAATTTTTGTTTTAAAATGTAATTAATTTATTTCATAGAAATATTCATTTACTTTGACTTTAAATTCATCAAGAGAGATATGTAATCAAATATAAACCCTTTAGACATCCATATTAAGTGATATTTTTCCAAATAAATTAAAAAATAATAATTCAGCCAAATTTTTTATTTATTTTTAGAATCATTTATTTTATTTTTCTATTAATTAAATAAATATTTTTTTTGGTGTCATAGAAGAATTTAATGTAATTATTAAATCAATTAAATTTTAAAATATATATTAATTTGTAAAAAAAATTATATTTTAAATAAACATTTTAAATATTACATAACACGTTATGGCTTTATGTTAAACTTTTAGAGATATTAAACTCAAAAGAATGACATTTTGTATTTATTCTTTTCATAAAACGGTACAAAGAACATAATCGAGGAAAAATGGAAACTAGTGGCAATATTTTTCGTGTATTAAATGAGAATTGTAAAACTAAATTCCTCCAATATGATAAATTTATGTGTTATATAAATTTGAAATCCCTATCCCAATGTGTTAATCTTCTTTTACCCATTTTACCATTACCCAGGTGACTAATATTTATCATGTTTATTATTCATAATGACCAAAAATAAAAGGGACCAATTTACTAAATATAACCCCCTTGATTTCAAATATGGAATCCATTTTCAATATTCAACTCCAGAAAATGGAAAATTTTAATTTTAAATTAAACCCACAAAAAGTGATGAAAAACGTTTTCTTGGAAAAAAATGTATTCTAATGTATAAAAGGATTTTATATCAAAATAAAACATCAAATTAAATCCAATGAGAATAATTTTACTATTAATAGTATAAATGAAAAAAATTAAATTTAAATTAGATTAAAATAAAATGAAATTGGGTAAATTTATAGAATGAAAAAAATTCATTGTTCGTTAAATAATCTATATT
Source organism: Viscum album (assembly GCA_963277665.1). Lineage (NCBI taxonomy): Eukaryota > Viridiplantae > Streptophyta > Magnoliopsida > Santalales > Viscaceae > Viscum > Viscum album. The sequence goes on from OY728119.1 coordinate 723,606,148, forward strand.
CTTAGAAAATTTTAAAAAATTCACCCTAATCAATTATTAATATATTTATTTCAAAAATAAAGTTAATTTTATCCAAAATAATTTAAATGTGGAAAAAATTAATTATATTATTTTCTCATAAAAATCAATAATAATCATTATGAGGAAAAATATATTTTTGAAGCATATAAAGTCATCACTAAAAACATGAGTAATTATCTATCAATATATTTGACATATCCAAAACCATTATAGATAATTTTCAAAAAAAATTGTATTCATAAAATTAATTTAATAGCTATGTTATATTTTTATACCATATTATAGTTCATTTAGACATGGGGTTGTGTGTATCATAAGCTATTGTAAAAAATAAATTTATTATAAAAGAAATATATCATAAATATTGAGGTCTTACAATCTATCATTGATTCCAAACAGTCAATCAGACCTTTATTTCCTCAAAAAATCATTTATTAAACCTGATAGTTTTCCATGGCCCAATCATGTGTTCTGTAAGATTTTTCACCCAAAATATAGTTGTATCATAAACATGACCTTTAATGTTTATTAATACCATTAAATATGTGTTTCCAACACTTTAATGAAAAAATAATGAAGAAAACTCCTTATTTGTTTCACATAATCCTTATAACATTTAATGTAACCAATAATATCATCGATAAATATCAATCAATAATAAAATTGATAAGAGTGTCAAGATTCAATTTCAATAAAGATATCAAAATCTTAACCTTAGGTTATAAAAAACTCACATATTCAATAATATAATGAATATACTAATATTCTCAAACATTTATACAAGCTCCAATATTTGGTTATTAGACATTTGAGTTTCTAGATACGCACATTTCTTATCTTCAATTTCTGGATCCTATTTCAACAAATATATAAAAGAAAATTTTTATGATAATATCTAAAATATTAATATGAAATCCTATTTCCAAATATTTTATGCACTATGTCACAATTTTTTTATCATATGATAATTTTATATTAATCTATTACTCTCTTCATTCAGAACCTGTTATGCATGGTAATTTTCATATTAGATTCTCTAACTGAATTAGTTGACATCAAAATAAATCCATAATAATGGTTCACACCCCGAACCATTTTTTCATTTATTTAAATTTATATTATTTATTTATAGATGTTTTATTTTATTATTTTAGTTTTATGTTGGGTTCCTGATAATTTTTTATAGAAATTTTAAAATTGTTAAGGAAATAATATGTATTGTGCATGGGTTGTGCATGGTTAGGATTAACCATGTAGCAACCATATCTGGAGTTATATCACCAGGAAATTTCCATTTGGAATAGTTAGATAATGTTTTTACAACTACATGAGTCTATTCGGGGTAACTATTTGGTTCCTCGTTCTTTTCCAATAGGGAAAAAATGATTATCACATGATTTGGTAAACCATGCGCAAACTGTGCGGTTCTCCAAAAAAAATATTGTTATTTTTTGCACTTTTATATGTTTTATTTTATTCCTATATATTATTTCGTTACCCCTCTCCATCAAATATTTCTCACTAGATTCCTCCACCCTTTCCTCTCCGACTACACACATCTCCCCCCTCTCAGATCCCCATTTTTTCAGCAATTTCAGCATATTTCTTCTGATTTCTTAGACGATTATCCAAGGTATTGTATCCTCTTACTTTCTACTCCCTCATTTTTGAATTTTTCATTTCCCCTCTGGCAGCATGAACTTCGTCAAAACAATATGGGTTTCAGGTTAATGATTTTAACAATAGTTCTTGTTTCAATGTTGTACAATGGGTCTCTTTTGTCAGATTTATACATATTTTAGAATCCACTGCTAATGGAAAATCATTTTGGCCTGTTTCAGTTTTTCTTAACTATTTGGTGTAAATTCTTTCAACCATTTTTATTATAGTAATTTTGTTGTTTTTCTTTTAATGGTTTTTTGGTTCGTAGTATTTTTGTAGTGAATCTTTGTCTTCCTTGAAGTGGTTTAGAGTCATCAGAGTTGAAGGCGACTTACATGTGTATGAATTGGTATAATACATATACATGTATGTTACCATTTATATATATTCACTCATGGAGCTATGAATATATATGTTAAGGCTATTTTTGCTTATTTATATCTGAAATATTTATACGCGTGTAAGTGAAAATGGGTATATCCATGTATAAGAATATATGTAGTGAGCCACTTATACATATTCATGGTCATGAGAATATCTACATAGGCACTAGGTGTCCTTATATATATGTGAATATCCATATGAATTTAATAAGAAAATAGATTGCATGATTTTTCATCACCAAATATATCGATTTCTAGGGTATTTATGATTTATTCTCTTCCCATTGAGGTACATTCCCCTATTCGTGGCCTTTAAATTAATAAAATCATTTATTTCTCAACTATTGTACCATTTCCATATAAAAATAAGAGATTAATAATTCTAAGAATAAATATTTAAGGTTATATAATTTAAATTATTCTTTTATTTTAATTACATGAAATTGTTTTATTAAACTTCATATGCCATGTTTTAGTTAAAGTGCATGGTTACACCTATAAATGAGTTTGGGTTTCTTTTTGGGATGTTTTTTTATATAATTTATTCTAAATGGAAATCAGATTCATTAGTTGTGCACTTACTTTAGACATATCAAAGATATTGTATTTTGAAAATTAATATCCACCTAAAGCATGATCTATCTATTATTGATGCAATCCTGGAAATTTAAAAATGATTTAGCCTTGTATATAGTTGTAAAGAAATGTTTTAAATAATTTGTTTTTACATTCCAAGGATTATTAAATGGGAATTGAGAATGTAAATGTTGTGATTTCAAAATAATGATCCTCAGTTTGTACCTTGTGTTGTTTTCATGAAAGAGTGGGAACCTCCATGATTATTATCCATTTTAGGGGTAATTCACATGGATGGTGTTGGGATGTGGTCTTAGTAGGAATGATTGCTTCCTTGATATATGTTTCATATTTTCATGGATTCCTCAACACATGGCCATGGGATCCTAAGAATTATAGTGAAATTCGAGAGATGGTCTCTATCTATTTCCCAATTAGATTGATTGGATCCCTTTTATAGAAATATTCCCAATGGGTTGTGACACCGTTGAGTCTAGTGTAGAGAAATCAGGTATTTTATTGATTACAGAGTTCCATTATACATTAGAAGATAGATCCGAACTGAGTATGTCTAGTTTCACTTAATATAGTATATAGGTACATTCCATGATAATGGCTACTTATGAATATAATTTCATCTTGTTTTGAAATATTTTCAAAAAATAAATTAAACTATTATTCTTTCTACAAAAATGTTTCTTTATTTCATGTCAACATTCATAGAGGGGTTTTTGGAAAGTAATTTCATTTATAAAATATTATTTGAAATAGAAAGGAAAATGTTTCTTGAAATTGTTAATCTGTTACTTATCATAAAAAGAGAAAAATATTGTTGTCTTAAAATATATATTTAAATTTACTAGTAAATGACCATTTATTTAGTTTAAATGTATAGGGAATATATTATTTAGGAATGTGTACATAGTTTTATCACTCACTCTTATATCTCTATCCTTTTTTTAGCTTCAGGTAATACTTCTATTTCTTAATTGGTTGCCCTAGAGTGACATTGGTTTAATGGTTGGTGGTGACACTCAGGGTCATGTTGAGGTATGTGTGGTTTCTTTTATTTATTCCTCTAGTTCATATTTTTATCATTTAGTAAATATTAATTTATTTATAATTTTTTTCAGGAAAAATCATCCCTTTTTTATTATTTGATTTCCAGCACTAGTTTCCAAACCAGGAGGATCAAGAATGCCTCTTGGGCTATGTCGTGAGCCAAATCAGTTGTTCAGTTTAGGGTAGACCCAAGTTGGATTTTGAAAACAAATGATATCATAAGAGGTTCATGTTATTTTTGATTTCATGTAGACAATTCATTGGACAATTGGGACTCAGGAGGTCAGTCATGGGTTAATTCTTGATTGCCAACACTCATGACAAGACTTGAGTCACTAGTTGTAGTTGGGTTTTTACCCTTTATTTTTGGTTTTATGTTTATTTTTCTATCATTTATTGTGTTTGATGAGATTGTGAATGTTAGGGAATGATATTGAAAATGAGTTGTTGTTACCCAGTAATCTTATATTGCATAGAAATCCATGTGGATCCTACATACATAGTTCAATATCATAACATTGGTTAGTGCATACTCAATGCATGGTCTGATAATCTATGTGATCATAGTATACATGACCACTAGTTCCCTATTTTTTATTTTTGAATTAGTGATTATTTTTTCAAATTTTGGTTGGTGTGTTTGTATTTTTAAATAAAAATGATTTTTAAAAGAGGGATCTTGGATTAATTTATGATGGTTTTGTTTTGTTTTGGTTTAAATTTGATTTAGTTCATTGATATTTAGGTTTATGGGATTCATATTTGGTTTAATATGCTAATTAATAAATTTATTGTCTGATTTTGATTTGGTTTTATACTTTTTTTATTTAGAGTGTACTTCCCATAAAGACACAATATGTTTTTAGGGATTTTATTCAGTGTTCGTCCTTACCCACACCCCTAGTGGAGTATTGGAGATGAGATCATTATAATCGGTCCTTATTTTCTGTAGTTAACGAAGCCCAATAGAGGATGTTGAGTTTATTTAGGAATTTGATTGTTTTTTTATATATTTGGTTAATTCATATATTGAGATATCATGAGTTGTCTTGTGTATGTATGATGGACTGGGAATGGATTGGTTGAAGGTGTCAACTCCATTATCATTGCGAATTGGGTTGTCTCGGGAAATCATTAATACATCATTCCTCTAATGGGTTATTCTTGAGAATGTGGAGGAGAATAAATTCCAAGATATTCATGGATTATTGACAAGTTCAAAAGAAGACAAAGGGGTGTGTTGACAATTTTAATTAATGAGTTTCCTTATCTTAAGAGATAATGTCAGGAGATCAATGGAAGTTATTCTTTTTGTGAGTGGTCTCTGTATATGATTCTTGAATCATTCCCTTTAATATGGGAAAGTATTATAGGGAATCATTTTGTATTTTATTGTTTTTTTATACTCTTGGATATTCCCCATTCGGTGAGGATTGGGAACTAGAGGAACCTATTTTGAAAAAATATCCTTATTGATTCCTACATTTCATTTTTCGATCCACTCACTAATTTTTTTTCTGATTCGGTTGATTATGGAACTTTAATCCATCTAGTTGTAATCCTATGAGGGGTTTCTGATGATTTAGTTTTTGAGGATTTTATTATGTTGTGTTTCTAGAATAGGAGTCATCATTCATAGGTCATCATTTCCTGGATTTTGGGTACAATATGCTTTAAGACATTAGGGTTCTAGTGATAGGTCTTGCTGAGAATCTTTTCATAGAGAGAAAAGAATTTTCAGGTGTTATGGATGTACATACAACAAATTTTCTCCAACACTGGTGTCGTGAAAATTAAAATTTTCCCTATTCTAGGTGTATTTACATGGCAACGTTTTGTTTTGATGACCCTAGTAGATTATCTCTTGAATTTTATATGATCGTTTATTATGGATGTCAACTCTAGAATGGTTAGTACTCATTTTTGTCAATTTCAATTCTCAGGTGGTACTCATTTTCAAATGAATTTGTCTTTTGTAATTATGAATTGTGTCCAAACCATGTTCCATGATCTAGTCTCTATGGTTAAACCCTTTTCGTGTTGTTAGGTGGTTTCATTGTGAGTTTCTCTTCGTTCAACCACTATTCTAGTAAGTTCGTTGATGGTAGATAGACCTATCTATTTCCCCATTGTATCTAATTCACATTTTCTCTAAATCTTTTAGTGTGTGAATTGTTGAGTTTCAAGGTCCCATCGGGTTTCGGGGACTCATTTGGTCTAGATTAGTTTTCAATCCCATTTTTCTTTCATGTTAGGATGGGTGACTTTCTGGGTGTAGAAAATGTTAACGATGGAGATAATTATCACTCCTAGACCCCATTTTTATTTTATTTCCTTTATTTATAGATTTTTTTTGAGTTGGGTTCCTGATACTTTTTGGGGGAGATTTTAAAAAATTTAAGGGGAAAAGTTGCTACACAAGGGTTGTTCATGGTTAGGAGTAATTGTATAACATACATGCATGAGTATTTTTAATCATGGAAGATATTTTTGGCACAATTGGAGCATATTTTTTCAAACCATGTGACTCACCTATGGGTAACACTATAGTGCCACATGCATGTATAGTATGGATAGAAAAGTTGGTGCACAGTTTGCTAAACCATGCAAAAACTGAGCTATTGGCCTAGAAATTTTTTTTATTTTTTATTTATATTTTATTTTCTTTATTTTCTTCATTTCTATTATTTAATTTTCTCCTATTCTTCCTAAATTTCTCACTTGATGAGCCATCCACATGCATCATCATCCCCCATCTCCCTCTTCTTCCATAAATTTCACCAGATTTCATCCGGTTTCTTGGTTGGTTATTTGAGTTAAAAACTCATCTATCATATTTATCCATTCGTTTGGTGTTTTTTACTTTCCCCACTTATGTCGTGAGATTTGGCCGAACCCTAGGGGTTTCTATTTTCCTGATTCTAACACAAGTTCTTGTTTTTAGGATGTGAAATCGGTCTCTCGAGTTGGGTACTTCTATATTTCAGTATCTTCAACTAAAGGAGAAGTGTTTTGGTTTTTTTGTTCACTACTCCCATTTCATTAGGTTTCTTCCCCAATTTTTATTACGTGAAATTTTTTATGTTGTATTTATTTATGTAATTGTTATAGAATAATTTTCTAATATTCAATACCATAAACATACTCAAAATTAAGTGCATATTTTCTTGAATTACAACACAATATTATGTAATGTTTTTTATCAGGTTCTTATATATATTCCCAACTAATTCCTTATATATTTTCTCACTAAAACTACAAACAACTTCACACACACTATGATAACCAACATCGGTAAAAAAATATAACCTTTAAAAAAAACAACAAAAAACAACAGCAAGCAGTATTTTTCTATTAATCTACCCCATTATATTTCTAAAAACACTATAAAAATTAATGAATAAACATATTGAACAATAATGAACATTAGAAGCCATTTACCTTTAAAAATTCTAGATAATTGTCAATTAATTGATTAACATGTACTCAAATCATGCATCAGTAAATCTATACATGTTAATAAATAATATCTTTGAAAGTTCATTGATGTAACACTTTACTATTGATCCTACATTCACAAATCTCATTGATAGGAAAAACCAAATAATTCATAGCCCCTAAGATATCTAATAAAAATGAACATTTCAACTCTTGGAATCGTGAACATAAAGGTCACTTCTTTACATTATTCTTATTTTTTGATTGACCATCTTCAACATCATCAGATTTTAAACCCCCAATATTTTTATACACCCAAAATAAATTTCTCCCACTGAATTGATCAAGATATTTCTACCCCTTTATAAATGAATCCCAATTTCACTCTATTGAGGAATAAAACATGATAAAGAACACATGTCAATGAATAAGGTTAAAAAACACCATCCCGTAGGGAGTGTGGGTACCACATGCACACTAATTATGTGTGGGGAATAAACTAAACATTTTTATTTAGTCAATGATGTTTGAATACTTTTTTAGGTAAGGCCTTCATAATGATTTATGTAACCTACAGTTTTGTAAGAACATACTCCAACTTCATAAGATCATTCTCCACTTTCTACTTAATAATGTGATACTTGATTTCAATGCTATTAGTTTGTGTGTGATTGATAAAAAAATTTCTTATATTTATAGACCATGATTTATTATAATGGATTATGATTGGAGACTTCACTCTAACTCCCATATCTCCAAGTTATCTTCTAATGTATAGTAAATGTGTGTAATTATGGGTAACAACAATATATTGAGATTATGCACTTGTTAGACTACAATAATATTCTTTATAACTTATCCAATAAATACATAATACTCTATGTTCAAATTCACTACGTAATGTTGAATTTCTTCCGTTTTTTGAACCAACCCAATAAAAATCTATATAACTCAGTATATCATACAATGATTTTTTTAAAATATTGGACAAGTAAATTCAAGAATGTTTTGTTATAAAAATGTATCCTTTTCACCATAAGTTATTGTATTAATTTGGTATTACTTATATATCATGTTTCCAAACAAGTGGAAATAAAAATACCAGTTTGTGTCATTGTTCTATATTGCATGCTCAAAATGATTTTCCGGTATTTTGAGATATTGACCACTTTGTTCTTATCATCCCCTAATAGATTAATCCGAGTATCAACTAGAGATTTCATCTCCATAGAATTATCCCATCCCAATATACTCAAAAATATCTTGGAATGTTTATATTGATAAAAATGTGACATGTCTTCCATGCATTAACTAAAAACCAAGTAAAATGTTATCTCATTAATCATTCACGTTTTGAACTCATATTTTATGAATTCTAGAAAATATTTTCATTACGATTCATTTGATCCGGAAAATTTTGTGTCACTAGAATATGCTAAAACTATAATGCATTATTTAATCTCATTATCAAAATAGATATTGCAATCAAATCCAACTTACAAAAAACTGAGATTCATCAAATATTTATCATGTCTTGAATACTATCACCTTTATTGATTTTTAAAACCATACAATTCCTTTTTAAATTGAAATTTTTTTCCTTATATTAATGAATGATAAAATATTATTATTATTTAATATAAACTTCGTCTTCTATAACCCCATTCAAAAATGCCAACTCAACATCCATCAGAAAAACATTGAATCTTCTCTTCCCTATTATGGCTATGAATAATCGAATTGTCTCCATCCTTTCAACAGAGAAAAATGTTTCATCAAAATCGATAACATATATCTGAGAGTATCCCTTATAGAAGAGTATTTATTTATTTTAAATTACCATGTAATCTTTTTTTAGATTGTTACATAAGACCTATTTAGTCTCAAGGATATTCTTGTCTTTCAGCCTCAAACTAATATCTCATGTCATATTATTTATGATTTGGTAAATCATTTCATCTATCACTTAAACCAAATTCTCGTATCTTTTATATTCTTCAATACACATTGTCTCTCCAAATGATTACAAATACTATTTTTGTTGGGTATTTATCTTACTTTTCTACAATGCTTCTATCTAATTATTGATTATATTATGCCTGTCAATTTCATCCTTGATATTTGATTTTTGTATAGATATAGTTCTAAGTTTTTCATTATCATCATCTAAATCTTCTTCTGAATCTTCTATAGGAATATACACTCACGCTAAGTTTTTCATCACTTTATCAACATCATATTGATAATATTCATATATTTTAAAAAGATTGTACACATATTTCTGAAAAATAATATCATTAATCTCAAGATCCTTTCCAAGATTCATGTTGGAAAATTTATATGCTTCTATTTTTCATGATTATTCAATAAATACACAATAAAATCCCTAAGATTCACACACCATTTGGTACACCATATTGAGAATGAGACACTTACTTTGGAAGACTCTAATGTACTTTAATGTTATCTACATTCCATACCAAAGATTCTATAGAGTCTTCTATTTATTTGAAACAATAAAGCTCTATTAATAATGTAGAATTATTTCCACAATACTTCTTTCAAAAACATCTTTGTATGGTATTTCTCAATAAGAATCATTTTGGAAATGTTATAGATAATCCTATTTATTCTATTAGCTACTCCATTTTCCTAATGAGTCATTAGTGTTATGACTTGTTACCTTATCCCATGATTATTTGGATAACCCTCCACATGCATTTTTGGGATCTCTATTCAAATATCAGTTTAAAAATTTAGATTTTAAGACTAAGCATATTTCCAACTTCCCACTGATATTTTTTATGAAAATAAACACCTTATAAATGTGGGATATAAATTTCAACCATGCCATTTGTCTATATTAAAAAATATAAAGGACATAATATATATTCCCATATATATATCTAATTGAAATAGGTCCACACACATCAATGTTCACTATTTAAATAATCTTTTTGACCTTTTCTCTTTTTTATTATACATCTTTTAGTGATCTTCCCTTATTGGTAGGTATCTCACATATGTATACGATAACATTATAACCTAGAGAGTTCTTCATCAGCATCACATTTCACAAGATCTTCTAAGGAAGGTAATATTAGATAATCAGTATGTTTGACATATCCTTTTTCTTCTTCCTTGTATATAAAGCATGTATCTTCTTCTCCACTCAAAAGGTATATATTTCCTTTCATGTGTTTTCCTTGAAAAAAATGGCACCTCCTTTTCAATTGATGATATAAAAAATCTTTGAAAAGTATATAGTGTGTCTGAAGTCACACAGTTGACTAACACATATAAATGCCTTATTGACACCATCAATAACCAAGATAATAGCATGTATCATGTATTTTTCCCGAAGATTATATTTTACCAAGACAACAATCTTCATGCATATATCATTTCTGAATATTATGAAACCATCCATGTCATTCCTAATTAATTAAACTGGATCCTTATTTCCCAACATATGGGAGGTACATCCACTGTCAATGATCCATTTCATAGTGTCATCTGATGTTTTGATAGTAAATTATACACCTGCTACATAATCAACTCTTTTATTTTTATCCATGTCTTTGACATCATAATCAATATTTAATGAACTTCTTCATAATGGACCAACATCCTCTTGTAATGTTATAAATAGGGTTTTCAGTTTTGGTTTATTCAATGATCCCTTAATCTACTATATAAACCCTTTTGGGACTTCTTTATAATATTACTTTTTTATTTTCGATGAGAGATATCTAGACATGTATCTGAATCCTCCACACCAAAAATAGTGACCATAAAATTTATTCTTAAAATATTGTAAAAAATAATTTACCATTTTTTCTCATGTTTCGATTGCTAACTCTTGCATATGTAATAGAAATTTTGATAATTTCTCATCTTTCCACAATAATAAAATTAAATATGAGGTTCATTATTGTGTATCATTTTTTGTATAATAGTTATACCATTAGTTATATAAATCCTATAATTATGATTCATACCCAAATAAATTTTCAGCCTTGAAGTAGGTGCTTGTGGTCTAGTATTAATCAATAGTGATTTCTATTTGAGATCAATCCCCAAACAATTTTTATCATTCTGATATGTTGTTTTCTTCTCTTGAGAATCCTTTAATAGTTTTTATAGAACACCATAATCTAATTTCACTTTTTTATTGCATGTGTAACCTTATTTAATGATACCATGCTATGGGTTTAGAGTTTCTCATGATCTTCTATATTTATTCATTGTCAATAAATTTTTCCTCATGTTCTTTTATATGTTTGACTTGATATTTTACTATATTACTCAAAATATCAATGCCCTAGTTTTTTGTAAACTTTTTTCTTATACACTGCAAGATTTTCTATGTTTTTTTATCTTTATAGATTTAGGAATATCAATTTTAGTCTTCACCTCAGAATTATAAACTTCTTTCTAATGCATATAGAGTTTGGAATAATGAACCAATAAATGGCTCTACGAACAACAATATCATAAATAGAATCTTTTTATTAAACATGGAGGCCCACTATTCCTTCAAATTATCATTTTTATTATTACTCCCTTCCCATATGATAATTACTTAAAACATCTACCATAGTATTTTCTCAATGATCCTTATATCCATCTAAATCATCCCCCTCATATTATTTTGAACTATAATTTTATCATGAAAACTTATTCTTCCTTTGGATAGTGTTTCATAACCAAAAAAAGTAAAATATTCTCTATAAATCCCATAGTAAAGGATAAATAAAAAATAATACAAGAAAAGAATATAGAAATTTTACCTTTTTTACCTCACTGAGCTATATACAAGGAGTATTCAAAGGCAATGTGATGATATGTCAAACCTAATAACGTGTATTTTTTCACAATATTTGGGGGAGATTGATTATCCATCTTAGTTTACAACAATTCACAATTTTGAAATCTCACTGCACTCTCTCTAATTAAGGGAGCACACTGCTCCTCTTGTAGAATCTTCTGACAATATATATCAGTTCAAAGTTTGTTCACACTTGAATTAGCAAGTCCTTACTCTCCAATTTCATCAAAAATAAGAATATAATCCTGACTGGTAACTATTCTTCTTAGATCATGACCCCATTATTCTTCTATCATGTAACCCTCACATTATCATGTGATTACAAGACCCCATTACAAGACCCAAGTTAAAAAAACCTCTTCATGTGAACCCAATATGGTTTTGCTATAGATGAAACTCTGATCTCATAAATTGATTTTTCATATGAATGATTGTGTGAAATCTGCCTATTTTTATGTAACTCTGTAAACAGTTCAACTTATTCAATCATGTAACTCCATATACTTATTTCACTCCACTTACATATATTTGACTTTGTAAACTCCTTTACATCACATGATACCCATTCTCTAAAATCTTCATCAAATAAAACTTTTATATAAACTTATATTATTTAAGCGATGAGTTAAGGGTTATTTATTATCATAAATCCATTTACTTATCTCCACAAGTACTAGATAGTGGACTTCTCCACCACCTTTGAAAACCCCCCTCTTGTCCATACACACTACACATAACATTACTTGGCTCATGTGATTGGGGTATTATCGTCAAAAAATACCATGTGGCATGATTGTCCTTTTTGGTCAGCTTCGTCTCCTTTCACATGAATCGTGTTACTATATCCAACCCTCATGATCATGTTATTAAGAGTGACCATGATATATATCTATCATTACTAGAAAAAATTACATAATATTATTCATAAGGCCTTTTTTTGAGATCCATTGACACTTATGTGATAACATGATTATGAGAAATCATAAAGAAACGTCTTCTATGGTAGACTTTGTTTAATGATGTGATCATGTGATCTCCTTATATTTATATGATCATGTGTTCCATTTAACATCATTAAAACATGTTTATATAATGGGGTATGTTATTTCGTTATCTCCTTTGATTCATATGATCATTTAACCATTTTGGAATTAAGATCCCAGACATATCCTTTTCCATTTTCCCATTAAGATGGAAAAAATGTCACACTCCAGTCTATAACCTTATTTTTTCTATAACGTGGAGACTTTCCAAGAAACATAGAAACCCGTATAAACTATCAAGATGGATTTTTTTCAATAGGTTACGGATTCGTCACATTGTTATACATGGAAATAATGGTTGAGGATGAGAATGATAAATCTAGAGTGGAAGTATTAGATCTATTATTGTAGCTATATGGAAGTAGTTGTGAATGAAAAAACCTTGATATTTATTTATATCAAGTTAATTGAATGAAGATATCATGCTATATTATGAGAAGGAATAATTTTAATATGGAGGTACATTGAGTAACTTGAATAAGGAAGAGTGTGTATGGAGTTATTTGAAAAGGGGTAGAAGTAGTTTTGGTGAATATAGATAACATTATTCCATAATTATATACATAATTACATAATGGTATATGTGTATGAATAGTCCAAGATAACATTGAAATTATCTTATATTGTGAATGATTAATTATAGAGAGTCCATGAGGTGACATTGTTTATAATGAATCAATACTGGTTGACCCACTATAACACTTTAGTTATTCACCCTCATGGATCGAAGTATGTTCACAGTCACCATAGGATATAAATAATCATTGAGGGAAAAAAAAATTACAACCAATTAGAATGATTTAACCCTCAAATTCACAAAAACATAAACATGGATTACACCTATAAATATGGCATGATTTATTCTTAACTTATACATCCATGAACATTAATAAATATTTTTAGAAATATAATTGATATATAAAATTTATAAAACAATTGAAACAACCAATATTAATCAATCACTTAATAAACTAAAGGTAAATTGATAATATATATATATATATAAACCTATAAATATAAATTAAATATAATTTTGAATGGGTAGAAACATTATATCCCAAAATTAACGCACAATTATCCCCAAATTTCTCTACATGAGATAACTCCTTGTAACCTAGGGGAACCATTTATCATCATACTAAGATGGATGGGATGCATAAAATAGTGGAACCGTGATATATGGTTCCATTATTTATACCTTATCAATCATAATCAATCTTATATACAAAAATAGGTTTATATGTTGGTTGTAAGGAAAAATAATATTTAGATACCAACATTAATCCAAATAATGTATTACATAATGAGAAATGATTTCAATAGTTTAAAAAATGAATTAGAAAACACTATTTTTTTGAAGATATATTTCAGTTTCCAAAAATAATTATAATTTAAATTACTCACATCTCATTGGTTTTATAAAAATAAGACTTCTTTTGGAAATAAAAAAAAATTATAATGTATAAATCATAACCAATAGAAAAACCATATAAAATAAAAGTATCAATAAGAATAAATATATAACACAAAAACACATCATATTAATAATTCACATGGTATCTAAACTTTATGAAACATATATGAAGGTAAGGGGTACTAAATGTACTCACTCATGGAATACTATGTTCCAATGAAAACCTAAAAAACCAACCCCAACCTACCCTCTAGGTCACTAAATGTGGTATCTCTACAGGGTATGATAATCATCACATTGGAAATGTATATCATGCAGACTAACCTAGTGTAGCACTCATCCAATAACCAATATATGTATGCATGGCTCCTATGTGAAACTCGTCCATAAAAAATACAACACACATAATATGGATAAAATTTTATAAATATCCCAAATTTCTCTTCAAATTCACCAAAATAATTGTTAAACAAAATATACAATGTCATATCCCAACAATAACATGGTTAAACAAGCCATTATAAGAAAAAAAGTCTTAAAAATCAAATAAACATAATGTATAATATTATTCCTTTTAAAAACCACTTTTTAAACTCTATTTTAAGTAATAAACATCAATTTATTTATTTTATCAAACAACATAGAGGTGTACAACTTGTTTTATTCAAAAATTCCTATGAAATCTAAGACCCCCCCACACACACATACAAATTTTTTCTAACAAAAATTCATAAATATAATAGATGGTTTTAAATAATTCTTTAACAACATATTTAAGTCATAAAATAATAATATAATCCACAAAAAAATGATTTAATATTGTTATTATAAAGAAAATATACATTATATAGAAACACCTTCCTCAAATCCAATGAAAACACATTTACATCATTAAACATCACAAAAATGATATATAAGGGTCCTCAAAAGTTTAAAAACCCCTGAGATTCACATTAAAACCCATCCATAGTCATGTATTTGGCCACCAAGGACAAATAATGAAAAATAATATGAAGTAAATGAAATAGAAAAGTAACATAAGAAGGGAGGTGAAGAAATCCATAAGATATCAAGATTTTACCTTGCATATTTCCCACTAAATTTATGGATATTAATAAAGAGAATATGTGATGAGAGATATATAGTTGAGAAGATTCTATGCTGATAGAATTGAGATACAGGAGGGATTGGTTAAAAATGGTTAGGGGTATAAAGGTAAATATGTATTTTTAAGAAACCTAGTAAGATCCCATGGTATGGGAAATGGTTTTCCAACCATACGATCTTTACTAGAGGAAAATCATGTGTATTTGACTTGTATGGTGTTTCCACACTTTTTATAGAATCTTTCTCCAACCATGTGAACCCCACTTGATACTCCCCTCCCATTATGCCTTGTTTGGGCACATAATTATCACTAAACATATGAAAACTATGGAATCCATATAGATTCCCCATTTTCACATTTTATAACCTCTAACATTAAAAATATAAAAAAATAATTAATAAAGTTAAATAATATAAAACAATTACATACAAGTGACCCATGGGTGTTACAATGTAGTCCACACCATAATATATAGTAAATAATTTTTTAAATGTAACTTTTTTATATAAAATTACCTTCCCAATATATGTGTCAATAAACAAGTTAAAAGAATCCAATAAAAATAAATATTATTACAATTAAATAGAGAATTTCATTTTTAATATAAATAAACTATATTAAATTGAAATAATTGCAATGGGATAGTAAAATGAGTAAATAACAAAACTGTAAGTTTATATTTTAGTGCATTGTGGTATCCTGGAATTATCAAAGATGAAATAAACTACAGAAAAAAAAATTATTAATATAATCATAATTTTGAATATTAAGAATAAATAACCTTGATAATAATTATAGTGTGTATTGAAAGATTAAAATAATATGTGTTTAGAAGATGTGTAAAGGTTATATAATTATTAGAAATATGAATGTTAAGATAGAATTCATATCATTATAATAGAAACATAACCATTAGATTAGTAAAATTATCATTAGAGTCAATGATTAATTGAACATATGAATAATTATTATAATTAATTAAATGAGTAAATAAAATTATCAAAATACCAGGAAATAATTACTCATTCAATGTAGCATAATATTCAATTTTAATAAATAATATTTTTTATTATTTAAGAAAATTGTAATTTTATATAATAATTAAATATAAAAATTAACTAATTTAAAATATTAATTTTTAAAATTGGATTTCAATTTTGGAAACAACATGTTTGAAATTTTTATGGATGAAATTTTATTATTTTCTTGGATAGTAAAATATAAATTTGAATAGTGAAATTTGGTAAAATATGGTATTTTACATTATAAGTTAAACACATGATTAAATTAATTGTGGGTGATTTAAGTTACCATTGTTTATCCTCACATAAATTAATTTCTACTAAAATTTATCAGAATCAATATTATTTAAGGTTTACAGAAAATATAGTAATTATCTTAATATCTTATTCAAAAAACCCTATCTCATCTTCTTATGAATATCAAACCCAGTAATACTTACACATTAAGCTAATTAGATTTCCAAAACTCATTGAATTTATCTCTCTTTCCCCTCTTATAAATGTTTGGGAGATTCTGGTCTCCTCAAAAGGCCATCCTTTAAAGGCCAAGGTCGATTAGTAGAGGATTTATCCGAACAAGTAAGGAAAGAACTCTCATCCATGATCTTTCCTGACAACACATTAATTTATTATTATTCCAATTAAAAATATAATAAACATGTTCTATATCATAAAATAAATTATGTAAGGATATTATAATACAAATATTAAAGATAAACAATAACCATAAAAGTTTCTTTGTTAACAAAACATCTATTCAAGGATAGTATAACTGCCTACAAGGATGGTATTCCTAAATAAGTTTTATAACCATCAAGATTAATTATAATAAATTATTTTACAGAAAAATACTAAATTAATAATGATATTTTTTATATTCTAAAGTTGTTAAATAATGATACAATAAATTAAAACATTAATTCCATTAATGCAATTAAAACCACATTAATAAAAAACCTATATAAATGAAAATATTTATACTTAATGAACCAATTCTTTGATATATAACTTTATGTTATTAAGAACCATTTTTTTTTGAAAATAAATTAATCTTATATAATTACACATCTTGTGTTATGGACTCTAAAATATTGATCGAACTATTACTAGTATGTCTATGCAACTTTAGAACTCTAAAACAGAAAACTCTAAGATGATGGAAATGACTGAAAAGACTAAAAAAATTATTATATATTAACATAAATTAATAATAATAAATTATTTAGACATAAAAAAGGTTCTAAATTAAGAATTTAATAAATTTATTTTTATTATTAATTAGTTTGGGTGTGTATACTAATCTGATTTAGGACTCGAGTTAAAGGATTTACATCAATCATTCTCATTAGTATGGGTTATATTATCTATATTTATTCATTTTTATCAAACACTTCTTTTTGTATTATTATTTTATGTTTTTATATATGTTTTCATCATATATTCATAATTTATTTTACCTTTAGTTTCTACATATCTAAAAAAATTCATTTTCCCAATCTCTAAAAAACCTGATTTAGCAGGTATCTATCATTTCTTATTCATTTTTCACGTATCGCCCTTTTAAAGTATTTCATCTTCTATTTTTATCTAAAATATATAATTATTTTAATAAAAAAATATTTTTTCAATTTAATTTTTATGAAAACCCCTATTCTCTTATCTACATTAAAAAATATTTAAACATTTCTTAAAACATTATTTAAATATTCTATTTTTATACCTTCTTCATTACCTTTTCTTAATAATTTTCTTTCACTTCTTATCTATATTCATGAATTGTTCTTTTTTATTAAAATATTAATGTCTATAAATACTTAATCCCTTATTTTCTTATGAATATTTATCATTTATCATTTTTTATGTTCTCACAAATGAATATATAACCCATTTCCTTATCATGGGTTTTTTACTTATACTTTATTTATGATATATTTTTATATGGAACACATATACATGTAAAAATAATGAGATGATGGGTGGCACCATATTAATATATCCCCAAAATTAATTATATAATGATTTATTTCTCATGAGATTTGTATGAATGGGCCTTGGGAAAATAGTCTCATCCATAATGTTATATATAATCCAAGTAAAGTTTTCATCATCCATAATATAATGCATATTCTAGGTTTTGATGTTATTTCCCAAAATGGTATGATGTATTGGAGGTGATCCTCAACTTATACATAAAAATTCTGGTTTTATATTTTCTATATATATTCATGCTTGATGTTAACTTCTTCTATGTTCCTATATTTCATGTTTTCTTTATGCTAATGATTACATGTTTTCCCATTTATGTTATTATTTATCTCATGGTAGAAAAAACACCACAAGTTACCATTTTACGAACCCCTTACTTGAACTTATATCTTCTCATTTTATTTTATATATTTTTCTAGTATATCGCTTTTGGTGATACAAGTACAATGATATATTAGACAATGTGTGGGGAAGGGGAAAAAGAATGTAGTTTATTTTCATGTTCATGTATTTTTTAAATATTCACCCAAAGAAAATAAGACATTTAATTACATGGATTCATGTAGGATATTTATGATAAAAATAATTTAATAATATGTATTTGAGATTTATGTCATTATAGTTGGTATCAAAGCATGGTAATTTTATTTTAGGGATTATTTTAGAGATACTAAAAGTAAATACACCACAAAAGACATATATTGAATGTTGGAGAGACATGAGTTAGGATATAAAAGTAATTTATTATTTATTATTTCTACATTTATTATTTACCTTTTATATGATTAAAATTTTAGTATTTTCATATATGAAATTACATTTTTTTTAGAAAATGGATTGATGTCTGAGGAATACTGTCAAAACTGTATGTGATGGGGAATGTAATTATTATATAATTCCTAATATTATGGGGTCTGGAGTCAAGAAAATTATGATGTTAATTTCTCAAAAAATAGTTTAAAAATACAAACTTTTATCATATATATCATCATACTTCTCGTAATATAAATCAATTTGAGGTTACGTAATTTATGTGACAAATAAATTCCTCTTTTAGTGTTTCTTAGGATCCACTAAAAATAGATAGATTTATTAATACCACTAAGAAGATGTATTTATTTATAAAATTCATAGAGTTTGAAAAAATTATATTGAATATATATCATTCAAAAGGAGTAGTTGATCAAGAGTGGATACTGATTTATAATAATAATCCAATGTATGGAATCAACTCAATGGAATGATATAAATTCATGAAAATATTTTCTAAAAAATATTTTCCTCACACACACCATACAATAATGGAGTGATAATTTATTAGGCTTAACCAAAGTGAGGGTGAATCTATTGGGTCTTATGAGGAAAACCTCACAAATATTGCGAGGTACACCTTTAAATTTTTCATTGACCCCAAAAAATGGTCGCTCGCCTATTTAATGGCTTAAATCATATTCATTAAAAACCTCTAGTGATTTATTAAACTAATAGATATGAAGAAATAATCTGATGTTCCCTTATGGTGGATATATATATTGGATAATCTCAATGGTTTCATGTGGATATAGATAAAAATATAAGAATGGAGTTTAACTCTAGATGTTTAATTGATAAATCTCATGGAGGGAAGAAGATCAAATTACCCACGTATCAGGGGATGAGGATCTTTATAAACATCCTAAAAAGAATGAGGATATTACTAATGTTATGAATAGAAACACATAACTCAAATGTTTTCTAAAGGGACTTCGAGAAGCTAAAGAATATAATAGAGGAGAAGAAGGTTCCTCTCAATCTGCCCCATGGTCTAAAGTTTGAGTTAAAATAAAAATCACCACTATGAAAATAATTTCACAAAAATAAGATACAAAAATGTAAATCGATGACCATAACCTCTAAATAAATGATAACAAGTATGTATATATTCATTTACTATAGTAAGGTGGATAGTGGAAACAAATTTGATATAGGGATACTTTTTGTTCATTAGATAATAGAAAATTTCTTTTTTATTATAGATATATGTAATAATTCATATCATGAATGTTAAATATAAATATTCAAAAACTACCTCAACATATAGAGATTGAGTTATCAGTGAAAACACTATGTGGTGAAATCATTTCATCCCAAGAATATAACTCTTACCCCATTAGTTTTTGTGGAAATAATTTCCTAAAAATATTATTATATACTATTTCTTAGAATTTAATAATATATTGTGCATGGTCTAGTTGTCCTAATATATATTAATTTCAATTTACAAGATATAAAAAACAGTTTCTATTTCCCAAACCATCTTTTTATTCTATACAAGTGCAAGGATAGTGATAAATCTCTTTTAAAAACTCTTTTTTAAGTCTGCATATTGGTTTCATTATGAGTAAGAATATATAACTCAAATGATTGATATAAAGTAAGGGATTATACCTAAAAATATACCCATTATGATGAAATATAAGGATGTATTCCTTGAAGAATTTATAGGTCACCCTTCTGATCTAGTGGTTATGTTTTAAAAATAACTTATACTAAGAGATCTACAAATATCAAAGTGCACCTATAGAATTTCACCCATTGAAAAAGAATATTTAAATAAGAAACTATATATGAAATTTTTTGAGGGTTTTATATTTCCTAATGTTTCTCCTCAGGATTCCCCAGTATTATTTTTCAATAACAATTATGGTTCAATTTATATCAATATTTATTATCATGGGTACAATAATATCATGATAAAGACATAGTTTCTTATTCCATGAATTAATAACTTGTTTGGCCATATATGTGGGGATAATTAATTCTAAAAAGTAGAAAATAAATCATGTTACCATCTACTTAATGTAATGAAGAATGATATTTCAAAGATTACCTTTCATATAGGATATGACACGATGAGTTCATAGTAATTCCATTCAGACTCACTAATTAACATTTAATATTTTTAGTCATAATGAATTTTATATTTATAAAAAGCATATGATATTTCAACATTGTATTTATATATTATATTCTTATATACTATAAATGAAAAAAATGACCTGATTCAAACTTTAGAATAATGTAAAATAATTTTCAAAATGAATATTATATGAAATGAATATGAAATTTGGCTTCTAGATATATCAAGTCACGTTATTGGGGTATGTTATCACAATAAATTATATATCTATTGATCTTTCAAAAAAAGGAAATATAGGAATATCCCAAACCAATTTCTATAATAGATATCTCATATTTACTCAATTTATATTGGTAATATATATGGATTATTATTAAATTCTCATGACATTCAAACCCACTAACTATTATAAATTATAAAACAGTAACATTTTTCTAAATTGATCAATTTGGAAATATATTTAAAGAGTTAAAGAAAAATTTAATCAATTCACCTATAAATATACTACCATCTGATGGGGGAGGATTTTTCATTTTCAATAATACATCAAAGAATGGATTGGGTTGTTTAATCTTGATGGTTTTTAATGTTATAATTTATTCCTCGGGAAAGTTAAACGTCTATAAAAAATTATCTAATATGTGATCTAGAGTTGGTTATATTAATTTTCACATTGAATATTTTTAGAAGATTTATTTACATAGATAAATGTGATAGATATACTATTAAAAATTATATAATATATATCTAAATTGAAGGAGAATAATATAAATTAAAAATGAATGTTATAAATGATCAAGGACTATAAATTATGAATCTTGTTACATCCTTTAATGAAGAATAAATTTATAGATGATATAAATATAAATATCCTAAAAACTTATCTACGATGTGTATTGAAAAGAATCTGATATTCATATTTATGAAAAGGATATACAAGGTAATCATAAAGGGGTCGAAAATATCGAATCTTACTCAAATTATTACTCGACCATCTAATATAGGAATGATTAAGTAATCTCAAAAGAATAATTTTCAGAATAAAAAGATTTTGAAATCAGTAAATAAGGGAAAATTAATAGAGTTTTATATTGATTAAGATGAAATTTTATGAATTGGGGCACAATTGTGTGTGCCATAAGAGACTGATATATTGATATTTTTATTAAATAATGACCATAGCTCAACATTCATTATCCACCTTATAAGATAAAATATATATAAAGGTATTGTATAAAATTTTGGGTTTTAAAATATAATGAAGTATATTCATTAATATACATCATAGTGATTTTAAGGCTAGAAAGTAAGGTATTAATTGAAGAAATCCAATGGGATATTGTAACCATTATTTGTAACAATATTAAAAATGGATGAAATAACCGTGTAATATTTTGGGTATTCTGAAGACGTCTAAATGATAAAATTCCATATAGGTTCAGGTGGATCATGTTATAAAATAACTCATTTCATCACCATTCATGATGACTACTCACTAGACCAACTTGTGAAGATATAAATCATAGAAACCATTAGATTTCATGGAAAACCATTATAAATTATATCGGATTGAGATATGAGGTTTACCAATATATTATAGAAAATTCTACTACACTACATAAACATTGAGTTAAAATTGAATGTCCCCTATCACCCCCAACTGATTAACAATAAAAAATAATTAGCTAGACACTTATAGATATTTTTATAGATTACATTATTTACTTTAAAGGAGTCTACGATCAATGTATTCTTATATTTTATTTAAATACAAAAAATAATACAAAAAATAATTTATATGACTACTTATGAATACCAATATTTTTAGATTTTTATAAAACCAACATGCTAGGATGAAGATAGATTGAAAAAGAAATTGAAACCAAAATTAGTCAATGAAATTTGTAGATAAGAAAAAAACCCCATTTATAAAAAATCAATGTATCATAGTGTTTAAAGAATATTTTTTCAGAAAATCATTTGAATTACATGTATTTATATGTTTTGGATAAATTTATCTTTCATATATCTCTATGGAATATAGTAAGGATATTTCGGCAGAAATAAAATCTATGTTGTAGATACATTATCTCCTTTGAGATTCATTCTCTCAATAGAGATATGTCTAATGAAATATATCTTCCACCAACCATATATCAAGTAAATTATGTGCTTTATTTATCCCTTCAAGGGAAGTACATATATCATCCCTAAAATGTACAAAATCTATTAGTGGTGGATTTTTAGTATGATCACTCTTAAGTTTCTCAGTCAATGAAGATCGTGGATCATAGAGAAAAAGTTACTTGAAATAAGTCAAGACAACATGATATAGTACTATAGGTAAACCAAAAATAAGAATAGGTAACATGGGATCCTAAGGGTGAAAATAAATATATTTCCCCTCATCCATTTTCATGTTAGAGGTTTTTTTAAATTTCCAGAATGAAATTTATAAAGGGGGTAATAATGTAACGACCCCTAATTATTTTTATGAAACATTATTCCAAATATATGTGATTATAAATAAGTCAAATGTACCATATTTTAAAAAAGATTTTAGGCCATCATATAAAATTAAATTTTAATTATTAATACTATATAAAATTGAAAATAGTATATTGAGACAATAAACTCATATAAATAAAAATTCCAAAAGTTGATATTATTGTGTATTGTTCTCTCCCAGAATTACTTCAAATGTGAACAACACTATAAAAAATAAACAAAACAACCATTATATAATATTTATTTTAAAAATTAATAATATACAACCTTGTGAGTAATTTTAGTGAGTCGTGAAAGAATATTACAAGGGGTATTTGTAGGATGTTTAATGATTATATGACCACTAGAAATGTGACTTTGAGGATAGTAAAACTATTGTTGGAATAGTAATATGATCATTATATTATTAAAATATAAATTAATGTAAATTATTAATTAAACTAATAAATAATTACTACCATTAATTAAAAAAGTAAATATGAGTTCCGAAATATGATGAAATAATTACTACATCGATATATCATAATAAACATTTTTAGTAAATCATGTATCACGTTATTGAAAAAACTAATTTTTATAAAATAATTAAATATTGAAAATAACTAATTTATAAATTTATCTTGTGAAAATTGATTTCAGTTCTATAATAATCATGTTAATGTTTGGTAATGGTTATGTTTTAGTATTTTTCATGAATAATAATATACATAGGTCAACTGTTAAATGTGATAAAATACAAAATTTCACATTTTAATTAACATAAATGATTAATAACAACCTTGATGGTTTATGAGAACTTTATTTTATCCGCACATTAATAAATATATATAAATTTTCATATAAATAAATAATAAAAAATCAATATTTTGTTTAAAAAAACCTCTCTCCTCAATTTATAAATTACACCTATCCCCACCCAACTTCTCCTCACAAATTACGATACTAATCTAAAACTTATTCTCCCAAATTCTATAAAATGTCCATATTAACAATTTTGATAAGGTTTTATTCTTATAAAAAGGCCACGCTTTCAAATCCCGAGACAATTAGCAAATGAGTGATCCTAAAGAGTAAGGTAAGAAATCCAAACAATACTCTTTAATTTTTTCTCCTTCATTTATTCTTCTTATTATTAAATAATTTTATAAATAGGTTTTGTATTAGAAAATAAATTATGTTATCCAATTATAATATGGATGGAAAATAAATATAATTAATATATTAGTTTCTTTTTTAATAAATATCCATTCAAGGTTAGTACAAAATCTGATAATGATGTTATTCCCAAACAACTATTACAACCATACTGAATGGTTATAATAATCATTATTTTATAAAATATAAATAAATATTTATATTATTTACATAATGAAATTATTAAATAATCTTACATGGAAATGAAAAACATTATGTTCATAATGGATAGTTAAACCTCCTAAATGAATAACCCATTAATTGACAACATTTGTACTAAATAAACCATGATTATGTTTGGAAAAAAAATTATTATAAACCATTTGTACTTATAGAAATAATTGAACTCTATATCTTCACAATCCTAGAGTTTAAAATTCTTTGAACATAAAATATTTCTATTATCGATATGTCAATATGACTTTGGAATCCTGAAACAAATATCTTTGATAATATGGTCATGAAAACCAAGATTATAAAATTATTAAAAATGAATATAAAAGAATAAAAGTAAGTGAAAGAGATTTAAAAATTATTTTTCATAAATTATTTAATAAATTTAATATGAGTATTCTAGAGGTTAGTTATGCATACTAGGCTGAGTTATGACTTGATAAAAGGGGTTCCCTTCACTCACCCTATTTCATTTTGTGTTATGTTTTATTTATTTATTTCTATTTCTCCAACTCTTATTGAAATATTATTATTCTATGTTCTGTATATATATATTTATTTATTTAATATAAATTTTGTTTATTTTACATTTATTTATTCAAGATATTCAAATTTTTTAGTTTTCCATCTCAATCTCTTCTTTAAAGAAAACTCGATTAAGGGTATGTTTTTATATATTATTCCTTTTTCATGTATCAATATTTTAAAGCATTTTATATTATATGATCTAAAAAATAATGTTTAATAAATAGAAAAATATTGTGTTCCATTTATAGTTTTTTGGAAAACCAATTATTTTATCACTTTTTAACAATATTTTCCCCTTTTATAAAACATTATTTAAAGAATTCATGTATTTACTTACTTAATTAATATTAATTATCACATTACCTTCACATGGGATCTATATTCATTTCCAATACATATTTTTTAAATTATTAATCTCAAAATAAACATTAATCTCTTTTTATATAAGAATATTTATGATATATCATTTCTTTTTGTATTTATACATGAATATTTAATCCATTTTCATCTCATTGATTTTTCTCAATCGTATTCTTTATGTATTTCTTATATATGGAAAAAAATATGCATGCAGATATCATGATGTGATTGGTGGGAAAAAAATTATATCACCCACCTATTCATTAGGTATGTATTTATATCTTATGATTTTATTATTCATGGTCCAGGTGCAGTTAGCCTCATCCATAATGTGATGAGTGGTTGAGATGTTGTTATCCTCACCCACAATGTTATGAAATCCTGGCAATGACCCTTTTCCTTTTCCAATAATTTTAGGTTTTTTTTGTTTCATCATATCCAAGATCAATGTTCTCTTATTAAATGATTATATTATTAATGTTTCCTTTATACTATTGATTACATGATTTACCCCTTGATTTTTTATTTATCTCATAATGATTATGCTTCCAATGTTACCCTTTTATCATACCCTTATAATAATTTATATCTCATTATATTATTATACAAGTGTCCCTATAATATCCCATGTAGTGATAGAAATAAAATGAGATATAAGAGCCTATATAAATAATGAAATTATAAGGATATATTTTATTTCCATGTTCCTTTATTATATCACTATTCATCTAGAGATATTCAACTTTTCTATATGTATGATTATTGATGGATGTTTATGTTAATAATGATATTGTAATATTTTTATGGGGTAAAAAAAATTATAAATAATATTAATTATAAATGTGTTAAGGTTGTGTAACATTAAATAGAATTCTTTATAAGAATAAACAGAATAATTGTAAGAATAATTTATTCATTGAATGGATGCATTGCACTGTGGATATATTTTTTCAGACAATAATAGATCATAAATATGAATAACTCAAGAAATATGTCTGAATAACTTATTTAAATACATTTTTAGTTATAAATTGTGGGAAATTGTTGCAATTCTAGATTGTGATGTTCAGTGAGGTTTATGTTGCATCATGCATAACATGTTATCTCAATGATAAAGCTAACAAGTACCATTAATTGATGTGTTTATTATATTGGTTAAGGATTATTTTTGGTATAAATATAGATGTAATGTCTCGGCCCAGCATACCACTAAATCAGTAGCCAGACCAGTGGGTCACATGTCCTGAATCACGTCTCCCTGTATTCTAGAGTCCATTGACTAGTAGCGATGGTGTCAAGAATTATTAGTGTGGAGACTATACCCTCATGTTAGAGTAGCAGATAATTTTATCATATAGTAAATAGTAAGAAATAATGGATACATTATAAAACAATGATAAAGTAGTGGAAGAAGGGTGTAATATTAACTAAATTTGGAGTATGAACAATTTTAATTTATAAAATTATGCATAACAGATAATGATACATATGCTAAAAGAGTAAGAAAAAACATGATTTACAATTCAGTACAATAAAATACTATGGTAAACAAAGGAACTGAAATCCAAAAGGATATCCCCATTAGTATCCTAAGCTACAACTAATTCCTGTGCTCCTAACTCCCTAGGTATAAACAAAATAACACAAGAATGGTCCAACGACCTATAGACAAGAAGGCCTACTCAAGTATTAATGGTACCCAAGAAGGGTGTGAGATAACATCTTAGTAGGTTTTTACCCATAGTGTCTAGATCAATCCAATTTTTGTAATATAATTTAAGGTAGTGTGCAATTAAACACGAATTAAATAGAAGTAATGATTCCCATAGCATATAAAATTTTAAAATTGTTATACTAGAATAGTGCCTCAAGGATCCCTAAAGAAGATAGTCGATATCCTATAACAAAGAACCTACAAATATTTCACAAGTAAATAACACAGACTTTCAATTTATCCAAAACAAATTACTTTCATGACCTTATTGTATACCACATGTGTCATATTAATCACGGCCAGGATGTTCAACTAGAAAATTCCTAACATTCACTGTTGTCATGAATAATTATACATGTTACAATTTACCATGTCCAAGATGTATAACTAAAAGTATCATATATCTCATGGTCATACCATATGTATAGTGTCAAACCATGATGGGTCGTATCTATGGTTTTGAAGACCAAGGAATCCTTGTCAAGGCCTATGATAATCTCACTATAAACTCAGCTAGACAGTGGATGTATTCCTAGGATCATTTCATACAGGACATGTCCTACATGAGTAAAATCAATTTGGATCCATGGAATAGCATTTTCCAAATCATTCCATAGAATCAAGGCCCAATTGGCATACTCAACCCAATTCATCAACTACATTATTCAATATTTATGGGGAGTCTTACATGCAATTTATAAAATCATTCATCCATTTCATACCATTTAATGTTCAACACCATACGATCCTACCCACTAATGTATACCCATTTGAATTTAATCCATACAATGAGTATACCCACACATTAATCTCATTTCGTAACTAAATACATCTCATGAGTATACCCACTCATGTATCCCATTTAATAATCAAATATCTAAAGACAACAAATCAGTATACCCTCTCATTGTTGATAGTTCATATTTAAACACATCCTATGAGTTTACCCACTCATCTAACCAATTACATTCAAACATGACACAATGGAATATCATTCAATTTATTCCAAAAAACATTAGTTTATATCACATGGTTATAACCATCAATTTTTTACAATTAACATTTATTCATCTCACATGGTTATACCTACCCACTTATTCCCATTCACATTTATTCATCTCACATGGGTATACCCACCCCTTTATTACCATCCACATTTATTCATCTTACATTGATGTAGCCATCAATTTATTACAATTCACATTTATTCATATCACATTTGTATACCCGCCCACTTATTTCCAATCATATTTATTCATCTCATATGGGTATACCCACCCATTTATTTCCATTCACATTTATATAGAACCATTTAACCAAATATATTTAACATAAAATGGAGATAATACATCTCATAAATAAGAAAAATAATTCCAGTTATCTACAATCAAGATTAATCTAGCTTGGAAAGCTTGTAAAAGTTAAAAAACATTAATCCAATCATGTATTAAACATCTAAAAAATACTTTTTGTCTTTGAATGCAGCTCACCTCCATTTGAGTGGTTTAATTATATAATCATGGCTTTTTTCTCAAAAAATCATTTATCATTGTTCATCAGTTCATTCTAAAATTTCAATTCAATTAAACAAGGAAGAATAATTAGGAAACTAATGTATTCCAAAATTAAAAGAAAAAGGATAGGTATCCAACCTCATTGAGGAACTAAGCTAAAAACTAAGAATTTGAAGACCTTTATGATGGAAATGATCGCTTCACCCTTGCACACACATAAATTTTTATATATATACCCTTTAAACCCATTTACATATCCCCATCTCTGTAAGGTAACATGTACATGGGGTTATATATACATATATATACATGTTCCTATGTATGTGTGCACATGACTCCAAGGAGGCACTAAACACTATATAATTGAAACTAGAACCCTAAAACACCCAAAGGACACAATATAGTACGGTTGAAATCATGAAAGAGGGTTAAATATCACTTGAAAATGATGTCAACAACCCAAATTGAATCAAAACCACCTCTACATTAGATTAAATTACTATCATACAAACTAAGGAGTCTCAGGAATCATTTTTCATAACCTACAATCATAATAAAATAGGAAATCATTCAACTGGTAACCCTAGGGTTTTAGTCGCACCTATCTAGGTGACAAAGAGAGGTAAAATGGCCAAAAAGGAGAAGTAGGTGGACTAGATTCCTTACCATGAAGTTTCAGAGATAAATTTGACATAAATCCAATTGATATGTTCATTTAGAGAGGGAGTCGATGGGTTTGTTTTGCACAACTAAAAGGGGATCTCTATGGGGTGCTACTTGAGTGAGAGGGAGGGATGGTTGAGTTTAGGTTTTAATTTTAATTTTATTTTATTTTATTTTATTTTATTTTATTTTTAATATAGGGTATCATGAATGATTTGGGTTGTACGGTTTGGGAAATAGTGTGCCAACTGTTCACCCTCTACTAGGCACATGGAGCATCCTTCATGGATTTCCCTATATGATTTGCCTAACCGTGTAAAAAACATGTGGTGAATATAGTCGAGGTACATTCAATGTGGAACTACCCATGAAAGATAATCACACAGTTTGAAAACCCTTGCACAGCCCATGTACACCAACTTTTCCCACCTGTTGTAGGTGTCAAAGTTTCATATTGTGGGCTGAATGGTTTTAGAAAAATCATACACCTAGTAAAGACCACATAGAACCTGATTTTGTAGGTTTAGTTCTCCAAATATTACTTAGGATGCCTCAAAAATTTCTTGGGACTTCACCTATGTCCCAAAACATCAAATGGAATAATTTCATCTCTTGAAATTTCATTCTGAAGCCTGATTTGTAAAACAACCCATCCAGTAATTGCCAAAAATTCAAAAACCCTCCAAAAACCATCTGGTCAAAAAAACACAGGATTATATAATCATACCACCTTATAAATTCTCACCCCACCAATCCTACAAGGGTCATGTAGTCTTTTTCAAGTGGTTAAGTTGCTTTTGTAAATTCCAAACGCACTTTATTGTGTCACACAAGAATACGACACTTAAACCATCAAAACCTTATCCAATTCTCAATTAAATATTGAAACATAAAAAGGATTCATACCTGATCCTACTTAATAATAGACATAATCTCATCATCATCTCTTTAAACAACATCTGGTTGCTACTCTATACCAATGGTATTTTATTTAATAGCCAATTCCAATACCAAAACTCCTCCATCATGGGAATTTTCTAAGATGGAACATCATAAAATTATAGTTAGGCTCCTTCTACAATTTCCTCATTCGGGAAAAACTAATTCCATATGATGCTCTAACAGAGGACTCATTGAAAGGGATGGTCATATCATTTACAACTAGCAAAACTTGTTACACATGATTTCCTCAAAAGACATTGGAGAACATAAACCAAGCATTCCTTAAATTGGAAACATACCTTTAAAATAATTTCATCACCAATATTATACATGAAACGGGAAGGAAAACAAGTTAATGCACCTCCAACTAACCCTTCATGAAGATTCCAAGATTTCATAGTCAGCGTATCACAACTGAACTGGAGAACATTCTCTCATGCCTTATTTCATTTACAACATTCTCTACACTAAAGATCGCACCTGACTTCAGGTGATTTTCCTAGATCAAACCACAACATGACCATTTAGTTTTTTGTAATGCACTATAAAGAAATTTGAAACCTAGATCCAACTTAATGGAATCATAACTCTTTAACAATACCTCTAATGTAATGCCCCAACCCCAGTTTCCCAGAGACAGTGCATTATTACATAACATTGGCATGATCACAAGAAAGATCAAATCTCGAAAGACCGATTGGTTTAGTACCCTAGGAAACACTAGATATATTCATAAGGTTTACATTACATCATAAAATGAAAACTACAACAACATAGTCTCCATAATCCACTCTCTTATCCCCTCATACTATCCCTACAGGTCATTCATAATTTACTTCTTCACATCCTGGGAAAAATAAAACATAGAACAGTGGGGAGCTCAAATGCCCAGTAAGGATGACAATATAGTGGAAACTTCCATAAATAAGAATAAACATTTAAGATAATGTATAACTAAAACAAAATCCTTTTTAACTTGAACTTCAACATAGTATGGAAAAAATAATATGAAATAATTACATTTACTTATTCACATGGATATTCTACTAATCGAATAATCACATGCAATATTAATAACCACTTTCATAATGATGGAATGCATAATGTCAGACGATCATAACCACATAGCCAAGGCCTCGTTCCAAGACTACAAATAAGATTTTGTAAAGGCCTTGTGCCAATAAACTAGTTTATCTCATGAGACCTACCGATGCATCAAGGAGCTATAGAGGGCTCCACCCGTCACTTACTATGTCCAATGCATTCCTCATATGAACAGGTTTAAACATAACATAAACATTCGTATTAAAACTAGCATACGAAATGTCAATACTTTAACCAAAAACCGTGAATGGTATAAAAATAGCACATCCACAGTCAAAAATAACTCATTTGATACAATATGGAAGATTTTACTGTATCATATTAACCTCAATTTATAATAATTAATGATATTTGCATAAATGAATATAACCATCAGAACTATTTGAGAGAAATATTCCCCTTTTCTTGAAATCATTTAAAAGTCACACTATTTGTCAAAAAACCATTTAAAAACAGATTTTTGAATCAAAGTGTGCCATACCACATTGAAACTTTTAAAAGGAGTTTTAATTTTAAAACATTAATGTCCATATATATAAATCCGTAAAACCATTTTTAAAACATGGACATTAATGAGCATGATTTGGAATAATAAGTCTTTAAAACATTTAAAAATGGTATTTTAGTTAGAGTTTATAACTAAAACAAAGACAATTGAATACAAATAATTGAGGTAATCAAAACATTGTAATATCATGAGAATAAAGGGATTCATGATATACTATGTCAAAGTACATTATATACACCACATAAAAGTGATTTGGTGTATAACAACAAAGAAGTCTCAATGGAATGTAAATTGAGATGAAATATTTAATAAAGGTCACATCCTTAGGTTAAGGATAAATCAAAGCCATAGTTCTGTGTGACAAATATAAATACACTAAATATGATTGGATATTCATTTTAAAACAATCAAAGGACACTCACTCATAATCTTGTAAAAACAACACCAATGAATTGGATGTTTAACTCAACAAATGGAGAATGAGTTATAATTACTCTTATAAAATTCATATTGATGACTTGAGAAATTATCAATGGAGTTGTTATGTGTATAAAAAGTATATCAAAAGAAAAGGGGAGTGTAAATTATGACATAATCAAATGAATAGTGATTCTACACATAATCTCGGAGTAAAATAATCAATGAAGTTTGCATAAAGCCGAATAAATGAAAATTGAAATTTCAAATTCCATTATTGATTTGGTGAGTTACGAAACATACACCCCTGAAAGAAGGATAATTAAATGATTATGTAAGTATCCATAAATTATATTATATTACACAATAAATACTATCATGGGTAGTACACACACCACATGCAATAAATAAGTTGTGAACAATGGAATTCTCACGGAATTAAAATTGAGATAAGAAATCCCTTACCTTGTAATTTTCCTTTGATGGGGGAAAGTTAACCTCTTGTATAATGGTGAAATAAATGTTATTACATTATACAAGAATCATATACATTAATATGATATCATATATGATCTTTTAACATTTCTTTTGTTAATAATATCTTAGTATTATTGTCATTTCGGGTGTTAACTTACTCGTTTTATTTTATATGTTTTGTTAAGAAAGTTATGGTTGTCATGGATAGGTTGTATATAATTCATATAATTAATGATATCAAGTCCTTAAAAATTATTTTTAAATCATCAAATGATAATTATACTTGAATGGATACGATGGAGAATGAATCTCATCGCGTTCGTGGAGACGGTAGTTCGTACGTACGCACGAGCGACAATATCATTCTATTGATATTAAAATAATATATAATTGGATGGTATATCATATATAAAGAATAATTATCATTTTATATTTATTATTTACATGATTTATAAACCATTATTATACCCATCCAAATAATAATATATTGAATAACAATTACACCACGACGTGGAGACGGTAAGCCGTACGTACGCACGTATGGTGACATGTCATTTAAAGGATGGATAGAATACTGAATATGGTTGTACCATATTTATAATAACATCACAGTATATAGAAGATACTAGAGTTGTTATTTTAGATTAGAAATAAAAAATAAAGATGAATTTGAAGATGAAAGGAACTTGAAAAGGGGTGGTGAAATCATTACCTCTTCTTCGGGTTATTCCTTTTGATTTGATCAAAAGGGCTCTATAGGTTGGCTTTCTAACTAAAGGAAGGCATATACGATGTAGTGGGGTAAGTTAAGAGATTATTTGGGAAGGTTTTGGCCGAACCAAAAGGCTTTGAATGTGTGATGTAATGAGAAGTGAGAGTTCCCTTTTATAAGAGGGGTGAGGGGTACCTTTGGAAAAGCTAGAAATATTATATTATAATAAATTCATATTTGGTTTAAAATGGCTTAAAAGTGGTTTATTTAAATGTTAATGTGGGGATAGGTCAAAAAACACTCAACCAATAGGATTTAGATAGGTTTTTGTTTCAATATTAACCTTATCTTTGAGTATTAACTCTTAGTTAATTAGTTTGACACTTACCATGTCACTTTGTATTTTTATATTATATTGTTAAAAACCATACTATATACATCCAAGAGACCCCCAAGTGGTCCATTAATGATACACCTATCATGATATATGTCTCTTGGCCGAAATATATATTTCTAGGAATTTAATATAAATTAATAATATAATATATTTTTTTTAAACTCTTTTATGTCAATTTTGAAACTATTCATTAGTTGATTTTTTTTAAAAACATAACAGAATTATTACTTCTAAAAAAGATAATTAAATAAATTATAACATGTCATATTATCCCATAAGATTATTTTAATTCATAAAAAGTCTAAAATTATATTTATTTGGGTATTTATAATATCAATTATTTTAATTTTTCACTATTATCGTAATTACTGCATCATCATTGTGTCCTAAATAAATTAAATTATATAATGTCTAAAAATTATAAATAAAATATCATTATGTAGGAAATAATTTTATCTTTATAATAAATATTTATAGTAAAAAATATAACATATATAACCCTATGTAAAAATTTGTTTTCTAAAAGATATATGCTTGTGTCATTTTTGTATTCATTTTAACATAATTAAAATAAAGTGTCCCTATCACTTACAAGTGGCTCCATGGGGTCCCAAAATCGACCCAAATATGTCCATGGTCGGAAATGTATCAACAAATAAGTTTAGGACACATTTTAGGGTTTTTTTTATTATGATAATATTATTTTTAACCCTTATTTACTGGATTTACCCTTTAACCATGGTAAATAAAATATTTACCGAAGTAATTAATCAAAATGTATAAAAATAAAAGTTACCTATTTACACAATTTGAACATCCTCATTCTAAATATGGAATCCATTTTTCAAAATTCAAAACATAGAAGTAGCAGAAATTAATTTTAAATTAATTCCCGTTTTTAAAACAAAAAGTATGTCTTTAAGAGATAATAACTATCAAAAGATTGACACTTGTTTATGTCCGGTTTAATTGTAAAATTATGTAAAATGACCAGAATTGTATTAAATGGTAAAAATAAATTCTATATATACTTTAAAACCACTCAAATTTATAATTTATCAATATAAATTATTTTGACTAAAAAAGTTTTTTTAATTAAAATTTAGTAATTTTCACTATTCATCAAAATATAAATGTTATCCGAAAAGATCCAAAATTTCACCCTATGCTAAATTCGATATTTCGAATCCTAAAATGAAGTCCATTTTGAGAGATAAAATTTATAAAATTTTAAAAAGTAGGTATTACTATTCATAATGGCTAGTTTGATTGGTTGTGGTGTGTTAGAACTCGAAGTTGCGTACAACACACGCTACTATATTAATCAATGAGAAGCATACCGTGGAAAATTGGGGTGTTACATTCTCCCCTCCTTCAATAAATTGTGCCCTATTAATTTTTAAAATGGGGCATTGGAATATAATGGAATTCCCCACATCAGAAAAAGATTCAACAAAACTATCACTTTAAAAGAAAGAAAGAGAAGTACAAAGGTTACCCAAGATAACCTATACTAGGATTCCATGTAGAAAAACAAGGATATGGATGATAAAATAAGTGTCAAGTTATTATGGAGAGGGATAAAAAACATGATAAGGAGAATGTTAACAATAAGAAAACCATAAACTTGTGATGGGACAAATGGTCATTAGTTTCCCAGTAGGAAAAGTAAACGGACAACTTTTTTTTGTTTTAAGTTACATTACATAAGGATGAGGAATTCATTTATGAAATTGAATAAGAACATAAAGAGATAAACTTACTTTTTAAGTAGAGTTTCATTCTTTAATTAATTTTTACCACTAACTCATTTTTTTGAACAATGAGTATTCAAGATGATTTCGTCACAATGGAAGAGCTAGAATAAACATCTATAGAAATACATGATCCACGTAGGATAAAATATATATGTACCTTGTCTTTAGAGATTAATTAAAACCAAAATGGTTAGTATAATATCTGATGACCCCCAAATGAATATTTCATTAGAAAAAAACGCTAATCTTAATTTCTAAAATTAAACCATAAATAACCCAAAGTTAAATAAATACCATTCAATAATCAATTGTCCTTAAAATTATTTAATATAGTCCAAACTAATATTGAATCCCAAAACTTATAAGAATGTAGTCTTCCACGTAAAATTTTATCTCTAAATGTCATTAATTACTCTTAAATTCTCATACTTAAATGTAATTAACCTAATCATTTCCATAAAAAACCCAAATCACTATAAATCAACAATAAAAACATAGATAAAAATCCACCATTACTCCTCAAATGAAATCCCATACTACTCTATTTTCCTTTGGCATATAGTGTTCACAACAAAGAGAACAACTTCCAAAATAACATTTATCACTTAATCACCAAATCATTTTCCAATACTAATGGTATTCATTTGATAATACATAAGATCCCAAATCAAATTATTATTGATTAATAAAATAATTTAACTAAAAATAATAGTCACACTAACTAGGGACTTCACGTAGTCCAATGGTTGGCGATAAATTCCCATCGCACTTTGCTTGTGGGTTTGATTCCCACAGCTTTGTCTGACGTGACGGGTTGTCACAGGGTCTGCGTGTTGTCCTTTTTCGAAAAATCTATTTTATAACATTACCAAAAGGAGATAAATTCTTAAGAATAACCATAACATAATTTAACCACAAATCTTATCTCATACCTTGCATTTTCATCCCAAATTATAATAACTTGTAATTGCCTCAAACCCAATGATCATATAAGACCAAATGGTTATTTATAACTATATCTGCAACAGAAAAGATAATTCTAGATCCAATATCATTTTCATATGATAAATTGCAGGTTTAGAAATACAAGAGAAAATTATTCCAAAGTAATCCCATCAATAAGTTGCACTAACAATTTTAAACATTTCACCATCCATTTATTTCCACATAGGTTCTTCATCATATGTTCCTCGGGTTACCACATTGCCTCTTCCATCTTATGATTTCTCCATAGAACTTTTACCAGATGAGTCATCCTGTTTCTCAACACTTGATCTTTGGTATGAAGAATTCTGATAGGCTCTCCATAATAAGATAGATCGAGTTCCAATTCTAATTATTCATAGGTGAGTACATGTGTTGGGTCAGGCATGTATTTTGTCACTAGAGGTATGTGGAACACAACATGAACTCTGGAGAGACTAGGCAGAATTTCCTTTTGGTAGAATGCATTCATGTGTCACAATGGTACCTTAGGAAATTTTCAAAATCATCTTCTTCCTTTACCCAAAAACTCCTCATCCATATTCGATTATATTGATGGAAACATCTATGTATCATTAAAAAAATATGTATTTCTTATATATAATTTTGAGACATCGTCTTTAACATGTTTTTTTAGAAAAATTCTTACTGATTCATCTTCAAATATTTCAAAATAAGGTTTTGGTAAATCAGTTTTCTTATTTCCCAAAAGACATAAATATATAATTTGATACATATAAGCTGCTCGAAGGCCTCCCTCTTCTGCAGCATCTAGAAAATCATTTAGTGCATCTTAATTTTGAGATAAAGTGAATAATATGAAAACACCCTGATGGGACTTCCCACGCTTAGCATGGTAAGAAGTTGAGATCCTAATATTATCCCATAGTCAGTACTTGATCCTTGAAAGAATCATGCAATGCTAGAGGTATTGGATGTCTTATAAAGTTATTTTCATGTAACTTGGACATTTGAAAAAGTTTCAACATCATCTGCACATGACTTTGGGATAATAATTGTATGTAGTTCTTCATGAAGAGAGAGAAGAGTTGTTCGTGATCTTGCTCCCTCCATGTTTCATCTAACAAAAAGAAAATACAATTAGGGTTTTAGTATACTTATCTAATAATAATGTAAAAAATAGTCATAATAGGATAATCTTGTAATTGAACAATATATCCTAACATGGGGCACCCTATGTTAAAATCTAGCTTATCCACTATCTATTTGCCGACATATATTCTTAGGGGAATTCTTTTGTATTCCCTTAAAAATGGTTCATACTAATCTTGTGAATTTACCAAAGCATATCCCCCGGTAGTGTCGTAACCAAGAGTGCAGCAAGGCCTGTTGTTGTGCACCAGTTCCCGTTTGAGTCTCGCTTAAAGCGGTGTTTTCGGGTTTTAACCCTAGGTAAATCTGTGCCAGAGTCACCTCTACCTGTTCATATCCAGATAGGGATGCATTACTCAGAAAACTCACAAAATATCTACAATAACAAAATTCTAGGATGTTTTTCTATACTAATCCTCAAAGTCATAATTAAATCTATGTGCTCTAATCAGAGTTTATCTAAATCTAGCTTCAATGGTTTGTACTAAACTTCCACTGATACCAACTTTAATGCTCCGACCCCAGTTACCCAGAGTTGATGCATTATTACATAACATTGTCATGATCACAAGAAAGATGAAATCTCGAAGAACCGATTGGTTTAGTAGCCTTGGAAACACTAGATATATTCATAAGTTTTACATTAAATCATAAAATGAAAACTACAACAACATAGTCTCCATAGTCCACACTCTTATCCCCTCATACTATCCCTGAAGGTCATTAATAATTTACTTCTTCACATCCTAGGAAAAATAAAACATAGAAAAAAGGTGATCTCAAATTCCCAGTAAGGTTAAAAAA
The DNA here is from genome assembly GCA_963277665.1 of Viscum album. Lineage (NCBI taxonomy): Eukaryota > Viridiplantae > Streptophyta > Magnoliopsida > Santalales > Viscaceae > Viscum > Viscum album. Next base: position 723,645,463 of record OY728119.1, read on the forward strand.
TATAGCAGAAACTTTCATAAAAAATAAAAAACATTTAAGGAAATGTATAACTAAAACAAAAGCCTTTTAAACTTGAACTTCAACATAGTATGGAAAAAATAAAATGAAATAATTCAATTTACTTAATCACATGGATATTCTATTAATCTAATAATCACATGAAATATCAATAACCACTTTCATAATGATGGAATGCATAATGCCAGACTATCATAACCACATAGCCAAGGCTTTGTGCAAAGACTACAATTAAGATTTTGTCAAGGCCTTGTGCCAAGACAGTTGTTTGTATGATGAGACCTACCGACACATCGAGGAGCTATAGCGGCCTCCACCCATCACTTTCTAAGTCCAATGAATTCCTCATATGAACAGGTTTAAACATAACAGAAAAAATTGTATTAAAAATAGCATACGAAATGTGAATACATTAACCAAAAACAATGAATGGTATAAAAATAGCACATCCACAGTCAAACATAACTCATTTGATACAATATGGAAGATTATATTGTATCATATTAACCTCAATTGATAATAATGAATGATAATTAAATTGATGAATATAACCATCAAAACTATTTGAGAGAAATATCCCCCTTTTCTTGAAATCATTTAAAAGTCACACTATTTGTCAAGAAGCCATTTAAAAATAGATTTTTGAATCAAAGTGCCCCATACCACTATGAAACTTTTAAAAGGAGTTTTAATTTTAAAACATTACTGTCCATATAAATAAATCTGTAAAACCATTTTTAAAACGTGGACATTAATGTGCAAGAATTAGAAGAATAAGTCTTTAAAACAATTAAAAATGGTATTTTAGTTATAGTTTCTAACAAAAAGAGACACACTTGAATACAAATAATTAAGGTAATCAAAAAAATTTAATATCCTGAGAATTAAGGGATTCCTGATATACTATGTCAAAGTACATTATATACGCCACATAAAAGTGATTTGGTGTATAACAACAAAGAAGTCTCAATGGAATGTAAATTGAGATGAAATCTCTCATAAAGGTCATATCCTTAGGTTAAGGATAAATCAACGACATAGTTATGTGTGAAAAATATAAATACACTAAATATTATTGGATATTCAGTGTAAAACAATCAAAGGATATTCACACATAATCTTGTAAAAATAACACCAATGAATTGGATGTTTAACTCAACAAATGGAGAATGAGTTAAAATTACTCTTATCAAATTCATATCGATGACCTGAGAAATTATCAATGGATTGATTATTTTTATCAAAAGTATATCCACAAAAAAATGGAGTAAAAATAATGACATAAGCAAATGAATAGTGATTCCACACATAATCTCAGAGTAAAATAATTAATGAAGTTTGCATAAATCCGAATAAATAGAAATTGAAATTCCAAATTCCCTTATCGATTTGGTAACATAGGAACCATCCACCCATTAAAGAAGGATAATAAAATGATGATTTAAGTATCAAAAAATTAATTAATATTAAACAATGAATACAATCATGGGTAGTACACACACCACATGCAATAAATAAGTGGTGAACAATGGAATTCTCACGAAATAAAAAGTGAGAAAAGAAACCCCTTACCTTGTACGTTTCCTTGGATGGGGGTAGGTTAACCTCCAGTATAATGGTGAAATAATTGTTATTAAATTATACAAGAATAATATACATTAATATGATATCATATATGATCTTTTAACATTTATTTGTTAATAATATCTTAGTATTATTGTCATTTTGGGTGTTAACTTACTCTTTTTCTTTTATATGTTTTGTTACGTAAGCGGTGGTTGTCATGGATAGGTTGTATATTATTCATATCAAGAATGATATCCAGTCCTTAGACATTATTTTTAAATCATCAAATGATAGTTATACTTGAATGGATCTGATGGAGAATTAATCTCATCACGTTCGTGGAGACGGTAGTCCGTATGTACGCACGAGCGACAATATCATTATTTTTATATTAAAATAATATATAGTTGGATGGTATATCATATATACAGAATAATTATCATGTTATATTTATTATTTAAATGAATTATAAACCATTATTATACCGATCAAAATAATAATATATTGAATAACATTTACACCACGACGTGGAGACGGTAAGCCATACGTACGCACGTATGGGGACATGTCATTCAAAGGATGGATATAATACTGAATATGGTTGTACCATATTTATAATAAGATAACAGTATATATAAGATACTATAGTTATTATTTAAGAATATAAATAACAATGAAAGAAGAAGTTGAAAAAGAAAGGAACTTGAAAAGGGGTGGTGAAATCATTACCTCTTCTTCGGGTTCTTCCTTTTGATTTGATCAAAAGGGCTCCATAGGTTGGCTTTCTGACTAAAGGAAGGAATCTAAGATGAATTGAGGTAAGTTAAGAGAGTATTTGGTCATGGGTTGTCTGATCCAAAAGGCTTTTAAAGTTTGAAGTAATGAGAAGGGGGTGTGCCCTTTTATAAGAGGGGTGAGGGGTACCTTTGGAAAACCTAGAAAAATTATTTTATAATAAATTTATATTCGGTTTCTAATGGCTTAAAAGTGGATTATTAAAAGGTTAATTTGGGGATAGGTCTAAAACCACTCAAACAATAGGATTTATATAGTTTTGGGTTACTATATTAACCTTATCTTTAAGTATTAACTCTTAGTTAATTAGTTTGACACTTACCATGTCACTTTGTATTTTTATATTATATAGATAATAGACATACTATATACATCCAAGTGACCCCCAAGTGGTCAATTAATGATATACATATCATTATATAATTCTCTTGTCAGATCATTATATTTTTAGGAATTTAATATCAATTAATAATATAATATTTGTTTTAAAAGCTCTTTTATGTCAATTTTGAAACTATTCAATAGTTGATTTTTGTAAAAATAGTAACAGAATTATTACTTCTAAAAAAGTAAATTAAATTAATCCTAAAATGTCATATTAACCTAGAAAATTATTTTAATTAATAAAAAGTCTCAAATTAAATTTATTTGGGAATTATAATATCAATTATTTTAATTTTTCACTATTATGGTAATTACTACATCATCATTGTGTCGTAAATAAATTAAATTATTTATTGTCTAAAAATTATAAATAAAATATCATTATGTAGGAAATAATTTTATATTTCTAATTAATATTTATATTAGAAGATCCAACATATATAAGTCTATGTACAAATTGATTTTCTAAAAGATATATGCTTGTGTCATTTTTGTATGCATTTTAACTTAATTAAAATAAAGTGTCCCTATCACTTACAAGTGGCTCCATGGAGTCCCAAAATCGACCCAAAGATACCCATGGTCGGACATGTATCAACTAATAAGGTTATGATACGTTTTAGGGTAATTTTTTATTAATATAATATTATTTTTAACCCTTATTTACCGGATTTACCTTTTAACCATGGTAAAAACAATATTTACTGAAGTAATTATTCAAAATTTCTAAAAATAAAAGTTACCTATTTACACAATTTGAACATCCTAATTCCAAATATGGAATCCATTTTTCCAAATTCAATACACATAAGTGGCAGAAATTAATTTAAAATTAATTCCCATTGTTAAAACAAAAAGCCTGTTTTTAAGAGATAATAACTATCAAAAGATTGACACTTTTTTATGTCCAGTTTAATTGTAAAATTATGTACAATGACCAACATTGTATTAAATGGTAAAAATATATTCTAAATATACTTTAAAACCACCAAAATTCATAACTTATCAATATAAATTATTTCGATTAAAAAAGTTGTTTTTAATTAAAATTTAGTAATTTTCACTATTCATCAAAATATAAATGTTATCTGAAAAGTTCCAAATTTTCACCCTAGGATAAATTCTATATTCCAAATCAAAAAATGAAGTCCATTTTGAAAGTTTAAATTTATAATATTTTAAAATGTAGGTATTACTATTCATAACGGCTAGTTTGATTGGTTGTGGTGTGTTAGAACTCGAAGTAGCATACAACACACGCTACTGTATTAATCAAAGAGAAGCGTACTATGGAATATTGGGGTGTTACATCTGATCCCAACAGAAGTCCGGGGTAACCTCATATTAATCGAACTAGAGTCCATGGAACTAACCCAAGGTATTCCATATTTCATTTTATAACTGAGACATTGGTGCAGAGACAAAAATTTCACATAAGAACTTTGACTGAGCCCAGAGCGACATCTGCCTGGAAGTCGTGTCAGAAGAAATAGCCGGTGTCCAATATTCTATCTAAGGAATTATTAAATTAAAACCCATTTTCACTCTAAACCAACCTTGACACAGAAGAACCACCAATCCGGTGTACAACAAAGATAGAGATCTCAAAACAACCCAACATCTTTGAAAACATTAGTGTGTCGTAAGACTGATGCTCTCTTCGTATATTCAGTATGACATCAAGATTGGAGACATGGTCGTCTCTTTTAGAAGCCTACACTAAGGGGAAGCTAAATACCACCAAGAAGATTAATTGAACCACTATTGGTTGAATTCATTAGAATAATCTTAGCTTAACCTATCTATGCATCATTTACCAATCATAATTCCATTACCACCTAGGGTTCCATAATAATTCAAACATAATATTATAATTCCATCCATGACAAATGGTGTTCTCAAGGGTTGTGTTCGCAACAAATGTAATAACCCAAAATTTTAGAAATCAAATTTATCTTTTCTTATAGTAATGTAACATAGTTTAAAACTGATAAAATAACTTATAACCCATAATAAAAACTTTAAAAATAAATAATTAATGAAATAATAAGTATTTCAATAAGTTAAGGAACAAATACCAATGAAATAGTAACTTGACCTTAGGCATAGTAATATGACCCTTATGAATATTAAACTGGACAAATGAATAGTAACATTACCCATAAAAGTGTAAATAACATTTAGGCATATAATAAATGAAATTATGGAATAATTATATCATAGTCTAAGTAAATAAATATTTTAAAATTTTTTAATTAAATGTTGGCATTTTTTAAGTCATAAATATTTAATTAATATTTTATTATTTATTTAATAATTTAAATCAAAATTTATTTTCATAAAATATAATAATGAATTAATATTTTTATGATTTACGATTTTAAGATAATTTTATTATACCTTCAAAAAAAATAAAGCCTAATAAAATCATTTATAATTTTAAAATGTGTATTTTCCATTAAATGATGATTTTTATTAAAAATTGCATTTTTCATATTTAGATAATTATTTTCATAAAATGGTGTTCATTATGAAATTATACATGTAAAAAATGGTTAGGGTGAATTTTTGAGATTTTTCAAAAGTACTTGAATTTTTTATGAATAGTAAAATATGATAATTTACAATAAAAGCTAAATACATGAAATATGGAGTCATCGATGATGATATTATTATGTAATCCAAAAATATAGAACTATCATTAATTATTTTAATATATTTATATATATTTATCAAACTATTTAGAGTCTTGAGACACAATAATAAACTAATGAATATAATAATGAGAAAAAACCCCTCTCTCCCACTATAAATACCACCCCTCATCCCCTTTTCTCCTCACACAACTCAAGATTTGTTCCCTGACTAAATTATTTTCAGTAATCCTTCCTACTCCATCTCCATCTCCATGATCTCTTGGTCTCTTCATAATACCAAGACTATGTGCCTTGAGGAGAATCACAAGAGGAGAATTCAAGAGGTAAATCCTCTATCTTTTTCTTTTAATTTCCTTTTAATTTTATTTATTTTATTATTATCTCACCAAATACCTTTATACAAATGGAATGATAACTCTAGTATGTTTTATATAATTTAATTATATCTTTTTAATGGAACATCCTTCATTAAAATCCTCCATCTATCTATCTTTTATTCTAAAAATTAAATCGTTGCTCGTGATGTGCCAATTTACCGACTTCATGGGCGATGCACTTTCATTTTATTTTAATGGATTAAAAGATGTTAATAAAACCATTATATTTTTTCTAACATAATTTAAAATTTATTTTATTACCCTTTTTAATTTCTAGAATTAAATTATACACATATTACTAAATGATAAAACAAAGTGAGTTTGTTGTGATTGAAAACCCACAAAAATGAACTTAAAACAACCATCATTAACCTTAATCTAATGTTACATCCTTGTAAAAAATAAAGAAATTATTTGAAAGAAAATATATTATTATAAAATATAACTAATTATATATAATAACAATTATGTCTATTTATTCTCATTTTACATGAAATTCCATTCATTAATACAAGTGCATCGATCGTGAAAACTAAGATAACGAATGCACCTGAACGATGAAATTAAACTCTATAACTTATTGAAAGGACAATAAAATAACTTAATAAAACTATAAAAAATAAAATAAATGTATTAAAGGTTTTTTATTTTTAATTAATTAATATTATGTGATTATACTGGATATTAATGTGAAGGAATCATTCAAACACAATGTAATGGGAATTCTCGAACCCATCTCTATTTATTTGGGTTTTCCCTCTTTCATCTAATTTTTAGTGTGTATATTAGTTCAATATTACTCATTAATCATTATATTACCTTGTCTAGGATATAAATGTTGTATAATTTATTTTATAACAAACACAATGTTTTCCAAAATAACCATTGATTCAATAAAAACACTCCTTTTACTTATTGAGATTATTTCTACTTTACTAAAGGTTGATGATTCTTATATCAAGTATGTTATTCCCTATTTAATTTTCGAACCAAAAGATTATAAATTTATACTTATTAAATGAAAACCATTCTTTAATATAGGTTATTTTATGTTCTATATTGATATATGTTCAATGTGGAATTCATGATAATGTAAATGTTATAATGTGATGATTGTGTCCAGAATTATGTAGCGCAATGTAAATGTTATGATGTGACGGGTGCACACGAAATTATATAGTGCTCCAATTCATTGGTTAATCTGAATAATCTCATGATATAAATTTAATTATGTGTGAATATGATTCTATCATTGTTCATAAATATGTGTGGTAGTTGTCCACTAAGATATGATGTTTCATTTTTATGAATTTCCACACTCCAAGTGTTTTTTTATTGATTACTATCAGTATTATGATCCTATGTTATGTTATAATGATTATATTATGTTTTTATTCACCCCATGTTATATTGTTTCAGGTTATTATCTATCCTCTTACTGGGATTTTAGCTCACCCATTTCTTTGAGGTATATCCTTAGGTGATTAAATGTACTATAAAGAATTCAACGACCAATAAAAAGCTAAATAAGAAGAAATTAAATAAGTGTTTATGTTTTATTTGGTAAGTTTTATGTAGGGTTCTAATTTTCCCAAGACACTAATCCTTTGAATCCTTATTGTGTAATGATTTTATGTTTTTTAACTTTAAAATGATGTAATGTTAATGTAAAAAATTAGGGTTAATATAGTTTGTGACAAAGGATGGTTTAGTTAATTTGGGAATTAGGATTATAGAACCTCATTAAAAACCCTTAAGAATAAGTAAGAACCAAAGAAGATGTGTTTTAGAAAATTATAAAATATGGATCCCACAAGATATGCTTTTAGAATTAATTACATAAAAGAATAGGCTATTTATTCATGTATTATTGACTTATGTTCTGTTCTCTACTTTTTTATTTTAAAAAATGGTGGGAACTAGGACAAACCAAGCCAACAACCCATCTGAGTGACAATGTGGTGATTACTCGAAAAACATCCCCAATGCTTTTGGAGGTGGAGTTCAAATTTTCATAAGGATGGTTACCCAGTTGTGTCGGGTTATGAACAATAACCTAAATAATGTGGAATGTACACCTTCACATAAGAGGTAGAATTTGGAAATCAAGTGGTTTATATGGAAAAAAACCACTAAATATTAGTTGATATTTCAATCTACTAGTTGTGGAATAGTGGGTCAACTTGATGGAGATGATATTTTTTTCTTCTCTATTATGAGATGGAGAAGGTGACTCTAGCCATTTATTATTTAGATTTAGAGTTCTATCAATGGTTGGATTTGATTAATAACACCAAGGTGAGTGATGAAATAGAATTTATGGAGTGGAAATACTTTAAGATAATGTTTATTAACAAGTATTTCCCTATTAATATTCATACAAATATGGATAAAGAATTTATAGTACTGAAGAAAAAGGAAGGTGAACCTATCACGTCCTATGAAGAAAAATTAAAAATTCTTGAAAGGTATGCTTTAGGTATTGTTATCAATAATTATAGAAAAATTGATAGATTCTTCAGAGGTTTAAAACCACACCTTCAAAAGGATCTTGCGATTTGAGACTTTAGGAGTTATGAATAATTTTCTCTATATTCTATCAAATTTGATATCGAGTTTTTAAAATGGCCTCATGGGTATGGGGATAAGAATTGTAATATGGAGTTTCAAGATGGAGGATCTAATGAGAAAGAATTAAAGAAAACTCAACTGCCCACATGTCAAAAATGTGGGATGTGGCATCCTGGGAACTACCTCCAATGGACACAGAAATGCTTCAAGTGTGGGAGAGAAGTCCACTAATATCATGAATATTGAAAAGGAATGAGGAATCAAGAAAATTTGGAGGAGGAAAGGAGAGTACCACCCATGTTCCTATTCTATAAATTTAGGGAGCAAGGGAACTATAAAATCTAGTGCACTAATTATCTTGTTCTCAACGGTAATCAACATCATCATACACCAAATCCAATGGATCTAGGGGAGGCTTATGCACTCACTACTATGTAAGTGTGAAAATAAAATTAATTCATACAAGGTATAGTTCTTATTCACTTAATAATGGAAAGAGTCTTATTTGATTCAGGTTCTATGAATTCCTTTATATCTTGTAGGTTTTTTAGAACTATTGATTCGAATCCCTAAAAAATGAAGTAGATATATCTATAAAAACAAAACTTGGTGAAATCATTCCAACCCAAGTGTTGGACTCTTCTTCTGTTGGCATATGTTGGAATATTCCTCCATATAATCTCATGATACTTCCCTAGGTGTAATTCTACGAAAAACTGGGGATGGATTGGCTCTCATTATACAGATCACAAATAAACTATCAGGAAAAGGAAATATATTTTCATATTCGAAACCATCCCATGATCCTTTAAAAATAAAGGAAGATCATGAATCTCCTTTAGAAAATCCTTCAACGATGTGGGTGTTGATTCCCTAGGAAGAAGCATACCTCAATCAAATGGTTAAATCAAAGGAATGTATAAACCTAAGTAAAATTCCCATTATGATAGAATACAGTGATGTATTTCTTAAAGAGTTACCCAGAATTCCCCCAGATCATAATGTTAATTTATCAATATAACTCATACCTGGACATACTCCTATATAAAAATTTCCCTATAGGATGTCCCTTATAGAACTGGAGGATTAAAAGAAGCAGTTGCAAGGACATTTTTATAAAGGCTTAATATTCCCTAGTGCATCAACTTGGTGTGCACTACTACTCTTTTTCATGAATAAGGATGGATCAATGTGACTGTGTATTGATTATCGGGAACTCAAAAAGATCACCATAAAGAACAAGTATCCACTTCCAAGGATTGATTAAATGTTCGATCAGTTGTGAGGAGATCAATACTTCCCAAAGGTGGATCTCTATTAAGGATATCATTAGCTAAAGGTGATGATGGAAGATACTAAGAAGACTGCCTTCTATACAAGGTATGGCCACTATGAGTTTATGATTATTCCCTTCATATGTACTAATGACCCTAAAATATTCATGGATTTGATTAATAGTGTCTTTATACATTACATTGAAAAATGTGTTGTAGTGTTTATCAATGATATTATCATCTACTCTAAGAGTAAGGAGGAACATGAATAACTACTATTTTCGTTGTTGGAAACATTAATGAATGAGAAGTTTTTTCCATGTTTAGAATGTGTGAATTATGTATGTACCAAGTCACATTATTAGGACATGTGATAACAAGTGAGGGTATTTTGGTAGAACCTTCAAAAACAAAGGTAATTGAGGAATGGACCAGAACCTCTAGTGTCATAGAAATAAACAATTTTCATGGATTAGTAGGGTACTACCAATGTTTTTTGCTAAATTTATCATGATAATATATCGTGTAAACTAATTTAAAAAGGAAATTATTAAAGAATGTTTGGATGAAGGAATGTGAGGAAAGATTAAATAAGTTAAAGGTAAGGATTATCACTATACATGTACTCACATTACTGAAAAGTGGATAATGTTTTGTGATATAATGTGATGCTTTAAAAAATATTGGGTTTTGTACACATGCAAAATGATAATGTGATAGACAATAACACACAGTAATTGAAGATCTATGAGAAGAACTACATGATGGATGCTCTTGGAATAACAGCTATGATTTTTCATTAAGATTCTAGAGGCACTGCTTCTATGGTGAGAAGTGTTGCATATATTCCAATAAAAATATCCCAAAGTGTATATTCACTCAAAATGTGCTAAAACGCATCAAAGGAGATGGTTAGAGATAATAAAAGACTAAGATTTATCTATTAACTGTCATACTAACAAAGAGAACAAGGTAGCTGATTCACTAAGCCAAAAATATCCTGATACTCTACCCATGTTATGGATTAAGAAAAACTCTATATTTTATTATATGAAAATGATGGATTTGGAAATTGTAATAGTCGGTAATATATCACACATTTCCCAAATTATTACCCAACCATATATCTAATAAAAGATTAAAGAGGGAAAACGAATGATTTAGAGTTAGAAGGTGAATATAGTAAAGGGAGGCTACAATAGTTCCATATTGATGATGATGTTGTGATTCAGATTGGAATCTGGCTCTGTGTGCCTTCATCACCCGGGATAAAGATTGGTATATTGGAAAATGCATATAGATAAACTTTTTATATGCATCCAGGGAGTAAAAAGATATTCATTGTTCTCTGAGAACACTTCTGCGGGATAACATGAAGAAGGATATTGCATACTATATCTCAATGTGTTTGATATGTCAGTAAGTTAAATCTGAGCAACAAATGTCCAATTTTATGATGCAACCATTTCCTATACCCATGTGAAAATGGGATAATGTCACTATATACTTTTTTATGGGTATCTAGATGACATCCAAAAGAAATAATGTGATATGGGTTGTGGTGGACCGACTCACCAAGGATATCCACTTTATCACTATTCGAGAAGATCTCTCTCTTGAAAAACATGGTAAGATATATGTAAAGGAAGTAGTGGGACTAAATCGAGTTCCACTATAAATTTTCTCTGATCATGATCTCAGGTTCACATCTATATTCTGGATGAGTCTTCAACATTATTTGAGTACTGAATTAAATTTCATCATAGCGTATCAGTCCCAAACTAATAGCCAATATAAAAAGACTATTAAAAGGCCCGAAGATATGCTTAGAGAATTATCTTTATAACTAAAAGGTGGATAGGATCAGTATCTATTATTGGTTTATTTCTCATACAACAACATCTTCCAATCGAGTATTCATATGGCATCATATGAAGCTCTATATGGAAAGAGATGTAGAACTCTTACCTATTGGTTTGAAGTTGGTTAAAGAAAGCTACTTTAACCTAAAACTATGCAAGAGATGACAGATAAGGTTCAATACATCAAACTAAATATCAAAACTTCTCAGATTTGACAAAAGATATATGTTGACAACCATGGAAGGGGCATGGAGTTTGACATTAGAGATAAATTCTTCCTTCAAATATCACCATGGAAGAGATTCATGCGATTTAGAAAGAAAGGAAAGCTAATCCCAAGGTACATTAGCCCAATTGAGATCCTTAATCACATAAGATCTAGGGAATATCAAATTTATTTTCCATGGAATATGGATCATGGTCATGATGTGTTTAATGTATCACACTTGAGGAAGTACATACCAAATCCATCACATGGACTAAACTCAAAGGTGGTACAGCTTGAAGATGATCTCTCTTATAAGGAATAGCTAGTAAAGATTTTTCAATAGATAAATAAGGTTCAAGACAACAGGATAACCCACCTTTTCAATGTGTTATAGAGGAACCTTAAGTATGAAGAAGTAACTTGGTAATTTTAGGAGGTGATGAAGAAGAAATAACCTCACCTATTTATGTAAAACGAAATTTCTAGGGTGAAGTTTCAAAAAGGGGGAAATGTAATGACCCAAACATTTTTCAATTAAATTTCTCCCTTCTTATATAAATTTAATATAGTATAAAACTCATTAAATCACTTATAGACCATAATAAAAACATTAAATTACAAATTAATGAAATAATTATTATTTCTAGAAGTCAAAGAACCAATACTAATAAAATAGTAATTTGGCCTTAGAAATAGTAATATGAATAGTAAACTATTCAAATGAATTGTAACCTCGCCCATGAAAGTTTAAATAAAATTTAGGCATATTATTAATGAAATTATGGAATAATTATATAATATTCTGAGTAAACAAATTGTTTTCAAATTACTAATTAAGTGTGGGTGTTTTCATAAGTCAGAAATATTTAATTAAAATTTGATGATCAATTTAATAATTTATAAGAAAATTTATTTTCATAAAATATATTAATAAATTAATATTTTGATGAATTATTATTTTAAGATAATTTTATTATACATTAAGTAAAATTTGAAAGTGTTCGAAAATAATTTATAATTTTAAAATTTCTATTTTCCAAGTAAATGATAATTTTAATTAAAAATTAAATTACTAATATTTTGAAAATTATTTTCAGAAATTGGAGTTAATTTCTCAAGTCTGTATGTTGAAAAAAAAATTAGGTAATTGTTTGGGATCTTTAAAAAATACTTGAATTTTTTATCAATAGTAAAATACAATAATTTTCAATAAAAGCTAAATATATGAATTACAGAGTCATAGATGATGTAAGTATGGTAAAATCCCAGAATCGTGAACTATCCTTCTTTATTTTAAAATATTTATATATAATTTTCAAGATATTGATAATCTTGATCCATAATAATATACTAATAAATATAATAATGAGAAAACTCCCCTCTCCTCTAATATAAATACCTCTCATCATCGCCTCTTCTTCATGCACCTCTAAAGCTTTGATCCTTTCTTAAATTCTGTCCAATACTCTTCCTTAGTCCCTATATCATTTGTAATAGATCTTTATCATCAAAAGACCAAACCTAGTTTCCTTGAGGAAGATCTCAATAGGAGAATTCCATATTTAAATCCACTCTCCCTTTCTTTTAATGTCCTTTCAATTTCATTTCTTTTATTATTGTCTACTCACCTACATTTATCAAAATATAATTATAAACCCATTATGTTTTATATACTTTGTTTATATCATTTTAATTAAATATCATTCTTTAAACTCCTCCCTTTATATCTTTTATTTTTAAAATGAAATTGTTGCATGTGATATGTCAATTAACTAACATCATAGGTGATGCACATTAATTTTCCATTAATTGCATAAAAATGTTAATAAAACCATTATAATGATTGAAATATATTTTAAATTTAATTTTATAACCCATTTTATTTTTTATAAATTACATATACACATAATACTAAATGATAAAACAATAAAAGTTCATTGTGATCGAAAAAAAACCAAACTTAAGTTAAAATGATAATCCTTAGCTTTTATCTAATGATTCAGACTCATGCTATTTAAAAAAAAATATTTATAATAAAATTTAAGATTTATTAACATTATTAATAACATATAATAACAATTACGTATTTTTATCCTAATTTTACAAAAACTTCCATTCATGAATACAAGTGAACCGATTGGGAAAACATAGTAAATGAATGCTCCCAAATGATGAAATTAGACTCTATAACTCACAGAAAGAACGATAAATGAAATTAATAATAATATAATGAATAAAAGAAATGTATGAGAGGTTTATTATTTTTAATTAATTAATATGATTTTTTTACATGATATTAATGTGAAGGAAGCATTCAGACACGAGGTAAGGGGAATTCTCGATCCCAACACTCTTTCTTTAGGTTTTCCCTATTTCACCAGATTTTTAGTATGGATATTACTTATATATCATTAATTAATCATTATATCACCTTATCTGGGATATAAATGTTTTAAGATTGCGATTATGATAAACATAATGTTTTCTGAAAAAACTATTCTTTCAAAAAAACACACCTTTTACTTATCGATATAATTTCCTCTTCACTCAAGGTTCATGATTATTATATCAAGTATGTTATTACCTATTTCATTTGGAAAAAAATATTTTATGAATAATAGCTTCTGATATGAAAAAACATTCCTTTTAAGTGTTATTTTATGTTCAACATTGATATATTTTCTATGTAGAATGCATGATATTTTAATTGTTATGATGTGATGAGTGGGCCCAGAATTATGTAGCACAATGTATATGTTATGATGTGATGGGTGTTCCCAAGAATTATATAGTGCTCTAATTCATTTGGTAATTGAATAATCTCATGAGATAAAGTGAATTATGTATGAAAATTATGAAAGATTTTTTCACAACTATTTTTTGGTAGTTGACAACTAAGACAAGATGTTTTATTTTTATGCACTGCCACATTCAAAGCCTTTTCTTAATGCTTCATCTCATGATTATGATTCTTTTCTTCTGTTATGATGATGATGTTATGTTTATACTAACCCCATGTTATATTGTTTCTTTTTATTATATATCCTCTTATTGAGATTTGAACTCAACTCTTTATGTGATGTATATCCTCAGGTGATTACATGTACTAAGAAGAATTCAAGGGCCAATAAAAAGCTAGAGAAGAAGGAATAAAATTTATATTTATGTTTTATTTTTAAAATGTTATGTATTTTAATAATTTTCCCAAGACACTAAACCAATGTATACTAATTGTGTAATGAATTTATGTTTTTTTCATTAAAATATTGTCATATTAATTTAGGAAAAATAAGGGTCTCTATATCCAACCATATTCCCATCATGATGCCGAGAAAGCATCAGCACAATTTCAAACAAGCAATCTTGAATGGATTTGAAAATTGATGTGGCCATTTTATTGGTATTCCTTAACTAAGTTCCATCTACCCTAAAAAAACATATCAAAACTGATTATGTGCTCCCCACATAAAAATTTTCCCAGTTGTTGAAATAAGGTATATACATACTAGGCTCCCACAATAATTCTATCTCAGATTCACCTTAAACGCATGTGTGATGTTACACAAACCATGACCACCATGTAAACGGATTTGGAATGAAAGACAAAATCAAACAGACCAACCTATCAAAACACTCAAGTCCAACATAGTCCTTCTGAGAACTCAGAAAAACTTATTTCCTTCGTTCCCAGGTGACTCTACTCTGAAGATGACATGAGGACTCACTCAAAAGATCAAGGCTCTATGATTTCACTGAACTCGACCATTTAATTACAACAGTAAACAACTCCAAAAGTACCAAATATATCAACACATACTACCATGTTATCACAAAAATAAATGGAATATCATTTATATTATCCATAAGAGTTTATCCCTATGAAAACATGTATCAGATGACCCGTGAAAAAATTGGCACAAAATCACATCATCTCTTACAACCACTAACTCAGATAACGATGTATGAAGTCAATCATCACTAAAGAAAAATTGATGTTAACATGGCCTCTAAATAAGCTAATAATTCTTGAGGCTTGTCTAACTTACTAAGCTAATAATTCTTCAATGATCATTCCCATATCTGGAGTCATGATGCAACAGTCACCCATTCTAACAAGGGGGTCCTTTTAAAAACTAATAGTCTCACTATGGAAAATGGAACCTGAATGACACCAAACATAAAAATTTTTGTGGTAATATCATGGTATTTAAAGATATAGGGGTACTACCTACCATGGTTTATCCCCTTACGAAGAAAAATTATCAACCATGTCACTCGGTCAAGCTAACAGATTTCACCAGGCTGAAAAGCCTTTCATTTAAGCCATTTCTAAAAGAAAACGGACTATGGAAAACACTCATGCTTCTATTCCAAGTTACTCTAAGATAATATAAAACTACACTTACAATAGGGTTAAAATAAAGTACACCACTACATGTTCCATTTTAAATCATTTCACTTATTCACATTCAAATCAATAAAACATCTAAAATATCTAATTCAAAACATCAAGAACCATTTGAAAAAACACTACGTACTTGATTTTAACCAACACCTCGAGGGAAAAAATAGGGTTGTATCAACAAGAATACTTTTTAAAAAGGAAACACTTTTTAAAATCCCATAATAATTAAGAGATTTATCATATAAATTCCTTTTAACAGATAAGGCAACCCTAGAGGGTCCCATTAAACCAACCTAGGTTCTTCGAAAAGCGACCCAGTAACAGTTGTTTAACCATATGAAGCATAAAAACCCATCTATTTGAGTTCAAAATTAAACTTCTTCTACATAAAACCATTTCTAAAGACATTATTCCATTACATTTAATATGGATTTATATTTCTCAAATCATGAAGTTCCCATACACTTCCAAAATTTAAAATTGGCTCTCATTGATCACAACCAATCCACGTTAAAATTTTAACTTTAGAAACCTTTTACAATGATTAGAATAAATGGGTTACCTTTTCCCATTTGTAAATCACCCATAAATCCTACATTTAGAAACTAGATCTTTTCATAATTCAAACCCACAAATTTATCTCATGCACAACACATATATAAATAATGAAAATCATTATATCACATGGAGCATCTATTAAAGAATTCTATAACACAAGCGCATGGGATGTAAACAAAACAGGTAGTTGTGGATATTTTTATGGAATGGATTTAACATGCTAAAAACACCAAACAATGTTATATAATAGACATTTTAAATAAAATCAAATATAAGGAATTACAATCAAGGTACACATGTGAAATTAGCTGGTTACCTACTAATGTGACTTTATGGAATGGAATTTGAATTTATATATTTCTATAATGATACATATAAAGCTCCTTCCTTTCTTTACTAGGCCAAGTGAAAATTTCCAAAATTATAATAATCAAGGATAAGTGAAAAAATATAGCAGTCTCCCAAGGTGAAATAATAATCAATTATAATATCAAATAACATAAAAAAAAATTCTCACCCCTAGACACTTGGTCATTTCCCATATGTGGGGTGCTCGTTCCCAAGAATGACTATTCACCAAGTCCCAACACATTCCTAGACTCATATCTATAAGCCCAAAATAGTAAGACAAAGGAAAAATACCCATTGATACCACTTTGTAATGACTCATCCTAACTTAACACCAAACCGTTAGATAGAACATTGGGTCACATGGCGCCAATTGTATATCCCCATATGATATAGGATATCAACTTGTAGTAAGGGTGTCAAGATAGATCAATGGGGATATTATACCCTCCTGTCCTTATAGCACAAATTTTTATTAGATAGTATATTAAAAGTAACAACATATTAATTTTAAAATAATGAAAAATAAGCAAAAGATGGGACTAATTTCATCTAAATTTAGAGTATTTCTAGCACTATTCTACACTAGTATGCATTATTGAAAACGATGCCTAAGATAAAAGAGTAGTAAACATTCTTTATAATTCAGTACAATATAGTACTCATGTAATGAAAATATATAAAACCCTAAAGGATGAGCATCCTGAGCTTTAGCTTAGTCATGTTCTTCTAACACATCAAGTACAAGAAAAATATCACAACAAAGGTCCATATCCCTACAAAAAAGAAGGTATACCCAGGTACCAATTGTACCTGAGCATGGTGTGAGATAACATCTCAGTAGTCCAGCACCCATGATGTCTAGCTGAATCCAATTTGTGCAATATAATTTAAGTTAGTGTGCATTGAAATAAGTAAAAAAGTAAATACAATTAAGTAATCTCATGGAATGTAAACTTCCAAAGTAATGATAATAGAATATCCCCTCAAGTATCCCTATATAATATAGTCAATCTCCTATAACAAGGTAGATACAAATATTAAACAAATAAATAATATAGCCTTTTTTCATCCAAACATGTTTTACTACCATTTCCTTGTCATATACCCCACATGTCATATTAATAATAACTATTCTATTCAACTAGAAAAGTTATATCATTCATGGTCGATCCATATAATTACACATGTCACAACTTACCATGGCCATGTCGTATAACCAAAAGTATCATATATCTCACAACTATGTCATATGTCAAGTGTGAGACCATGAATGGTCAGATCTAAGGTGTCAAAGAATAAGGCATCCTCATTGAGTACCAGGAACATCTTACTAGAAACTCGATTAGGAATAGGTTGGAGTCCAAGGATCTTGTCATACCACACATGTCCTATGTGAGTCCAAGCAAGCTGAATCCATGGGGTAGAAAGATCCAAGTCATCCAATAAAATCATGACTCAAGGGGTATACTCAGCCTAAGGAATACAATACCGTGTTCAAGATCCATGGAAAGAATCCATGGAATCTATAAAATCATTCATCAATTTTATATCATTTAACATTCAACACCACATGAGTCTACCCACTCATGTATAACCATTATCATTCAATTAATACAATCAGTATACCCACTCATTAATATCATTTCATAACCAACTATATCTCACAATTATACCCAATCATGTATCCCAATTGATAATCAAATATCTAAAGAAAACTAATGACCATACCCTCTCATTTCTAAAAAAATCTATTTAAACACATCCTACAAGTTTAATAATTCATGTTACCAATTACATTCAAAAGTGTCACATGGGCATACCCGCTCATTTATTCTCATTAATATTTATTCATCTCATATGGGTATACCCACCCCTTTATTACCAGTAACTTTTATTCATCTCACATGGGTATACCTACCCATTTCTTACCATTCAAATTTATTCATATCACATGGGTATACCCTCCCATTTATTACCATTCAAATTTATTCATATCATATGGGTATACCCACAAATTTATTACCATTTACATTTATTCATATCACATGGGTGTACCCACCCATTTATTACCAATAAAATTTATTCATCTCACAAGGTTGTACCCCCGATTTA
Organism: Viscum album; assembly: GCA_963277665.1. NCBI lineage: Eukaryota > Viridiplantae > Streptophyta > Magnoliopsida > Santalales > Viscaceae > Viscum > Viscum album. The sequence goes on from OY728119.1 coordinate 723,664,601, forward strand.
TTACCACTCGCGTTTTTATATAACCATTTAACCCGAGAGCATCAACATTCAAGGGAGGAAATACTTATCCTAATTAAGAAATCCAATTTACTTTAGTTATAATCATGATTCCTATAACAATGAAAGAATAGTAAAAACTATAAATCATTATTCGAAGAATTTATTAAACAACTAAATAATACTTTTGTCTTAGATGATAGTTCATGTTCGTTGGAGGGGTTTTATTATAAAATCATGACTTTGTTTCTCAAAAAACTAATTTATCACAATTAAGCAGTTCAATATATAATTTAAATTTAATTTACCAAGTAATAATAAGAATGAAAATAATGAATTATTAAATTAATAGGGAAAGGATATGGATTATACCTCAATGAGTAACCAAGTTGAAAACTCGGAATTTGAAAACCTTGATGACAACAATGATCACTTCACCCTAGCACACACATGCATTCCTATATATATACCCTTTAAACCGATGTACACATCACCCTCACCATGAGAGAACATGTACAAGGGGTTATATATGTACATATATATACACATACCTATTTATGTGTGTCCAAGACTCTGAAGATCCACCAAACACTCAACCATTGAAACGAGAACCTTAAAACACTCAAAGAACACAATAAAGTTAGGCTGAAATCAAGAGAAGGGTATAAATATCACCATAAAATGATGATGGAAACACATATTGAAAAAAAACCACATATCCTTAAATGGTGGTTATAAGAATGAGAACCAAGGAGTCCTACGAAGACTTTCACGTAACATGTCAATAGAAGAAAACAGGAAATCAGTCAACCCCTATCCCTAGGCTTTCATCCACACCTCATTAGGAGACGAAGAGAGGGAAAAGGTCTAAAAAAATAGGAATAGGGGTTGTATACCTTACCTTAATGTTTTAGAGAGAAATTAAATGGAAATTCAGTTCAAATCACCATCATGAGAGGGATCTGAGGGGTTCGTCTATCGTGGCTCAATGGGGAGCCCCATGGGGTGTTTTGAGAGTGGGAGGGAGAGGGTGAGATTATGATTTAATTTTATTTACCATTAATTTAATTTAATTTAATTTAATTCAATTTCTAAAACAATGTCTCATGTATGGTTTGGGCCAGATGATTTTCTAAACTGTGCTCCAAAAATGGGCCCTCTACTAGGCACCTAATGCATCTGACATAGTTTTCACACATATTTTGCCTAACTATTTGAAAACCACATGGTGAATAGTTTCTACATACTTACTATGTGTCAATAATTATGTGATATAATCACACAATTAGGAAAACTGTACATAGCCCATGCACAAAACCTCTTCCTTATGGTTATAGATTAGACATTTTCCTATTGTGGGCATCACAGTTTTAGAAAAACCATATGCCCAGTGCAGGCCCCTTAAAAACTCTATTTCTTCATTCCAACACTCCCTAAAATCCTCAAGACACATGGGAAACCTATCGATAATTTATTCAAGTCCCAGAACATCACATTTAAGCAATCCAACTCTTGGAATTTCATTTTTAGGCATTGATTGTAAAATGACCCATCAAGTTATTCCAAAAAAATAAAAAAACCATCAAAAAATCAATTGATCCAAAAATATAGTATTCTATAATAAAAATATTTGTTTGATGAGGATGTAGGTATTTACACTGTTAATATGGTCATCACTCCATAAAAATTTTGAGATTCATAAAGATATTGAAGTTCACACCATGATTCCTATGGAATTTTAATTAAGGTATACACAAATTTTCTGAATCAGTGTTTTGAGTTAGAATCACTCCATAATACATTATTTAATGTTTAAATTTCATTTAACTCAAAGGTTACTAAACTGTATTTAGATAAAACAGGATTTTATTAGGTAGTTTTAAAATATAAATGATTATTTGGAAAGAATTTTAAAAGGATGATATATTCTTCAATATTAATTGGACTAAATCAAATTGAAGAAGAATATTTTTTACCACTATAATTGAGTGGTTCACATAAAACAATACCAAAACAATTAGGAAGATAATTGATCCCAACCATTAAAATAAAGGTTGCAGTTTTGAATTATATTTTCAAAAATTCTCATAGTAGTTCGACAAAATAGACAGAATTATATTTCTATATCTAGTAAATTATAATTTTAGGAGGATAATTCACGAGAGAGAGAATTTAAATTTATATAACAACTTCAATAAAAAAAGAATATCAAAGGATATTTATTTTTATTCAAATTACATGTTTTTGAAGAAATGGACATCAATAAGAATATTTCAAGTGTGTAATTATCCTAATATATGAAGAGTTTGTTTTACAATTATATTAAATAAGAAGACAAAGGCTTGACTATCGCATTAATATTTCACCATCATTTAATTTTGGAAGAAAAATAACTCAACTCTTACATTGATGATTTGATATCAAACATATTTAAAGGTTTGAAAGTGCAATGTAGTGGATAATAATAGAGAATCTATTATCATGAACCAATATGAACAACATTGGACCTAAAACCTAGAGGCAGACCATAGAAATTTCTAAAGGTCACTCCCAATCCCTAATGGTTTGAAATAGGGACTGGGAATCAATAATACACTTAGGTAACTGTTTCATCCAATATGTAAATCAATTGGTCCCATAAAATAACCTTACATGGCCCCACCACATACTATTGAGTCATTCATCAACATGAGTAACAAAAATATACCTATCACAACATGTCATGATATCTATTTAAAATTTACTATAAAAACATTATAATCACTAATAATTAAAATAAAATATATAACTAAAGTTTCCCAATAAAAAAATATTGATTGTAATCTAATAAGAAGATATACCATCCAGATAATATATACTATAAACTATATATTAATAAATAAAAGATTTGGTTTCCCATAACTATGTGACGTGATGGATCATCCCAACACGTCACCTTCACCAACCTAGTTAAAGCTATCAAGAACATACATTGAATCCGAATGGCACCTTTACATTACATACATCAGTAAAATCAATGTATTGATACACCCAGTGGGTATATAAATGGTGTGAGCATAAAATCCCAGTACGATCCCACCATGTGTTCCACATACCAACTTTGTTAAAAATAATATAATTATAGTTTGAAAACAAACATAAACAAATTAAATATTTTTAAATAAATAGGACATTTAGTAGAGGGGAATTATAAACTATAAATAGGTGGATAAAAAGATATATAAATATTATTTTAAAAAAACAAACACGGGATAACACCATATGTTCATTATTTGTAGGGACACCTAGAAATTCGACATCACTAATCTAGGATACCCATAATCAGTGGAAGGGAACTGTAACTAAATTCGTAGGATGGGTGGATAATCATGAAATCAATTCCCCAGTCAAGGAACCACCATATCTAATGGAAATTACCTAATTCGGGTCTAGGTTCACCTACCCAATAATTTTTTGTTTCTCGTTATATTAAATTGAAACCCATTAGTCATCAAAAAAACATTTACATCAAATAACTCAAAATTATATCTAATTTTAACTTAAAATATACCCATTAATTTCCAAAAATAAAATCGTGATATCAAACCCAATGATTCACATTAAATATAATATAAAATATGAATAATTTAATTTTATATTACTTTTTTAATTTAATTATGAAAACTGAGAATCTATAACTTCAACTGACAAAGGAAGGAAAAATAACCATCCTTTATGATTTAACCTCAATAAATCATGATGAATCCACTTGAAAAGGGGATGGAAAATCCTTATTAGGGCATAACGAACCCTTCACATAAAATCAAATTCTATAAAGATTGGGTAGAAGAATCCTTAGGCTTCCAAGGTCATAGGGTAGAACAAAATACAGAAATATTATAATTATAAAACTAATAGGACTAAGAGGATTCACTTATTGGGTCTTTCCCTTGAAAAATATTAAATAAAATATACAAAAAATCACCCTAAGAGAAGGAGGAAATATAATCATGAAGAAGTGATGGATCTAGATATGAGTTGTGTGAAAATTAAGGGTAAGATGATTTAATTTGGAATTCCATGTAACCTTATGATCTCATACATGTAGAGCTTATAAAGATACCCTACATTGTGGTGTCTATGATTGGTATAAAATGAAAAACCATCATTAGTTGATCAATGATGGACTAAATAGAATTCAATAATTGAGGTGTATTAAGTAGGCCAAAAATGAAATCCAAAGATATCGTATCTAGCATCAATGTTAGATACGGATGGTATTGAATCCAACTAAATGGTCCTTGATGGTCTTCTTTTACCTATTGGTAAGTAAATCATTAATATACAAAATCATCAAAATCCCACCTCATACTTTTCTATCAGTACCATTATCTCACATCATAGAACATTTTGAGTGGAACAATTATGGATGTCCCACTAAGACTGATGGAAATCCCACCTCGCTACATTCCATATAGATAAAGGAACTATGCACATGTTTATGAAGTAGATAACTCCTTCTAAATAAAGATACTGTTGGTCAGAGTGGATAGGCAAGAGGGTGGTGAATTGAGTACCAATTAAAATTTCTGTTTATAAGATTTGTCTTAAAATCCCACAAATAAAACACAAGATTAACTTGTAGTGAATTTATAATAAAGTAAAGGTTCTGTTAGGTTCTCAAAGGATTGATTATTTCCCAGTTAATCAAATCAGACGAATTGATTAACTTTTGAAACTAACTTACTGATTTATAACTAATATAAATATATGCTAGTTTAATTATCAAAGTGACTTTAAAACAGTTTTGATTTTAAAGTAGATTGCAGTGGAATAAAAACTTTGAATATAAATAATCACAACAGATATAACCAAGAGGTTCAGTCTCCATCTGAGACTTAGTCCTCTCAAAACAGTATATAAAAGTGAACCACACACTGGATCGGGGATTACAACAGTATACAACTATCCAGGTCCAAGACCTCTACCACTGTTATTCGTGGGAAAACAACACAACAACAACCAACTGTCCAGGTCACACAAGACCTCTACCACTATCTTAGTGGGAAATAAAATATGTAAGAGTTTGAGTGAGGATTTACAGATCCTCCCGCTAAAGTACAGGAGACAGTGTGTGTGTTAAGTACATTAGATAACACACACTACTCAAAATATAAAATATTGAATCACAGAGCAGAGATGTAGAGTTTAGAAATGGCACTGGTGATTGAAGTGAAGCTTTGGACACCTTGAGTTTGATTAGAAACGGTTTTGAGTCCTCTTTTGGTTTTTGTTTGAAAAACAGAGTGTAGTATGCTTGGCATCCAGGTTCAGAGATAGTGAGAAATATGTAATCGAGGATGTTCTTCAATGTCCTCGTGAATGTACAGAACTCTTCTTGAGTAAGCTTGAGTGTGTATGAGCTTCTGTGTCTTATGAAACTATCTCATTCACCACACATTATCTCATATGTATCTCATTCTCCTTTTTCTTCTCTCCTTTTGCACCAACATGGACTTCTTGTATTTATGGCATGAGCTCCAGAAAAAGAAATGATTTCTTTTTTGGCAGGTACGAGGTACGGTTTCCTGACATCCAACAACTTTTATTAAATAAATGACAGAGCATTAAAATATACCTAATATGACCATTGGTTAGATTAAATAAAGATAATTAAATTCAAACAGTTGTTTATGATTATCGATGAGTCAAGTGATCGGTAGGTCATCAGCATCAACATCTGTGGCTAGACATCGGTGTGTCCTAATTGGTGAATTAGATGATCAGCATCAATGTGTCATGATCGGTGACTCATTTGATCAGCATCGGTGTGTCGTGATCGGTGACTCATTTGATCAGCATCGGTGTGTCCGGATCGGTGACTCATTTGATCAGCATCGGTGTGTCTTGATCGGTGCCTTATTTGATCAACATCAGTGTGTCATGATCGAGGACTTATTTTATCAACATCGGTGTGTCATGATCGGTGACTCATTTGATCAGCATCAGTGTGTCATGATTGGTGACTCATTTGATCAGCATCGGTGTGTCATGATCGGTGACTCATTTGATCAGCATCGGTGTGTCCTGATCGGTGCGACCGTTCACTTTTGATATGGATCGGTGCGACCATTCACTTTTGATATGGATCAGTGTGACCATTCACTTTTGATATTGATCAGTGCGACCATTCACACAAAGTTTTGGTTTGATCCAGAATACTTCCAGAATACTTGTAAATCAATAACAAGCATAGATAAAAACATGATCCAACCAATATAAACAGATTCACTAATTTTGATTAAGTATATGAGAAATCCAACTGGATTAAGTAACGATGATTTGTGATTATTAAAACAGCAAACATAGGAAGAATTCAACAATCTTCCAGAGGGCTCAACAATCTCCCCCTTTTTGATAATCACAAATCTTAGTCATAAATAAAAATAATATATCATCAATAATACTGACAAGGAATAATATGAATAAAAACACAAAGAGATATAAATCTCTCCCTAAATTTATGCCTTTATATAGTTCTGCAAACATTACGTCCCCTGCCATAGTATGTTTCTCCCCCATAGATATAAATCTCCCCCTTTGGGATAATCAAAAAGGAGGGAAAGCATATATAGAAGAGAGTAAGAGAAGGTATCATATAGAATAGAGAGGGAAAAAAGTTGAAAAGTACATCATAGTACAAACAGAACATTTTCACCCTATCAAAAACAAGACACAACTATTTATGGGGATGTAATGGGGCATTGCCTTTTTCAGAAGGTTCAATGGTGGGTAAGTTGGAAGGCTTGGAGGTAGGATCAACTGGGAGAATTTGAAGAGGTGGTAAGATGACTCTTGAAGGTGGAGGAGAGGGTGCCACGGAGAGTTGTTGTTGAGCAGTAGTTGCTGGTTGAGAAGATTTCTGAAGAACTGGTCGTAGTTGAGATAGAGCTTGAGCAACAGAAATCTGATTTGGAGCAACATCAGAGGCACTGAGAGTTTCAATAGTACGAAGCACAATGGAAGTGTCCTGTGCATTCAGATAAAGCTTCAAAAGATTTATGAAATCCTGAATTACTTCTGCACCATACTGCCTAGACTTCTCAAAATCATCCTTATTTTCCATGAACTGTTCCAAAGTAGGAGTAAAATCTTTCAACTGATGAACTTGAGTCTTGAAATCTTGAGTGACTGGAGGTAGTTTCAAATTTTCAACCAACTCCTTGAAATTCGTAGTCATCTCATGCTTGGTATAAATCTTTGAAACGTAATGATCATCCTTTTCCATGACCTTTTTTAGAGTTTTAGTGGCATCTGCTGAATATACTTTAACCATCTTATGAATGTTATCACTGTGCTCCTTCATCTTCCTCAACGAATCCAAATCAAGAACATGTCTAATAGCATCCATTTCATCATGCACAATCTGCCTTAGAGCCTCTAGCTCATAGGTAGTGATCTTTGTTACTTTGGTTGTACTGGCTTGAGCAACTATCTGAGTTATCTTAGCTTTCAACTTTCTCAGATCAGACTTCTTGAGATGTTCAATCAGATTCCTCAACACTTCCATCATACCAGAGATGGTGGATCTAAATTCTTTGGATAAAGAAACTATGTTAGATTGTATATCCTTCAGAGTCTGATATAGAGAGGCTATGTGCCTGCCAATAAACTCACCAGTATTGTCCAGGTCTGGTTTAAGAAAATTTGGTACTCTTGTTGAAAATGATTCAAAAGAATCTTCAGAAACTTGGTGAGATACTAGAGTAAGAGCATTTGAAATTTCTTTTCTAACTGTATCTATCACAGCAGCAAGCAAATCAATTTTGAACTTATCAGAATCAGATTGAGAGACAGAAGAACTAGGTAGATGATCATCTGCAGCATTAACAACATGAGCAGACCTTGCCTCAACTGGTTGGATTTTCTTCACAACCGTAGTAGATTCTGATGTCTTCTCTTTTTCTTCAGAATACTCCAAACCCAAAACAGAAAAACCAGGGTAATCATCCCAGAGAGAAGCACACAAACTATATTTCGGTTTATCATAACTTGTTTTTCCAATGATTTCTGGTGAATCTCTCTTGCCACTAGTATTTGTGTCTCGCACATTTTGATGTGGTTCTGTTGAAGGTACAGCAAGACCATCCAATGGTCGGTTATCACTATCATCATTATCAATAGTTTGATGTGGTTCCATTGGAGGTTCAGCAAGACCATCCACTTGTCGGTTATCACAATCATCATCATCATCATCATCATCATTCCCATTTTCATTCTTCTTAGAATCTTCACTATCAGATACTTCAGTGTCAGTAGCTTCTTCATCACCAAGCATTGGTTCTGATTCAGATAAGGCTAAAGGTGGACTGGCAGGACCAAAGTCTATTCTTCTCTTAGGGCTCACTGTATTAGGATCATTCCTATCATCCGGAGGTGACATACTTTCTTCTTCTATTTCAGCTTCTTCAGTACCTTGTTCTTAGGTGTCCTTATTCCTTTCTACTTCTTCCTCATCATCAGAATAAATTGGCTCCTCATCTGATTTTAAACTGGGGTCTCTCAAACCCTTTGACCTCTTTCCATGGTCAGAGGGATTGTAGGATTCATATAACTTGTCTTCATCAGCAACCCAGTATTTTTTCCAGGGGGTCCAATTTATTTTCATCCTTTTACAAATTTCTTTGTTAAGACAAAACACATAATCAAATTCAGCTATTTCATCAGCTTCATCAACACATTCCAGATTCATTAACATAGCAGAGATAATTTTGGAATAGAACAGGGCAGTGGCCTTTTTAGAAGGTTTCACCATTCCTGCTATGTGCACCATTAGATATATACAAAAATTGATCTTCTCATGGGTCTTTAGTAGAAACAATAGAAAAACATCCAGGAATTTTACAGCAGCAAAATCTCCTTTCCTAGGACAAATTTGATGCTGAATAAACTTAAAAAAAGTCTACATTCACCATATAACTCTAAGGATGTGATTCTCCTCGACTCTCTATTTCCAGTCAAAAGGTCTAAATCCAACTCATAAGAGAAGTATTCTGTGGTTGGAGGAATGTTTCCAGCATAATCTTCATACTGACCCTCATGGGGTACATTCAAACACTCAGCCCATTGCATATATGAAAAAAATATTTTCTTTCCTTTCACTACAGAAGACATTCGGGCAGCCTCTACACCATCTAAAGTAATATTTAGATTTATATAAAACTCATGCACTAACTTTGGGTAATACACATGAGTGTTATCTGAGAACCAGGCTTTCCATCCTTGAGATTCTAAAACTTGTAACAACAGCTACTTACTTGTCAAAAGCCAGGCAGAACTGACTTCCTTTTCTATAGCAACATTCCGAGTTTCCTGGTTCAGATTTACTGACCTTTGAGTGGCACTACTCGATTCGCCTCGATCACGCTTTGGAGGTACAGGACTATCTGATCCTTTTCTTGGTCTCTTTTGCTAAGCCATTTTAAGATTATGGGGAATGCAGGAGTTTGAAGGTTTGAAGTAGAGGAGAAGAGAGTATATAAGGCTCAGCGGGAAATGAAAGTTCAATGGTTTGGGGAATAGAAATAGTCATGTATCATTTATTTCATCATTTAGGGTTCCCATAAATAGTAATTAATTAATGAAAATATAATAAAAAGTAATAGAAAGATAGACCGGTTTGACTAATCAATTTCACAGATCGGTTTGACTGATTAGTTTCACCTATCAGTTTCACATATCGGTTTCACAGATCGGTTTCACATATCGGTTTCACAGATCGGTTTCACTGATCGGTTTCACAGATCGGTTTCACAGATCGGTTTCAGAGATCGGTTTCACAGATCGGTTTCACAGATCGGTTTCAGAGATCGGTTTCACAGATCGGTTTCACAGATCAGTTTCACAGATCATTTTCATAGATCAATTTCACAGATCCCTCATACACAACTCTTGTTTGATAAAATTCATTCTTTCAGAGCATAAAGGCTTTGTAAAAAATATCAGCTAATTGATGTTCAGAACTAATAAATTCTAGAGAAATATCACCTTTTTGATAATGATATCTTAGTAAGGGATGCCTGACATCAATGTGCTTAGTCCTAGAGTGAGACACAGGGTTCTTCGATATGTGGATCACACTGGTGTAGTCACAGTTAATTGAAACATGTTTAAAATCAAATCCATAGTCCAATAAAGTGTGTTTCATCCACAGAATCTGTGCACAGCAACTACCAGCAGCTATATATTCTACTTCAGCAGTAGACAATGCAACTGAGTTCTGTTTCTTACTACACCATGATACTAGGGACTTTCCAAGTAAATGGAATGTTCCAGACATGCTCATCCTATTTAATTTACATCCAGCAAAGTCAGAATCTGAATAATTAGTTAGGTCAAATGATTGTCCTTTTGGATAAAACAAACCTAAATTTACAGTATACTTATGATATTTAGAAATCCTTTTAAAAGACAGTAAGTGTGATTCTTTACGATTAGTTTGAAATCTAGCACACATACACACACTAAACATAATATCAGGTCAACTAGAAGTAAGATAAAGTAAACTCCCAATCATACCTCTGTAATTGGTTTGATCAACTGGTTTCCCAGTTTCATCAACATCCAATTTGCATGTAGTACTCATAGGTATATCACTTTCCTAAATACAATCTAAACCAAAACATTTTAATAAATCCTTTGTATATTTACTTTGATTTAGAATAATACCATCTTTAGTTTGAAATATTTGAAATACAAGAAAGTACTTAAGCTCTCCCATTAGGCTCATTTCAAACTCATTTTGCATAACCTTTGAAAAATTAGTACATAAAGAATTTTTAGAAGATCCAAAAATAATATCATCAACATAGATTTGTACTATTAAAACAACTTTTGAAAACCTTTTTATAAAAACAGTGGGATCATCAATTCCTTTTGTAAATCCTTTGAAATAAGAAAATTTGATAGTATTTCATACCAATCTCTTGGAGCTTGTTTTAAACCATATAAATCTTTGGAAAGTTTAAAAACATGATTTTGAAAATGAGGATTTAAGAAACCAATTGGTTGTTCTACAAAAACATCTTCAACAATAAAAACATTAAAAAAGGCACTTTTCACATCCATTTTATATAACTTGAAATTCAGATGAGATGCATAGGAAAGTAAGATTATAATATCTTCTAATCTAGCTACAAGTGAAAAGGTTTCTTCATAGTCAATTCCTTCTTCTTGATTATAACCTTGTGAAACTAGCCTAGCTTTATTTCTAATGATGTTTCCAGATTCATCTACTTTGTTTGTAAACACCCATTTTGTGCCTATGGTTATAGTGTCCTTAGGTCTTTCTACTAATTTCCAGACTTTGTTTCTTTCAAATTTATTTAGTTCTTCTTGCATATCAATTACCCAAAATTCATCATTGATAGCATCATTGATATTTTTAGGTTCTAAATGTGAAAGAAAAGCGTGATGTTCAACTTGATTTCTTAGGGAATCTCTAGTATGCGTTCCTCTATCTAAATTACCTACAACAGCATCTAATGTATGGTTGTTTGGAGTCCCAGTTGGTCTTGAAAAGGTAGGGCTAGAGATTTCAGATTCATCTACAGGTTGAGGTTCAACAGAAGCAGGTTTTGGAAAATTTCCAGAACTGGTTGTTTTAACTACTGGTCCACTGTCTTTATCATTAGGGTTCAAAATAGAGAGATCATCTTCAAGAGAGGTCTTTGGTTCATGTGGATCAGTTTCAACAAATTTGATGTAAACTGATTCTTCCACACATTTGGTTCTCCTATTAAAAACTCTATCGGCTTTACTAGAAAAAGAGTAACCTAGGAAAATTCCTTCATCACTCTTGGATAAAAATTTGTCAATATTGTCTTTAGTATTAAGAATAAAGACTTTGTAGACAAAAACTCTGAAGTAGTTAACCTTAGGATTCCTATGGTTCCACAACTCATAAGGATTCCTCTTAAGAACAGGTCTGACCAAGATTCTGTTAATAACATAATAAGCTGTGTTTACAGCTTCAGCCCAAAAATAAAAAGGTAGGTCATACACATTTAGCATAGTCCTAGCAATTTCATCTAGGGTTCTATTCCTTCTTTCTACTACACCATTCTATTGGGGTGTCCTAAGGGTTGAGAAAATGTGACTATAGCCACTATGTGAGCAGTAAGATTCAAACTCATTATTTTCAAACTCACGGCCATGATCACTTCTCAAGGTTTTGATCTTAAGTGCACTAAGGTTCACTAGAGACATGGAATATTTTACAAAGCACGAACAAGCTTCACTTTTGTGAGCTAGAAAATATACCCAAGTATATCTAGAAAATTCATCTACAAGAACATAGACATAGTGCTTCCCATTTAAACTAGAAACTATAGAAGGTCCAAATAAATCCATGTGAACCAACTCGAGAGGTTGAGAAGTTGAAGCTTATTTCATTGATTTAAAAGAAACTTTGTGTTGCTTTCCCTTTTGACAGGGATTACAAACTTTGTCTGCTGGAAATTCATGTTTGGGTAGGTCTCTAACTAAGTTCTTTCTAGAAAGTTTTCAAAGTGAATGAAAATTTTAGTGTCCTAATCTTCTATACCAAAGCCAAGACTCTTTATGGAAAGAATTTAAACAAGTAATATTCTTCTTAGCTAAAGATTTTAAATCAACAGCATAAACATTTTCATTTCATAAAGAAAAAAACACTAAAACATTTTTAGAATTAAAAACATTGCAACATTCATTTTCAAATTTAACATAAAAACCATCATCACATAGCTGAGAAATACTTAAAAAATTGTATTTAAGTCCATCAACAAATAAAACTTTTGAGATTAATACTGAGTCAGTGTTACCAATCTGGCCTAAGCTGATGATTTTTCCATTTGAGTTATCAACAAAAGTGACAAAACCTCCATCAACTTTTACTAAATTCTTGAAGCATGAGAAGTCTCCTGACATATGTCTTGAACATCCACTATCCAAATACCAAGTATTTCTATAGGAGATCTTTAAGCCGGTTCCCTACAAAACAGATTTAGATAGAAAATGATTTTGGTACCCAGATTTTCATGGGTCCAGACAGTTTAGCCAATTACACTTTAGTTACCCATATTTTTCTAATGGGTCTCATAAGATTTCTAGAGTCAACCAATTTTGAAAGATAAACCTTATTAGATCCATAACTATGAATATAACTAGTTGAGGCATATGAAGTTCTAGAACTAGCTACATTCTGTCCAGATTTATGAATGAATCTAGTTTTGGTAATTTTCCTTTGTCCAGGTTGGTATCCTATACCAGTAGTGTAGCTAGGTGCTATTTTCTTACCTAGAATCTGAGTAAGAGTATTTTTCCCATTGGTAAATTTCTCTAAATCTTTCTTAAGTTTCTCATTAGATAATTTTAGTTCAGTGTTTTCTTTAAGAAACTGAGCATTCTTTTCTATTTCAATATCAAGATCAGATTTATGTTTAACAGTTAAAGCATACTGTTTATTTAGACATTTGTATTTGTCTTTCATCTCATTACAGGTTTCTTCTAACATATCACAATATTCAAATAGTTCATATTTTGATATGTTATCAAAGTAAGTATTATCTTTAGAATAATAACAATTTAAAGCAGGAGATTCAGCAGTTACCTCAGAAGTGTTTATCATAAAACACATGTTCTCTTTATTTCTGTGTTCAGTTTCAGAAACTTCAGATTCAGTGGAGCTATCCTCAAAAGCACTCCTAGTAGCCTTCATGGCTTTCTTAAACTTATTTTTCCTGTATTCATACTTCTTCTTGTAGTTTATCTTTGGACAGTCTTCTTTTATGTGTCCCTGTATTTTAAACTCATAGCAGACAACTTCATATGATTTGTCAGAGTTCTTCCAATCCTTTTATCAATGTCCCTTTTTGTCATACTTACCTTTGTAATTTGATTTTCTGAAAAACTTCTTTTTCCTATAAAACTTCTTAAACCTTCTAGAAATGTGAGCCATCTCAGCATCACTATCAGAAGCACTTTCACTGTCTTCACAGATTGAACTTTCATTTATAGCTTGCGGCTTCTCCTTGTCATTTTTCTTTGAAGATGAAGTCTTGAAAGCAACAGACTTCATTCTAGGTTCATCTTCTTCTTCATTGTTCATCTTAAGTTCTTTTTCATACATCATCAACTTCCCAATTAGTTTCTTGAATGGCAGTTCACCAATATCACATGATTCTCTAATTGATACAGAAGTTCCTCTCCATCTTTCAGGTAGACATCTCAGAATTCTCATAATTTGTTCCTTTGATGGAACATCCTTTCCCAGAGAAGTCGTTTTGTTGACAATTTCATTAAACCTGAGATACATGTCAGAAATGGGTTCATCAGGCTTCATCTTAAAATTATCATACTTAATAGTATAAGTATTCAATCTCATTTCCTTAACATCAGTTGTTCCTTCATGAGAAACAGCTAAGGTATCCCAAATTTCATAAGCAGTTTTACAAACAGATATTCTATTAAATTCCTCATCTCCTAAATCATAGTACAAGGCATTCATAGCTTTGAAATTTTTATTGTAGGGAGCCTTAGTAGCTTCATTCCAAGTAGATCTAACAGTAGTAGGAATTTTATATTCTGATTCTATAGCAGTCTAAATATCAAAACCCATGCTCTCTAAATGAATTTTCTTCTTGATCTCCCACAGATCATTGTTAGTTCCATTGAAAAGGGGTGGTCTATTTGTATCAACACCTTCATGTCTGTTATCCATGATAAATTGCATAAAGAAAGGATTTTAAAGGGATAAAAATTTAGAAATAACAGAAATTTTAAGAACTTTAAAATACAACTAAAATCACAGTTGAAAAACAGAGCACAAAATAATTTAAAGACCCTTTGATACCAAATGTTGGTCGGAATGGATACTCAAGAGGGGGGGTGAATTGAGAACCAATTAAAATTTCTATTTAAAATCTTTTTCTTAAAATCTCCCACATAAAACACAGAATTAACCTGTAGTGAATTTATATTAATGTAAAGGTTTTGTTAGGTTATCAAGGGATTGATTATTTCCCAGTTAATCAAATCAGACGAATTGATTAACTTTTGAAACTAACTTACTAATTTACAAATAATATAAACACTTCCTAGTTTAATTATCAAAGTGACTTTAAAACAGTTTTGATTTTAAAGTAGATTGCAGCGGAATAAAAAACATTGAATATAAATAATCACAGCAGATATAAACAAGATTTTCAGTCTCAAGACGAGACTTAGTCCTCTCAAAACTTCATATAAAAGTGATCCACACCCTGGATCGAGTATTAAAACAGTATACAACTGTCCAGGTCCAAGACCTCTACCACTGTTATTCGTGGGAAAACAACACAACAACAACCAGCTGTCGAGGTCACACAAGACCTCTACAACTATCTCAGTGGGAAATAAAAGATATAAGAGTTTGAGTGAGGATTTACAGATCCTCCAGTTAATGTACAGGAGACAGTGTCTGTGTTAAGTACAGCAGATAACACACATTGCTCGAAATGTAAAATACTGAATCACAGAGCAGAGATGTAGAGTTTAGAAATGGCTCTAGTGATTGCAGTGAAGCTTTGGACTCCTTCAGTTTGATCAGAAATGGTTTTGAGTCCTCTTCTGGTTTTTTTTTGAAAAACAGAGTGTCGTCTGCTTGGCATCCAGGTTCAGAGATAGTGAGAAAAATGTAGTTGAGGATGTTCTTCAATGTCCCCGTGAATGTACATAACTCTTCTTGAATAAGCTTGAGTGTGTATGAGCTTCTGTGTCTTCTGCAACTATCTCATTCACCACACTTTTCCTCAAATGTATCTCGTTATCCTTTTACTTCTCTCCTTTTGCACCAAGAGGGACTTCTTGTATTTATGGCACGAGCTCCAGCAAAAGAAATTATTTCTTTTTTTTGCAGGTATGAGGTACAGTTTCATGACATCCAACAACTTTTATTAAATAAATGATAGAGCATTAAAATATACCTAATATGACCGTTGGTTAGATTAAATGAAGATAATGAAATTCAAACAGATTTTTATGATTATCGATGAGTCAAGTGATCGGTAGGTCATCAGCATAAACATCGGTGGCTAGACATCGGTGTGTCCTGGTCGGTGACTTAGATGATCAACATCGATGTGCCATGGTCGGTGACTCATTTGATCAGCATCGGTGTGTCATGATCAGTGACTCATTTGATCAGCATCAGTGTTTCATGATCGGTGACTCATTTGATCAGCATCAGTGTCTCCTGATCGGTGACTCATTTGATCAGCATCGTTGTGTCATGATCAGTGACTTATTTGATCAGCATCGGTGTGTCATGATCGGTGACTCATTTGATCAGCATCAGTGTGTCATGATCGGTGACTCATTTGATCAGCATCGGTGTGTCATGATCGGTGACTCATTTGATCAGCATCAGTGTGTCATGATCGGTGACGCATTTGATCGGCATTAGTGTATCCTGATTAGTGCAACTATTCACTTTTGATATGGATCAGTGCGACCGTTCACTTTTGATATGGATCGGTGCGACCGTTCACACAAAGTGTCTGTTTCATCCAAAATACTTCCAGAATACTTATAAATCAATAACAAGCACAGATTAAAACATGATCCAACCAATATAAATAGATTCATTAATTGTGATTATGTATATGAGAAATCCAACCGGATTATGTAACGATGATTTGTGATTATTAAAACAGCAAACAAATGAATAATTCAACAATCTTCTAGAGGGCTCAACAGATACCACTCAGGGGTGGTCTCCCAAATATACATACTTGCTTTGATGTGTTGAAAATAATCATCCTTTACTCACTCATTAGTAATGATAATAAATATAGAATGGGTTGATAGAATGTTATCAAGGAACATATTCATCTCTTTCTATTTCACATCATGTTGTAATTTAGTAAAGAGACCCATATAGTTTAATTACATACTAGACACATTCAGAGTCAATGAAGAAAGTTTCTTTCTAAGGGTTTCAGTAAAAACATTCCCTTTACCAAGAGATTTGTAAATATAAAAGTCAAATGTTTTTTTGATAATCCATCCACAATCTATTCCTGAAGTTTTTATCTTTCTAATAGAAAATATATCTCCATATATTTTGTTAAATGTAGATTGTGAATTTACTATAAAATTGATAGTTTATTCAAAACATAAGGGATATCATCATTAAGTCATGGGTTTTATAATTACTCTCATAATTTTTAATCTACTGTTATCCATAATTTACTACAAGATTATCCGATAGTAGTGAATAACTCAAGCCTATAACTATCAATCATAGAAAACCACATACACCAGATTAGCCTTTATAAAAATATATATAGTGGTTCAGGTTAAACACTACTTTAACACTTTGAAAGAATATTTTCATTATAGTTTCAACAAAAAACATCACTCCCATTTTACTAAGTTTGGATAAATTATATGTAATCATTGAAAATACATTAATTAAACACTGGTAATAAAAATATAATCCCTAAAAACTTCATATCTCAAAGATATTTCATTGATCCTATAAATAAACAATATAGTTAACCTTCTCAGGATCTACCATAATTTCCTATTATAACACTATATATTCTACACAACTAGATTCCTATATCCAAAACAAACATTTATATAGGTTTTCATAGTGATGTTTCACATGGAACCTTCCAAAAAATAGTCTCAAATGTCATGAATGTTTCTCCTTGATCCTAAAATAAACCAATATTTTGTCAAAAATCACTAAAACAATTATTCAAAGTATTGATGAAATATTAATTTCATAAAATAAATGTAAACTATTGAATCATTGGTAATGATAAAATATATTATGAGATACTTATCATTCCCATATCTTCTTCAAAAATCCATCTTCATAACATTAAATTCCTTCACCTAAAGCTGGTGGTAACTCAATGAGTGATAAAATTTGGGACCCATATTTTCCAATTATACTAATCAAATAATTCATTGATATGGGGAATGTGGTTCTTAGTATTAATAGTGGCCATATTTAGATTCTGATAATTCGTATGATGTTAAAGATTTCAATTAGTCATTTTAGCGAAGATCACTAGGGTCTCCCATGAACACGCATAAGGGTGAATAAATTTGTTCACCTATAAATAATCTATATGGGTCTTAAAATAATTATTATATGATAGATCCATGTTATATAAAGGTAAGTATATATTCTATATATTTTGAATCTAATTGATGGAAAACTCAACTTTTTTCTCTAGGGGTAACCCTGAGAAGTCATCATGAAATTCATCAAGGACCATTTTAACTATGGGAGGTAACTTACTCCCAACACCATATTAATAATAATCCAAGAGACATGAATATATTATCCATGTAATACTACCAATATTAGGAATATAAGTCCCTTCCTGGCATGAATAAGTATCCCATTCCACATGGAATAAGAAGACGCTCTATCAAGGGCTAAGAAAGACACCCTCTCATGATATAATTCAATATGATCTCTGAAAGATATCATATTATCCATCCCAAATAATATATAGAATAGATATATATTATGTTTGAGTAAATACTAGGAGAAATCCTCCGTGGATGTAGATATTACTCATGATTATAACCAAATTTTAGACTCCTTGTTTTTTCGAAATAAAATTTGATATATTCATTATATATGTCACGAGCTTAAAAGGATGACCCAATGAATTCACCCGCAATAAGAGAAAAATTGGTGAGAAGCACCAACAAAAAATAAAGTAGAAACCATATATGATATAATAAGAAAAATACCTCTCATTGTTGGTATTCAAGTCTTATATTCCATGGGAGTACGTGCTATAGTGTGAAATTAGCTTCTCTCAACCTAATTCTGAGGCCTAGTACTTTCCTGACGCTCGGTCCTCAACAAGAATCTCTCATAAGACACTTCTAAATATTTATCCTAGTCAAAAAGACCCTATGTATTTCAATAAATTAGATGTTTCTTGAGTTCCTCTTAGAGTAGAAGAATATGGGCCACAACTTATAAGAGGATTATTTTTACAGAATATCTAAAGGATTCTAAATTTATTATAATAATAACACATCTTAGGAATATATAAAAAAGTTGGATTCATATGAAAATCATTTCAAGAATGGTATAAATTGGGGGCCTTAACCCTCACCCCTATTGGTAATGGAGATTCCTGTGGAGAAAGATATTAGGAACCACTTACACTTCCTCTTATAAGATTTTCTCACTTATACTTTTTCATGGTATATCCACCCTCGCTAACACCCAACTTGGTATAGGTGTCAAGGAAACCAAACATAATAATGTTTGATTATCATTAGAGGTGACTCCCTTAGGCTGCATTACTTCAAACCTCCATGATCTTTTAACCCCATCCCTATTTCACTAGGTTATCCCTTTAACAATAATTATACTCTTAATCATTTTACTCATAATAAAATTAAAAGTTTGTTTGATAAAAAAATAGTATAAGTTGATATCTCATATCTATGTAGAGACCCATTTCATAACAATGACCCTTTATCCGATCATTTGATATCAAATCTTGAGTAAATTGGATGATCAATATGAATCAATTAACATATTACATCATGGTTTGGTCACCTTGATATAGGATTATGAAATCATTTGACTAAGAAAGAACCATCATTTGTAGATAAAATTACTTAAAGAACATCAACTGGATTGATTTCTATTTCTTATCCTAATATTGTTTTTTCCTGGACAATGGATTCCCACTACATTCAGATAGGACACTATAATATAGAAGAGACATAAGTAACTTTAACTTCTATAGTATTATCATGATATTATAAGATTCTCTTGATCATCTCCAAAAAATCCTCTACTTAGTAAGTGTAATTATTAATGTTGAACACCAGAGTCTTATGTCAAAGAAACATATACGCACTTTAATTTTCCAAACTTAGATGTGTACCTACCCCTTCATGCAAATTTTGACTTTCACCAACTCCTTAATCTATTTCCCAAACTATTAAAATTATAGAATCAATAAGGTTTTTTCAATAAGGGCTTTTTCTTAAAGAATTTTTTGCCTCTCTCATAAGGCTTAATCGGGGGTCTTCAAGGATGTATAGTACTACATGGAAATAAAATAAAATAGGGGAAACCATTAAATTACTTATAAACCCAAAAATCCTAAACAATCCATAAACAATCATAAATGAAAAAATATATATAATTGAGGAGAAAAAAATTATATTCTTTCATGAAAAATGGTATGTGTGCATGGTATTCATCCGTTGAACCCATTCCACAGAGAAATTAAAAATTCAAACACAAAATAAAACCCATAAATCCCAATATCCCCTTGTATCATAATTATTGGAACTAAGAATATTTTCAATTAATTTATTTGTAACTACCCCTTAATCCCTAACAGTCATATCATCTATCTACCAAACAACCAAAATATCATCAGCCAATATAACTTATAGAATAGCTACCATTTTTTCATGAACCATCCCAGGATACACCTAACATAAGATCCTAAGATAGTATGTAGAATGGACATGAGGGAATTCATGATCCCTATGGGCTGGTAACAAGTTCCTAAGAATCAAGAAAACTCATTGGGAATGGTTTTTTCTAATAAGCTAATAAAAAAATTCCCATCTGAGAACCCAGTATGACCAAACTAAATATTATTGAGTCATGAATCTATGTGTTTTAAAAAACAATCACTATCATAGAATGAAATAATTTCCATTGAAATCATGCAAAAAAACATCCCAATCATGACTAACTGAAATAAAAAATACAATTAATGCTTATAAAATGAAACAAATGGATTGTATGAGAATTTGGTAAGGTGATAAATCATCAAGAGAATATATACTACAATATATATAATTGTAAACAAAATAAATTGGTACCCATAACTATATCACATGATGGATCATTCCACCATGTCATCACCACCAGATAAATAAAAAACTATTATGAAAATGCACCACCTCCCAAAAGTTCCTTTACCTTACCTAGATATTCATAAAAAATGTAATCATACATCTGTTGATTATATTCAAGGAGTTTTATTAATGATTCAAGTTGGATCCCAACAATTTCTCTATATATTTTGTTTGTTAGTAGACCATAGAACAATTGTTTACGAATAAACATAAACAATAATCCTTAATCATTTTTTATAATAAAATATGCAATATGGTATAAGTGTAGTATAAAGTAAAAAAAGTACATAATAATCAATATAATATATGTTTTAAAAAAATTAACATAGGGGAAAACCCTGTAGTAATTAAGGAAAGGGGAACCCAAAAATTCTATTTCACTAATTAGGGTCAACCTTAATCCATGTAAAGGAACTAAAACTACTTCCCTAGGCCAATGGGATGCACATGACATCACTTAACTAGTCTAGGAAGTTATATAACTAGTGTAAAGGGAATAATCCTAATCCAGGTTCACCTACCCATAAACACAGGGTTTCCCATGAGATTTATGTGGCACCCATTACTCTACAAACATAAAATTTCCACCTAATAAGTAATTAGAACATACAATTTTCATGTAAAACATGTACTTTCCATTTAAAAACATAAAAGGGGGAAATCAAACAAAATTATTCTCATTAATCATTCCTTAAAGAATTATTAGGATATTTCAATATCACTAATGTAATTTTTTAATAAAATTGAGAATTTGTAAGTTCAACTAACAAAGTAAGCAATAGAACCACCAGCCATTGATGAATAAACAACATGAAATTGTAATAAATAAACTAGAAAAGGGGAGGAAAATACCTTGGATGTAAGAACAAGCCATATATATCAAATTAAAACCAATAAATTTAACATAAAATAATCCCTATCTTTTCAAGTTTTTAAGATAGTAATAAATCCACTGAAATAGGAATAATAAAACCAAGGGTACTAAGAGAGTTAATTTATTGGGTGTTTCCCTTGAAAATTTATAAATAAAGTCTTAAAGACAAGGACCAGGGAGAAGTGGGAGAAAAGATAATGTGAGAGAGATATATATGGAGTAAATTTGTGTGATAATATATGGGTTAGAGGACTTAATTCATCTTGGTTTAGTTAATAAATTTCACACTTTTGTAACATTGGAGTACCACATGGTTTGGTAACAATGTTTGGAAAACTGTGAGCTAGAAGTTAAAGTTAAAACTATATCACAGGTGAATTTTCATAGTTGGGCCACATGGTTAGACAAATAATTTTCCAACTATGAAACATGTCACTTCTAAAAACTACAATCTTTATTCATTGTTTCCTTTCAGTTTTCCATAACTATGTACAAACCATGGGGTAACTCTAATTGTCTATAATTCTGAACATTATAAAGGAAAAGGTCAAGGGGTATAGAACATGGATAACATCCAATAAATAAATAATTATCACTTAAAATGTAATCAGAGGAGTGATATATATTCTATAACTAAATATTTAAAGTGTTTTAGAAATGAATAAAAATTAGGGAATACCTTCATGTTTATAAACTATTTAAGAGAACCACAAATATATAAACACAAAAATCATTATTCGAAGTATTTTATGGTGGAGGATAGGAATAACTAGTCATTGGGGGGAATTTTTTCATCACAAAAAATTATAAAGGTGGTGTTTTTTTGCATGGATTGAATTTGAAAAAAAAATTATCCACTGAATAGTGAATGATAGAGGATTTTTTCACATTGAACCATTGTCGGTGTGTCATCCTTTGATATGGGGGCCCAATTGAAATATGTTTGTTATCTATGCTTTATATTTCTATATATGTGTTTTATGTTTGGTGATAGAATAATAAAGAGTTCTATAGAATGATAATATTCCTTCTAATGACCTAACAAGATCCACTAAAGTGGATAACATATTCTAAGGGAAATTATTTGAATTCTTAAACAACATGATTCGTCCCCACCCTCTCTTATGATGTGCATATATTCCACTTGGTCCAAGAAAAAAACCTACAAAGTGGATAGAATGTAATCCATAAGCCCATTTTTCCATCATTTTTTCATAAAACACCAAATACTATCTACAATTAGAGGTTATTGAAGTCCACTTTACCTCTTCCCAATGGTCTACAATCATATAATAAAAAGAATATAATGGACCACTTATAAAAGATCCTTCCTATCAGTGTTACAGACTCCCCAATTGACCGTGATAAATTGTTAAAATTTTAATACATGTTTCAAATCATTGAGATTCATATTTCATTATGCCCTCCTATAAATCCTCTTCATTTACATAACTGGATCATAACCTAGTTGAAAATAACCCGCAAGAAAAGTGAAAATTTACTGAGATGAGGGGTTTATAAGTGAATTCATTTATATTTTTAAATTTCATTTAAAATAAACATTGACAAATAATAAATTGAAATAACAAATCAGTTTTAGGAAAACTAAATTAAAAACTCAATAGGAATAATTGAATTTTAAAAGTTTCGCCACACAAAATGAGTTGATGTGTCCTTGGTATGATCTGTAAAAACTCATGATCACACAATCCAGTATATTATTCATAATAAATACAATGATTAGGGTTTATCCTTGATCTCGGGATATAGAAAATATATCTCTTTAATTTTTTATAGTGGTCTCATGAAATAAAAAATGTATAATTTTTATTCAAAAATAAGATTCTGCAACCGAGTTATCCTTCAATTGAGTTGTCGTTATGATTCTTCTTCATCTCCTTTAACTTATACCTCTTCCTCTAACACATTAATATTATAAAGAAATTCTATCGACATGTCCTTATTTTCTATATCATATTCTTTTCATTAAAATTAAATATTTTTTTCACAGTATTAAAAAAATATTTTCCAACATTAACAATGATCCTCCCTTTTCAAATTTGAATTTTGATTTTGAAATTAAACAATAACATTAACTGTTTCTAATATTATTCTCATTAAAATGTTTCTATAAAATTATTCCATTATTTTTAATCCCTTGGTATTTATTTAAGATATTTTTTATGACTTTTTTCTCTTTTAAGTCATCCACAATAAAGTAAAATTATTACAAGTATTTTCTCTTAAACTGTTTCTTCTTCCTCTCAAACTCATTTTTGGTAAAAGTAAAAATACATACATATCAGATAAAAAATATTATACTTTTAAGATAAATTACTTACATATTAGAAACCTTATTTTATAATAATTTTAAAAAAATTTAAAACATATTGAAAAATATAACATATTAGAATTTTTTACTTATTGAAGATAAAATCCTAATGTGTGATAATATGGAAAACCCTTATATTATGAGGATATTTATAATTTTACAACTAGAGATAAAAACATATGTATCATTATATTGGAAAAATAATCTTAAAACATCACCAGTTTTTTCATAGAAAAAAACCTCATGTATTAGAAATAGTTATATATTAGAAATAAAAAAACATACATATGAAAATAAGCATATTCTGAGTAATTTACAATTTATCAACCTGATCAACTCAGAGTAATTATTACATATTGAATATAAAAAACTTTAGTATTAATAAATTTTCTAAATTTCAGACCAAATATTATCTATAAAAAAACTCTTCCAGACATTATCTAAACACCTCCAGACTTATACCATTCAATCTCTCCAAACCTATAAATTAACATCAACTCATATTAAAGATCATGTAACACTTATGTTTGAATGTGATGTTTGTTTTGATAGTAAAATACAACATAATAATAATATATAAATATTATATTTATATTTCTTCATTAATTTTACAAAAACAAATCTTATTGAAGGGGATTATTTTACTCCTAACATTAGAAAACACACTCTAGGTCTCAACAAACTCTAAGTATCACAATGTTATTTAATCATCTCTTTATATTAAAAATCTCTCCAGTTTTATTTTTTCAACTATTTAAAATAAACCACTCTTCCAATATATCACACAAAGCATTGATTAATAAATCAAAAATTCACAAATTATTTTAGTAACATATTATAGTAAACAATAACATTGATAATAATTTCATGTTTTCCTCTAAATTTACTCATACCAACTTCTTTATATATCTTGAAGAAAAACTAATATTAACATATTTTAACATCACAAAATTGTTCTATGAACCAGTTTATAGAACTTTATTGCATAAATTCTCATCAAACATGATAAAAAAGTTTTATATTTCCACAACTATATTGATTTTAGAACATAAAACTAGTGTGCATTATCATTGTTCCCTTGATTGATTAATTATTTTAAACTATAATTGATTGTAGTAAAGTATTAACATAAGATCCTATATCAAGAAAAATTTAACGGTGATATTGAAAGTGAATATTATAAATAGTTCAATAAAAGTATTAATTGATATGGGTTGGGTTTTAAAATATATTTAATTTAAACCTGTTGGGAAAAAAGATGAAAACAATTGAAAATTGGATTCATTATATTAGGGTTATGATTTTTAAAAGGAAATGAATTAATTTAAATTATAAGAATAAAAGAAATCTTGTTTAATCAATATAGGTTACACTATATATGTTCTATCATAATTAAAAATTGTTTTGGAAATAATTCATTCATTAAACCAAGTTTTAATCCAAACACAAATATAGTAAATTAAAGGTTCAATAATCCAAAAACTTTTATGTGTATATGTCATTTAAAAATCCATGGATCCACTAAATTTCATCAATTATGCCGATAATATATAATATATGTGATGGAAGAAACAAAAAATTGATTCAATAATCATTAAGTTAATATTTTTTCCATCTGTTTCCCATCCCTTGTCTTAAAACCACCTTGGGAGGATGATTTACCCAGTTATCATTATAATGAGTAATAAGGATGAATTTACTAAATATATTAAATAAAACAAAATAATGAATAGAATGAATTAATGGAATAATAAAATATCAATCTTATGAAAAAATCAATTGAAATTATGAAAATAAATTTATATTACAAATAATCTTAAATAAAATCTAAAATAACTTATAAATGCTGAATACATTGACACATAAAATACAAGGTAAATAGAATATGGAATATAAAATTAAATTAAAATCACCTTACCTCCCTAGATAAATGTATTAAACCACTATCTATAACAATTATTTATAGAATTTAAAAGTACATGGTGTATACTAAAGTATATATAATGTAATTATTTTTCCTAATTTTTCATGGATTTTTCCATGAATTTGCACCACTCAATCAATTTATTTATTCATATACTGGTTAATGGGACATGCATTTTGTGCACTATATATATCATGGCATGTAGTGTCCTTTTCATTCAACATAAACTCGATTAAATGTTTTATACAATATTTGTTGTTGATGACGTGGCATGTTATTTCCATCAATAATATGGTTGCATAAATATTTAGGTTATCCCCATGAATTTTTTAAAATTAAATTCCATGTACTTTTCTACAATGTGTGAACTATAAGACTACATGGGTTGTACTTTTCAAGTTTTCTCAAAATTTATTCAAAGGTTCCCAAATCGACCCCATATTCCATGAAAACATCAAAACAATTAAAAATTACATTTTTAACAAAAAAATTACTTTAATCACATTCAAAATAAAAGAATGGAAAATGATGATAATACTCAGATTATAAATCCAATAATAAATTCAAACTATATATATGAGGATTGAAGTTGGTAGAAAATTATTAAATCATTACTTCTCCACACCTAAACCATTATACCCTAGGGAAAATACACATTTCATCTATTATAGAAACTGATAAACACGTGAATATATTCTCAAGTTTATAAGGATTATAAATTTAAATTAAATTGAATTAATAGAAGAAATGTAAATAAATTAAGAATCCGATAAAGAATTCAATATAATTAAGAAAGAAAATAAGTTTCTTATAAATCTTTCAAAATAAAATTCAAGGTGAAAATTTATTATAATCATAGTAAGAAAATTAAGGTGTCAATTTTTCCAATAAATCCTCACATTTGTTTGTGTTAAAACTATTTGATTCATATATTCCCAGTTTCTATTTAGTAAATATATGTCATTTAAAATTTTATGGCTTACCTATTTCTTTCTAAAAAACCTACCCCAAACACATTAAAATAAAATTCTAAAACATATACAATTAATAATTCCTTAAATTAATTTTTTTACTTTAATTATATATATATTGTATAGTATTATTACTTTTTTAAATTTTTTAATTATTATTAATTGATGTATTTTTTATATTTTTTAAACAATAATAATAATTATTGATTGTAACATTCTATACTCAATTTACACTCAAGAATTCCCTGAGACCTGTTGGCCACAAGTCCTCAAGCGCATCTCCCCAAATGCTAGAGACTAATGACTAGCAGTGAGGTCCTAGGGTGTTTTTTGGGGAGAGAATTCCCTCATTAAAAGATTCTAACACAGTATAATATCAATAACAGACAAAAACAGAATTAGTATAATATTCAGACAAAGAATAAACAAAAGGAATAGATAACAGTCCTAGAAGTGTCTCATATACAATGATGATGGTACATGTCTCTACAAAAAACCCAAAATAGTTACACAATAGTACAATACAATATAATTCCCTAAAATTCAAAAAAATGAAAAAAAGTGTTATCTCTAAATATAATAATGATTCACAGCTTGGTCACAAGCTCCCTTACTCCTACGCATGGTACAAAATCAAGCATCATACTATAGAAACATTCTTTGATCCCTACTTTCATTCAGATCGTCAATTCTCATACTCAAGGACAACCTAAATATGGTATAAGATGAAATCCTAGTAGGTAACAACCCAAATATCAATATAATTCTTGGATGTAAAATATAACAAGATAAACAGTGTGCAAGTAAACAATATAGAAATAAATGAATGGAAATATGTCCATGAAACAAGAGTAATAGAAGTGATACCAAAAAACCCCAAGAGGCACAATAAAATACAAGTGTTAACTCCAATTCCATGGCAGCTACAAGTAAAATAAATCAAAACCATAGCCTCATCATACGAATCATATAACCACATCAAGCATGGCCTTTTCAAATAACATGATGTGAAAGAACATCTATTATCATGCTGTTCAACCATGAATTTCATATTTCTCATGGTCATATAGTATAATCAATGTGTCAAACTATGAAGGATCAGATTCATGGTGTCTAATTCCATGGAATTTTCTATGAGTCGTAGGAGTATCTCGATGATACTCAGTTTGGCACTGGTAAGATTCTTAGGGACATGTAAACTAAGATATTCTCTGTGAGTCTAATAAGGCGAGATCCAAGGGGTTGCAAGGCCTAATGTGTCCCACGGAATTAAAACCCAAGTATCAAATTCTATCCAGGTTTGCCACTACCATATTCAATACCTATAGGTGAAACGTATATGGTTTCTAAAGGATCCAATGATCATTTTATCCATTTAACATTTCAAAATAATCTAATCATAACACAAGAGTATACATACTCATTAACCACAATTCATGTTCAAAGGAAACCAATGAGCATGCCCACTAATTTATCAAATAATAAACAAGAACCCCTCATTAGTACACCCACCCATCTATACAATTACTGAAAAAGTCACATGAGAAACACATGTTCCATATAAATCACATAATCTAAAAATTTAACATGTAAATGAGGAAACACATCCCCTATTATACAAGTTCAATTCAATTTAATTATAAATAAGTTTCCAATAACTAGGAAAGAATGATAACACATCCCATGGACGATTAGATAAGTCATAAACAAATTGAATTCAAAGGGTTCACCCCATAGGAGTCCTTTAGCTTGGGACATAACCCCTAACTCATTTCAAATGAACCTGAGGAAAACCCTAACAGGTTCAAATCCATTAAATTAAATTTATCATTTAAATTTTGGGTCCGCTTCGGAAAGACCATTAGTAGAACAATGAAATCTATCCTAATAAATCACCAAAATAAAGGGAAAATTTATCAACCACCGATTGTAGAATGGTAGTAGAGTTCTCATCCAGTATAATCTTCGGATTCAACTATGATTGGGAGAAAATTGAATAGTGGATGAAGAAACTGAAATTATGGAAAATCTACTTAAACCTAAAGAGAATCATAGTAATGAAAAATAATTAATAATGGATAAAAATCAATGAGTACTCATTGATGTGGATATAATAAGATGAGTAGTTCATGAATCAAACACTGGATAGTGCTTTGGAATCAAATCCACATATAGCCACCAAAGAGGTTTCAAAAAGGATCCATTTCTATGTAGGATAGAAAAGAGAAATTCGTTTTTTGGATAAATTTTATTTTAAAGAAAATGGTAATTTAACAAAGAATTCTTTTTTCGCATGGGTTGGTTATATTTTCTGGCCAAACCATGTAACAATTGTTCTTGATTAGCTATATGGATGGGAAAATCTCACAGTTTGACTAACCATGTGAAAATCATTCCAAAACCTCCTGTCAAAATTTCTAAACATCCCATGTGGTCTTGCAACCCATATTTCATAGTGTTTTCTAACCATACGATATCCTCGTACTCTCTAAACATGCCTCACAAGGTTTATCTAACTGTGCAGTAGTCTATTTTCAACCCACATCTAGGTTTTGGGCTCCGAAAAATCCCTAGAAACCCCTGAAACTAACGTTATCAAATTGGGTACTCACAATTTGTAGAACCTTCATTCTTCTTTCTATGATATGAATCTGATGCTTCACTAAGGATGCATTTGCTTGTAACTCAACCTCTTACTAATGAAAAGAATGAGATGGTTCCAAGTGATAGTGGCGCAATTGAGATACATGGAAGATATCATGTATTGATCCGTACCACTGAGGAAACTATAACTAATTTACTATCATCTTGACTCTATCCAGAATATTGAATGACTCAACATATTGCAGTGATAAAATACCCTATTTCTTAATCCATCTATTTCCTAGCCTTAGTGAAACACAAAAAAAAAAAGACATGATCCCTTACCTCAAACTCTAGGGGTCATATACAGATCTTGACGTAGGATTTATGTTGAGATTGTGATGTAGTCATCCACTAATTCAATTGGACCTACTCATATGTATTCTTCATGAGACATGGTCATAGAAAAGCTTCCTAACCTACCCATAACTAGCCAAGGGGAGATCAGAATTCCCTACCATAAAAAACCTTGTTAGGATCCATCTGTACAGTTTGCTGATATTTCTTGTTGTAGAAAAACTCAACCAGGGGTATATGCCTCTTCCTAGAGCCCTCAAAATCTTGAATAAATGCTCACATCATGTCCTAACACACCTATATTATACACTTTTACCATATTTTAGTATGATGGAGGTATTTTGTTCCCAGAAGAACCTATGTAACCAGTACCCTCTGCAAACACTTCTAGAAACAAGATTTATACCTACTGAAC
This sequence comes from Viscum album, assembly GCA_963277665.1. NCBI lineage: Eukaryota > Viridiplantae > Streptophyta > Magnoliopsida > Santalales > Viscaceae > Viscum > Viscum album. The sequence goes on from OY728119.1 coordinate 723,694,985, forward strand.
CTATATGAAATGATAGTGCATGGGACCCTATGAAGCCATTATATCTCATCTATATATGAACTTCCAATATTGTCTATACTAAACTTCTTCATTATTAACATGAAATGGAAATCCATCATGATCATATCGATAAAAACCCAGACAACATCGCTATCTTAAGGGGAACTCAGTAAACCGTTCTAGAAATACATGACGACATCATCCCATTTCTACTTGATGATAGATAAATGCGTTAAAATAATTGAAGATTATTGATGTTTCACCTTCACTTTTAGACAGGTGGAACACCTCATAAAAAAACTAGCTACATCATGTTTCATACTTGGTCACCAGTACTGATAGCATAACTCACAGTACATCTTACTGACACCAGGATGCACTACCTAAGCAAAGGTATGAAGCTCCTGTATCAATTCCACATGAATGTAAAGTGGAACCCAAAAAACCCATGAATATATAGGATCTCTTACTCATTTATATTCCAACTATGAGGTATATCCTTGCCTTCCACACTCTCTTATACGGGCTATGACTTCTGAGTCTAATAGCGCACTCATCCTCACTCTATCCAATGGAGTGAAGGTCATAGAAAAAACAATAGAAATGTTTACTTTTGACTTTCATAAACCTCCAAGTGCATTTCAAAAAAATCCAAGATATTCCATTTTCTACTGTCCTACTAATCAACCTATATCTGATTCATTTTTCTTAGTGCATCGGTTATTGCATTTCCCTTCCTAGGTGTGTAGGAAATCTTGAAGCTGAAATATTGTAAGTACTCCACCCACCATCACTGCCCCAGATTCAGATCGTTCTTTGTAAATAAGTATTTTAGGATTTTTTGGTCTGTGTACATCACAAAACTGTCTCCAAATATGTAATGTCTCCAATAGTACAATGCAAGGACAACTATATCTAACTCATGATGGTGTGCGAGGTAATTCCTATCATGTAGCCTCAACTATTGAGTTCCATATTCAACAATTTTTCCCCCCGGCATCAACACTAATCCAAGACCAATAACAGATACATAACAGTATAAAGTGTATCTACTTCCCTACTCTTGTTGTATCAGGACTAGTGCTAATGTAAATATTTATTTCAACTCCTAAAAGGATACCTCGTTGGTATTTGACCATACCAACATCACATCCATTTTAGTCAATCCCATATGATACATTTCTAAGCATGATAATACCTTTGAAAAATTCATTTTATATCCAACAATCCCCATGATAGTCTATATGTCATATATTTTCATGGGATTCACTTATGAAATAATAACTCTCACCTTCTTTGAGTTTACTGATACTCATATCTCTAAGATAATGTGACCCAGAAAGTGTATTTGATCAATCCAGAAGTGGGACTTTGTGATCTTAGCATATAAATGTTGCTCTCAAAGTGTAGCGAAAATGATCTCAATATTTTTGGCATCATCGTGTTGAATTTGATAATACACCGAGATATAATCCATGGAAACCACAATAAATGAGTCCAGATAAGGGTGAAACTGTAATATCCCAGGTAAATGAATAATAATAGATTTTAATATTTATTAATATTTGTTAATTAAATATTAATTTTATTTTAAAAGGGTTACTATGTTTGATAGCATACCTGATATGCAACAATGGTTTTCTTTGAAATCTTATGTTGCGCACTAATAATATAATATTATTATTTTAAATGGTAGATAACTCCTACTTGTTGTATTGGAGGGAATGAAAAAAACAAACTACAATATGTTTATACATGTTTTTTAAATGTATTTACATTTATCCAATAAAATTTAGAGGCTTAAAATGTGATTGAATCTAATTTTAAGCATAATTTACATTAAAAGGTCGATTTACTACCTTTTAATGGAGAACCCTCTTGAAATGTAGTTTTGGTCACTTTAATAAATTCTATATGACCAAATAAAATCCTTTTTTAGAATCGGTACAGAGATCAAATTTTACTTTGTGTATGTTTTTGGAATTTTTCTGAAAAAGTTTATTTTTTAATGAATACTGAAAATATTGAATTTGAATTCAAAACTGCGTTTTAATCTAATTTATTTATATGGTCAGATTATCTTTATAATTGGTTTTAAAGTGTAATTAGAATTTATTTGTACTATTTTATCCAACTTTGGTCATTGGAATTAATTTACTTTGAAATTGGACATAAACAAGTGTCAATCTTTTGATAGTTATTGTTTCTTAAAAACATGATATTTTTTTAACAATGGGAATTAATTTTAAAATTAATTAATTAGACTTTTATGTTTTGAATTTTTCAAAATAAACACCATTTTTGAATTTGGAATATCAAATAGAGATTAGGTTGAATGTTTTGTATTTTTCTGAAAAACATCAATTTTTGATGAATAATGAAACCACTTAGTAGTATTAAAAAACTGAATTTTTCATTTAAATGAAATTTTACCACTTATTTGACTTGAATTTCCAAAAAATGACATAAATGGTTTTTTTTTTAAGTAAAATGTGGTTCAATAAGATGAAAATAATTTTTGGTGAATAGTATCTTTTGACTTTTATTTACCATGGTTAAAGGTAAATAGGGTAATTCAATGTAAAAAGAATATTATAATAATTCAAAATTACCTTAACACTTTTTTAACCTTATTGTATGAGTAACGACCGACCACGGGCATCCTTGGGTCCATTTGGGGACCCCATGGATGAGTAATGTACGTACAACTTACTGTCTCCATGAACGGTGCATTTCATTTCATACCTCCAAATGTTATGTACTATATAAATATATCTATATACTTGATATATATGATATATATGATATATATGATATCCAAATCATTAATATCATTCTCAATATAATGGAATATTGACCACATGGACAACTTGAAAATATATGGTGTTTAGTTTTTACTCAAGTACCAAATATCAACAAAATGACCATTATTAACTTGTATGACTACATAATGTTTATAACATGCTAATTAGTGACATAAAAGGAATAATAATCTTGAAAAGGTTCTTAAGAAAGTATAAATTAAATTTATTTTATTATTCAAGAGATTAAAGATTGATCGGGTCAAGTCGGACACGAGGTATGGAATTTCGTCTCAATCTCGTTTCATTGAGGCATATTTTGATAATATACATACCATCTTATTTTACACGGTGTATAGTAAAACCCTTTCACTTTTAATTTCATTCAAAGGGAATCTTTTTCTATAATTATTTTCACTAAATAAAAAATGGAATTTTTTAAACATTTGTGGCGACAATGAACTCTATACCACCGTAATTGTTTTTTGGCTTCCTCTGTAAAACTTAATGTTTTATAAAATGAAAATTAAATCCCTTTTTCTGTTTTTGGGTCTTTTTATATTGAAAATGGTTTTTGAAATGGATTGATTATTCCAATTTCTTGAAATTATTTATTTCAATTCCAAATTAAATGTTATTAGTGAAATGTTTATACTTGCAATATTTTATGTTTTATGATTTATAATAGTACTTGGACATTTGATGGGTGGCTACATGATAATCCAAATGATGGTTGGTGCCGTGATAAACCAAGAAGGGTGGTTACATTATAACCTTTGATGCATTGGGTATGGAAGTTAGCCGTTTGGCTATTCTATTTAGTGATATGTGTGGATGTCAACTGTATAGTTATTCCATTTAAGAATATTTATGTCCCAAGTTACCTTTATATGTTATGTTTTCTTTATATGGGTTTTATGGTAATCATTTGGTTACAAAAGGGTAAGTAGATATCTTTTATTTAGTGAAGAGAATTTAATACTTCATAAAGGTGATAAGTATTACTTATGCTAATGTAATCATAATTTACTTGTTGTTTTGAAAAAACTGATAGCTTTCATTCTCTGTGTATTCCTTAATGAGTTTTTTAAGCTTATCCCACATTTTTGAAATGTTTTTCACATGGAATATATTGGAATAGGGGCAAGGATGGGATCAGGGAAAATCCATATTGACTTAAACATGGAACTAGACATGACTCTTTTTTCAAGAGTTTTTATTTTATGACAAAAATGGAAACTAAGTAGAAGTTTCTACTTTCTAATCTTTTGAGATGTAATAGTTATGTACTAATTCCATAAAACTCAAAACCTGAAAATATACTTAATGTGAATAATTCGTTTAATTCAATATTATGTAATGTTCTAAGGTCAGGTCCTTATAGTTGGTATCAAAGGTCGGTTTAGAAAACATTAGGAGTTAGGGTATTTTTAAATTAATGTCCCTAAATTATTTTATGGTAATATTGAAATGATGTAGCATTTATAGATTACCATGTCGCTTCGCCTAAGATGTTTCTGTGTTCAGAATGGTTTTTCGTAGAGGAAACAGGGCAGCTATGCTATGAAGAAATAAGGTGGAAGACATCCTTAGAAATTAGAAACCTGAGCTGGTTGAATCAGAACTAAACAGTTTATTGGAGTGATGGCACATTTGACTCATGCTATAAATGGTAGTGGTATCCATACACGAGATCAGCCAGATCAACCGTAGAGGAACATGTCAGTATTGAAGCATTTCATGGGGCAACATCCCCCATCATTCAGAGGATCATCTAACCCAGTGCAGGGGAAAGGGTGGATTAAAGCATTGTAAAATATTTTTGATGTCATGGGTTTTTCAGAACATCAAAATGTTAGTCTGTTTATTTACTATTTTGAATGTAACGTTGATGAGTGTTGGTCAATGGTGAAAAATATCAGGGATAATGAGGAGATTGATTCTCTCTATTGGGATTAATTAAAGGGTATGTTTCTTGAGAAATATTTTCCTAAGGTGGTTCATCATAGAATGGAAAAATAATTCCTAGAATTGAGGCAGGAGGATGACTCAGTGGCTGCTTATGAATCAAAATTCACTCGACTGGGAAGGTATGCTCTAAATTTCATCTGAGATTTTGATAGTAAGATAAATCAATTTTACTCAGGACTGATTCTATGATATCGAAGACCATTAGCCTCTCTTGAGATAAAAAGTTAAGAAAAACATGTTCACTGTGTGGAGAAGGTGGAAGTGGAGTTTTCCTATGATCAGTTGTTCATTGACAAACAACATAATAAGAGGTCTGGTTGGCAGGAAGAGGGAAATAATTCATCAAGAAGCCTTGATGTAAGAAAATTAAATATCCAACTTGAGATGTTTGGTAAAAATCATCGTAGAGAATGTTTATCAAATTCTGTAATGTGATTCCAGTGTGGTAAGTCTGGTCATATTGCTCGTAAATATAAATAAGTTGATCAAGAAGGTAATGAAAATCCATCAGTAAGATATTTTAAGTGTAATGAAATGGGTAATTATGCAAATGAGTGTTCAGAAAATAACTCAATAGAGGGAAAGCATCCAGACTATAAGTAGAAAGGGGTGGTGAAATCCTTTGCAACTACTTCAGTAGATTTTGGGCCATCAAACGAAGTAGTATCAGGTACACAGTTTGTTTGTTCAGATTATTCCAATGGGTTGTTTGATTTAGGTTCTAAACACACTTTCATTTCTAAGAAGTTTCCTAACAAATTGTTAATTCCATCTCAAGATATTAATACAGAACTTATGGTAAAAACTCCTGGAAGAAATGTTGATGCAAAAAGAAAACATTAGAACCTTCATGTCCCTATGTGCAGGAAGAATCTACCTGCAAACCTTTTTTTGCCTCTACTAGAGTTTGATGTTATTTTGGGAATGGATTGGCTGTCTGTTTATCATACTAAGTTTGACTGCTTAGATAAAGACGCTTCATTTTAGAAATATTTATAGTTTGTGTACAAGAATGAACCCTTTATTTTAATAACATATTAGGAACCTGAGAAACTACTAAAAGATAGAAATGAATGTTACCTTTCTCATATTATTGAAAATAAAGAAAGTGTTGAGATTATTGATGTGCTAGTGGTAAATGAGTACCTTTATGTTTTTCCTTATGAGTAGCCTGGTATTATACCTTATCGAGAAGTTGAATTTATTGTTGACTTAGTTCCTGATGCTACGCCATTATCAAAACCCCCTTATCAAATGGCTCAAATTGAACTTTTAGAGTTAAAGAAGTAATTGCAGGAGTTATTAGATAAAGGTTTCATTCGACCTAGCACATCACCATGTGGTTCCCTTGTCTTGTTTGTTAAAAATAAATATATTTCAATGAGACTTTTCATTTATTATTAAGGATTGAATAACATCACTATTACGAACAATTATCCTTTGCCTCATATCGATGATTTGTTTGATCAACTCCAGGGAGATCAGTATTTTTCGATGATTGAATTGAGATCAGGGTGCCATTAGTTGAAATTAATGGAAGCAGACATTCCGAAGACCATATTTCATACTAGATATGGCCATTATTAATTTTTAGTTATTCTTTTTGGGTTAACCAATGCACCTTTTGTATTCATGAATCTTATCAATACAATTTTCTGTGAGTTCTTGGAGAAGATTGGGGTTGTGTTTATTGATGATATTTTGGTTTATTCTAAACAAAAAGAGGAGCATGAAATTCATTTAAGGGTTTTCTTGCAAAACATTAAATAAAAGAAATTGTTTGGTAAATTCAGCAAGTTTGTGTTTTGGTTGTAGCAAATTTCATCCCTAGGGTACATTGTTTCAAAAAATGGCATAACTGTTCGTCCTGTGAAAACAAAATTTGTTGAAGAATGGACAATACCCCCATATATAACCAAGATTTATAGTTTTTTCTGTTTGGAAGGTTATTACTGGAGGTTTGTTGAGAATTTTTCCTGATTTTCTAGTCCAATTACTATGTTAACTCAAAATGGTGCTATGTTCATTTGGACAAAAGAATGTAATTATTTTTTTCCTGAATTGAATAGAATAATGGCAAATTCTTAAGTTTTGGAATTTCCTTCCAGAAATGGTTAGTTTTTTATTTACAGTGATGCTTCATTGAAAGGACTTGGATGTGTCCTTATGCAGAATGATTAGGTATTTGATTATGCTTCATTTTAGTTGAAACCTGAGTTAAATTACCAAACACATGATTTGGAATTAGCTGTTGTTGTTTTTGATTTAAAAATTTGCAGGCAACATCTATATGGAGTAAAATGTAAAATATATTCTGACCACAAAAGTTTAAAGTATATATTCACTTAGAAATAATTGAACATGAGACAGAGGAGATGGCTGTAATTAATCAAGGATTATGATTCATGACACATTACCATCTGAGAAAAGAACATAAAGTGGATGATTCTTTGAGTCTAAACATTAATGTGTCATTAACCTTGCTATGTTTGGAATGAGATACTTTGGTTTTTGATTTGATGATCTTTGGAATAGAATTTGTTGGTGTAGGAAATTCTTCTATATTGTTTCAGGTGTTAGTGAAATCATCTCTATCAGATATAATAAGGAAAGAACAGAAATAAGATAGTGAGTTGTAGAAAAAGGTAGTGTTGGTTTAGAAGGGTAACTTGCCTGATTTTAATGTTGATAATGATTGTGTTTTGAGGGTTGGGAACAGATTATGTGTGCTTTGTGATTCACAGTTGAAGAATGAGTTGTTATATAAACCTCATAGTTCTCTGTTTTCATTTCATCCTGGTAGTACTAATATGTACATAGATCATCAGGAGTATTACTGGTGGGATGGAATGAAAAGAAATATTGCATATTTTATTGTGAATTGTTTCACTTGACATTAGGTTAAAGCATAGTGGTAGTTACCGAAAGGGATTCTTCAGTCTTTACCATTTACAGAGTGTAAATGTGAAAATATATCAATGGACTTTGTTGGGGGATTGCCTAAGACATCTCGAGGTAATAATGCAATCCGGTTTATAGTTGATCGATTGACTAAATCTGATCATTTCTTTCCTCTTTGAGATACTTTGTCTCTAGATCAACATACTTGGTTTTATGTTAAAGAGATATTTAGGTTGCATGGTGTTCCTTTCACCATTGTATCTAATCATGATCCTAGGTTTACTTCTATCTTTTGTAAAGGCCTTCAGAAGTCATTGGGTACTAATTTAAATTTTAGTAAAACTTTTCATCCTCAATCAGATGGACAGTCAGAACGAACAATTCCGACATTGGAGGATATGCATCGTGCATGTTCAATAGATTACCAGGGATGTTAAGACCAACATATTTCTTTGTGTGAAATTTATTATAATAATAGTTTTCATTCCAGTATAGATATGGTTCCATTTGAGGCATTATATGGAAATCGTTGTTGAACACCAGGTTTTTGGGATGATGTAGGTGAAAGGAAGCAGATGGGACCAGAATTGGTAGAATAGATTGCAGAGAATGTTCAGTTGATTCAGAAGCACATGAGAACAGCTCAGAGCAGACAGAAAAGTTACACGGATAACCAGAGGAAGGATATTTTTTGAGGTAGGTGATCATGTCTTTATCAAGGTTTCACCATGGAAAAGTGTGACACATTTTGGTATGAATGGAATGTTGAGTCCAAGGATCATTGAACCATACGAAATCCTAGAGAAATTTGGATCAGTTGCGTACAGAGTGGATTTACCTATAAGTTTATCCCAGGTACACAATGTTTTTCATGTTTCAATTTTGAGAAAATATATGCCAGATCTATCTCATGTTTTGAGTTCAGAGGTAGTTCAGTTGGAAGAGAATCTCTATTATGAAGAAAAACTAGTCCAGATTCTTGACTGAAGAGAGAAAGTTTTGTGGAATAAGGTAATTCATCAGGAAAAGGTTTTATGGAAATACCATATGGTTGAAGAGGTAATGCGGGAATCTGAAAATGCTCTGATGGATAAATACACCCACTTATTTTCATAAGTGAATAAAAATTTTGAGGACACAATTTACAAAAGGGGGGAAGGATGTTACATCCTAGGTAAATGAATAATAAGAGATTTTCATATTTATTAATATTTGTGAATTTAATATTTATTTTACTTTAAAATGGTATCTATGTTCGATAGCGTACCAGATACACAGCAACGGGTTTCTTTGAAATCTTACGTTGCACAATAATAATATAATATTATTATTTTAAATGGTAGTAATTGCCTAGATGTTTTATTAGCATAAATGAACAAAAATAACTAAAATTTGATTATACATGTTTTTTTAAATGTATTTAAATTTATCTAATAAATGTTAGAGGCTTAAAATGTGAATGAATCTAATTTTGAGCATAATTTACATTAAAAGGTCAATTTACCACCTCTTAATGGTGAACCCACTTTAAATATAGTTTTTGTCACTTTAATACATTCTATATGACCAAATAAAATCCTTTTTTATAATGCGGACATAAAAATTAAATTTGTAAAAAAAATTCAAATTTTTCCGAAAAAATTCATTTTTTAATGAATATTGAAAATATTGTATTTTAATTCAAAACTATGTTTTAATATAATTTATATATATGGTTGTATTATCTTTTTCATTTTTTTAAAGTTTAATTAGAATGTATTTTTACCATTTAATCCTATTTTGTTCATTGAATTAATTAGACTTTGAAATTGGACATAAACAACTGTCAATCTTTTGATAGTTATTGTTTTTAAAAACATGTTATTTGTTTTAACAACGGAAATTAATTTTAAAATTAAGTAATTTAAATTTTATGGTTTGAATTTTTAAAAATAAAAAACATTTTATAATTTGGAATATCAAATATATCTTAGGCTTAATTTTTGGTATTTTTCTGAAAAACATCAATTTTTGATGAATAGTGAAACCACTTAGTAGTAGTTAAAAAAACTGAATTTCTTCATTTAAATGAAATTTTACCACTTCTGTGAATTTAATTTTGAAACTCAGACATACATGGTTTTAATTATTAAGTAAAATTTGGTTCAATAAGATTAAAATAATATTTGGTGAATAGTAACTTTTGACTTTTATTTACTGCGGTTAAAGGTAGATATGGTAAATCAAGGTAAAAATAATATTATAATAATTCAAAATAACCTTAACACTTGTCCTAACCATATTTGATGAGTAATGGCCGACCATGGGAATCCTTGGGTCGATATTGGGACCCCATGGATCCACATATGAAAGATAGTGGCACTTTAGATTAATTAATTTAATGTAAAGGAGAAAATGACAAAAACAAAACTCTTTTAGTAAATTAATCTTTATAAGGTGTTATATAAGAAATAATTTTGAATATAAATATTCATTGGATAGCTAAAACGATTTCCTACATCATGGTATTTTTTTATAATTTTTAGATATCAAATAAATTAAATTATTTATGACACAATAATGATGCAGTATTTACCTCATTAATAAATGATTCAAATAAATAAGATTATAATGATTAAACTATTATCCAAAACCTATATAATACCTATTGGATGATATTATTTCTACCATGGTTCATCTTATCTTTGACTCTAATGATTTTTGGACCTTTAGAAACCGAATATCATTATATTATAAAATAATAGTTTTACACTTTCAAAAAGAGCTCCTCCTCTCCCTTATAAAAGAAGACCACTTATAACCAGTTCTTCACACCTATAAGGCCTTTAGGCTCATCCAAACTCTTCCCAATTAAGCTCCCTATATCCCTCTCTTCCACCTAGAAACATTACCTTAGGTTGAAGGCATGTTAGAAACCCATTTTGGTTCAACCCAACGGAAGTTACCCAAATTAAAGGTATTGGTTTCTCTTAACTTCTTTTCATTTATTTTACTTATCCGACCCCTAAACTCTTTTTATTAACTTTTTTTATAACAAAAACAGTATCCTCAATATACTAGGATGTTTTTATGGGAATTATTCTAACTACACATACACACACTTCCATCTAATGGGTGAAGAACATAATGTTTCTGTGGATGAAAAACTAACGCCTCACGAAACGATGATTGTTCAATTATCTCATACTTCCTATCATGGTGGCCATTATGATGGAACTGTATTTATATATGATATATATTATCTTTAGGTATTATTTATTCTTCTGTATTTTCCCATTTATATCACACCTTTATTTTTTCCATTATGGGTAAAGGTGATAATTTCATTTGAGAAAGTGCGGACTACCGCCCCCTCAAAGTGATATGACTCATTAATTCCATATGTGGGACATATAATGGATGAAGTTAATGAAATTATATATTATATTATATTGGAATCATATTATACCTATGTATCATTATGTTTTAATTCCTTTAAAATAATAAATAGAAATCAATGTAGCGTTCATGCATACGTACAGCTTACCGTCTCCATGAACGGTGCATTTCATTTCATACCTCCAAATGTTATGTACTATTATATATATATGTATATACTGGATATATATGATATATATGATATTTAAATCATGAATATCATTCTTTATATAACGGATTATTGACCACATGGACAACTTGTAAATATAAGGTGTTCATTTTTTACTCAAGTACAAAATATCAACAAAATGACCATTATTAATTTGAATTACTAAATAATGACTATAGCATGACAATAAGTGACATAAAAGGAATAATAAACGTGTAAAAGGTTCTTAAGAAATTAGAAATTAACTTTATTTTATTATTCATGGGATTAAAGAACGATTGGGTCAAGTCGGACACAAGGTAAGGGATTTCGTCTCAATCTCTTTTCATTGAGGAACATTTAGATAATATATATACCTTATTCTTTTACACGGTGTTTAGTAAAACCCTTTGACTTTTACTTTCATTCAAAGGGAATCTTTTTCTACAAAGCGTTTCACTAAATGGCAAACAGATTGTTTTTAACATTTGCGGCAACAATGACCTCTCTGCTGCCGTAATCGCTATTTGGATTCCACTATAAGGCTTAATATTTTCAAAAATGAAAATTTAATGCCTTATTCTATTTTTGGGTGTTTTTTATTGAAAATGGTTTTTGAAATGGATTGATTATTTCAATGTCTTGAAATTATTTCTTGTAAATGCAAATTAAATGTTATTAGTGAAATGTTTATACTTGCAATATTTTATGTGTTTTGATTTTATAATGATACTTGTACATTTGATGGTTGGTTACATGATAAACCAAATGATGGGTGGTTCTGTGATTAACCAAGATGGGTGGTTATGTTATAACCTCCAATTCCATGGTTATGGAAGTCGGTCATATGGAAATTAAATTTAGTGATATGTGTGGAAGTCGACTATATGGTTATTCTATTTAAGTATGTTTATGTCCCAAGTTACATTTATATGTTCTGTGTTCTTTATAATGGTTTTATGGTAATCTATTGGTTAAAAAAGGGTAAGTAGATATATTTTATTCAGTGAAGAGTATTTACTACTTTACAAAGGTGAAAAGTATTAATTATGTTAAAGTAATCATATTTTGCTTTTTGTTTTGAAAAACTAACAGTTTTCCTTTTTTTTGTATCCCTTACTGAGTTTTTTATGCTCATCCCATGTTTTTGAATTATTTTTCATAGGACATAATGTGTAATAGGGTCAAGGATGGGATAAGGAAAATTCATGTTGTCTTAAACATGGAAGTAGACATTACTCTTTTTTAAGAGTTTTTATTTATGAAAACAATGGAAACTGTGTAGAATTTTTTACTTTGTAATATTTTGAGATGTAATAATTATGTCCTAATTCTCTAAAACTCTAAACTGGAAAAGATCCTCAATGTGAATTATTTGTTTAATTCAATATTATGTAATGTTTTATGGTCGGGTACATATAGGAACACTCGATTCATCGGTGCCCTAAAAAATACTTGTGTGTTCTTGAGACCAAATGGCATAACCATAGGCACATATAGAACATACTTGATATGAAATGTTGTACAAGGTTTGTTTGTTGCTAAAACAAGTACTTAATATTATCCAGACCTCAAATAAATTTTTGAGAACACCCAAGCTTCTCGAAGCTGATCAAACTAATCATCTATCCGTCGTAAAGAATATCAATTCTTAACCATCAGCAGGATTATATTTCAATAATCCACACATATCCTAAGGTACCATCCTCATTTTCAAAAAAAGAAATTTTGAACCCCATAGAGAAGTAATGGGTTAAATATACCCCTTTTCCCTCAAGTGCTCTATCTACCTCTTGAGCTCTTGCAACACCATAATAGCCATCCTATAAAGAGGAATGGATAGTGATGCAGATCCTAAAATTAGGTCAATGGAGAACTCAACCCCTCTTCTAATGGGTTCAAAAAATATTTCATTTGGGAACACATCACTGAAATGATCATCCGCTAAAGTAAATCCCTCTTAACACACTCCTTGATCATCCAAATAAAAACTAGTGATCTAGGATGTCATCTCACCTAGACAATGACATTATGGTCTTTCTTGGATCTCTCGTAAATCTCATTCACCATTATTATTATACAATACAACCTCTAGTGATGTGAAATTCACCCTATAGGGATAGTATTCAATGTAAGCTTGATATACTACTAGTAATTCCCTCAAAGGTATGACATAAAACCCTCTCATTTTGAAGAAAAAAATATTTTAGATGAAGTGACACCCACCAAACTTAGTGGAAAGTTCTATGCACTCAAGTAAACCATCTATTATGACCCCCAACGGAGTGTTAAGCATCCTAAATCCCTTAGAAAACTGAACCACAAGAAAAGTATTTCTAAAACTGGAAAATATATAAAACTATATGATGCACCTATATAAAAAAATGTAGATACAATATTATAGGAAACTAATAGCATACCTATCACCATAGATAGTATGGCACCCTACTCTTCAATGGTAGGTTATATATATATAAGATATGTTCTAAACCAATGCCTTGTTACATAACCTCACTACCCATAGTTGACCCACTTTAATGTCTCTATGTAACTCAAGTCTAGATGCCTCGACCAAGACCACCACTACCTCATCCGAATCCAACAGCACTACTCCATATCCCTACCTAACATAGAGATGAGAAAACCTATCTCAAACATGGTGTTATAGATGACCCCCAACCTCTCACTACTAGAGTAAGGGTCCTACAAAAACTTTACACCTGGCCCATCCACATCCATCTCGGAAGTCAACTAGGTCACGGTAATACTGATTTCTAATGTGGCCCTATATTCCAAACTAATAATAGGAAACTAAGATACCAGTAATCACATCCTAACTAGTAATAATATCACAAGAATCCTCAAAAAATCACTTCCTTCTGCTGGAAGTTGAACTATTTGGTTGAGAGATGATACAAATCTGATCTGCACCTCCATATTCCATCAAGTTCTGCTCATTACTCATTGCCAAATTCACAATTTCAATAATATATGTCAATCTGAATACATTGATCAGATATCTTATGTAATGTCAGATACCATACCTAAATCATCTAACTCTGGATATCTCATCATTAAAGTACATCATTGAAAAATGTTGCAACTATGTAAATAATTATAAGAATTCAATAATAATCATAGCACCCTACACCAGACACATAAATTCATTATCCCACTCAACACACAAAGTCATATGATAAAATTAGTCATAAAATCAAGTTTGGAAATAATACCAACCTATATCTCACAGCCTTTCATCCAGGTTTATTAATTCCCACAAGTTATTTTCTACCCCACAAAGCATATATGTCGCGAGATTCAATCTCCTCTAAGGATATGTATCTAGATGCTTGAAGACTGCAGGCAATGTCCCAAACCACAAATCATCAATATGTAGACTACCATCCCCCAAAAATATGGTAGGATGATACTTATATAAAACCCAATTCAACTCGACAATAGATAATGAAGCCTTTAGTGATCCCTAGTGATTTTTCATGAATTGATAAGACCCCTGGTAGAACTGTTTCTCAGAACCTATTTATAAAACAACAACTAGTGTTGTAGTAGGCACTAATGTAGGGTCCATTAGTATCCCATGGCCCACCAACTCTACATCATGGTCATATCCACCAAATTTTTTTATTACTATATTTTATCATGGTGTTATTCCTCTGCAATTCCTAACATTCTCCTCATATAGATTTGATATCAAAGATCACATCTGAAAAGTATAATACAGGTAAAACGCTCTTAAAAATAGGTCATACCACAGATCCTACTCCTAATTCCATGACTATAGATGGAAAATTGAAAAAATTTACAAGATAATCTACCTCTTTCCCTCTCAAAATTTGGTTTTAGTTCAAATCTTAGTTTCCAAGTTCAATTTTCCATTTTTGTTTTATTTCATATTCATTTTTGTTATATCATAAATTAATTTTAAGGATAATTGAATGGATCAACAAATTCCAATCCATGAGGGCCCATAATTATCACGAACCAAATAATGGATTCCAATATATTCATACCATGAAACATTCCCAAAAGTCTCAGCACAATATTAGGTATATCAATCAAAACACCTACCACAACAACCTTTAATAAGTATTGTATTCTTAGTGCCATGTAATAATGTATGGAATGTGATCTATATAAAGTTACTACAGCAATGCAAGAGATGTAATACCCTCATCTCATTAGGTAGTAAAAAATAGATATTATATTCATATTAATGATAACATCAAAATTAATGTGCATTACACAATTGTGGAATCAAATCAACTGTAATATAAAAACTCTAGAAAATATCAATTTCATTCGAGGAAATTTATCTTTTTTCTATAAGTAGGGTAACTACTCCCAGTAAAAAACTCGTTATAAAAACCCTATTCCTTCATAACCCAATCTATTGTCTCAAAATAGTAAATAAAATTAGAAAATAATTCCCCATAATACCAATTTGTAACATCCTGAACCCGGTTTCGACTCAATAATTCCTCGAGCTTGGTTGGCCTTGTGACCTCAAGCATATATCCCTAAATTATAGAGGTTTATAACTAGTATATAGGTCCTAGGTTGTGTCCATAGGGATATTATGAACTCACTACTAGAGTGTAACACAATACAATATAAAAAATAGAAAAAAAATAGAAGTTTTATAATAGTTAGACAATGAATAAATTGTATGAATAAATAGAAATTCTAGTAGTGTATCCTATACAATGGTGATGGTACATGTCTCTAAAAAGTATCAAAAATAGTTACACAATAGTACAATATATTTAATTTCCAAAAAATATGAAAAAGACCAAAATTTAAATATCCAAATAGAATAATGAGCCTCAGCTTGTTCCCATTCCCATCTGCTCTTAATCTTGGTACAAAATCAAACATCAAACTGTGGGTTCTTTCCCTAGTCCATACCTACATCCAAATAGTCTATTTGGGTACCTAATAGTGCCCCAAATATGGTGTGAGATAAAATCCTAATAGTTAAACACCCAAAATTATGTATAGTTCTAGATTGTGAAATATAGCGAGCCAAAGAGTGTGCAAGTAAACAGGTAAGAAGTAAATGAATGTAAAGATGTTAATGGCAAGTTAGTACTACAAGTGATACCATAAAGCCTCAAGAGGATCCATTCAAGATAAGTGTCATATCCAATACCAAGGAATATACATGTTAAATAATGTAACATCGTGGTTTCACCTTACTAACCATAGAACTATATCAACCATGACCTTATCGTACAACCTGAAGTGGGAGAACATCCACAACAGATCAATTTAACCAAGCATTTCATATTTCTCATAGATTTTTCATATAATCAAATTTTCAAACCACAAAGGGATGGATCCAAGGTGTATAACACCAATTTATCCTTGTTTATTTGCATTAGCATCTTGATGGAAACTTTATTAGGCAATGTTTGGAGTCCAAGGACCGTGTCATCTAAACATGGAATAGGCGAGTCCAAACAAGATGAATCTAATGGGTATCAAGGACCAAGGAATCCCACATAATCAAGACTCAAGTAGAATACTCTATTCAAGTCATCCGTATTGCATTCAATACCCATAGTACTAAAATTATGGCCTTTAAAGGACACAATCATCATTTGATCCATTTAAAATTTCAAAAGCATCCAATCACAACCCATGAGTATACCCACTCATTAACAATAATTCACATTCAAATGAAACAAGTGATTATACCCACTCATTGAAAAAATCATAACCAAACACACCTCATGATAACACGCACTCATCTATACTATTTATAACAATGTCACATGGGAAATATTGGTTCTATATAAATCACTTAATCAAAAAATTATCATTTATTATAGTTATCCCACCCCTTATTAAACTAGTCCAATTCAATTTAATTATAATTATGCTTCCTCTAACTAGAAAATGATGATAACACATCCCATGGATTATTAAAAAAGGAATAAACAAGGAAAATACATACTGATCACCCCATTGGTCTCCATTGGTTGGGTCAATAGCCCCCAACTCCTTTTAAATGAACTGAAGGGAAACCTGGACTTATCCAAACCCATTTAATTCAATTTTTCATTTCAATTTTTTGGCTATGTTAGAAATTATAATGGAATAACAATGGAACCAAGCTTAATAAATCCATAACCAAAGTGAAAATTTATAGACCACTCACCATAGAAAGTTAGCAGAGTTATCATCCAGTATCAACTCTTGATTTGACTCAGATTTGGAGAAAAATGAACAATGGATGAAGAACTAGAAATTAGAGAAAATCATTTTACACTTAAATAGTTATTTTGATTGTAAGAAAAATGAATAATGGATAAAAAGGAATTGAGTACTCACCAATTTAGATCAAATGAGACAAACAATGCTTAAATAAGATGTTAGATGGAGGATGAGGATCAGGTCCAAGAATAGCCGCCAAATAGGATTCAAAATGGATCATTTGTTTTGAGATAGAGAAAAGTGAAATAGATTTTAGGTTATATTATATTTTAATGAAAAATGGTAATTTCCCAAATAACTTTTGGTTCACACAATTTTGTTGCATAGTTTGGCCAAAATGTGTTCCAAAAATCACACTTAGGGGTAGGGAACAAAACATTGTATGGTTTATATACACGGTTTGAATAACATTGCGAAAACTGTTCCCAAACACATTTTCAAAATATTAGAACTTCTCATACACACCCGCGACCCATTTCACATGGTTTTTTCTAACTGTGTGAGCTCCACCTACTCTCTTTCCATGCCTCGCACAGTATATATAACCATGTGGCATGCCCCTCATAGTTTGAACTAATCATGCATCAATCCAATTTCAACACAAAAGTGGGCTTCTAGTCTCTAAAAATACCTAGACACCCTCAAAACAGCCATGATCAATTTGGGTACTCACATTATTCATAATTAAATATTAAAACCAAAATAAAAATAATTCTTATATCATAAAAACCCCAAGTTAATACATCAATCATACGTAAATATAGTATAATAATGAAACTCATCAGATAATAAATTATTGTATAGAAAAATGATTTGGGAAGACAAACTAACATTAACCTAACTTATATATACCTCTAATTGAGTATAAAATTATCAAGTTTCTGATTAATGTGTGTATATATTAAATGACAAAATTTTATATAAAAAACTCACATAGATAAAATAATCAAAAACATAGCTTTAGTAAGTATAAATCTATTTATATCAATTGAAAATAACTATTTTTATAAAATTATCTATAAATGTTAGTTCCCAACTCATACTCACATAACATTAGTGAAATAAATTCATTTAAACATTAAAATAACTTGAAATGGAATTATTCAGTAATCATTTTCAATAAATTCCAAGGCTGTAATAAAGGTATGACATTATATTATATTATTTATTTATTTATTTATTACTAATTTATTTAAAAAACTAAAAAAACACCTGAATAAAACTAAAAACTTTTTTATTAATGATGATTCTTATTTTTTATTTTCGTTTTCTAACTAATAATGAAATATAAAAGATAAAATACATATTTAGAAAAGTAAAATACATAATGTGTTTATATATATATGACATGTAATTATTTTAATAGTGATGTGTGTAAGGAATGTTTACCACATGGTTGAGGTTGGATTAGAACCGATGATCATTTCAATCCTGCTAATCGTTCATGTCCATTAAGGAAAATTTTGTACCATTTATGTTTTATTATCATTTTTTTAATTTATATTTCCTAAAAAACAAATCCACACAATATATGATGTATAAGACATAAATAATAATTTTTTTTAAATGTAAATAAGTGGAAAGGATGTGACTCTTATATAAAGGGACATACATGGCCATTTGATAGGCTTTCTTCTATGGATCACAAGTTACCAACTAAACTTCATTCATTCAAATTCCCTATTTTTTTATTTTTTTATTTACTTTTTTTAAAGGTACTAAAATGACATTAATAGATACACAAGACAAGTGAAACAAAATAAAAAAATAATAAATCATGAAAACATTTTCGAGTTGGGATTCGAACAGTTTATTAGACGCTTCTCACAAACTCATGCAACCGACAACACAACCTTAATTATTTATTTTTATTCATTTATTATGCACATATATATATATATATATATATATTAAAAGAATGATTTTTACATTCAAAAAGTTAATTAAATAAATAAATATATATGATATAATCATCTTATTAAAATATAATATTTAAATTTATTTTGTGTGTATATATTAGTCACCCAAATTTTTTATCTTGGAAAATATTATGTAATTATTAAATTGTTAAATTAACTATATACTAAAATATTTTGTGGTATATTTTTATTTAGTAGTGTGTGAATCCATAGTTTAACCTTGAAAATAAATAAAAATAATATATATTTAGTTGGTATAATACAGAGAATAAAATCAAGTTCTCATTTCAATTCTTGTTAACACTCCCATGTAAATTCAAGACATTTTAATCAAGATTTAATAGGGGTGAAGTAAATGAAAATAAGTGAAACCTCATTTACAGCCTCAAGAGTGGATTATTGGATTAATTGGAGTAGAAAATAAATATATACATATATAAACTTACCTATCTACTTAAGAAAATCATCCACATATGAGGATTTGGCTTTTACAAGCTGAGAAGAATCTGTGATGGTCAATAAATTATCAACATTTAAAATATAATTATGTAATAAACATGTGTGACATTCATCCATTTAATTACAATATTTATCGTGATTTTCATTTCTTATAAATTTTAATATTAAATAGAAAATATATAGGTGAAAAAAATAAATAAGAAGAGGATAAAGGGGAGAAAAAAGAGAAAGGGGTCAAGTGAGAAAATATAGGGAGAGAGAAAGTTTATGAGAGAGAGGTGCTTCCTATATTATCTTAGGTGGGTCTTCTTCTCCTTCAAATTGTCTCTTCTTTGAAGAATTATGTTAGAAAAAATTATTTATTTTAAAAATGAAAATAAAAACAAATGCAAAATTTTTAAATTAAATAATAAACCTAAAATCTTATCACTCTATCTTTCTTTGATTAATTCTAATGAAGCTAGAATTGGCATATATTATCATCATGCACTCGATTGATAATTCAATTAAAACAAAAATTAAGTATAGTACGGTAAAAAACCTAGGTTTTATCTCAATGAGAACTGAATGGAGGACTAAAATTTAATATTTTAAATAGTTTAACAAAAATAAAAAATAAAAATGGGGGGTTAAAAAATTTTAGTTAAAAAAAGTTCTTAATAAAAGATGAAAATCATTGAAAATCATATTTTCATGGATGAACATGAATAGTTAGAAAAGGAAATGAATAATTTGATATCATAAAGAATAAATATTTTTATGTTTAATCTACATCAATTACATTGTATATATTGGATAATAATTATATCATATATGGTATGAAAACTATTACATGATGGGGTGAATTTTAGTTTAAAAATAACCTATAGTTTCTAAACTTCTCAAGTATTAAGTCTACTGTTGAAACAAAATATCATTGTAGCCACATAAAATAAATGTAAAAATGATAATGAAAATGATAATTATTTTATAACTACTTCTTAAATTAATATATTTAGTAGAAAAATAAAAATATCAATATTCTATATTTATTGATGAAACAGTAAACAGATAGGAATTTTAAATGAATTCAGATTATTGATTTACAAATATAATACTCTTTAAAGGATATATAAATTTTAGTTTTATCCTATTGAAAAGGGTAATCCCAAACCATATTCAAGGTATCATTGATTTTAGACATGTTTAATGGTTTCCACTTATTTAATCTTGATTTTACACTTTTTCTTTCTTACCCTAGAGTCCCTTGATTAGCATGATGAGATGGTACATGCTTCAATAAACCTAAATTTAGGTTCTTCTTCTACTAAAACTGATAACTTAGTAGTTCCTCTAATAGAATTTATAGCTTGATATAACCTTTATTATAACCAATATCTCAGTTTATAGAAAAATAAAATAAGAAAAACTAATATCATTTCAAATGAATCCTCATATTCGTAAACTCTTAGAAAACACTAAAAAAGAAACTAATTGAAAGCACTATAGGTCAAGAAGTATTTGAAGACTTTAATTGATTGAAAGATTTGAAATATATATAATTCTTACCACTTTTTATCTTTTGATTTATTATATATCGGTATATTTATTAATTATAATCCAATAGTTAGATTTTATACATCTCAGAGTCATTTTCAATGACATTGGATGCAATCAACTATTTATAATTTTATTGACTTAGCATCTCACCATGTTAACTGAATAAGTTATTCTATACAATCAAATTTTTTTAAATATTTTGATAGACCTTTAACTATTTGTATTTTAAATTTCAAAATTCTTTTCATTATCACAAATCCTCACGACATTGATTTTTAATATAGTCTTAGATTGTCTCCAATTCAGTTAACAGTTTTATATTCTTTATTCACTAAAGATAAAAAAATAAATAAAATACTAAATAATGTGTTTCATGTCCTTTAAAACAATTAATATTAAGTGATTATATGTGTCAAAAATATCACCACAAATAAAAATTACAAAAACAAAATGAAAAATTAAGATGGCCTGAATATTAAAAAAAATACTCCGTTTAGTGTCCATATCATCAGATGAAACAAATTCATCCACCAAAAACACTATATCCCTTTTTATATTCCCCTATATCAATCAGTTATAAAGAATAAATTTTGAAAGATTTAAATCTAAAATCTCAATCCACATTTTTAAAACATATTGACATATTATAATTTTTAAATCTTTTACACTATTTTTTGTTTTTTTAAAATAAATCAAAATAAAATTTTATTATTACTCCAATAATTGTTATGGAAAATGGTAAAACATTGATAGATTTTACATTATAAAGAAAGATAAATATTATTAAAATCATAAAAACTTAAAAATATGATAAATAAAAAACATTTATCAGTACTATATTTCTAAGGAAAATTAATCCATTTATAAAAGTGTCATTTTGGGGGACTATAAAATTTTTAGCTACAACAAAATCAACAAAATAGATATTTTAAAATAAATAACTCTTACTTATTTTCTTAATCATGTTATTCATTAATATATTTTTGTTTCTTATAATACATCACAACCTATAAATTAAACTTTCAATAAAATTTTGAGATCCTTTAAGATGATTTTCTTCCTTTGATATCAAAATTTTATCTCTCTTAGGAAGTGTTTGTTCTAAAAAAATAATCTCCTGATTCTGATCTTCATTATTTTATTTCTAATTCTCACATTTTAAAATTTCATCAACTATTTTTATATTTTTAACAATTTATAAATTAATTAAATATTAGATAGTGGTAAAATTATAATAAAATTTATATCCATGATCCTTGAAAAAAGTTTCTATGTCCACAAAAATTTTGTATAGGTATCGAAATTATAAAATTGGAAATCATCCTTTTCATCAATAGAATTTATGTCTTTATCTTGGAATTTTATATTCTTAACAAAATTTATTAACTTCCAGTAATGTAAATCATTTAATTTGTTAACTATAATTAGAACTCCCTTGACCAAAGTTGTGGAATCTATTAAATAATTCTACCATTAAGGATCATAATAAATAGTTATCTAATTTTGAATTAGAATAGCCTTTTTAAAATTATCTATAATCATATCAATTATATTGTTCATTTTCATTTTCATAACATGAATTGAATAATGATTTTGATCGAAATGTCAAGTTATAGTGGAAGTAATCATATCACATGACCTATTAGAAATTTCCTCATTCTTCTATTTTTTACTGTGAATGATAGGTTGAACTAACATTTCAATAACTATTTTATAAGAAAAATCATCAATATCAATAGGTTCTTCATTATATATATTTTGATCACCTTTTATCCAGTCATATAATGATAAAGAACTTGATATTTCTTCAAATAAATAAGATATTTTAAAAATTAATTTTAGAGAGATATAAATTGAAAGAAGTAATGGTATATATAAAAGATTTTATTAGATATATATCTTCCATAATATACATTTTTACTAGAACTTTATCAACTATGTCAATATGGTTTTCCATAAAAACATATTTTTACACGATATATGATGGTTCTACAACAACATTAGTAGGCTTTTTAGGAATAACATATAATGATATTTCCATGGGAACTATTGAAGGTTAAACATATAGTGTGATAAAATTTTCAATAGTAGTAGTATCTTCACCAATCTATTGAAAATGTTAATAAATAGATAGAGAATATATTCTAGACATTTTGGATTTTCTACCATCTCTTTTCCTTCAAAATAAATTTTTCCTTACAAGGAATGTTAATGAGGAATATATTAAATAAAAATATTTCTAGGTAAGACAAATCGATCATACTGAGAAACGTTAAAATTCCAAAAATTTCTTCATTAATTTTTCTATCTAGTCAAATTTTGTTCATTACTTCTCTAAGAGCTTTGGATTAATCTTTATCAAGGCCCAAAAATAATTTATTAACTCCTCTATATTGTTTATTTTTATAGAATCTTTAGATTTGTCTTTTAAGAAGGTATTTGGGAAACCTTTTAAATTATACTTTAATCATCTGTTTATGAGAGAATATCATCATCATATTTTCCTCATGCTAACCTTCCCCTTATTTAGTTTTCAATTTCTCATATTTAAGATCATTTTTGGTGATAGGAACATTGGAAAGTTTTCTATCCTATAAAACATTCACAAATCTTCAGTTTCAATTAGTTTTAAAAATAAAATAGAATTATTTATTTAATATTTTTCAAAAAATATTTTCTCTTTAAAATAAATAGTTAATCGCATTCCTAAAATAGTTTCATAATTGATCATGTTTTTCTTCTTCCCCTTAGGATAAGATTGATTTTCAACATTATCTTATTTTAATAGTTTTACAATGACTGTATTGAAAAACACATATATATAATAGAATTTTATTCTTCATCAAGACATTATGTAAGGGTTCAATATATAAGAAAATAAACTTTGAGTTGTTGAGATTCCTAAAATTTATTAAATAATCCATCCTATATAAATATTGAATCTTAATCATCTCTTTTTCACCATTTCTTGGTAGATGTACATAAAGGATCCACTAAAATATTATATGAGATTCAGGTTCTAAATAAGCTTTTTTGTGGACATTTTTATATAATAGAAATAAGTTCTTCAGTATATCAACATTAAAAAATGTTACATGACCCACTAGTAGTTTTTGTGAAACAAATATTCTCCCACAAAAGGTACTTCTACTAGTTCAGTATAATTTTATAATATTAATAAGAACTAACTGATAAAAATAATAAAAGCCAATAGTTTGACTCAACTTTCTTAAAAAAGATCAAAAAAATATAGAACTCTCTGATTAGTATAGGATAGAATAGTTAAGGTTCTTCAGTTGTGTAAAATAATGTTATCTATAATTTAAAGTAAATAATATCATTCAATGTAAATTAATACTTCTCAAAAAGTTCTAAATAGACAATCATTTCCCTATAAATCCTTTTTTTTGAAAGGTCGTTGAATGATACCATGGCAGTAATGGTAGATGAAACATGTTTTATGAAAAACAACAAGTGCTTCACTATCACAGTAAATACATCCAATAAACTATTGATCCACCACCTTATAAAGGTGTTAAGGGATATGAAAGGTCACCGCTGATTTCAAAGATATCACAGCTCAAAATGAATTCCACCAAAACACATGATTTCAAAATTATGTTTAAAATAATAATTAGATTTCAAATATTTGGGGTTATATATACATTTTTAAATTCCATTAAAAAACAATCCTTATAAAATATTTATGAAATAAAATAAATAAAATCATAAAAAAATAAAATTTTCCTTCCATTTAGAATGTGGAATGAAATTTTTCTTTTGAATGTGGTAATACAAAAATTAATTAGCAATTTACATGTACATTATATATATAAATGTGGGTTATTTAAATTTTTTCTTAAAATAATAATCAAATTATCCCCTAAATAAAAGGTGAAAACAAAATATATTAAGAATAAATTAAAATATTAAAATTTCATTGGATATGTAATACATTTAAGATGCAGTAATAGTAAACTTAAATGAAAAATCAAGGTTCATTAGTGATTGTTTTTTATCGAATTATGTATAACATTTAAAATATTTGTAATTATTTATTGGGAAGATATATCACTTTTGGTCTATAAGTGTTTTTAAATAATATCATTGGGGCCCATATCTTTGTATCTTTATAATTATTATATATATATAATTTTGATGATATAAAATTTTATATTATTCCAAAATATTGTAACTTTTTTAAATAATAAATTTTATTTTTAATTTCCTCCATAATAATGCACTGTGTATAAGGGTGATTTACTTTACAATGAGTATTTTGACCAAAAAATTGAATTTATAGATGATTAACTTATAAATCTATATATTTAATTTATAGTTGTCCTAAATTTCATATAAATATTTTCAAATTTCATATTTATTATATTAAAGTTGTTCATGTCCTTCTTCAGGATATCAAACTCCAAATATAGTCTAGTAATCTCTATATTTTCTTGAATAAAATTTAAATTCTCATTATTTTCTTTCTTTTCCCTTTTCTTCTTCTGGTCATTTAACTTAAGATAAATATCCAATGTTTGTACTTTCCTTCCCCATTCAGATCAGTTGTTTTTTGATTTTTTCTATAAAAAAATTATCTTTTAAATGATATTTACATTTTCTTAAATTATTTATATGATATTATTCTCAACATACACGAAATTATCATTTCAATCAGAAATATCCTCTTTAAGATCAGCATAATACATATATAATTTCTGATATATATTTTTACATTCTCTAATATATACCCTCATTTCTTAAATTTTTTTTGGGGATCTCTCATCATCATATGAAAAAAGACATATTACCATGATTAATATAATTATTAGATACATATAAACATTTTGAATATATATTTATATTTTCAATGTATTCAATAGTTAATATTTACATAAAACATTGGGTTCTGAATTTTTATAAAATATGGTTATTGTTTGCTATTACCACTTTCTTATAATGATATTTCTAAAGTAGTATCACTTTCTCTTCCACTCCACATGTCCATTTCTATTAAAATAATAATAATTTTCTTATTTGAATGATTTTTATAAGATATTATTTCTTTTTTAATTAATTTTGGTTAACCAAGTTAAATATTACCTTTATTTATGTACTCATATCAAATTGTTCAAGTATTAACATTTTTCACTTTTCACTCTATTTAATTGCTTCTCTATAAATTTTTATTTTTTTAAACACCATTCGTTCTATGTTAGTATGTTCACCATATGTTGGTTTACACTCACTCTCATCAGAAATATTCCTTGAATTTCTATTAGATGTTCTTGATTTACATGTTCATATATTTGTAGTCTCATTGATTATAAAAGAAACCCCTTTTTTATTTTTGTCTTTATCTTCATCTCTGTTTAGAGAAATATCATATTGCATCATGTTTCTGATTAAATCATACTAACTTAGATTTAAAATATATTTTTTATTATCAATTGAATTTATTTTAGATTGTATTTCTTTAATAAAAATATTGATAACTTTATCAAAAATAAGGTCATCAAAAAATTAATTTTCACCAAGTGATGGTAAAATATTAACAATAATAATTACTCTTTGATTAATTTTGGAAACAGTTTCACCAGATAGAAAATCAAAATCTTGATAGTCTACTCCTAGCATTGATCTCTCAATGTACAGAACATTTGTTGTTCCAAAGAGAGTAACTTATAAATTGTTCCATTTTCAATAATAATTTCAATAATATGAAACTTGGGTAGAGATATTTCAATTAATTAAATAAATAATGGTATTTTGAGATATTAAATCTAGTTTAAATTTATTCTTCTCTTATCTCAATAAATTAAACACACCTTTCTCATGGACTTTACAACTACCTACATGATTAATAAAATTACAAACTTTAGTTTTAATGAAAAAATGTTTCTATTTTTTTAGTATTCATAATCATTTATATAAAAATTAGGTGGTTCATTTGGATTAATATTATCAATGATAACAACATGGGTACCTTAAATACTTAAAAAATATACATAGTCTTAAGTGAAAATAAATTTAAAATAAGAATAAAATAAGGTGATGAAAAAGTTAGATGTAAAAAATATCAGGTTTGGTCTTAGTTGGAGAAATTGACTCCGATATAAAATTTTGTAACATATAGGGTATGGAAAAACATATAAGAGGTGGTATAAAAACAATAATATAAATCTTAACCTCCTTGATTATTAATTCTATTGGTAATATGTTATATTGTTGAAACCACAACAAATTAGAGTAAAAATATTATAATTAAAATGATCTACCTTTTATAACTACTGATGAAATGAATACAGGAAATAGAAAAATTAAACTATGAGTATTTTATATTTACTAAATAAATAAAAAAAAATTAATTTTAACAGAATGTGGAGTATTGAAAAAAAATACAATACTCCTTAAAGGATATATAAATTTTTATTTTACACATATCATAAGGTAAGTCCTAATCCAAATTCAAGTTATCCTTGATAGTATAAAGATAAATATATATTTTCTTCTTTAGACTAAATCTTAACTCTATCACCTTTACCCTAAAATCCCTTGATCTACTTGATATGTAGGTACCCACTTCAATAAAAATAAATATCAATTCTCCCATTACTAAAACTGAAATTTCGTTATTTCATATAATACACCAAGTATCTTGGATACCCACTAATATAATAGTTAACTCAATTAACAACAAATATTATAATGAAAACTAATATCTTTTACAAAGAATCCTCACAATTAGAACTTATTATAAAAAACTTCAATAGAAATAAAAAACAAAAATCTATGTCATAAAATTGTTAAATACTTCAATAGATTGAATTATTTTGGATAGGTACCGTTTTTTTCACATGTTATATTTTTATCAATAAGTTGAAACTCTATTTATATAAAACTCCTCCAATGATCGGATTCTACACATCTTAATGTCAGTTACAATGGTATCGACAAAAATCTATTATTTATCTTTTTATAGACATAGCTTCTCACCACATCTACTAATCTTGTTTTAATTACCACCATAGTGATATCAATATTTTAATAGACCTTAATCCAAAATTATTATAAATTTCCTAAAGTCATTGGATTTTCAAAAATCCTCAGACCATTGGTATTTCATGAAACCATATGTTGTAAGTAATTTATTTAATAGTTTAATCATTTCCATTTGTTAAAGACAAAATAAGTAAATTCAAAATAACTCAAATACTAGAATACTTTTTTCATGTTTTTTCAAAAAATTCAACGTAAAGAGATTTTATGACACAAAATTGACTTTTATATGGTGTTAGATTTATTCTAATCCTTGACCTAGGTTCTCATCCAAACTAAAATATAGTAAATTAATGGTGAAATAATCCATGAACTAGTATATATCTATGTTATTTAACAAATACATAGATCCCATAAATTTAATCATGAATACCAATAGACCATGTCTTATAATATGGAAGACAAATAACATTAATTTACAAATTATTATTATAATATTTTTCCATCAATTCACCATCCCTAATCTTTACACCACCCTAAGTGGTGGGAATTCCTTATCATCATTATAATGGTTAATAGGGAGATAAAATAAAATAATTATGAAGAATAATTAAAGGAATAATGAAATCACAATATTAAGAAAAAACAAAATGAAATTAAGAGAATAATCTTCTATTAGAAAGAAACCAAATTAAAAACTAAAAAGACAAAAAAATGATAAAAATTTAAAGGAAAAAAAGGGAGGTAGAATATAGAATAGAACTTAAAATGGGAAATACATTTCCTCTTTTTTAAAAATTATTAAACCACTATTTTAAACACTTAATTATAAAAAAATTAAACTACACATTTTGGACTTATTTTTTTCACTTTTCCATATTTTTTTCTATGAAATTTCATTGCCGAATCAATTTATTCAGTAAACTATCATTTTTTAGATACAGAAACTGTAAATTTTTAGAAATATGGTGTTTAACATCCTATATAACCACCAAACACTCAACGTCATGGTTTATATTGTCATGTAACTCTTCGTGTCAAATTTGGGTATTTTTAATAACTACATGGTATTTATAGTAAAAATGCATTGGGTATACTTTTTGGTTATTCTATAAATTTCTCCTAAGTATACCTAACCACCCCCATATTCTATTAAAACTTATAAACAAGTGAAATATCTATATATTAAATATATTTTACTTTAAAAATATTAAAAACATGAGAATAGAAAATGATGGTAATAATTAAATATTAAATCCGATAATAATTTAAATTAGACGTGATGGTTGAAATAGATTTAAAATTATTAAATTTTCATCCACTCACACCTAAACCATTGCACTATAAAGAAAATTCACATTTCATAAATTCAAGAAAAATAAAACACATGAATATTTTCAAAAACATCATGAAGATATAACATTAAAATTAAATTCAATTAACAATAACAATATAAAAAACAATGAATCACAATAGAAAGTCAGTATCATTAAGAATATAAATAATTATATCCTAATAGTATAGAAAAAAATTCAGGGATATAAATGGAATTAATCCTAAATAGAAAATTTACAGGCCAATCATGCCACTAAATCACTATGTGTGTTTGACAACTATTTTTTGATTATCTTCTCATTGTATATTAAATAAATATAGTTCATTTAAAAAATTTCTTCTTACCATATTCATTAAACTAAACATACCCTATACCCTTAGAAATCAAATTCCAAAACTTCCTAGTTAGGATTTGCAAATAGTGAAACCTAGGTTAAGTCTTATATGTTTTTTAGTATTATTTAATTTTTAATTTTTTTATTTATTATTTTTTTACATATTTTTTTATTATTTTTTGAACAAAAATATTAGGTTTCAACTATTGGTCAATATGGTTAAACAATGATATTTATCAAATAATAAAATAATGTATGCAAAACCCAGTTTTTTAAATCTTTAAAAAATTAATTTAACATGTATATACTATCAACTAAGTAGAAAATATTCACATTTCTTGGTTGTGTGCAATGATTTATATAGATATTAAATGACATAATTTTCCATAAAAACGTATATAAAATAAAAATATCTAAGTTTTTTTAAATATTAAACCATTTATACCATTTAAAAATAACCAATTTTACAAAGATTTCTCATCAATTTTAAATCCATACTGATACTCATATTTCATTCGTGAAATAAAATCTCTTCAATGTTAAAAAACCATGAGATGATAAATTTCTTCATGCATTTTTTATAAAGTCCAAGTAGAATATGAACGTATGTAATGAGATTTATTTATCAATATTTTACTATTATTTTCAAAACTAACCAAATTAATAAAAATAATAAAAGGTAAAACATTTTTTATTCAGGATATTTTTTATTTAATTATATTCTTTTTTTAACCTATAAGGAAAGAAAAAGGGTAAAATTAAAATTTAATAAAGATTCATACATGGAGTATGAATATATATATACATGAAATGTAATTATTTAAAGGTACGTATGGTGAATAGACTTTATTCTCATGCTCTGGGTGGGGTTTGGTACAGTGATCATTTCAATCACATTGATTTCCTACAACCTTTGAAGAGCAGTTTATACCACCAAAATTTTGTTATTATTTTGTAACTTGATATTTTTTACAAAAAGATTTTGACACACTAAGTAGTGTATAATAATATAAGTTATGCGTATTCAATTAAATGATAACAAATGGAATAGATATGACTCTCATGGGTTTGGTATGACTCAAACTTTTCACTAGTTCCCTTCCACAGATCACCTATTACTAACATATCCCCATTAGTTACACTATCATATAATTATTATTGATTAATTTAAATTGTTTTTAAGGTATTAAAAATGGAATGTGTAGATATAAATGAAATGTGAGAAAAAATTAAAAAAATCAATCATTCACAGGCAATCATGAGGGGGTTTGAATCGATGACTGGTTTCTTCTCACAAACTCACACAACCATTGGTACATCCTTCATCCATATTTTTTATTCATTTATTATATATGTGTATATATATATATAATTTTTTATTTTGTTATTTTTTATTTTTTTATTAATATAATGTTTTTACTTATTCAGTCAAATATTTATATATATATATAATTAAATATGACATAATCGTCTTCTTATATATATATATATATATTATTTGTGTGTATATATTAGTACACATCTTCATGAAATCTTGGTATACATCATGCAGTTATTTTATTATTAAATTAACCATATATAAAAATATACAATGATATTTTATTACTGGGTGTGAGTTCCTCTTTATTTTAACCTAAATAATTAATAAAAAATGGTATATTTTTTACTAGGGCTAATATTATGAATGAAATTTATTTAAATTCTTGTTTACACTATCATGTATGGTCAAAAAATCTAGAATCATGCTTTATGTGGAGTGAAGAATTAATAATAATTAAAAATAAATTTACACTTATAAGAGATGTGTTTTAAATCAATTAGAGTAGAAAATAAGTTGGGAAATTGATTAACTCAAATATATACATCATAAAATAATCCTTATAAGATGATAAATCAATTACAAGCTAAGAAAAACCATCAATGGTCAATCAATCCTCATAATTTCAAAAGTTATCAATTATTAAACATGTTATCCAGTTTTAAAAATCATTATAACATTTTCTAAAATTTTCTTTTCCCATAATGTTTATTTATTGAAGAAAAATATAATTTTCAAAATAAAATAATATTAAAATTGATGAAGGGGAGGTAAAAGGGAAAATTGTGTTGAGATACAAATAATGAGGGAGAGCGAGAATTGGGGTGAAATAAGTGCTTTATAGCATCATATAGGTGGGTCTTCTTTTCTAGCCATTGATGAGTTATTTAAGAAAGATGTTAGAAGATAGAATTTATTTTCAAAATTAAAAGAATAAAAATGAAATATGAATAATATCTACAATCGACCGAAAAATAAACATATATCATTTAGAAGTCGTTAACAACTGTGCCAAGATTTTTGTGTGTTGTCACCGTGAACTCGATTGATTATTTATTTAGAACTAAAAATAAATTTAATAAATTAGAATCCCAAGGTTCTCTCTTAAGGAGAACCAAATGGGGATATTGAAAGTAAATTTTCAAAATAGTTGAATAAAAGTAAAAAAATAAAAATTTGGGGTGTCAAAAACAGCTTTAATTTAAACAAGTTATAAAAATGATTAAAAGAATCGAAAATTGGATTTTTATGTATTGAAGTGTAGATTATGAAATGAAAATAAATTATTTAATTTCATTACGCATAAATTTATATCATGTTTAATCAATAACCAATAGAATTTACATGTTGGATCTAAAATCCATAGGATGTTGGCTATAAAGTAATCCTTGACCCAAGTTTTTATCCAAAAAAATATATAGTAAATGAATGGTTCAGTAATATTTGAACAACAACGTGTCTCTGTTATACAATAATTCTTATATCCTCTATATTCCATTAAGAATGAAAATATTCCATGAAATACATGATATATGACACATTACATTGATTCAATAATAATTAATATAAGATTATATCTATCACTTCTCTATCCAAAATATCAATACCACCCTGAGAGGTGTATTTACATAGTTATAATTATGATGTGTAAAAGTGAAAAAACATGAAATCAATGATGAGGATGATGTAAAGGAATAACTAGTGATTAATATTAATAAAATTGAAAAATGACATTATGAAACTAAACTTCTATTAAAAACACAATTAAAAACTAAACCAACTTAAAAATGATAAAGATAATTAAAAGAGAAGAAAAGGGAGGATAGAATCAATAATAGAATATCGAATGAGCTGTACATTTCCCTATAGCTAAATCTTTTAAATCGCTTCCTAAAACACTTATTTATAGAATTTTGAAAAAACCTTTTATTTACAAATTTTTCTTACATTTTATATTTTTTTAAATAAAATTATCCCACCAAGTCAATTTATTTTATCAACTGTTGTCTTGTAGAAACAATGACATATACTTTGTTAGAAATATTGTGCGTAGTGTCATTTTCATCCCCCAAACACTCAGATTCATGGTTTTTAAATATTATAATAATGATAACATGTCATGTAATTCTTATTTCTAAGATGACTATGTAACTCTATCAATAAATTCAATTTATTATTAATAGCCACGTGGCATGTACTATAAAACTTCTTAGTTGTTCTTTTTTATTATTCTATAAATCACTTTTGAGATTCCCTTGTCACCTCCATGTTCCATGAAAACATAAAAACAAATGAAATTTCTCTTTTAAAAAAATATATTACATTAAACACATTAAAAACATGATAAGTGATAATGATTGTAAAATTAAAATCTCAAATCACATAATCATTTAAAACAATATATGTGAGGGCCAAAAAATATAGAAATTTGTTGAATTATCAAAATGTCACACCTAAACCATAACACTCTTAGTAAAAGTTACATTTAATCAATTCTATAAAATTATAAAAACAAGATGATTCTATAAATTTCCTTAGATTTATCATTAAAAGGTAATTAAATTCAATATATTATTGTAAAAAAATAAATATTGACACCAAAAAAGTCAGTCTCATAAAGCAAAGACAAAATTTTCTCATAAATTGTATCCAAAAAAATTCAAGGATATAAATGATATCAATATAGAGAGAAAATTCCTAATCAATCCATTTCATTTAATCTATAAGTGTGTGTGTGACATCCATATCATTATTATATTATCAATATCTATTCTATAACTATATATCTTTTAAAAAAATTCAACATTCATTATTATTTCCAAGGAAACTAGCATATATCCTTAGTAATAAAATTCCAAAACTCATACATTTAAGCATTCTCTGAAGTCAAACCTTTTGGTTTCTCCCTTATGTTCTGTTGTATTATTATTGGTTAAAAATTATATTTATTATTTTTTCCATATTTATTTTCTTTTTTTAATAAAAACATTAGGTATCAACCATAGTTCAATATGGTATTTTAGTGATACTGATCGAATATGATATGATTTTATATAAAACCCATTTTTTAAATCCTACTAACATTAACCGAACTTATATATGGTTTTATTTATTTAGAAAATGTTTACTTTTCATGGTTATGATCAAAGATGTCTAGCGATACTAAATGATATAATATTGTATAAAAAAGTCACATAGATAAAAAAATAATCTCCATGTTTTTTTAAAGAAAAAACTATTTATTTCAATGATAAATGAAAAAATTTACCAAAATTATACATTAATCTTAAATCTGTTCTCATAATTAAATTCCATTGATAAAATAAATAATTTTAAATGTTAAAATAAAATTAAATGAGTCATTTGACCATGAATATTAAGTAATTTAAAAGGTGTTTAAGAAAGCATTAAATGAGAATATAACACCCCAAGATTCCATGGTAAGTTAATTTTTGGTACCCTTTATAAAGCATTCAATTTTTGATGAATATTGAAAAATACTAAATTTTAATTAAAAAAAAGTATTTTAATCGAAATAATTTATACTGTTAAATTAAAATTTGAATGGTTTTATGTATAGTTAGATTATAGTTTTATAATTTTACATAATTTAGGTTAATGGATGTAATTTGACATTTTAACTGGACATAAACAAGTGTCAATCATTTCATAGTTATTATTTCGTAAAAATGGGCTTTTTGTTTTGAAAATGGGAATTAATTTTAAATTAGTTTCTTCCACTTCTGTGTTTTGAATTTGGAAAAATGGATTCCATATTTGGAATCAGGAGGTCCAAATTGTGTAAATATGTGACATTTATTTTTATACATTATGAATAATTACTTTGGTAAATATTTTATTTAATATGGTTGAAGGGGTAAATCCAATAAATAAGGCTAAAAAATAATATTATAATAATATTGAATTACCCTAACATGTGTCATATCCCTATTTAATGATACATTTATGACCATGGGCATCCTGGGGTCGATTTTGGGACCCCTTGGTGCCAGTTGAGAGTGATAATGACACTTT
Organism: Viscum album; assembly: GCA_963277665.1. Classification (NCBI taxonomy): domain Eukaryota; kingdom Viridiplantae; phylum Streptophyta; class Magnoliopsida; order Santalales; family Viscaceae; genus Viscum; species Viscum album. The sequence continues at coordinate 723,730,399 of OY728119.1, forward strand.
ATATTAATTAATTTGAAGTAAAGACAAAAATGACATAAACATATATCTTTTAGTTAACAAATTTGTACATGGGATTATATTAACTATATCATTGACTATGAATATTCATTTCAAATCTGTAAATATTTCCTAGATCATTTTATTTATTTATAATTTTTAAACATCAAATAAATAAAATTATTTATGACACAAAAATGATGCAGTGTTTACTACATTAATGAATTATTTAAATTAATGAGATTAAAAAATTAAAACAGTATAAAAAACCGCTTCAATTATTATTGGATGCATTTATTTCGAACATGAGTAATTTTTTATTCGTATTAAATGAGTTTTGGACCATTAGAAACTGAAAATAATTATATAATAAAATAATATCATCCAACATTCCTAAAGAGCCCCTCCTCCCCCTTATAAAAAGCTCTCACCCTAACCCATTTATCACACCTCTCAAGCCCCTTGGATCATCAAACCTCAACCCAGTTAATCTCTCTAAATCTCACTATTCCTTCTAGAATCATTAACATAGGCATAATGCACTTCTATAATCCCTTTTGATTTAAACCAAAGAGAGTTACCAGATTAAAAGGTAGCGTCTCCATTTAAGTTCTTTTCTTTTCTTTTACTTCTCCAACCTCATAAAATCTTGTTATTCAATTTTTTATAACAACACCAATATCCTAAATATACTAGGTTGTTATTATGATAATTACTTTAACAACACTTACACACACCTCCATCTAATGGGTGTAGAATATAATGATTCTGTGTACGGCGAACTATTGCCTCATGAAATGATGATTGTTCAATCTTCTACTACCACCTCTTATGGTGTCCATTATGATAGAACTGTAATTATAAATGATATTTATGATATTTATTTTATCTATAATATTTTGTAATTCACTTTTATAATATACCATTATTTTTTTAATGATTTATATATATGATAATTTCATATGAGGAAGTACAGACTATCCCCCATCAAAGTGATATGACTCATTCATACCATACATGGAACATATAGAGGATAGTGTTAATGAACTTACGTAACGTATATAAAATATTATACTATAATGGAATAATAATATACATATGAATCATTTGGTTTTCTTTCATTTTAAAATAAAAAAAATGAAATGGAAGTAGCATTTTTGCGTACGTACGGATTACCATCTCCACGAACGCGATGAGATTCATTCTCCATCATAACAATTCAAGAGTAATTTTCTTTTTATTATTAAAAAATATATTTTCGAACATAATATCATTTTGGATATGAATCAAATATATCCTATCCTTAAAAAACATGACTTATGTAACAAAACATATAAAGGAAAATGAATCTGTTAGCACCTAAAACAATGATACTACTAACATATTTTTGACAATTAAATATTAGAAGATCATATATGATATCATATTTATGTATATAGTTCTTGTATAATTTAATAAAAATTATTTAACTACTATACATGAGGATAAAATTCCCTCGACCAAGGAAAAGTACAAGGTAAGGGTTAATTTAACAATCTCTTTATTATCTGAGTTTATTTTTACGTAAATATCTACTGGGACCTAATTATCATCCACACCCGTGTTTCTTAAAAATGTATTTCAAAACATTTTTTCTATTTACTATGCTATGGGTTAAATTCATTTATACCCTTGTTTTACTTTTTATAAAATGGTTTGAAAGGAATATTTTTGTCGTTTTCTAAACAACATAATTATGACATTTTCCACAAATTATGGTAAGAATGTTTTTTTACTTTTGTGGAAGGTGCGGTTATTCTACACTGTTATAACACCTTTGAAGATTCCCTTACATGATTATAAGAATATTTTCAAAATAAATGGGTTCTTTTATAAATACATAACTTTTAAATGATTTTAAAATAGAAAGAGCTATTCCTCTCAAATAATATTGATTTCATCTATGTCAAAATCATTTAAAAGATTTTATACTTGTTTGAAGTTAATTTATTATAATAAAAATTTTCTATATTTTATTGAATGTTTTGTGATATTTTTTGACTATGGATGTGTTATTTTTATACCATTCATGGTTTATAGATAATGTATTAACATTTCGTATGGTAGTTTTAATTCAAATTTTTATGTTATGTTTCAACATTTTTATATGAAGAATGAGTTGGACTTAGTAAGTGATGGGTGGAGAATTATATAACTCCTCAATGAATTGGTAGGTGACATGAGAAAAAACTAGTGTCTTGGTACAAGGCCTTGACAAAATCATTTTTGTTGTCTTGGCATGAGGCCTTGACAATGTGGTTATGATGTCCAGCATTATGCATTCCATCGTTATGAAATTGGATATTGATATTGCATTTGATTATTATACTAGTAGAATATCTATCTTAATAAGTAAATGGAATTATTTGATTTATATTTTCCATATTATTATGATGTTTATGTTTAAAAGGATTATGTTTTAGTCTTATACATTGCATTAATTTTTGTGCATATTTATGAATTTTCTGCTATATTGTTATCCTTACAGAGCATCTGAGCTCACCCGTTTCTATTTTTTATTTTTCTCAAGATTTGAAGAAGTATTTTATAGGTGACCTGCAATGGTAGGCTAAGGGATATAAGTGTGTCCAAAGGGGACGAAAACTTGTTGTTTTTTTATCTCATGACGTAATGTAAAACCTATGTATGTATCTAGTACATCCGAGTATACTAAACTAATCAGTCTTTCGGGACATGATTCCTTATATCATGCCAATATTAAATAATAATTCACCGACTCTAGGTAACTAGGGTCAGGGTGTTTCAGAGAATTTTTTATTTATTTATTTATTTATTTATCTATCTATCTATCTATTTTTTATCTTTTTCAAAAACTAAAAAATAAATGATAAAAGGAAAAGAAACAACTAATTTTATTAATGATGTTTTGTATTTTATTATTTTCATTTTTTTATTGATAATAAAATAAAAATATAAAATAAATATTTAGAAAATAAATATAAATGGTGTGTAAAAATATATACATGACATGTAATTATTTAAATTGAGAGATTAGTAATAAATATTTTTCTTATGCTCAGGGTGGGGATTAAAAGAGATATCATTTTAAATTTGATTGATTTCCTACAATAATTGAAGTAAATTTTGTACTACTAAAATATACTTATTGTTTATTTTTTATTATTAATAAAATCTTTTGAAAAAACTTAACAATTTACAATTAAAAATAAGACGTTTGTTTATTTAAATAAAAATAAATTGAATCAGTGTGACTCTTATGATTAGGAACGACACAAAATTATGGCTAGTTTGTTTCTATGATTCACCCATTACCAATGGAGCCCCATTCACTTGACTACAATAATAATATTAGTACAGTATTTATGTTGTTTTTTAAAGTTATGAAAGGCTAATTTCATAGATATACACAAAGAAGGATGAAAAAATAAAAAAGATTAAATCATGCATTGATAGTTGATCATGGATTCAAACAAATGGTTGATCACTACTTGAAAAATCATAAAACCCGTAGAGTAACCTTAATTTCTAAATTTTATTCATTTATTATATATTTGTTTATTTATTAAAATAAAATTTTTCTTTTTTTAAAAAAAATAAATATATGTGTTTTTGTGATATAATCATATAATTATTATATAATATATATCTGTGTGTATTTGTGTACTTTTTAACACATTTTGTTATAATCTTGTTACACATCTTGTAGTCATTTAATTATTTAATTAACTATATGAAAAAATATAATGTTATTTTTTATGTTTGGGGGTATTCCTCTCTTGTTTACCCTCATTAATTAATAATAATGCTATATTTTCATTTGGTCTAATACTAAGAATAAAAATTAGTTCCTATTTTAATGTTTTCACATACTCCAATGTAAGGTCAAGAAATACAAGATCATTCTTCAAGGGGGTATAGCAGAAAAATGAAGGAAAATTATTTTCACACTTAGGAGAGGTATTTTGGATTTAAGGAGGAATAAAATAAATATTTTCATCTTTTAAATCACTTATCTTACAAAAGAAATCATCATTGTATAAATATATAACTTCTATTAGTTTATTAGAATCATCTTCATTCAATCGATACTCATAATTTTAAAAACTATTAATTGAAAAAAATGTATACCATTTGTCTAGTTCATTACAATGTTAACTAAGATTTTACTTTCTTATCATGTATGATAATGAAATGAAAATATAAATGTGAAATGAAAAAATAGAGGGATATGAAGTGGGGAAAAGTAGAAAGGGTGTGAAGAGAGAAATAAATAAGGATATAGGGAGTTGGATTGAATGTGATGCTTCTTAGATTCACTTATGGGGGTATCCTTCTCTATGAAATATTGGGTTACCTTAATCAAGATGTTAGAACACAATATTTATTTAAGAAATTAAAATGAAAAAATAAAATATTTACAAAAATATATAATGAACATAAAAAAGAAACACTTTATCATTTGGTTATCCCATTAAATGGAATCAATATTGGAGAAATCTATTGAAACATTCCTGTTTTATTATTTATTTAAATTATTATGTATTTTAGTAAATAATAAACCTTATATTGTCTCTCATGGAGAACATAATTATGGGGAGTGAATATTTTAAATAGTTGAATAAAAGTATAGACAAAAATAGGGTTTGTTGAAAATACTTTTTATTTTAAATTAATTGATAAAGATGATAAAATATTAAAAATAATGGTTTTACAAATTGGGTTAAATATTAAGAAATGGAAATTAATGTTGTGATTTCATAAATCAAAATGGTTTTTCATGTTTTATAAACAACCATTACACTGTATATGTCGGATCTAACTTCCATAGGGTTTTTGTTTTAATACAAACCTTGGCCTAAGTTTTCATCCAAACAAAATTATAGTCAATGAATAGTTAAATAATCAATGAAATACTGCTACTTGTCTATATTATTCAATAATAAATGAATCCCCTCAATTCCATCATGTATTCCAATAGTTCATGAAATTAATGATGGTATACACATAATGTTCATTCAATAATCATTAAGACTAGCTTTTCTCCATCATTACTCCATCCCTAATGTCAACACCAATTTGAGAGGAGGATTTACTCAGTAATAACTATGACGTGTAAAAGTTAAATAAAATAAAATAATGATGATGATTAAGTAAAGGAATAATGATAAATTAATCTTAATAAAATTTAAATTTCACTTATGAAACATAAATTTTATTACAAAAAAATATAATTTCAAACTAAAACAACTTAATAATGATTAAAATAAATAAAAGGGGGTGAAAATACAAAACAGAAATTCACATGGTAAGCACCATTTACTAATTTTAACTACTTCAACCATTTCCTAAAATATATATTTATATGATTTTAAAACTACACTCTGTGTACTAAAGTACATGACATGTGAAAACCTTTCCCCTTTTCCACATGATTTCTTTGGAATGTATGATGCCCAATGAATTTATTCAATAAAATATCAGTTTTTGGGAAAAAAAATTTATAATTTTTTAATAACATATCATTTAGTTTCCTTTTAATCTATAAAACACAAAGATTTATGGTTTACTTGCGTTATATAAATCTGGGAATGAGGTCTAATTCTAGTTGTAAAGATGATTGGGTAACTATCCTATTCAGTATATGTATTTTTCAAAACAGAACGATGTCTATTATAAAGATAATTGATGAATGATTTTTTTATTATTAACTAAATAACCCCTAAGGTTTTATCATCACACAGATATTTAATAAGATAAAAATAAGTGAAATTTCATTTTCTAAAAAATATTTTACTATATACAAGTTTAAAACCTGAGAAGTGAAATTGATTGTAATATTGTGATTTTATATCTCAAAATCATTTAAATAAATAGATAGGAGGATAAAACAAGATATAATATTGTTAAATTGTCACAAAACCACACCTAATCATTTTCACTCCTAGTAAAATTCAAATTTCATTAATTTCATATAATGATAAACTCGTTAATATTTTCCTATGTTCATGAATATTTAATGTAATGTCCCTGGTCTGGAAGCCACAAAACCGGTGCTCAGAGTGAGGTGGTTACATGACCATAAGTGCACCTCCCCATATGCCAAAGGTTTCCGACTATCAGCGGGAGTCGGAATAGTAAATTAGGTGTACTATATCACCTTTTTATCAGATTAATCCACAACAGAAGATAAAAAATTGGTGAATAATAATCAATAAAACAAGAGCATGCATAACAACCACTCCCCAAAAAGGAGTAAAAACATGTCAAATAGTAAATATTACATGTCATTCTATAACTTCCAAATTGAAAAAAAACTAAAGATGAATACAAATAGCAAAATACCCTAAATAGTCTCGACACCAATTCTAGGTCCTCCTCCATGCACTCTCGTGGAAACCCAACTACCTAGGAAGGGCCTTTTATATTATCCTCACTAAAAAACATGAAGTCTACTCGAGTACCAAACCACAGCATAAGCAGGGTGTGATTATGACTCAGTAGGCCACAACCAATGGTGTCTATAAAATATCTGGTATGAACAATTGTGCATGAATAAGGGAAATTAATAATAAATGACATGAAAATATAAAGTTCCCCTAACCAATTAAGGTATTTTACCAACATTTTTTTACCGTTTACTTATCTTACCATTTCATCCCATTTCCCATTACTTACTATTTCCAACTCATTTACCATGTTTTCATCACACAACAAGATACAAGGTTTAATGTGAAAAATCACATACATGAAGAAAAATACAGAGTTGTCTTATCTCACTAGGAATAACTTTCTCGTGTTAACCATATCCTCACCTTGAAGACTCAGTCTAGGTGGATGCAATCAATAAAGACACAGAGCCTCAGTCCTCTTCCCTAACCCATACATTAGTGGTGGAGTTTAGAACCTCAGTCTAACATGACCCATGGGAGTAGAACCTCATTCAATACCCACCACTACCAAGATATGCGCACATGATATATATATGTATATCCACATACCATTCACACAACATCACAACCATTGGACAAGGAAGACATGAATTATAACAATAACATGAGAGTTAATACCATGAATTGACCCATTAACACATTTAACACAATTCACATCATTTATCCATTTATCCCAATTACCTTTTATTACAATTATCTCACTAAGCATTCACTCATTGTGCCTATCTCACTAGGCTTCGCTCATTGTGCCTTACTCACTAGGCTTCATTACCATGATCATAACCCATTACATTATGGTAATTAATCATTTCCACATATTAACCCAATATAACTTATGTTATTATCAATAAAATGTGCATCACCTAGCTTTCAAACCAATACAATTAGTCACATAAACATGTTTATCAATGGCTCTACATAATTACTCAACAATCTCACTTGTTCTTCCCAAATCACTAGGTCTGGAAAAGCCGATACATCCCATGGGTGGCCCTAGATTAGTCTCATCACCCTCAATACATCCCTTGGGGAACTTGAGGGTCTCCATTTAGATTTTTAATAACCATTTTACCTAATCATTCCAAGGGTGATCAAAACATACCAAAATCCACCTAAGAACAAAACCACACATGAAAAAATTCACAAATAGACAATGGGATATTACTTGTCAACCACTAACCTCGATTCCATTGGTGAATTCACTCTTAATCATGCCCTTATATTCTACTTCAAACAACCCTATAAGCTTTAGCAATGATCTCCCCCATGGAATAGGGTTTATGAGATTTGGAAGGAGAGGAGAAAAAGATACAAACCATGGACTCAAAAGAGAAGCAAGGATTGGATTATCCTTACATGGAGCTTTGATCCACAACCAACGACACCAAAAACACCTTATAAATGAAAGATATTTATCTCATGGATATCTTGGGATATTTGGTTCATCCCTATGGTGATGAGAGGAGAATGGGAAGGAAATCTGGAGTTGGGGTTAAAAATCCCAGAGTGGAAAAATTGTAATTTTTTAAAAGATTCTGGGCCGCACAGTTTACCCGCACGATTTTCCAAAACATGTGAAAACTGTGTAGAAGCCATTGTTCAAAAACACACCTCCTTCATGGTTTCCTAGGTTGTATGCGCGGTTATCACTAACCATGTAAAGACTATGTGACCTACCCAAAAAACCCATTTTCCTCCATTTCTCGTGTCCTGGACCCTTGGAACACCCCGAGCCTCTTTAAGGACTTGGTTAATCCCTTAATTAACCAAAAAAGGTATTTAAACCAAAACATAAACAATAAAATACCTTCCCCTGATCCGGGATCTTACAACCTCTCCACCATAGAAAATCTCATACTCGAGCCGAACTCTCAAGCTTTACTACACTTCCATGGAAAAGAGATCAGGCCACAGAGAGTGCATATCTTATTCCTGCTCCCATGTTTCTCCCTGAACATTCCCATACGGCCATGGTACTCACACTAATGGAACAACCTTACCCCACAATACTTTCTTATTTTGGTCCACAACACGAACTGGATTCTCCTTAAGGATTCATCAACATCAATCTCAACATCATCTACATCTAAAACATGGGATGGGCCAGGGTGATTTCGCCGAAGCTGTGACACATGAAAAATGTCATGTATCCTGCTATACCACTGTGGAACAGACAATCAGTATGCCACCACCCCAATCCTCTCAACAATCTCAAATGGCCCCACATACCTGGGTGCCAACATGCCTTGCTTCCGAATCCGTCAGTGATCCAACTTTGGAGACACTTGAAGGAACACACTATCACCCACCTCAAACTCGAGAGTTCTACATCTTCGATCCAAATATGACTTCTACCTACTCTGAGCCATTTCCATCCATCTACAAATAAAATCAACTTTCTCTGATGTCTCCTACATGAGACTCGGCCACAAAATCTTGGATTCACCTGGCCTCTAACCAAAACGACATAGATCTACACGGACTCTCATAGATAGCCTCAAATGGTTTCATCTGAAATGTACCCTAAAAACTATTGTTATAGGATAATTAAACAAATGACATGTGCTTCTCCCAGGAACCACAAAAATCCAAGACACAGTCCCTCAACATGTCCTCCATCACTTGGATTTTACACTCCGACTGCTTGTCTCTCTATAGGTGGAAAGACGTACTCAAAAGCACCTGCGTACCAAGCGCCTTCTACAACCCTCTCTAGAAGTGCAAGGTGAATCAAGGATCATGATCCAAAACTATATTATATGGTACACCAGGAAACTGTACTATATCCCAAACATATAACTCACCCAACTGGTCCACAGTGTAAGCCTCTTGAATAGGTAAGAAATGAGTCACTTTCGTTAGTGGATCCACAACCACCCATATTACATCATTCTTCAGAGGATTCCTCAGAAGACCCACCACAAAATCCATTTTCACATCCTCTTACTTCCATTATGGAATGTGAATTGAATGTAACAAACCACTTGGTCATTGATTATTGGCCTTCACCTGTTGACAGGTAAGCCATCATGCCACAAATCCTACAACTTCCTTTTTCATTCCCGACCACCAAATCTGCCTATGGAGATCACGATACATCTTGGCCAAACCTGCATGAACATCCCATTTTGATTCCTGGAACTCACTCATAAACTCTTCATGCATGCATACCAGCACAACCACATAGCCATGAATACAAAAAACCTTGTCCACTCTGACGGCCCAATGAGAAGGTGGTTCCCAAATTTTAATCCTTTTTTCATGGCAAAAAATTACGGATCTTCGAGGTGATTTTCTTTAACAAGACTCAAAATTGTCAAATATACCATCAAAGAAGAAATAGTAACGTGACCATCTTCCTCCTGCACCTCCAAGTGCATCTCCGCAAACAAATCCATAACCTTCCACTCGGTGCTAGATTCCTAACCCCCTGGTTCTGAGCCATCCTTCTCAAAGAATCTGCAACACTGTTACCTTTACTGAGATATATAAATTCTCAAAGTAAAAATACTATAGATACTCAAACCATATTCACTACCAATGATTCAAATCTTGCTGAAAAAATATCTATTTTAGACTCTTGTGATTGGTATACACCATGAATTGTTTCTCCAACAAGTAGTTCCTCTAGTACTTTAAGGCATACTCTACTGTATCCAACTCAAGATCATGAGTGGGACAATTCTTCTCATGAGGTCTTAATTTCCTTGACCTATAAGCCACAACCTTCTTATATTACTTCAACACAGCCCCAGGCCCGATACCAAATGCTTCATAAAATAATACATACTTCTTAAAAGTCTCGAGTAAGATCAAGATCGGTGTTGTTGTCAATTGCTTTATCAACTCTTGAAAAGAATTCTAAAAAGCCTCAAACCACTCAAAACTGATTCCCTTCTTGGTCAAGCCCGACAGTGGTCCAAATAAGTGAGATAAATCCTACATGATCCTCTGGTAAAATCTGGCCAAACCTAGAAAACTCTAAACATCTAAAACACTCTTGGGCTGCTCCCAAGACACGATAGCCTGCACTTTCTCTAGATCCATTAACACACTTGCCTCAAATATGATATTACCTATAAAATGAAAATCTTTAATCCAAAACTAACACTTTGAAAGCTTGGAGTAAAATTAATTCTCTCTTAGTGTTGGGCATGATCATCATGATTTTTTTAGTACACCATGATGTAGTTAACAAAGACAACCACAAACTAATCTAGATAAGGGTGGAAGATTCGGTTCATCAAATCCAAGAACACTGATGGTGCATTGGTCAAGCCGAATGGAATTACTAAAAACTCAATCAACCTATACCTGCTCATGAAAGCTATCATTGGTAAGTCAAAAGGCCTCACCCACAACTGGTGATAACATGATATCAGATCAATCATAGAAAATACTGATTCACCCCTCAACTGGTCAAACATGTCATCCATTATGGGAAGAGGGAACCAATTTTTCACTATCATTTGATTTAACTTCTGTTAATCGACATCCAACCTTAACAAACTGTCATAATTCTTTTCAAAAAGAACAGAAGATCCCCAAGGAGACATAATAGGGCGTATGAACCCCTTATGCTCCAACCCCTCGAGTTTAACCTTTATCTCCTGGAGTTCTCTTGGTGCAATTTCGTATAGTGGAATTTAAACTGGCTCCACTCCCGACAGTAACTCAATCAGAAGTCAACATACCTCTTAGGTGGAAACCCAGAGAAATCATCAGGAAAGGCATCATGAAACTAATCCACTACTAGAAGGAAGATATACTATTCCCCTCTTTCATTATTGAGCACAAGACAGGATACTTGAGCCATGAGCCTACCCAACTGCTGACAAAAAGGTCCTGCATGACCAACATGAATATCCTATTCTACATGATGGAAATAAGAATCACCTCCAAGTGACCTAAATGATATAATTCTATGATAACTAATTATGTGTGGCCCATACAACACTAACCAGTCCATACCCAAGATCTGGTCAAATCTCGACATCCCATGAACGAACAAGTCCTACAGAAAATGATACCCACCAACTTCCAGATCACATCACTTACACTACCTGATATCTTTATTTCTCACCCCCAATGGAGTTTCAATCGATATCACCTCTCACAAACTTTCTATAGGAGAAAACAATGCTAACACGAGATGATCATAAATAAAAGAGTGTTTGGTACCACTCTCAAACAACGCACTAGAAAGCATGGAAGATACAAGGATCGTACCTTGAATAATTGATGGAGCAGCCTCTCCATCACCAGGTGCAGACTAAACTTCATGAAGATAACTTTCCCCTCTATCCAGAGCCCCAACCTGTGTGCCCTACACTACACTGCCCTGCTGATGTGGGCGATCATGCCCTGGTGTTCCATGTCCACAGACCCAGCCAGTACAGCCCGTGGAGCTCTAACTTCCTACCTAATATGTAGAAACTAATCCCTTTTCTCTATATAGAATCTTCATGTCACCAAAATTTATACTCTACTACTATGTTTTCCTGCAGAACCTCTACACATGTCCCAATCTTCCTCATGATCAGTACTCAATTGGAGGTCGAGGACACTAGCCACGCATGTGCCCCGACCTACCACACAAATAGCATAACATCTGATCACCATCCTAAGAGTCTAACCATATCTTCTGAGAACCTTTTTCACTTCCGTCCTGATGAAAACTTCCAAAACAATGTGTCCGTCATTCAAAAGATGCACCATTTTTTTACCCAGCTGGCACGACAGGCCCACTACCTGAAGCTCCTTTTTGGTTCCCCTATGAGACAAATGGTTTATCCACTACCTCTATAAACCTCTTCATGAGAACTATATTCACCAGAAAACTATCCTCATGTCTCTGTCCATCCTGGAAATTCCTCGTAACTGCTTCCTCATCCACCAAAAGCCCTGAAAAAAATCATCACATGTCAGTGAAGTAGACAACATAATCCATCATCGACATCGATCCCTATGTGAGGATCATGAACTCTGCATCCCTCTCTTTACACAATGTATATGGGTATAAATTCTCCACTAATTTTTCATGGAAATCTTTCCACAACATCCCCTCAGCTTGATCAGTTAGAGAGAGGATGTCCCACAAACGCTCTGCATGTCCCCACAACATATAAGCTTCCAACATGACTCACTTCCCAATAAGAGTCTCTAAATGATCAAGTATGTTCTAGATAGACTCTATCCAGATCTCGTTTTCCTCTGGTCCACCCTCTCAAGTAAAGATTAGAGTGTGCTACATCTAAAACTCTCTGGTCAGCTCAATTATACTCATTGCGACCCACCCTGAGTCTCGATCTATCATCTCCATAAAATGTGATAAGTTCTCTCAGAACTTATCTTCTCCATTTTCCTAGATCTCTACATTCTCTCTCTCCTCTACTGTAGGTGTGTTCTCAGCAACATCTTCATGTTCCCCAACCGGCGCCTAATTTCTTGGTGGTATTTATCTACATTACAAAACATGAGGTTTAGAACACATACCATAAAAATTTCAAAACATTATGATAAAAAGGCTCTTCACAAGTCACAATAACCAACTATGCATAAACCATCCTAGCAAGCCTTAACATTCCGAAAACACCACCCCGACCATCCCTATTATAGGCCATGGTCTACAAGGATAAACAGTTATACACCACCACAAGGCTCACACAACATGTTACAAACAACATTTTAATTCATTACAAACCCTTAATTACCCATATTTTGTTAATCATCACTTTTCATTCTTTTATTTCCACCACTTTACATTTTTTATGAAATTTTCATTTTTCAGTTACCAAGATTCAAGGTGTATTCCATCTATCATACCTCACACACCTAACTCATGTGTTCCTACCATGATACAAGTCACCTATCTCTCTAGGTTCCTACAATGATTCATGAATGCACAACCTCGTGCCATTGTGGCTATAAGACAAATATCATAGAAACATCACATCACACAACTTGTGCATCACCCAATGGTGAAATATCTCCAATTGTAACATCGCACAATCAAGAACAACAATTCCCACCCTGGGTGACTTGGGTTTTCACTTGTACATGGGTTAGATACTCCCAAGAATGAGTTTATTACCGATGCCTGACACATCCTAACTCCCGTCCACCATCCCTAAATAGTAATAAAGAGAAGGGAAATCCTATGATACCACATTGTAACATCCCCAACCCAGAATCCACTAAATTGGTTCTCCATGTCAGGTGGTTACATGACCTTAAGTGCACCTCCCCAAATACCAAAGGTAGTCGACTAGCATTAGTGGTCTGAATAGTCAATTAGAGAGACTATACCCCCTTCTTATTAGAGTAATCTACAACATAAGATAAACAAAATAGAAGAATAATAATCAATAATACAAGAGAATATAGAACAACCATTCCCCAAAATAGGGTACAACCATTTCCAATAGTAAATATGCCATGTCATGCTATAAGTGTAAAAGTGAAAAAAACTAAAAATGAAGACAAACTGAAAAATCCACAAAATGGTCCAGACACCAAGTATGGTTACTCCTCCATGAACACTCATTTCAACCCAACTGCCTAGAAAGGTCCTTTTCCATTCTCCTAAACTATAAACACGAAGTCTGCTTGGGTAGCCAATGGCAGTCCGACTTAGGTGTGAGTAAAACTCAGTAGGCCACCATCAACGGTGTTTACAAAATATCTGGTATAAACAATTGTTCATGAATATGGGAAATGGATAATAAATCAAAATAAAAGATTAAGTTCCCCTAACCAGTTTAGTTCCTTTACCTACATTTATTACCATTTCTTTATCTTACCATTTCATCCCATTTCTCATTACCTACCATTTCCAATGCATTTACCATGGATTCATCACACATCAAGATACACAGTTTAAAGTACAAAATAATATACATGAGGAAAAACACAATGTTGTCTTCTATCACTAGTAAAAACTTCCTCATGTCAACTATATCCTCACCTAAAAGCCTCAGTCCGAGTGGATGCAACTGATAGGGAAACAGATAATCAGTCCTCTTCCCTAACTCGTGTATTAGGGGTGAAGTTTAGAGCCTCATTCCAACTCAACCCATGGGTATAGAACCTCAGTCAATACCCCACACCACCAAGCTATATACACATGAAATATATATGTAAATCCATAAACCATTTAAACAACATTAGAACTATTGCCTAAGGAAAATAGGAATTATAACAATTATATGAGTGTTAATACCATGCCTTGACCAATTAACACATTTACCACATTTCAATTCATTTAGCCATTTATCCCAATTCCCTTTTATTACACTTGTCTCACTAATTTTTCATTCATTGTGCCTATCTCACTAGGCTTTTCCCATTATTCCTAACTCACTAGGATTCATTTCTATGATCATAACCAATTCCATTATGGTCTTTAATAATTTCCAAACATTAACCTAATATCCCTTAGGTTATTATCAAGCCTAGTTGCATCACCTAGCTTCTAACCTAACAGAATTTTTCATGCCAACACGTTTATCAAGGGATCTACATAATTACACAACAATCTCACTTTTACTTATTAAATCCCTTAGTTTGGAAAAGTAGGCATACCCCATGGGAGGACCTAGATTAGTCTCATCACACTTGACGCATCCCATGGGGATTGTGAGGCTCTACATTTACCTTTTTAATAATCATTTTACCAAACACATGCCAAGGGTGATCAAAACATACCAAGAGCCACCCAAGAACAAAACCACACATGAAAAAAATCCACAAATAGACCATGGGATATAACTTATAGACCACCTACCTCAATTACATGGGTGAACACACTCTTAATTGGGCCCTTAGATTCCACTTTAAATAACCCTTTAAGATTCAACGTAGATCTCACCAAAGGAGTAGGTTTTAGAGATTCAAAAGGAGAGGAGAAAATGATACAAACCCTAAACTCAAAAGAGAATCAAGGATGGGATTATCCATACCCAGAGCTTCGATCGGCAACCAAAAGTACTCAAAACTCCTTAGAAATGAAGGATATTGATCTCTTGGAGCTCTTGGGATATTTGGTCCGTCCCTAGGGTTAAGTGAGGAGAATGGGGAGCAAGTCCTGAGTTGGTGTTAAAAATCATAGAGTAGACAATTTTTATTTTTTTAATTGATTATGGGTCACACGGTTTTCCAAACCATGTGAAAACTGTGCACAGGCTCCTATCTAAAAACCCACCACTCGCACGATTTCATGGGTTATCCTCATGGTCAGCACTAACTGTGCGCAGACCGTGCGATGTACCTGAAAATCCATTTTCCTCTATTTTTCGTATCTCGAACCCTCAGAACACCACATAGAATCCTTAAGGACATGTGTAAGCACTTAATTAACCAAAAAATGGATTCAAACAAAAACGTAAATGAGAACATACCTTTCCAAGATCTGGGATCTTACATTTAACATTCACTGTGAATTAAATTCAATATTGTATTCTAAAAGAAGTATGAATCACACTAAAAAGATAGTATCATTAAGAATTAATAGAAATGTATCATAAATTATTTCATAACAAAATTAACCATGATAAAAGGTACAAATCCTATGGAAAAAATGCATGATCCAATCATTCCACAAAATCCCCACATGTGTGTGCCTATGTGCTGACCATTTCATTCATATATTCCAACTGTACATTATGTAAATATAGGTCGTTTGAAAATTTTCAGCTTACCAAATTATTTCTACTAAACCTTCCCTACACCCTAGAAAAAAATCCAAAATTCCCATGATAAATAATTCTCAAAAGTAAAACCATTTTGGTTATATCCTAATTGTATTGTTTTAAGATTGTTTTTTAAATCTTTTTTATTTATTATATTTTGAGATAATTGTTTCTTTATTTATTCAAAAATAACTTTAGGTTCCAACTATAGGTAAATCTACTATAGTAATGATACGAATCCAATGAGAAATGGTTGGATTAGAAAACCATTTTGGAGATCCCACGATCATTAACCAAATTTATGTATAGCTTTAATTATGAACAGAAGATCCACATTTTTTTATTATGTGAAATGATATATAGAGATGTAAATTTTTATAATTTTATATAAAAAATATTACATAGATAAAATTAACATCTCCATTTTTTTGTTAATAAAAAACTATTTATATTATTGAAAAATAACTAATTTTAGTAAAATTTCCAATCAATGTTAAATCTCTGCTCATACAGATGTGTAATTAGCGAAATAAATAATTTTAAATGTTAAAAAACATGAAATGGGGATGTTAAAGTTCATTTTTCAAAAAATACCAAAGAGATGATGTTTTTATAACATGCTATTTTTTTATTACAAAAAATTTTAAAAACCATATCAATGTGAATAAAGGGTATAACCTTTTTTATTCATGATGTTCCACATTTCTTTATTTTATTTTTTTACATTTAATTAAATATATAAAATTTCAATTAATATTTAGAAAATCAAATTAAACATAGTTTACATATATAAATACACACAACATTTAATTATTTAACATGATAGATGTGGAACAAATATTGTCAACATGCTCGGGGTGGGGTTCGAACCAAAAATCAGTTCAATCCCTCTAATAACCCATAACCATTGGATTAAAGTTTATATTATTGAAATTTTATTATATTTTATGTTTTATATATTATTTAATAAAAGTATTGGCACACACTACATGATGTAAAATAAAAAATACAGTGTATATTTATTTAAATGAAAACAAGTGGAATAGATATGACACTTGTGGCCAGTACGGAACTCAAACATGTGACTAATTCACTTCGATGGGTCTCTTATTACTAGAAGATCCCTATTCATTCCTCATACATTGTTATTCTTATTTTATTTAACATTTGTTAATGTATTGAAATTTTTGTGTGTAGATAAAGGCAATGGGTGGAAAAAAAAGTTAATTAAAACAGAATAAATATTGCATAGATTATATATAAAGGATTCAGACCAGTGACTGATGTCTTCCTATAATCATGATCAATAATTATCACAAGATTCATTCTTGTATTTAATAATTTATTGTAAACATATTTATTTATTAATATAAATATTTTTTAAATTTTAAGTAAAATAATTATATATAATTATATGTGATATAATCATATTACTATTATTATTTTATATAATTGTGTACATGTTTACGTATTCATACACGACACTGTGTAATCCTAATTCACATCATGTACTCACTTAATTATATAATTAATTACTTCTTAAAATGTATAATTGTATTTTTTAAAAATTGAGAGTTTTGGCCTCTCTATTTTTTCAACAATAATTAATAAATGTATTATATGTTTAGTTCGGATAATATGGAGAATGAAAACTAGTTTCCATTTTAATTCTTTTTCACACTCTCATGTAAGTTCAAGAAATCGATAATCATGATTCAATAGGGATTAATTAGAAATAAAGAGTGGAAAATTTTATACCCCCTCCAGAGAGGGGTTTTTGAAAAATAAGAAAATAAAAGAAAGATGGAGGTCTATGAATTTACCTATCTTCTCAAGAAAAGCATCCTCAAATAAAAAATCAATTTTTACATGTAACAGCCGAGACATTTATGAGAAATGTTATGTTTTTATATAAATCCTCAAAATAATATTTCACTACACATAACACTTGCTTGTCTTGCTTTACACGCAATCGCGACCTTCCTCGATAGCTTGCGTCCTACGCAATACCGAGTTTCACTAAACAACGATATGCTATTAAAATATTATTAAAACTAGCCGTTATGAATAGTATTAAACACTTTTTTAAATTTTGTAAATTTTATTTTTCAAAATTGACTTCATTTTTGGATTCAGAATATCGAAATTTCCCTAGGGTGAAATTTTTGTATTTTTCTGAAAACTTTCAATTTTTGATGAATAGTGAAACTACTAAGTGGCTGTTAAAAACTGAATTTTTTCATAAAACTTAAATTTACCGCTTCTGTGAGTGTAATTTCATAAATACGAGCGACACGGTTGATGTCAGTATGTAAAATTTGGTTCAATGAGATGAAAATAATTTTTGGTGAATAGTAACTTTTTACTTTTTTACCACGGTTAAAAGTATATAGTGTAATTAAGGGTAAAAATGATATTATTATTACCATAACACAAGTTCTAATTCTATTGGATAAGTTTAATTCGACCAAAAACGACCTTATGATGAAAATATGACCATTTAGGCCCACTTGGATTAGATTAAGACATTTAATATTAATTTATTTAAAGAAGGGTTAAAATAGTTAAAATCAAAGTTTAATAAGTAAAACATTTTTAATATAGGGGTATACATAAGATAAATTCGACTATAAATATTCATTAGAAAGATAAAACGATTTCCTACATAATTGTATTTTATTTTTAATTTTTAGACTTTAAATATTTTAATGTATTTATGACACAATGATGATGCAGTAATTATCTTATTAATGAAATATTGACATAATTGATTTTATAAATGCCCAAATAAATATAATTTGAGAATTTTTATGAATTCCACTAATTTTATACGTTAATATGATATGTTAATATTGATTTAATTAACTTTTTTTCGAACTAATAATTCTATTATGAGTTTCACAAAAAATCAACTATTGAATAGTGTCTAAATTGACATAAAATAGTTTTTAAAACAAATATTATATTATTGATTGTTATTTTATTCCTAGAAATCTAAGGTTCGGCCAAGATACTTATATCATGATAGATGTATCATTAATGGACCACTTGGGGGGGTCTCTTTTATGTATATGGTATGTTTATTAACTATATAATATAAAAATACAAAGTGACATCGTAAATGTAAATCTAATTAACTAAGAGTTAAAACTAAAAAGATAAGGTTAATGTAATGACCTAAACTTGTCTAAATTCTATTTAATGAAAGGATTTCGACCCATCCCCACCTTATCTTTGAAATATATCAATTTGGATATATTTAAAACCGAATATGACTTTATAATAAATTAATATTTTTCGTTTTCCAAAGGTGCCCATATCCTCCCTTATAAAAGGGCACCTCCTCCCCCTCTTCCTCACACCTCTTTGTGCCTTCAAGCTCAGCCAGCCCCTGCCACTTTCTCCTATCCACTTCCCTAGAAACATCCTATAGGTCCTGGTCTTCTTCAAATACCAATTTTAGTGCCCTAAGAGGAGGTATGAAATAAGCACTTCAAAGAAAAGGAGGTTCGGACACTTACAAAGCAAGTCGGACCTAAGGTAAGGGAAATATCACAATCTCATTTTTATCTGAGATTGTTTATACTTTTGTATTTACTAGGGTGTATTTTATCATCCACATCCATGTTTTCTCAATATTTAATATTATTTCCATCCATCTACAATTGTTTAAATCCAATTTTACCCTTTGGTGAGTTTTTAGTAAAAGATATGAAAGGAATCTTTTGTTATTTTTCGTACGAGGTACTTTTTGACTTTTTCAAAAAAAGTACGAGAAGAATGTTTCCTTAACTTATATGGCATGACTGGATTTTAAAACCTTATTTCCAAGAATCTTCCTTTACATGTTTTCAAGTTTATTTTTAATCATCTTCTTTTAGTTTAGAATTGTATGACATGTTAAGAAAGGAAAAGTGTTTTTGAAGTAGAAAGGATATTTTCCTCAAGAATGGAGTTCAAGTGTTTTATCAAAATTATTTTCCATCTAAGATAATATCGGGTTCTGTTTCTATCCCTATTATTACATTGATTTGCTTATGTTGTGATGGAAATATTTTTATGAATTCATTTCTCTTATATGAATTATTTTCTGATGTCACAATGTTTAAGATTCCCATTTTTTTTACATGGGTTAAGCAATGATGTATGGTTTATGATTTTGTGGAACACATAAGAATGGTATCATTATGAGATGGGTGGGACCTATATCTCCCTCCCATTAATTGGGTAAAGATTTTATATCTCATGAGATAGACATGGCTGGAACGGCAGGTTAAACTGGTTCAGTGAAACAGGACTGAAAAGAGGAGTGAACTCGGTTCAAAAATGGACTTTGTCCACTAAGATAGTCTTGGAAATGAGTCTTGACTAATAAGAAATGATTCTCTGTGATTATGTTTCTATGCCACAAAATTTCATGTTTCATTATTGGTATTACATTTAACTTCTATGATTTATCCCATGTTATGAAATTATGATTTCATTTGCAGGTTTAGATTTCCAAAATTTATGTTCTTATGTATATAATGTGATTGATATTTATTTTGTTTACCCTTACTGAGCATTTGAGATCACCCTATTGTATGTTTTCTTTCCCCATGTCAGTAAGAAGGTTATTAAGTATGATATGCCAAAAAGGGACTCTATATATGATGAAATAAATGGGAGGCAAAGTAGACACTTTATGAACCAGTTGTTTATGTTTCCTAATTTATAAAGACACTATACCTATACAGTCCTTTACTGGTTTTGTTATATGTTGTAAAAAGTGTGCTTCAATTCTGAAGTAATAACAATGTGTGTAAATTATGGTTTGTTATAGTTTGTATCAGAGTAAAGGTATTGTAAACCTTTAGAAACTAGGATGTGAAAGCCTTAGTAAGAACCCTAAGGATAAGTCTAAGCATAGAACACAATCTTAGTGTTTTAGAAATGGCCATGAACAACCTATGATAAGACCCTAAGTGTGAAATTGTATTCTTTTTCTATTATAATTAGTGTTGCTCATACTATTCTTCTTGGTTTTAGTCAATGGCTAGAACCCAAAGGAACCGTGTTAATGTGGAATGTGACGGACAATGCAATGATTGTCCCCCCTGAGCAACCAAACGTTATGGGAGCTGGAATAAAAAATCATGTAGCCATGCTCACACAACTTTCTCAAGCTATGAATCATGCAGGACCTTCAAAC
This sequence comes from Viscum album, assembly GCA_963277665.1. Taxonomy (NCBI): domain Eukaryota; kingdom Viridiplantae; phylum Streptophyta; class Magnoliopsida; order Santalales; family Viscaceae; genus Viscum; species Viscum album. Next base: position 723,751,746 of record OY728119.1, read on the forward strand.
GAGCAAAGGAAGGAGCAACATTCTATTGAATCCTTCATGTGGTAGTGTCCACCTTCATTCAGCGGGTCTACTAATCCATTAGTTGTTGAACAATGGATTAGTACTACTGAAAAGATATTTTCAGTTCTTTAATGTTCTGAACATGATAAAGTCATCTTAGCAGTTTATCATTTGGAAGGTGATGCTGATCAATGGTGGAATCTTATTAAGAATATGTGGCAAAGGGATGAAATTGAGTCTATGGAATGGGACGAGTTCAAGAAATTATTTTTCAATAAGTACTTACCTCTTATTCTCTGAACAAAGATGGAGAAAGATTTTCTTGAACTGAAGAAAAAGGTTGATGAATCTGTTGGTACCTATGAAGAAAATTTTACAAGACTTCCAAGGTACGCTTCTGGTATTATTATCCAACCTGAGAGTAAGATCGATCGATTCTTTAGTGCCTTAAAACCAAGTCTTCGAAGGGCGTTATCCATAAGGGACTTCAAAAGCTATGAGGAAATCATTCGATGTGCTCTCAAAGTCAAGATGGATATTGGAGTAACCCATCAGTCATATGGGTTTTATAAGAAGAGGAAAATGGAATTAAAAGGAAAATCTAAAGAGCACACTGAAAAGAAGATGAGCTTTCCCTTATGCTCAAAGTGTGGAAAGAAACATGGAGGAAGTTGTCTTAAAGGGACAAGTAAATGTTTCAAATGTGGAAAGGAAGGTCATCGGGCATTTGAATGCCGCAATGATGGGAAGAAGATTTCTAATGATGCAAACAAAGGAAAGGATACATAGAATGAACCTACTACACTACAATGTTTCAAGTGCAAAGAGATAAGGTATTATTTCAATTAATGCCCAAATCTAAGGGTTGATGATGATGGTCGACGTCAACAAACTCTTAAGGCCAAAGACAAAGGAAAGTCACATGAAATTTATATCAGCGATGTGAAGTACGATAACGATGTGGTGAAAGGTACACTTACCATCCACTCTAAAGTAGAAAATGTTTTATTTGATTTTGGATCTACCCACTCTTTTATTTCTGAAGAATTTTCTAAGGGTATCGCCGTATTACCTCAAAATTTAGATGTTGAGTTAGCTGTGACAAATCCTAATGGCACAACAGTAGTATCAAAAGTTTATAATTCTTCTCTAATTGAAGTTTGTGGGAAAGTGCTTCCTGCAAATCTTGTGATCCTTCCTATAGTGTAATTTCATGTGATTCTTGGCATGGATTGGCTTTCTTTATATGGAGCTCATATCAATTTCCAAATAAAGGAAGTCACATTTCATATTCCAGATCAATCTATGATCTTCTATTGAAGCAAGGATAAACATAACCTTCGAGTGGAAATTTCTTCCATATTATGGGACTTGTTTCCACTAAATAATGTTTAGTTATATCAAATGGTTGGTGAGAAACTCATGATTAAGAATATGCCCATTGTACGAGAGTTTGATGATGTTTTTCTGGAGGAATTGTCGGGTCATCCACCAAATCGTGAAGTTGAGTTTTCAATAGAACACATACCGGGTGCTTTACCTATTTCAAAGACACCTTATAGAATGGACCAAATTGAGTTTCAGGAATTGAAGAAGCAACTCCAAGAAAATCTTGATAAGGGGTTCATATGCCTTAGTGCGTCACCTTGGGGAGCACCTGTTCTATTTTTTAAGAAGAAAGATTGATCAATTAGACTCTGCATTGACTATAGAGAACTTAACATGATCACTATCAAGAACAAATATCCTATCGCACGCATTGATGACTTATTTGACCAACTACGCGGAGCTCAATACTTTTCCAAGATTGATCTTCATTCAGGGTATCATCAATTAAGGGTCAAAAGGGAGGATATACCAAAGACGTCTTTCCGTACAAGGTATGGACACTATGAATTTATAGTGATGCCATTTGGTATTACTAATTCCCACGTTATCTTCATGGATCTGATGAATAGAGTCTTTAGAGACTATCTTGATCAGTTTGTGGTAGTCTTTATAGATGATATTCTTGTCTATTCAAAGAGCAAGGAAGAACATGAAGATCACTTGAGAATTATATTGAATACCCTGAGAAAAGAGAAGCTTTATGCCAAATTTTCCAAGTGTGAATTTTGCCTTCAAAAAGTTTCATTTTTGGGTCACATAATCTCAAAAGAAGGGATATATGTGGATCTAGCAAAAATAGAGGTTATCAAAAGATGGTCAAGACCAACAACAGTGACTGAGATCCAAAGTTTTCTTGTTTTGGATGGATATTATCAACGTTTTGTGAAAGATTTTTCACGATTATCTATTCCACTAACCAAGTTTACTCAGAAAGGAGTTATGTTTTTTTGGACGGAGGAATTTGAAGAGAATTTCAAGGAGTTTAAAAGAAGGTTATCCAGTGCACCTGTGCTCACACTTCCTTGTAGTGGAGAAAGGTTTGTGATCTACAGTGATGCATCCCAGAAGGGATTGGGGTGTGTTCTTATAAAGAATGATATGGAGATAGCTTATGCCTCACGACAGTTGAAAATACATGATCAAAATTACCCAACTCATGATTTGGAGTTAGCTAAGGTAATCTTTGCATTAAAGATTTGGAGGCATTATCTTTATGGAGAAAGGTGTGACATTTATACTGATCATAAAAGTTTAAAGTATATTTTCACAAAAGAGGAGCTGAATATGAACCAAAGAAGATGGTTGGATTTGATTAAGGATTAAGACTGCTCAATTTATTACCACCCTGGGAAAGAAAACAAGGTGGCAGATGAATTAAGTCGACAAGACCATGCCTGTTTATCCATGATGAGGATCACAAAAGATCCAATATTTATGGATTTACAAAGGATGGATCTTGGAATTATAATGAAAGGGGAAAAATCATATCTTTCTCAAATGAATGTTCAGCCATCTATACATTTGAAGATTAAAGAGGCACATAAAGAAGATGTGGAGTTACAAAAGAAGGTGAGAAATTTTCCTGAATTCAACCTTGATTGTGATGGGATAATAATGTTTAGGAATCGGGTTTGTGTTCCTCCCATCCCCAAATTAAAGAAGTAGATTCTGGATGAGGCTCATTGTTCTTCATTCTCTATTCATCCTAGAAGCACGAAGATGTATAGGGACATGAAAGAGTACTTCTGGTGGGATGGCATGAAAAGAGATGTTGCTGATTATGTCTATCGATGCTTGGCTTGTCATCAAGTTAAAGCTGAGAGACAGAAGTCTAAGGGGATGTTACAACCATTACCCATACTTGAATGGAAATGGGAAAACATCACTATGGACTTTGTCACAGGACTTCCTAAAACATCCAAAGGAAATAATTCTATCTGGGTCATAGTTGATCATCTTACAAAGTCTGCACACATCATCGCTATTAGAGAGGATTTATCTCTAGATCAGCTTGCCAGGATATATGTGAAAGAAGTGGTAAGATTGCATGGAGTACCAGTTTCTATTATATCTAATCGGGATCCGAGGTTTACCTCAAAGTTCTGGTGAAGTCTTCAGCATACTCTGGATACGAAGATGAGTTTCACCACTGCTTATCATCCTCAGACATACGGTCAGTCTGAGAGAACAATTCAAACTCTAGAATATATGTTGAGAGCTTGCTCTATGGATTTCAATGTTTGTTGGGATCAACACCTACATTTGGTGGAATTTTCATATAATAATAGCTTTCACTCCAGTATTCAGATGGCTCTTTATGAAGCTCTCTATGGAAAGAAATGCAGGACTCCAACTTTCTGGGATGAAGTTGCGGAAAGGAATCTATTAGGACCTGATCTCGTTGATGAAATGGCAGAAAAGGTCAGATCTATTCAACAACACATAAAAGCAGCTCAGAGTCGACAGAAAAGTTATGCCAACAACCAATGAAAAGTCCTACAGTTTGAAGTAGGTGATAAAGTGTTCTTACGAATATCTCCCTGGAAGAGGGTCCTGAGATTTGGAAAGAAGGGGAAATTGAGCCCTAGATATATCGGTCCTTTCGAAATACTCGATCGTGTTGGGAAGTTAGATTACCAATTGGTTCTTCCATCGAATCTCTCTCATGTTCACGATGTGTTCCATGTATCTCTCCTGAGAAAGTACATTCTTGATCCCTCACATGTACTCAGCTCAGAAGTTGTACCGCTTGAGCAAGATCTTTCTTATGAAGAGCAGCCGATAGAGATTCTATATCGTAGCGAAAAAGTGCTACGAAACAAGACCACTTGATTGGTGAAAGTTTGATGGAGGAATCACCAATTAGAAGAAGCTACATGGGAGCTTGAGGATATGATAAGGGAGAGGTATCCTCATCTGTTTATTGCAAGTGACGAATTTTGAGGGCGAAATTCATTTTAAGGTTGGTAGAATGTAACTGTCGAGACTTTTATGAGAAATGTTTTGTTTTTATATAAATAATCTAAGGAATCTTTCACTACACATAACACTTTCTTGGCTTGCTTTACACGCAATCGTGACCTTCCTCGATAGCTTGCGTCCTATGCAATACCGAGTTTCACTAAACAATGATATGCTATTAAAATATTATTAAAACCAGCGGTTATGAATAGTAACAACCATTTTTTGAAATTTTGTAAATTTTATTTTTCAAAATTGACTTCATTTTTGGATTCGGAATATTGAAATTGGCCTAGGGTGAAATTTTGCTATTTTTCTGAAAAATTTCAATTTTTGATGAATAGTGAAACTATTAAGTGGCTGTTAAAAAACTGAAGTTTTTTCATAAAACATAAATTTTCCGCTTCTGTGAGAGTAATTTCAAAAATACGAGAGACATGATTGATGTTAGTAAGTAAAATTTGGTTCAATGAGATGAAAATAATTTTTGGTGAATAGTAACTTTTTACTTTTTTTACCACTGTTAAAAGTAAATAGGGTAATTAAGGGTAAAAATGATATTATTATTACCCTAAAACGTATCCTAATTCTATTGGATAAGTGTAATTCAACCAAAAACAACCTTAGGAAGAAAATATGACCATTTAGGCCCACTTGGATTAGATTAAGACATTTAATATTAATTTATTTAAAGAAGGGTTAAAATAGTTAAAATCAAAGTTTAATAAGTAAAAAACTTTTAATATAGGGTTATACATAAGATAAATTCGACTATAAATATTCATTAGAAAGCTAAAAATATTTACTACATAATGGTATTTTATGTGTACTTTTTAGACTTTAAATAATTTAATTTATTTATGACACAATGATGATGCAGTAATTATCTTATTAATGAAATATTGACATTATTGATGTTATAAATGCCCAAATAAATAAATTTGAGACTTTTTATGAATTACACTAATTTTCTAGGTTAATATGATATGTTAATATTGATTTAATTAACTTTTTTTCGAACTAATATTTCTTTTATGAGTTTCACAAAAAATCAACTATTGAATAGTGTCAAAATTGACATAAAATAGTTTTTAAAACAAATATTATATTATTGATTGTTATTTTATTCCTAAAAATATAAGGTTTGGAAAAGATACTTATATCATGATAGGTGTATCATTAATGGACCACTTTGGGGTAGCTTGGATGTATATGGTAAGTTTATTAACTATATAATTTAAAAATACAAAGTGACATGGTAAATGTCAATCTAATTAACTAAGAGTTAAAACTAAAAGATAAGGTTAATATAATGACCTAAACTTCTCTAAATTCTATTGGATGAAAGTATTTAGACACATCCCCACCTTATCTTAGAAATATATCAATTTGGAGCTATTTAAAACCGATTATGACTTTATAATAAATTAATATTTTAAGTTTTTTTAAAGGTGCCCCTCTCCTCCCTTATAAAAGGGCACCTCCTCCCCCTCTTCCTCAGACCACTTTGAGCCTTCAAACTTGACCAAAACCAACCACTTTCTCCTATCCTCTTCCCTAGAGACATTCTAGAGGTCCCGGTCTTCTTAAAAGACCTATTTTAGTGCCCTAAAAGGAGGTATCAAAGAAGCACTTCAAAGAAGAGGAGGTTCGGACACTTATAAAGCAAGTCGGACCTAAGGTAAGGGAAATATCACAATCTCATTTTTATCCGAGATAGTTTATACTTTGGTATTTACTAGGGTGTATTTTATCGTCCACATCCATGTTTCCTCAATATGTAATATCATTTCTATCCATCTACAATTGTTTAAATCCAATTTTACCCTTCGGTGAGTTTTTAGTAAAAGATATGAAAGGAATCTTTTGTCGTTTTTCGTACGAGGTACTTTTTGACTTTTCCGACAAAAGTACGAGAAGAATGTTTTTTTAACTTATACGGAATGAGTTTATTTTTAAAACATTATTTCTAAATATCTTCCTTTACAAGTTTTCAAGTTTATTTTTAATCAACTTCTTTTAGTTTAGAATTGTATGACATGTTAAGAAAGGAAAAGTGTTTTTGAAGTAGAAAGGATATTTTCCTCAAGAATGGAGTTCAAGTGTTTTATAAAAATTATTTTCCATCTAAGATAATATAGGGTTCTGTTTATATCCTTATTATTACATTGATTTTATTATGTTGTGATGAAAATATTTTTATGAATTCCTTTCTCTTATATGAATTGTTTTATGATGTCACGATGTTTAAGATTCCCATTTTTATTACATGGGTTATGCTATGATGTATGGTTTATTATTTTGTGGCACACATAATAATGGTATCATTATGATATGGGTGGGACCTATATCTCCCTCCAACGCATTGGGTAAAGATTTTATATCTCATGAGATAGACATGGCTGGAACGGCAGGTTAAACCGGTTCAGTGAAACAGGACTGAAACGAGGAGTGAACTCGGTTCAGAAATGGACTTTGTCCACTAAGATAGTCTTGGCAATGAGTCTTGACTAATAAGAAATGATTCTCTATGATTATGTGTGTATTCCACAAAGTTTCATGTTTCATTATTGGGATTACATTTCACTTCTATGATTTATCCCATGTTATGAAATTATGATTTCTTTTGCAGGTTAAGATTTCCAAAAGTTATGTTCTTATGTATATAATGTGATTGATATTTATTTTTTTTACCCTTAATAATCATTTGAGCTCACCCTTTTGTATTTTTTATTTCCCCAGGTCAGGAAGAAGGTTATTAAGTAGGATATTCCAAAAAGGGACTCTAGATATGATGAAATAAATTGGAGGCAAAGTAGACGCTTTTTGAACCAGTTGTTTTTGTTTCCCAGTTTCTAAAGACACTATACCTATACGGTCCTTTCCTGGTTTTGTTATATTTTGTAATAATTGTGCTTCAATTCTGAATTAATAAAAATGTATGTAAAGTATGGGTCATTATATTACAATCCAAGCATAATCATCATTGTTCAATTGATCCTTAAAATTTTAAAATTTATAAATTAATAAACATGTGTGAAATTTTTCTAGTTTATTATAATATTTATAGATATTTTAATTCTTATAATATCTATTTACAATGAAAAACCATAGTTAGGGCCTTACCAGAGTGGTATAGTAACCCTCTATTTATATATCCAAAAAAAATTCATATCCAAATCTCCTCCTTTATAGGGGATTTATGATCCATTTGCGGCTAGAATTGCATCTCTAAATTAGTGGTACGAAAATATTTTAGTGAAGCATAGGGGATATGATTAGAATATAGCGGGGGCCTTTGGGTCATGATAAAGGGGACGTCAAGACATAAAAATTGGGGTTTTTTGGATATAAAAATTATAATTGTTCCACTATGGAGTGGTTTAAGTCTAAGAGGGGTGTGGCATGTCATTTCTCGATTTGTAATTTGAGATTTGTTTGTTTTCTTTTAACATAAAGGACCATAATAAATTAATTAAAGGAAAAAAGGAAAAATAAAATAAAATATTAGGTGGGTCAGGAGGGAAAAAGGATAAATGGGATAGAGAAAGAGATAGGGATATAGAGTTAGGGTGTAAGAGGTGCTTCTTGGGTTTTCTAGGGTGGGTCTCTTTTACAAGATAGCGGTGATTTCCTTCATGTAAGATATTTGAACACGATATTTATTAATAGAATGAAATGAAACAAAAGGAATATTTTAGAAATATAATATCAGCCAAAAAAATAAACATTTTATTCTTCATTGATCAATGTCAATCGTTCCAAAATGGCGGTGCACTATCATCATGAACCTGATTGATTATTTATTTTAAACTAGAACTAACAACACTAAATCAGAAACCCTAGAAAATCACTTAAATAGAACTGAATATAGGATATAAAAAAGTAATTTAAATAGTATTATAAGATTAAAAAATTAATGGTTAAAACAATATTGTCACAACCGGCCTGAATGAGGACCCTGTCACGACTCACTAAGCCCACCTCAAATAGGGAAAGGGCTAAAACTAGCTCCAAGTAGGAATATCACTAACATGGGTTTTATTAGCTTAATGTACACCCAAACACACATATATCCAAGATCATAAAATGATGAAATTTAAAACAACTGATATTTTATGCATACATACATCTAAATCTCATAACCTGAGTATGAAAACAGGTAATGGAAATTAAATAGGTCCAAATACAAACCCCCCACAAAGTGTATTTAAAAATCCCAACCTAATAGTAAATATAGGGACTACATTCAAGATAACCACAAGAACACACCTTGGTCTATCTATCTCACAATGAATATCCTGGTCATAGTCCCTCTAGGACTCCATAAAATGGTCAATCATCTTCACAAGATGTGAACCGTGTGGGAAAATCCCATTAATGGGTGATTATAAAAATACCTAGTAGGATTACCCAAAACAAAAAAATAATATAAAAATGTTATTATCAATCATATATATATAGGTATATGTCTACAAAAAATATAATAAGAATATACATATATACTCAATAAAGACACATAGTCTTAAAGTAAAGTCACAACCGTACTGCTAGCCTAGGATTCCTACTTGAAGGATCCACATATCACTCGTCCGGGAAAACACACATCATGATTCATATAGCACTAATAAAATACATATGAGAGTTCATTCCCATTGGGTCTTTCCATAGGAAGTATACGTTGCATGTATAATGAGACATGATAAAGAGATAAAGATCAATCCCTAGGGCATGGGGTATACCAACTACTTATTCTAGAATAACATTCTAAGTATAGGATCAATTTTCACATAGTTTTGGTTATATTGATACCATGAACTCGACCTTGGGTAAAAATATGATAGAGGATCTCACTCTAAGTCTCACAAAATGATTCCATAATTTTGATCTAGGAATGTCACGACCCATCCTCGGGGCTCGTGCCATGACTACCCCAAGCCCGCCTTCCATAGGCCAGGGGCTAGCGACTAGCACCAAGGCGTAAATCCCGGTAAAAATGGAATTCATTGCCTTTGTAAAGTAAACAAAAACCACAGAGTAAGCAAGCGGAAAAGTAAACACTAAGTAAAAACAGAGTATAAATAAAGTGAGGAAAAGTAAATGGGCCAGTATACAAACCCAACTGAAAGTAAAGTACAACTCGAAAGGGAAAACAGCAACTGTAAAGTAAAAGCCGCTACACCAAGCAGTCCACTGGAAATCCCACATGAAGGGTGGGTACAGATAGCTCCACTGCTCCTTGGGACCCGCCGTCCGCTCCGAGCACGTCCCGCCCAGTGGTCCACCTCCATGTACTGACTCGTCGTGTAGTCCACCTCCGGGCACCGTCCAGTCCTCAACACTCGGCCTCCGTCAGCACTGCCTGTCCTCTGCAACCAACACAATGAGGTGCGGGCATAGCCCGTGCAGGGGTGAGTATAACGATACTTAGTAGGGACCCCGAGACCCTCATGGCCTCTCTAAAACCAACTAGGATAACCACAAAGAAGATCTCAACAGATAACCTCTACTTAGGTATATGTCATACATATACCTAAGTTATCAAGTAACCCATCCCAACCATTAGGAAACACAAGGATCATGAAATCAACGGATAACCACTACCCAGGTATATGCCCATACATATACCTAAGTTATCAAGTGACCCATCTCAATCATGAGGTATACACAAAGGTCAAAAGTCTCACCTCAAACCAGGATTTTCATTATTGAAACTGTGACTGCTGAAGAGCTCCGTCTCTGGAGTGTACAATGGTCCTGTCACGACTCCGAGGTACTGCTCACTAACCTAAGACTGCTGAGGTGCTCCTCCTGTCGAGTACTACGAGCCAGCTGCTACAACCAAGCGCTCCCATGTGCCGCTACAACCAAGCGCACCTCTGTTGGGGGTCTGCCGCTACAACCAAGCGCTCCCATGTGCCGCTACAACCAAGCGCAACTCTGTCATGGGTCTGTCGCTCCAACCAAGCGCTCCCATGTGCACCTACAACCAAGCGCACCTCTGTCGTGGGTCTGCCGCTACAACCAAGCGCTCCCATGTGCCGCTACAACCAAGCGCACCTCTGTCGTGGGTCTACCGCTACAACCAAGCGCTCCCATGTGCAGCTACAACCAAGCGCACCTCTATCGTGGGTCTGCCGCTACAACCAAGCGCGCCTCTGTAACACACCGAGTCGTTTGATCAGCAGTTGTCGGGTCTCAGTCAGCGACACGGTCTCCATACTTCGCCAGCTCGTTTCCGGGAGGGTCCGCTCCACGAGCTACTAGTCGATACTCCAAGTATCAAAAATTTCTGCAAGGAAGTATCTCAAAGGACCACCTCGTCATAGGGGTCTCAACGCAACAGACGGTGCTTCAATCGGACGCCCGGTCTGTTAGTTATTAGCCTTTTCGTCCCAGGGGCCCGGTTGGTTTCGTGTGCGAACCAATCCGGCCGTAACTCAACTATACCCCGAATACTCATAGGGTATACTCGTAAGGACCGTTTTTCAACGTGGTCTCCAACGCCGCTGACGGTTCGTCAAATGGACGTCTGGTCTGAAAGATATCAGCTTTTCCGTTGCAGGGGCCCGGTTGGATTTCGGTGCGATCCAACCCAGCCACTATCCATCTGCATCCAAAACTCGGGTGGAGGATGCCAAAAGTTCCGTCTCATCAAGAGGAAAGCAACGAGAAAGACGGTGCATCAATCGGACGCCCGTTCTGTGAGTTATTGGCTTTTTTCTTTCCAGGGGCCCGTTTGGTTTTGTGAGAGAACCAACCCGATCGCACTCCGACGACATCCCAACCTCGAGCGGAGTAAGTCAAAAGATCCATCTCACTTAGAGGAATTCAACAAAGCTGACGGCACGTCAATTGGACGTCTGTCGCTCAAGATATGAGTGTTTCCGCTCCGAGGGCCCGGTTGGTTTCGTGTACAAACCAACCCGGCCGAACCCAAAGTATTTTGAAACCTTGAGTGCGATATATCAAAACGACCATCTCGATCCAAGGATCACGTTGCCGCTGACGGCGCATCGTTTGGAGTCTCGTAGCTCAATTTACGGGCATTTGACCGAAAAGGGTCTGTGGAAGGGGGGTCCGGGCCCGGGCCGACCCGGCCCGACCCCCCCTGGGTCGGCCGAACCCGGTCCGACCCGGTCCGACCTGGTCCGGCCCGGCTTGGCCGAGCGGCCGAGCGGCCGATGCGGGGGGAGCCGCTGCCCCACGTGACACCCCAGCGGCACCCGCGGGGTGTCGGCCAGACAGTTGGACGCGGCTGAAGCCGCGTCCCGAGTGACGCGGGGGGGGGGGGGGGGGGGGGGGGAGCCGCCGCCCCCGCGTGACACCCCCATGACACTCGCGGGGTGTCTCCCTGGTGGCCTGACGCGGCTTCAGCCGCGTCCCGCACGCGCCGAACCCGCGCGGTCGCGGGTCCGCGAGCGCCACCGCCGCGGCCGGTGCCGCGGTGGTCTCCTTCGGCGGTGCGCCGGGCGCCACCGCCGGAGTCACTCTGGTGGCCCGTTTTCATTCCTGTCTGCGCCATTGCTCCTCCCGGGATCCGTTCTTCACTGCGAGATCATCAAACTTCTGTTGCGGCACGTTCCGTCGTCGCCCGTCAAATCCGCACAAGCATGAAGAACGGCGGAGGGTTGTCAGGATGTGTTCGTTTGGCCCGCACACTCCGCGTAAGATATAAACAACGGGAGAACAATATTCAACATATGAATACATATTCAGAAACAATTTTTAAGGAAATAAAAAATTGTTTATGAATCGGGTTCTTCATTCTTGAACGGGAACAACCCGGGAAAAAAGGCCATTTCCAAAAAATTAAATCCCAACCTCGTTAGTCGTCGCGCGTACGCACGTTCTTAGCGGATTTGTTCATCGCAGAAGGAGGGGATCGTCGCGTTGTTGCAGAAGGGCCTCTCATCGTCGCAGAATCCGGAGTTGAGTCGGCGAACTCAACAGACCAAGAAACAACAGATTTAATTATAAATAATTAAATCCGTGTTTCGGTAAAAACCACAAGGGAGATTAAAAAGAAAATCTGAGACTCTTACCTCAAGCAGCTGATCGGAGATTCGTTGCGGAGGGAGAGACGTCGCAGAAGAACGTTGCAGGAAGGAAACGTCGGCGTCGCGGAACATGGCGTCGCGTCGTCGATTTCCAGGTTCGGCGTTCTTCGCATTCTTCACGTTCTTCACGTTCTTGGTGAAGAAGGATAAAGTCTCAATAACCTCTGACAAAACCTCTCAATGAGTAATCCTCCAAAAAGACTTGTTGGTCTTATTTTATTATTACGCCAACAATTGAAAAAGGGGTAAGTAACGACCCATCAATTCGTTGAATTAATTCAACGAAAGAAACTTCCCATTTAATTCATGAAATAAACCGCCCAATTAAATGGTGCGTTAAGGATTTAAGAAAATGCGTCAGTTGACTTTCATAATGACAGGTTTTCGCGGTGCGTTACATACCAGAAAGAAACGGCGGGGCTCGTGCGGGCCCCACCTCACAAATATCCTACCGAGAGGGTAGGATATTTTTGGATAGTCCCCTATCTGTTTCAACTCAGTTTGAGCCGCTATTAAGTGGCTTCAAGTGGCTTCCAATAACTTAAGTGAAATAAAATAAAGTTGTCGTAAAATTATTTTATTTCTTAACTTTAAGCCCAAAAATTAAAAAACCACACCCGAGCAAACGCAACTCTGGAAGAGGCGTTTCTAAGAGAATACCAGTACTGTGATTTCATCGGTGCCCTCAGAATTTGATTCCGGGCACCGGTTCAAAGGTTAGAAAAACCCGCTCGTCCGTTCAGTGAACTTACCCGAGCCAAACTTCGGAGAATGATTCCTGGCACACCGGGCCTCGGAATCAGGTGCCGTCAGAAACTGAATTCTTGTAAAATTACAAAGAAAATTAATAAAAAAAATTTCCTTGAAATTTACGGGTCTTTACATTACTCCCACCACATGGCTTTACGTCCCCGTAAAGATTCAACACAAACTAGGGATACAAAGGCGGTACTGAGCACGCATCTGAGCCTTCCGCTCCCATGTGTTCACCTGGACCTTCTCTATCGTGGCCCGGACCACCTCTGCTCCCACTACAGCTTCTATGATTTCTTCCTTGCCGATAAGTGAAATCTGGTCTCATCCCCTGGATGAACCATGTTCTTCGCCTAAAACAGTCAATCCCGACATGGATGGTACTAACCCATACCAAGGATGATGTCGTAAGGCCCCGACGCTACTACCAAGAGATCCAACCGTTACTTTCACCTCAAATGGTTGAGTCTCACTGTCGGCATCAGTGTGTGGTAACTGGGTCTCCTCCAGTAGATGTCTCACGGGTGAGGGTCAAGTCAACAGTCTAAACCGAAACCTCTTAGTAACAACACAAGAGAGGACATGAAAGTAAATTACACAAGAAAAGGTGTCTTTTACTACTGCATATCAAGTACAAAGACACAAGGCATCTATAACCATACATCAACAAAACTAGAAGCAACATAAACAAAAAGTCTCCAGGTCTGGAGCTACTCCCGCTCCTGTCCATCTGCTCCCGGAGCTCCATGATCGTAGGCCTCAGCTGCCTGAAGCTGAGCTCCCCCATGTCCTCATGTCCCCTGCGGTCAGGGTGGACCTCCTAGTGGTGCTGGTGACAACACCCCGAAGCGTCGTCCACCTCCAGCTGCACGGCCAACTCCCCTTCCATGGCCGCCTGCCCCTTGCGGTCTGCCTTGATCGAACCTCTGCCTCTACCTGGGGGGCCCTTCGTTCATCTGCTGGTCATCAGTATGGTGGGTCAGACAGTCATGAGCCATGTGACCAACCCCTCCATAGAAGTAACACTTCCCTCTCATGGCAAGTCGTTGCCCACCCCGTGTGCCTCACGCAAACGATCCAGAGTCATGCTGTCGACCACCTGTAAGTCTAGTCCTCTTGGACCCCTACGTCATCTGTCTACTGCCCGCTGCAGAAGACTATGCCGCATGCCGGCAAGTGGTGGGTCCTGCTTCTGGAGACTGGTCAGCAAGGAAACTCTCCACTAAGAGGGCTCGCTCCAACACCCCTGCCTGAGTCGGAATGTTGAGGGAGATCATCGAAGCCCTGATCTCGTGCCTCAGTCCCTGCTCGAAGGTCCGGGCCCAGAAGAATGGGTCCCATACCATATCTGTTGAGTAGCACGAGAGATCAGTAAACCTCGTCGCGTACTGGGCTACTGTCATGCTGCCCTGCCGCAGCTGTAGTAGCTCCAGAATGTGCACCGCACGGAGGCTGGCCGGGACGAACTCTGAGCGAAAGAGGCTCTCGAAGTCCGTCCAGAGAAGAGATGCCTCGTCATGCACCTGGAGCATCAAGCTCCACCATCGGCCCGCTGCTGCATGCAGGAGGCTCGCTGCAAGAACCACCATAAGATCTGCTGGTGTCCTCACTAATCTGAAAACCCGTACAACTGCCTCCATCCAGTCCTCGGCGGCCTGAGGGTCCGTCTCCCCGCGGAACCTGGGCGGTCACTGGCGCTGGAGCTCATGCAGTGCACTAAGGCGACTTGCATCGTCAGCGGTTGGGGCTGGTAGCATCGGTGGCTCAGCGGATATAGGTACCGCCTGTGCCTCAGCTGTCAAAGGGCCCTATACCGAGTCCTCGACGCTCGGTGGACTCTCGCCACGCACATCGCTCGGAACCCTAGCTGGCTGTCGTATTGGGGCCATCGTGAAAAAGGAAAAAGGTGTGCCACAGTCAGAATAGTATACCTGGTGAGCTGACACAATTAATCACAAAGAAAACTTGAAACACATATGCAATCAATGTTTTCATGAATTAAGTCAGAAATCAGGAGTAAGGGTCCTGGTGTACGGATACGTCGGCCGCCGCACAAACATTGGACTCCCTGGACTGATAACCACACCCAATACGCAAAACACTATTGCTTCACATAGAAGAAAGATCAGAGTCTGTGGTAGAACCGACCACCTCTGATACCAATTTGTCACGACCCGTCCTCGGGGCCCGTGTCGTGACTAACCCAAACCCGCCTTCCATAGGCCATGGGCTGGTGACTAGCACCAAGGCGTAAATCCCAGTAAAAAGGGAAGGCATTGCCTTTGTAAAGTAAACAAGCACTACAGAGTAAGAAAGCGGAAAAGTAAACACTAAGTAAAAACAGAGTACAACTGAAGTGCGGAAAAGTAAATGGGCTAGTATACAAACCCAACTGAAAGTAAAGTACAACTCGAATGGGAAAACAACAACTGTAAAGTAAAAGCCGCTACACCGAGCTGTCCACTGGAAATCCCACATGAAGGGTGGGTATAGATAGCTCCACTACTCCTCGGGTCCCGTCGTCCACTCCGAGCACGTCCCGCCCAGTGGTCCACCTCCAGGTACTGAATCGTCATATAGTCCACCTCCGGGTACCGTCCAGTCCTCAACACTCGGCCTCCGTCAGCACTGCCTGTCGTCTGCAACCAACACAACGAGGTGCGGGCATAGCCCGTGCAGGGGTGAGTATAACGATACTCAGTAGGGAACCCGAGACCCTCAAGGTCTCTCTAAAACCAACAAGTATAACCACAAAGAAGATCTCAACAGATAACCTCTACATAGGTATATGCCCATACATATACCTAAGTTATCAAGTAACCCATCCCAACCATGAGGAAAAATAAGGATCATGAAATCAACGGATAACCACTACCCAGGTATATGCCCATACATATACCTAAGTTATCATGTGACCCATCTCAATCATGAGGTATACACAAAGTTCAAAAGTCTAAGCTCAAACCAGGATTTTCATTATTGAATCTGTGACTGCTAAAGAGCTCCGTGTCTGGAGTGTACAGTGGTCTGTCACGACTCCAAGGTACTGCTCACTAACCTAAGACTACTGAGGTGCTCCTCTTGTCGCGTACTGCGAGCCAGCTGCTAAAACCAAGCGCTCCCATGTGCCGCTACAACCAAGCGCACCTCTGTCGCGGGTCTGCCGCTACAACCAAGCGCTCTCATGTGCCGCTACAACCAAGCGCACCTCTGTCATGGGTCTGCCGCTACAACAAAGTGCTCTCATGTGCCGCTACAACCAAGAGAACCTCTGTCGTGGGTCTGCCGCTACAACCAAGCACTCCCATGTGCCACTACAACCAAGCGCACCTCTGTCATGGGTCTGCCTCTACAACCAAGCGCACCTCTGTAACACACCGAGTCGTTCGATCAGCAGTTGTCGGGTCTCACTCAGTCACACGGTCTCCATACATCTCCCGTTCGTTTCCGGGAGGGTCCGCTCCACGAGCTACTGGTCGATACTCCAAGTATCACAAAGTTCCGAAAGGAAGTATCTCAAAGGACCACCTCGTCATAGGGGTCCCAACGCAACAGACGGTGCGTCAATCGGACGCCCGGTCTGTTAGTTATTAGCCTTTTCGTCCCAGGGGCCCAGTTGGTTTCTTGTGCGAACCAATCCGGATGTAACTCAACTATACCCCGAATACTCATAGGGTATACTCATAGGGACCGTTTTTCAACGTGATCTCCAACGCCGCTGACGGTTCGTCAAATGGACGTCTGGTCTGAAAGATATCAGCTTTTCCGTTCTAGGGGCACGGTTGGATTTCAGTGCGATCCAACCCTCCACTATCCATCTGCATCCAAAACTCGGGCGGAGGATGCCAAAAGTTCCGTCTCATCAAGAGGAAAGCAACGAGACAGACGGCGTGTCAATCGGACGCCCATTCTGTGAGTTATTGGCTTTTTTCGTTCCAGGGGCCCGGTTGGTTTCATGAGCGAACCAACCCGACCGCACTCCGACGACATCCCAACCTCGAGCGGAGTAAGCCAAAAGATCCGTCTCACTTAGAGGAATTCAACAAAGCTGACGGCACGTCAATCGGACGTACGTAGCTCAAGATATGAGCGTTTCCGCTCCGAGGGCCCGGTTGGTTTCGTGTACGAACCAACCCGGCCGAACCCAAAGTATTATGAAACCTTGCGTGCAATATACAAAAGCGACCGTCTCGATCCAAGGATCGTGTTGCCGCTGATGGTGCACCGTTTGGAGGCCCGTAGCTCAAGTTACGAGCATTTGACTGAAAAGGGTTCGTGGATGGGGGGTCCGAGCCCGGGCCGACCCGGGCCCACCCCCCTGGGTCGGCCGAACCCGGTCCGACCCGGTCGGACCGGTCTGGCTCAGCCAGGGCCGGTCCGGCCCGGCTAGGCCGAGATGCCGACGCGGGGGGAGCCACCGCCCCACGTGACACCCCCGCGGCACCCGCGGGGTGTCGGCCAGACAGCCGGACGAGGCTGAAGCCGCGTCCCGAGTGACGCGGGGGGGAGCCGCCGCCCCCACGTGACACCCCGGCGACACCCGCGGCGTGCCTCCCTGCCGGTGGGATGCGGCTTCAGCCGCGTCCTGCGTGCATGCCGGACCCGCGCGGCCGCGGGTCCGCGAGCGCCGCCGCCGGCTTCTGTGGGCCGCCGGAGTTGCTCCGGTGGCCCGTTTTCCTTCCCGTCTGCGTCGTTGCTCCTCCCGGGATCCGTTCTTCACTGCGGTATCATCAAACTTCTATTGCGGCACGTTCCATCTTCGCCCGTCAAATCCTCACAACCACGAAGAACGGCGGAGGGTTGTCGGGCCGTGTTCGTTTGGCCCGCACCCTCCGCGTTAGATATAAACAACGGGAGAACAATATTCAACATATGAATACATATCCGCAAACAATTTTTAAGGAAATAAAATTTTTTTATGAATCGGGTTCCTCATTCATGAATGGGAACAACATGGGAAAAAGGGCATTTCCAAAAATAAAATCCCTACCTCGTTAGTCGTCGCGCGTACACACGTTCTTCGCGGATTTGTTCGTCGCGGAAGGAGGGGATCGTCGCGTCGTCGCGGAAGGGCGTCGCGTCGTCGCGGAATCCAGCGTTGAGTCGGAGAACTCAACGGACCAAGAAACAACAGATTTAATTATAAATAATTAAATCCGTGTTTTGGGAAATCCCACAAGGGAGATTAAAAAGAAAATCTACGACTCTTACCTCAAGCAGCTGATCGAAGATTCGTTGTGGAGGAAGAGACGTCACAGAAGAATGTTTCAGGAAGGAAACGTCGGCATCGTGGAACACGGCGTTGCGTCGTCGATTTCCGGGTTTTGCGTTCTTCACGTTCTTCGCGTTCTTCGCGTTCTTCACGTGAAGGATAAAGGCTCAAGAACCTCAGACAAAACCTCTCAACGAGTAATCCTCCAAAAAGACGTGTTGGTCTTATTTTATTATTACGCCAACAAATGAAAAAGGGGTAAGTAACGACCCATCAATTCGTTGAATTAATTCAACGAAAGAAACCACCCATTTAATTCACGAAATAAACCGCCCAATTAAATGGTGGGTTAAGGTTTTAAGAAAACGCGTCAGTTGACTTTCATAATGACGGGTTTTCGCGGTGCGTTACTTAGAGGAAAGAAACGGCAGGGCTCGTGCGGGCCCCACCTCAAAAATATCCTACCAAGAGGGTAGGATATTTCTGGATAGTCCCCTATCCGTTTCAACTCATTTTAAGCCGCTATTAAGTGGCTTCAAGTGGCTTCCAAGTGACATAAGTGAAATAAAATAAAGTTGTCGTAAAATTATTTTATTTCTTAACTTTAAGCCCAAAAATTAAAAAACCACACCCGAGCAAAAGAAACTCCGGAAGAGGCGTTTCTAAGCAAATACCGGCACTGCGATTTCATTGATGCCCTCAGAATTTGATTCTGGGACCAGTTCAAAAGTTAGAAAAACCCGCTCGTCCGTTCACTAAACGTACCCGAGCCAAACTTCGGAGAATGATTCCGGGCACACCGGGCCTCGGAATCAGGTTCCGTCAGAAACTGCGCTCTTGTAAAATTCCAAAGAAAATTAAGAAAAAAAATTCCTTGATATTTACGGGTCTTTAAACGGAAAACCATCTTAAAGGATCATTTTTTTATATATAGGATGTGATTCCATACTAACCCTCGAGGAATAGATACAGGGAGAAAACCCTTATGAAAATTTTCAAAGTTACAGACAGAAATGGATTAAATGCTTCTTTTAAGGAGTATATGGTGTATACTATTTGTATATTGCATGTCCCTTTAGTGATGGTTCATTACCATGTAAACAACCCATGCTCCTTTCCAGATAAAAATACCCAGCATGCCCATGCTCGTGTACTTTTTTCTATGTCAACATGAACATATCAGCTCGTGTACACTAGGCATGGTCTTGTATATGTGGGAGTACATGGTGTTTTTATGACCATGTACTCCTGGACTTGTCCATGTACCCTTTGAGTAACCTGGAGAGCCATACAGAAAGAGGTTACATTCCATGTGACAGGTTCATAAGCCATGTGATACTTAACTTCATCTGGAAACCCCAGCTACCGATGTGAGGGTCCAACACAAGAGGTGTTCCTAGAAAACACATTGTGTTTATCATGATTTTATAGAACCCCAATATTCTTCACGTTTCATCTCATTGATCTATCATATCTAAAACAAATCACTCCACTAGATTTCAGATTTGGGTCATCTAAGGCTGATCGTTACCGGACTTATGATTTCTGATAGCCTCATTTTTTTTAGCATAATCTTAAACATTCATTGTCATCATGTATCTAATTACCTCACCCAAGGATTACTTATCTAATCCAATGCATCATCATCAGCATCATTTAATGATTTCATCATTTATCTAAACCTAGATCTATGGTATAAATTTTTTTCTCTGAGAAACTGGTATGAAACGATTGATTTACTAATTTTTTTTAACCACATGATAACATATTTCCTTCTTATGAATGAAGAAATGGGTAAAGGGAAAACAACCATGAAGACCAGACCTCGACTGATGTACTTTTCAATATCGATTCATTTCTTTTAGAACTAAAAATGAAGATCAATAAAATAATCAGCAAGAAATTCCTAATCATAAATCATTATTATCCCATACCCGCAATATGCATGATCTACGAATTAATTCATTGATTGATTGAATCATGTTATTCCAAGGAATCATAAATAAGGATAAATAAAAATAAAAAACATTCTAACATTATTTGGATCAATTTATAATAAACAATGACTATGTTTCATTATCGTTGGCGAGATCCTTGAATTACATTTAACAGCGATCGATGATCCTCAATCTGACTATTGTCCACCAATATAAGTTTCTCCATACTCTCCAATGATTCTCCATTATTTGAAGGGTTATATGGATAAACCGTCACATATTACATAATTGTGTTTGAAATGAAAACTAATTAGGTCATTGTTTTATTTCATAATAAATAAATAAATTTATTTTATTTTATTCATTTTACACATGAGTTGATGTTCTCACAAAAGCCCCACACAGAAAAAGGTGATGTTGCAGTTATGGTAAAAACCCTGATCTGAACTCAATGGTGCCTTTATATTTCTGATTCAGACCTCTATTTATAATTTATTCCATTTTTCCTATAAAACTATGTGCATGAGCTATTTAATATATTTTGAACATTTATTCCAAACACATTGGGACTTGTAATCAAACGTTTTCAAAATGATTGGTCTTAAAAATAATCCATAAAATATCCTAAAATATTACATAGAAAATATGAGTCATTACATTCTCCCCAACTTGGGGATTCACATCTTAAATTTCCAAAATAGGTGTCTATAGAAAATATGTGGGTATTGAGCACATATCTAGGCCTCTCACTCTCAGGTTCTCTCTTGAAAATTATCTTGTCCCACTGGACACACTCTAAAATAATCACTCACCCATATAGGATCTTTTCCTATTATCATCAATCTATACTAGGTACTCAAAAAATATTTCTTAATCCTCGATATCTAGCTCACTCTAGTCGATAAAGTGCAATGGCTCATGCACGTACCTCCTCAGCTATGACATGTGGAATATTTTGTGTACTTTGTCTAACTATAGAAATTTAGATAATAGGTATTCCACCTCACCAAATCTATGAAGTATTTATAAAGGATCAATGAATCTCTAAGACGGCTTTCCACTCGTCCAAATCTCCATAATCCGCATCAAGGAGAAACCCATCGGAATACAAGGTCTCCCTCCTAAAACACTAATGGCCTCCATCATTTCTCTGCATAAGACATAAAACTGATCTTTGTAGTCCTCATCTACTCCAGTATTATCTCAATTTTCTCAGTAGTGGATCAAACCAACTCTGGTCCAATGTTTGATGAATCTCCTAAGTTATCCATGTGATGTGGTGACCTTCAGGGTCACTCATAAAAGGCTCAGAATGATTCCATATAGATGACAAAATGGTAGCTTCTTTTGTCTGTAAACTCCATCAATGGTTGGTGATCCTTCCAACTATTGAAAAATTCCATCACGCCGGCTCACAACATGTCCTACATAACATCAATGGTCAACTCAACTTGGCTATCAGTCTTGGGGTGAAAAATCATGATCAAACTCAGCTAAGTTTCAAAAGACTCATAAAATCCCTTCCATAATCAAGATGTGAAGATATATTCATAGTCATAAACTCTAATAGATGGAACTCTATGGAGTCGGACTATATCCTTCACATATAGGAATCCTGAACACTCTACATAACTCTTCTCTATAATAGAATAGAAGTGGACTGACTTGGTAAGTCAGTCTATGAAAACCTACATGAAATCATGTCCCCTAGACATATTTGGTAACCTTATCATGAATTGCATGGATATTCCATCCCACATACACTCTAGAACCTCAATTGGTTGAGATATACCTGTTGGAACTTGGTTCTCATAATTTTCTTATTGACATGTAAGGCATCGAGAGAAAAACTATGCAACTCCATTCTTCATCCCTCGCCACCAATAATGATGTTGAAGGTACTTGTACATTATTTCCACACCTAGATTTACCTCCAATGTATGTGTATAAAAATATCTCAAAACCTACTCCCACAACATCATTTGAACCAGCGTGCATCCTATAAAAAGAACAGAATGCTCCTAGACGTTTGAAAATTCATAAGGATCATGTCTATTGGTTATTTGATCACATAGTATCAGACAGCTGGCTTCCATAAGATGTGCCTCCCAAACTCACTGTAAACCCAGAGGGTAGAAAACCATCGACAAGATGTAAACTGTTCAATCTCCATCCACAAAGGATAACTGCAATGAGACCAACTTCTTTGATACCTCGCTCAAAAATTGTGAAAAATATATCCTTTTAAGATAATCTTCTAATATGTTTCTCTACTCGAGAGTATAGAATATCTCGAAGTCATAATCGTGGAAGAACTCTATCCATCACATGTGTCTCAAGATAAGATCCTTAAGAGATAACATATACTTGAGACTCTTTTTTCAGAATGGATGATAAATCGATAATCCATGAGGTAGTGTCTCTATATATTTAGAGCAAAGACTACCCCTACTAACTCGATATCATTATTTGTTTAGTTCTTCTCATGTGGTCTTAACTAATTTTTACCAAAAGTAATCACTTCTTTTCTCTACATCATAGCATAACCAATCTCGGTTCCTAATGCATCATATAACACTACATACTTGACACCCTCCTTTAGAGATCTCACTATGGGAGTGCTCTTTAATCTCTATCTCGACTTCTGAAAATCCAAATAGAACCTATCTATCCACATGAATGGTGACCCCTTTGCGTCAAAACTATCATAAGGGATGATATCATGGAGAATTCAGGTATGAATATTTAATAGCATTCTACCACCCCAATGAATCTTTACATCTCCATAATGCTCTTGGGGGATCCCAAGTTAACACTACCTAAACCTTCATCACGTCCACTGCCAAACCATCTTATAAGATAACATGTTCTAGAATATGGACCAGTTGAATCTAGAACTATCCCATTAAAAACTTCTTGTAATGTTTGTTCTCTTAGAGTGTGTCTAGAACCATCCTCAAGTGTCTCACATTTTCCTCTTCAGATGTTGAGTACATAAGGATATTTTTTAGGAAGACTAATACAAACTAATCTAGAAAGGTATGAAAGATTAAATTCATTAGTACCATGAACATTTATAAGGTGTTCATCATTCTAAAGGGAATCACCAAGTATTCTTAGTGACCATAGGAACATCTGAATACCATCTTTGGTATATCCTTGTCACATACTCACAGCTGGTGATAGAATTATCTGATGTCAAACAACGAGAACCATCGTGCCCCTCTCAACTAATCAAAGAGGTCATTAATCTTCATCAGTGGATAATTATTCTTTGTGGTCACTTAGTTTATGTGATTTTAATCCACACATAACCTTATGATCCGATCTTCATTTTTGGAGAATAACACTAGGGATGAAAATGTTGAAACACTGGTATAACAAATCCCTTCATATGAAAGTCCTCAAACTACACCCATATCTATTGAATCACTAAGGGATCCATATGATATTATCATTAATATATCAGTTCCATATTGTGGTGTATATCAATGAAAACTTTTATCTCTCATAGTAGAGGTAATATGGGAACACCCTCATGAAATATGTCTCATACTTTCCCACTACTGTAGGGAACTGAAAACTCATATCATTCACTGCACCAATGGTCATGTTATCTAACTCCTAAGAAATTAGATACACCCTTTTATGAATCATTCCATCCTTCCATTTTGGGGTTTCCTTTTTATCCGCAATAGAAAACTTGTGCCAATCTCTATGGATGGAAAAAATCATTCTCCTAAAACAATCGATCTATGCATGAATGATAGATGGATCTTATATACCTAATATGAATTCATAAGTCTTTATCACTGCTAAAAAGATATACAAACATAAACATTCACCTATAAGAGTCAGGTCACACTTTCTGCACAAGAGTTTTATCACTAATTCATCTCTAGTAGGAGTCTCCCAACATAGGGGTCAGGCTAAGGACTCAAATAAAATCTCTACGTCTCAAACCATATATATGTAAATAATGAAATTAATACCACTTATGTCTATTACTACTAAAACTAAGATATAAATGAAGCATATCAAACATCATATCATTCTTGGTGCTTGTGGGTCATAAATCTTGACCACATACAGTTGCCACTTCCCTTGTCTTCCAGCTCCTAGAGCCTGGCATGGACAACCTAGGGGTTGTGGTGGTAACAAGTCGAATCATCTACCACCTCTAGCTTCTCTCCCAACTCCTCTTAAATATTTTTCACCCTTCAGACCTCCAAAATCCTTCTTCTACCTCTTCTTTAGTGGACCATCCATTTTCTCCCTATTATCCATATGGTGGTTCATAAAACCTCATGCAAGATGTCCCATATCTACACAAGAGTGGAACTGCCTCTCCCTAGGCTGACTAGATCCATACATTTCCTGTTGAACTATAGGAACTCTACCTTGGAACCTCATTCTAAAATGCCTCACACATCTAGGTCCCCAAGACTAACATGGTTTTCTTACTAATGAATTATCCACTCCCGTGAGCCCACTTCTAGCAACCAATGTCTATGTCTACCCAACCAAAAAAATATCAACCACTAAATATCTATTGAGAACCCT
Source organism: Viscum album (assembly GCA_963277665.1). Taxonomy (NCBI): domain Eukaryota; kingdom Viridiplantae; phylum Streptophyta; class Magnoliopsida; order Santalales; family Viscaceae; genus Viscum; species Viscum album. Next base: position 723,776,621 of record OY728119.1, read on the forward strand.
ATTATAGGTAGGAATTTATTTAAGTATAACATTGGATTGAATTTCTCAATTTAGTACTCCCTTAATGTTCTGATCCTATAATAACTAGTCTTGAACCATATCCATCGACTACCTAGAGAGGTTGGTGAACCTCAATGAATACTCATCTACTGTCGTGCTACCCTGCTGGAGAGACAGAAGCTTGTGTATGCATACTTCCCTTATTGTAAGTGGAGATAACTGCTCTCTAAAAGGGAACTCAAACTATTACCATGATAGGGTATCCACATCATATGACTGGGTCACAAATCACGGCCATCGTACAATAGATCCATAGATAATGCTCCCTTAAGAAACCACCATATGATATTTTAGTGTCCTAATAAGATGAAAAAATAATATCACTATGAAAAGTCAGTCCTTATCCATTTTTGGGTTAGGATCACCTCAAAACCTAATGGGTCACTATCGCTGAAACTCTTGAATTGAGATTATCATGTTCACCTCATCTTCTAGTAATAAAGGTAACATTTTATTCTCAATAGTTGGTGGTATATATGGTGCACCACCTAGAGATAATACACATGGAATATTCCCATGTATTGATGCCACATCACATATGGGATCGTCTTTAAGATCCTAAAATTGAATCCTAGCTTGCATACATTTTGGAGGAATCCTGAAATCAACAAGATGTACCAAGGTCAATGATGATATCTAGAGAGAAGATCCCAGATAGACATGGAAACCTTAAACCCTTACTATATGATGTATGTACCATTGTTTCCTCTATATCCAATTTTTTTATTTACCATGTTAAAAGGTGGGTGATCAGAGTCCTGGTGTATCGATATGTCGGCCACTGCACCAACACTGGAGTCCCTAGCATGAAATATAAACTTGTAACACTTAACATTGTTTCTCCAAACCAATCTTAGAGACTCTGGTAATACGATAGAACTAACTACTCAGATACCACTCTATCATAAACCATCATAATGTGGGTCGTTACGTGACACCCCAAACCCACCTAAAATAATCCAGGGGCTAGAGACTAGTGCCAAGTAGAAATATCACGTACATGGTATGTATTATCCTAATGTACATGTACAAACACACACACCTACAAGTCAATACAAAGCTTAAATTAAAAAAAATAATAAAATATCTATGCATACATATAAATATCAAAATATAAGTATGAATACAAGTAATGGAATGTAAATAAGTTTAAATAAAATCCAACCACAAAGAGTATAAAAATACGTATTACTTGAAAGTAAATGTTGGGATAGTTTTCAAGATAACTATAGGACGACACCATTATATATACTTGTCACCAACCACCACCTTGTCTTGATCCCTCTATGACTCCATAAAAAGGGTGAAAATCTGCAAAATAAATGAAACATGTGGGAAAATACCATGTAGGGGTGAGTAAAAACAATACCTAGTAGGATACCCTGAAACCAAAAATCATATAAAAACAATAATAACAGTCATCTATACATAGGTATATGTTTATATCAAATATAACAAGAATTTATAGATATAATTAACAAATACATTTTGTATCAATGTAAATTCACACCTGTAATGCCATCCTAAGCTTCCTTCTCAAAGGATTCACATAGCACTCATTTGGGAGAACACACTCCATGAGTTAGATACACTGATGATGTTCATCTGAGAAGTCATTCTCATTGAGTCTCATCATAAGAATTATACACTATAATTCTGAAGAGATATGATACATAGATGAGGATCACACCCAAGGCCAGGGGATATAATAATTACTCAATATAAAATAACCTTCTATAAGTAGGATTGACACCCACGTAGTGTTGGTCACGATTACACTAAGACCTCCACCTAGTGACAGAATAAGATAGATGATCTTGGTCTGGGACTCACAACATGATTCTAACAACTCTATACTAGAATTCTAACTCAATGGATCAATATTATATAAGTAGGACATGATTCAATTATAACCCTCATGGAATGGATATTGGAAACACAGCATAAATAAACTTTTCCAAGATATATAGGACAAGGGATTCAAGCCTTATTTGATAGAGAACACTGCATGTACTAATAGTACATGACATGTAACTTTAGAACCAGGTCCTACCTATGTAAACAGACTATTCCCTTGTCCATGTAAAAGTACATGGCATTCTCATTCCCATGTATTGCTACCCGTGTCCAATTACACAGCTCTTCTTGTGAACATTTATCTTGGCTATGCCCGTGTGGGAGTACGCGGTGTGTTTATGACCATGTACTCCTAGAAGTGTATTTTTACCAGCTGGGGTACATTCTAATCCATCTAGGAAGTGTTCACACAATGGGTGATAGGATCACCCTCTATGTGATACTTAAATTCATCTAGAATCCCAATCCACCATTGTGAGTGTCCCACACAACATGTTTTCCTGAAATACACGTTGTGTGTGTTTGGATTTCCTAGAATCTTGATGTTATTCATGCATCATCTCATATCACCACTAAATATACCATATATCACTCTGATGGATTTTGAATATGGGTCAATCAAGGTTAATAATTATCATTGATAAAATCTTCGATGACATCATTTTCTCAAGAACCATCCTGACCATTGTTATCGTGTGTCCAGAAACAGCACCTATACATTCCTGATCTAGTCTAACTTATCATCACCATCACTATAGAATTATCTCATTGTCAATTCAAAACTATATCGTAAATATCAATCCATTGGGACATGAAATGGGTGTGTAACAATTGATTTACCAGAATTTTGTTGAACTGAGGGCCTATGGATTTTCCCATGATGAATGATGAAATGAGGAAAGGGAAAGTGAAAAGGACTACCATGAAGAATAGACCTTATATGATGCATCATGAACTAGATTTTTTGTTCTATTAGAATAAATAATTAACAAATATTAAATAGTCCATAATAATTTTTCAATCCTGAATCATAACAACCCCACAGCCAAAATACACACGACATGCAAATCAATTCATTGGAAGATTGTTTTGCATTATATGTAAGAATAATAATTTGGGATAAATCCAAATAAAACAAATGTTATAATTCATTTTGGATCAATTGATAATGAATAAAAAATTGGTGTCATTGCCATTAGTGAGATCCTTGATTTCTGTTGAATAACGATTGACAATCCTCGATCTGGATGTCATCTACTAATAGATGTTCCTCCACACTCTCTAAAGGATCTCCTTGATTTTTAGGTTTATAAGTAATTTAATAATAAAATTATTTATTTTATTTATTTCATTCACTTTATGCCTCTAATGAATTTTTCACAAACTCCCCACACTAACAAAGGTTATGTCATACCTATGGTAAAACCCATGCTCTAAACTCAAAAATTCCATTCGATTTCTAAATCATGCCTCCATTTAGATATTATTCCACTTTTTCAGGAAAATTATGAACATTTGTAATTTAATATATTTAATATATTTCAATAATTTATTTTGGGAACACTAGGCCTCAAAATAACATGTTGTCTGAGTGTCTGGTCTTGAAAATAATCCATAAAATAAACAAGAATAATACATGGAAAATATGAATCATTACAAGTTTTAATTTAAATAAAATTAAGAAAATTAAATTTGAAAATAGGGTTTTTATTGATCGTTATGAAGATTATGAAAATAAATAAATTCATTGATATCACTAAGATTAAATATTTTTTAGGTTAAATCAACTTCTATTACATTGTATATGTTGGATCAGATGTCAAAGGTAGTTTTCTATAATCCTAGACTAAACCAAAGTTTTTATACAAATAAAAATATAGTAAATTATATGTTCAATAATCTATGAACCATTACATTTCAATGTTACCCAATAATCCTGGGACCCCCTAAATTATAAATAGTATTACATTAATCCATGAAATTCATAATTTAGGACACATAACACTGAATCAAAAATCATTATGATAATAAAATCCATATAATTTCTAAATCTCTAATCTCAACACCACCCTCAGAGGTGAAATTAGTCAACTATTACTATAATAGGTAATAGGGTCAGATTGATTGATGAAATAAAATAAAATAAAATAATTATGAGGAATAAGTAATGGAATAATGAAATATTAATATTAAGAAAAATGAAATTACATTTATGAAACTAAACTTTTATTCAAAATAAATGTAATTATAAACTAAAACTACATAAAATGATGAAATGAAAGAAAGGGTAATGAAAAGGGAGAGAGAATCTTGAAAAAAATAGAAAATTGAAGGAAAAATCACCCCTATAAGAACCTTTGAAACCAATACATGAAACACGTATTTATATAATTTCAAACCTAAACATCATATACTTATTTTTATTGATTTTTCCTTTTATTTTTCCTTTAAATTCAACAACCTAATAAATTTATTCAGTCGAATATCAGTTCATGAGATGCATGGTGTGTACTCTATCAGCAAAATGGCATGTATAATCCCCTTAATCCACAAAAAAATTAATTTATAGTCAAAGAAATATGCAAAAATAATTACATGGAGTATGATTCCTATTTCTAAAATGGTCAAATAAATCTTCATGTAAAATTTATGTACTTTTCAAAATTCCACAACATGTACGTTTGGACAAAATATGTACAATAATATTATATGGGGTGTAATTTTTGATTTTTATATAAATTGTTCTTGAGGTTGCATCATCAACCCTATCAACTATTATAACATAAAAATAGGTGATATTTCCCTTTTTAAAAAATATTTTATCTTAATCACATTTAAAACATGAGAAATGAAAATTATGCTAATATTTTGGTTTTAAATCCCACAATAATTTAAAACAATATATGTGAGGGTCCAAAAAGAAATAAAATTATTGAATTATCAACCCATTTAAAAAATACATCTATGTATATAATCCCTCTAAATATATATCTCTCCAATATTAGGATAAGAACATATCTTTATATTGTCACCATGTATTATTTTTATCCCCTAAATAAATACATTATGAAATAATTATAATGAAATTTATATTGTACATATCCCCCTTTGATAATAAATATAAAAATAATAAGTTAGAGGGGTAGTTTAATGAAACCTTATCCTTGATAAGAAATGATTCTGAACAGTCATTAGCAACCTTATTCTATGAAAGGACTCATTTGGTAGTGTATTAGTGAGAATATATGAAATATTCTTCTCAGTAGGAAGAAACTTCATCTTAAGAACTTGTTTCCCCACCATATACTTGATAATGTGATATTATATATCACTACACTTTGATCAAGAATATTGGAACGCATTTCTCAGTAATTTTATAGAACTTTGATTACCACATTCCACCAATAATGATTGTGTCACATCTACCATGAGATATTCTAATTGAGTCTGAATAAACATAAATTGGATTATTTATTCAGTTGTCGAAATATATTCCACTTATAAAGTACTCATATTCACTAAAATTTTCATATTTATGTGCCAACATACACACCTTTCCCACAAAACCAATGAATCCCTGAATATTGATCATTAATCGTCTACATTTCCTTCTCAATCTACATATGTATATAAAAAGAGATTGAGTATTCCATTAATTTTATATTTCAATCCATGATACATCACACCATTAATATAGCAAATAATTCACTTTCTATAAATGAAAATATATTACTTTTGTTCACATTGATATATTGAAAATAATGTACAATATTCACTATATCTATTCCAAAATCTATTACAATATGAAAATCCATAACTAGCTTCTAGAATTATCATAAATTACCTCTATTTCATTTTTCACCATGTGAAAGCACAGTTCCCACCAAAATTAGGGTATAAAATAGCTTCAAATGCTCTATTTCAAACTTCTCCATAATTTCCCAAGTATATTTATCTTGAGAAAGAAATATTTGATATTTCTCTTTGGAAATTCTTAATTCTAAAAATTACATCATTTCTATAGTAATGGACATCTCAAATACCATTTTCAACTCAAAAAAAATCTTTCAAATACATTCTTTATTTCAATTAACAATAATATCATCAACATAGAAAATAAAAAACAAAGCCCCTTTTTCATATTTAATCTAGAGTATTTTATCCACAATTCCCTTTTTTATCTTTAGAATCTTCAATAAAGTGTATAATTAAGAATAAAATGCTATTGGTTCTTATTTAAACCCATATATAGCCTTATCTAATCTATAAACATATCTGTTATCTTTTCTAAGTAATAAATCATCAATTTTATCTATGTATACTTTTATACCAACTCACCATTGAGAAAGGATGACTTAACATCCATTTAGAAACTATTCTATCAATTTTTTTCAAAAATATAAGGAAAAGTGATAATGGTATAAATAATACATATCAATTAAAATGTATCATTAAAATCAATTAATTCCACTAATGAGTACCTTATTCACACAGGTCGTTCCTTATTTATTACCAATTCTCCACTTTCATTCAACTTGTTTGAAAACATCCACTTTGTTAATATAAAATTATTGTTTATTGTTTTGGGATCAAAATCCCAAATATCATTATTCTTGATCATATCTAACCAATCCTTCATAGAATTGATAGACTCTTTATTCTCCAAATCATATTTAATATCTCATTTTTTACTGTATAAAACAATGAGGTTAGCATTATTTTCCAAAAACAACATATAGTATAAACTACCATTCCTTATTCAGCAATAATATTATGGTCCTCTGATTAATTTCCTAACCATAGATGAGTTGAAAAATATTTTTATTCATCACTATAATTGACTGAATAAATAGCTTCATTCTTCATTTCTAATAAAGTTGCATTATTGTTTTTTGAAACTTCTCTATTCTTCTGAATAAAATATACATTATTATCTTCACTTTTGAGAATTTTTAATGTGTGATTTCATTATTTTATTATCCCAAAACATTAACATCAACATTATACAAAACCTTACATATCTCTCTATTGTAATAGTGATATTCACTATCATTTGGAGGAAAACTAAGAAAGATACCATACATTCCTCTCTACTAAAAATTTCCATGGTTTTAACCATTAACCATGATAATACAAGGTCTTCTAAACACCCTTAATAAATTTAATATTGGGAAATTATTATAATTCATCATATATGATAATATATATAAATTTTTGTGGCACAATAAAAGGTTTTTAGTATAAATTTCTTTACCAATTACTTGTCACTATAAATATTAAGAAGTAACATGCTCAATCGATATTGTATGAGCTATCTCCACCAAACTATATTATTCTAATCAGTGAAAATATTTTTTTATGGTTTATTTACATAGTGATTAATAAAATTCTTCTCAAGATGCACTTTAAACATCTTACTAGTATATTCAAAATCATTGTCTATCCGGATATTCTTTACAGAAATATAATAATTCTAAATACATATTTAGACATTATTAAACATATTAGAGCCTGTAAAATATAATTCATGAACATAATGAATGATATAGGATTGAATTCATTTATAAAGGAAATATAAGTAACTATGTTTTTTCCTAAAAATCTTGTAAATATCTTAATGAAAAATATTTAATGGGTGAAATATTTAAATATCTACTTTCATGCATATAAAATTAACAATCTATTTAAAATAGGCACATAAAAACCTTATCTCAATAGGTAATATTTCTCTAATTCTCTTAAAAAATATGACCAATAATTTAATTCCAAATTGGAGTTTCCTTATATAATATTAAGTAGTATTAATTTTCAGAATCATCAACTAGAAAAAGGTTTCCCCATATTTACATTCATCACATCAATACACATCCATATTTCAGCCACATGACCAAGAAACAATCTAATAAAAACACAAATTTATTTCCTTCATTAAAGATCTATGATATGATTAATAAGTAGTGTTTTTAACCGTAAACATATAATATGTTCTTTGATATCAACTTATATTTTTACTAAACACTATTAAACCCACTCATTTAATTTTATGTAACTATTATTGTTTTATGTCACTAAACCTTCCTTGAATTTCATATCATCTTTCAAAAGATTTAAATCTCCTATCATCTATGAATAATATCCACTATCCATAATTAATGAACCTTTATTTTCTATGCTTTGAGTGAAACTTCAACAATTAATGTTTTCTCTATTACTTTGCCTTTCTTATTATGTTTCTTTTATATGTTATAATTCATAATCATTGGGGAAGGTTTAATGGTGATATAATATTCTAAAATATTACCCAACATATCACATTTCTTACAAGCCATATCCAAAGTTTAGAACTTTTTCTTATCCTTTAGTTCACAATTTTAATATTTATTATATATTTATATTATTTTATTAGAGTGAATCCCACTTCAAAATATATCACTCAAAAAAATTATATTTTATAAATATTGTTATGTAAACTAAAATATCCTTCACAAGTTCCTAAATCCATTATAATTCCAAAAATTTTAAATAAAATACATACTTTATAATGAATACTAGTTGTTTTAAAAATATTCTCTCCTTCACTTTTTTCATATTCTAACCATAAAATTTACCCCTTTTTATATAAAAAACATTTTTAAATTTCCAAAACATTACCCTTCACTATATACTTATTATTTTAATTTTTAAAGACTTCATTTTTGGTAGTTCTTATATTAATATTTCAAATTATTGAATTTTAAATATTATTTTAATCATCTTCTTTCCATTACGACTTTGAATCGTTCTTTCGAGGAACACTTCTAGTAACTTTTTCAGATTATGAATGATGTGTTTTTTAACCTACTTGTATTTGATAATTCTTAGAAACTTAAACTAATTCAATAATATTTTCCTTTAATATTTCTCTAACTTCCTGCATAGAATTTTTTTATGTCCAATTTGAAAATTTTCCAATTCATTTTTTTCATCTAACAATTTTTGTTCAATAATTTAAATAACCTTATCATTTTATCTAACCATATATATTATTTAAAGAATAAAAATATTAATATAAATATGAATATTAATTAATTTATTAATATCATTCATCGTCTTTGACCCATTTTCCACATGAATAAGATCATTGTTTCGTGGATATTGGTTTTCCTTCATTAAATTTTGATACTCCTCTAATCAAGAGATATTTGAGTGACATTCGTGGGTTCTCTCTTTAATATGAGATCCATTTTTTCATACTATCTTTTAATATTGTTACTTTCCTCAATAATGAAATATTCCTCAATAACTTTTATAATCATCAATTTTTCCTTAACATCACCGGAAGTTTCAAATTCCTCTCATACTCATCATTATCTTCATCCTCAAACTTTGATAATGAATATCACTTTTTTGACTTGAAAGAATTCATACAATTAACTTATGTTAAAAGTTTTATATTTTAAATTTTATAGCTTTATTATTTGAGGAACTCGTTGACTTATGATCCTTATCTTCAAAATATTCTTCTCCTTTCAACTTTATATTATTTTCTAAAAAATCCAAATTTCTCTACAATTGAAACACTTCAATGTTATATTTGACAAAAACTTTTATTTTTCACTTATCGCACTTCTTAACATAAATTAAATATGTTTATAAAATTTCACTTTTATATCTTACTCACTATCAGAATATGCTTCTTCCAAAACTAATTTTTTCCTACCCATATTTTATTTAAATAATTTAATGAAATTTTTCTATTATCCTCTCTCTTTTTATTGAAGTAAATTACCTTCTATGTTCATAAGGAATCCTAATCTTATGTAGATCTTCCAATGGAAGTGTACCCAGACCATGGTATTTAAGAACTAAGACCATTGTATAAAACTTATCTAAAAAATATTTAAAATACTTTTAAATTGTATAATCTACTAACTTCTCACCAAAACCTCTGATGGTGTAAAAAAATTAACTAACTAAAGTGAATTAATCAACTACTTCATCTTAATTCATCTGGAGATATTCATATATCAAACTAAAATTTTGTATCATAGCTTTTTTCACGTTTACATTACCTTTATATATATTCTTCAATTTATTCTAGATAAAATTACTTATTTTTATAACATTAAATTTGAGAAACCCATTTTAATAAATAGACAAAAAATGGAATTTCCATCACAACAATTATTCACTAAATTATTTCTATATACTATTTTCATGGAAACACAGTTCATAAAAAGTGTGAATCTATCATAAAAAGCCTCTAATATATCCATACTAATTAATAACAAGTATGGTAAAATAATATCATTCCATATATAGTACATTTTCTCATTGAAAGTGAAAATCTTATTTTTTTATTGAATTAATTTTATATAGGTTCGCAACAAAAGTTGAAAATCCAACTCTTCTTACACAAACGAATAAATATCACTTCAAACTCCAAATACATATTACTTATTGTATGAACTAAAAAATTTGGACACAATAGTCCTCATTACATGACCTTAAATGGAATGAAAACACTCCTTATAACAAGAATATAAATGGTATAATGTGTCTCATTAAATAGAATAAAACATCATGGGTTTTGATTTACTTAAAATGGATACATAGGAATCATATATCATGGGACCAATACCAAAACCACAACACCTATCACCTCCCTAGATAGTGATAAATTCTAGAGTTCCTAAATGTATGGATTTATAAAAAAATTTAATTAACCAATCAATGTATAGAAGATGGATAACCACTTATGCGTACTATATAATCAGGAATACGAGGTTTAAATCAATCACTTTAATTGCTAGGGTAACTGGTATTATTACATTGAAGGATTTTATGAACATTTCTTAAATCTATAATGGATTATTATACTAGATAATAAGACCTATCAAGGGATGAGTTTTCCACCCACACTCGTGGTTTTTACATGTAATATTTAAAGAGTAATTAATTAATTCTAATGGTTTTCCACCTTTATAAATAAATTCAACAAAAAAATTAGATGTGAAAGTATGTCTGAAATAAACTTGCAGCAATTCCCCTTGGTGATAAATTTACCAATCTCCTCTTGAATTCCCAAACCATACAAAGGAAACCTAATCTCCTATAAAGGGATCTACACTAGATATCTCCCTTGAAAAATATTATATGATCCCTATATGGTCACACAAAATTTGAACACCTATAATGCATATGCAAGAACATATATATAAAATATATGGTTAAGAGTTAAAGGAACCCCAAACATGATATTTTAGTTTCCAACCTTATTTATGATATATCAAGCCTCATCCAGGTTTTTACTATAAATCATCATGTTTCTGAGCTCTATTCATACACCATAATCCTATATTAATCATGTTAACTTTTATTATAAATTTTATAAAAATTATGAAGATTAAAATTTATAAAAACATTATAAGTTCCATCATGACACTAAAACGGTGACCGTTGGCCAATAGAAGTTTTACATTGTTCCTTTGTCACTTCTGATTGTAAAATCCCAATGAATTTGTACCTAGTAAATCTCCAACTTAAAATAAATTTAGTGATATCCATATAAAATTGAAAATTAAATTTATATCTATAAAAAATGTGAGAAATAAGTGGTGTTCCTCCTCTTTAAACATCCACTCTCCCCCACGCTAAGATTCCCTCACATACTTGTTAGAAATTACCATTCATTAATATAATATAAAATAAATTCCAAACTATTAATCACCAAATCAATTGATATTGTAATAAATAATAATGGGAGAATATAGAGGTGATAATCCTACCTCAAAAGATTATGGTAGGTCCTTTGGAATAACCCCTATTTAATGGTAACTAAGGTGGAAGAAGGGAGGGATGTTAATAGATGAATGGTACCCTAACAATCCCCTTATTGTTTTAATTTGTAGGGGTTCAACTATGAGATTATAGTGGTTACTAGTGTTTAGAAGAATTGTTTGGGCCTTCCATGTATCTAAATGATTATAGAATGTACTATATTCCACACCAACCAATTGGTATAACATGAACCGACCAATCAATTCCCCAACTAGGTCGGTGGTAATCTTAGTGTACAACCCAAATTCCACATATAACCAGATAGGGGTTTTGGACTAGAACTAAGCATGAATATCATATAATATGTGAGTCCACTTTCTATATCAACCTATAATAGACACATATCTCTAATGTATTAAACAACCAGAATCACTAATGAAGTGTATATATAAAATTGAACTATATAAAACACATGCATGAGATATAAAATAAAATAATTATTCCACATTAGTTAATACCAAAATAATTGTACATCTGAAAATTCTCTACATATTATAGGCACAAAAATCAAGAAATTTATTCCATATTGTGTTTACTTCTATATGTATCTATTGATGTAATGGTCACCACCACTATTATTAACATTCATGCCCCATCATAAGTCACCAAACATCACGAGGAATAATCATAAAAAACATGTTATCTTCACATCCATAAATACCATATTTGAACTATAAATAATCCACCCAAACACAACACATGTGGAAATAATTATCTTGAGGATGTGAGTATAAATATACTCAGTAGAACACCCCCATAAATGAATAGGAAATACAATAATAAAGTTGACTTAGAATTCAAAAAAAAAATTCTTGGAGTATGATAAGGGATGATAAAGGTATGGTCATACACAAAAATTCTTCTGGACTCATAGAACTATAATCTAACTCTGATGTAATCCTCCAAAGTTTCACTATATATACCACTAGAGATGATCATAGTTACACAAGGCCAAAAAAATATAAATTATATACCTCAGTTGTGCATCACATCTTTAAGGAAACCAAATGTTTCCTAAGAAGTCATAAGTCTCAAAGTATTCAAACTTACCAAACTCTAAAACATCCATATTGACACCAAAATCCATCAATTTACACCAACTCTTCATTAAATAATGCACCAAAGATGATGTATTAGTACAATTTTTCATCCTTTAATTACTAAGACATTTATCAATACATCTATATGGTAACCCATAATATAAACATAGATTGATATTGTCCAAGGGGATATTATCCCTTACTATCATAAATACCCAGCTATGAGCAACCCCATTCAACCTATCTAGAATAATATTTTGTTGGAGTTGGTACCCTAAATCCAACTTCTTTTAATTTCCATAATATTGAAACAATTTAATATTAATAAATATTTTATCACTTTATGATTATACTTATATGTAACATTATTGTGATAAGGTCCTCATATCATATCTCATATTTAAAGGTCATATTAGTTCCCCACTATGATGAGAACCTTGATGTGATATAGTAATATTCTTAAATAAAAGTTCAATAGTAGAATGAAATCATATTATTGGACATGAATCATATGAAAAACTAAGGGTTGGACCATTGTAATACATTTAAAAAATTTCCCATAAATTTCTCCCTTGGTAATTTTCAAGAGAGTTTTTATGTGAATAGACCCACCTATAAGAATTCTACATGTCATATTTGTCATTGTATATTCTCTTTTGTGGATGTGTATTTTCTTCCTTAGCCTTGATATTTTTATTAATGAATATCATGAGTTGTGTACTTTAAGTTATTGATTATAATTGTTACAATATATTCTTATTGTGAGGTAGGATACGTTGGGTGCATCATGAGAGAAATCAAGTTAATGAATAAGTCAATAATGGATATGTCCCTTGGAAATAGATATCTATCACCAATTTATTGAAATTTAAATGTATGATAAATACATAGAAATGGTGCATATTTCAACATGTTATGATCCAAAGAAATGTAAATCAATAATATAGGTTTATGACACAATGTATACAACCTGTTTGTTTAGATATCAAGGAAAAGAAATTATATTTCATAGTGAGAATCTATAGGAGGTTGTTTTAATTAGGTCATTCACTACTTTCTCTATGGGTACCTTGAAGTGTTTTTAGATTTTGATCTAATACATTAATAAATTTTATCCTAATACAACTGATAAATAATATTAGAGGGTCGTACACTATGTGTATCCCTAGACTTAGTAAAATTATATCTAAATTTAACATTTTCAATTTATATTTTTCTTGAAAGATAGTTTAATAATTATTTTTGTATAGTTGATTATATTGACTAAATCACAAGTAATTTGAAAGAATGTATATGTGAGTCAAATATTAACTAAATATTTAATTTTATGTTATTTATTAATTATGTTAATATGAAATATTTATTTATCAATAGTTTATTCTCATGGAAAAACATTATTATTTAGTTAGTTATGTGGATATTAAAAAATATTTATTAATAATTTTAATTAACTTGATATTTATTGACTTATTTAATGAATAATATAGTGATATTATTTTATATAAATAAATAAAAATTATTTTCAGTTTGATAGAAACTGAGGATTAGTGAAAAATCATGTTATGGGTCTGTTAGGAATGATGTATTAAATAAAATTTAAATTATTTATTTACCAAATTATAATTATTTATCCATAAGTTTTGGAAACATCAAGGAAATAATAATTTTATTATAATTATTATTTTACTTGGGATTTTCTAAGGATTATGATAATTTATAAGGCCTACATAGCATTAATAATTCTCTATCCAATCTATTTAAACATGGTTATATCATTTATAAGGTGAGATTATATTTGTGAAAAACATTCTCTATAGAGAACTCTCTTAACCCTGGAGAGATATTCTCTATATATCTCTTAGGAAATAAGTGAAACAATCCTCCTTCTACCTCTAATGGATCATGAGAATAAGAAATAGAATTATTTCACTCAAGGATTTTTTATTCAGACCAACATCAAGGGATGAAAGTATTGAAATCATATGCGATCAAATCAGAATATTTCTATGGTGATGTATTGGGGGTTTTGGAACACATGTGGATCATTGATAGAGGTATTCTAGCATCGGATCCTATGATAGCACATATATTTAATATAGCTTAATTCATTAACTATTATATAAATAAAAACATAATAGAATATCATCATACCAAAATGATTAATGTTATTGGGTAATTATATACATAACATAATAACATGAAACAATGATACATCATTATTATTCAATAATCCTTAACATGATCATAAAATCCCATCATTATTCTAAAACTGGTTGGGATAACCTGGGTTGTATATAAGAAAGGGGTGAGATCTAATTCTCAGTAAGGGAATGATCAAGTCCTGGCAAAATGAATGTAATGCATATTAGTTAAGAGGTATATCATTGAGACATAAAAGGGGTGATAATCATTAAAATAAAAACTGAGGAATTATATAAGATGATAAAATCATGAAACATATGAATGTGAAAATAACACTAAACATGACATAATAATTATTATTTGAGTATAAACACCATGAAATTATAGCATAGTACAATTAGGATAACAACTCATCCACCATAATGGAATCACATGAGATAGAATCATTACCCAATGCATTAAAGGTCTATATAATTTTGAGCTCACCCATCACATTCTTATCATGAACATGAGTTAGTGTACCAAAAAGATTATAAAACCTATGTGTAATATTTAGATATTATAAAATAAATACTATGTTTAATGGTGTATAAGATATTCAACACTAAGCTAAAACAAACTAAGCAATGTTATTATTTAAATATAACCAAAATAACCTAATAAATGAATTAGAGGGTAGAAATAGGATTTAAACCATTATGAAATATATATAAATTTACTAATTAATAAAAATATATTTTTTTTTTCTATAAAATAAACACTAAATTTTTAGTAAAGACATTTTTTTATTCAGAAATGCTTTTTCTTCAAAAATTGTTTTTATTACCTTTTATGAATGAATATAATAAATATTTTTTGGAAATTTTATAAATTTTATTCTATAAAATGATATAATTTTTTAAATTAGTATATAAAAATTTTCTTAGGGTAAAATTTTTTTATTTTTCGAAAACATATTCATTTTCCATTGAATAGTGAAAAATATTAATTTTTATTAAAAACTATATTTTTTATTTAAAATTTATGAAGTTCCATTATTTTTAAAATTGCTTAAATGTAAAATATTTTTTATATTATGAATATTTCAATTAATTTCATGGAAATTAATGGTTTAATTTTTTATAAAAACATTTTTATACTTATAAGGGCATTTTTTAAAAATATCTTTTTTTCAGAACATTTTTTGTTTTAATATTAAATTAATTTTAAAAACATATATAAATTGAATCCTAAAATATATATTCAAATTTATAAATTATAATGTCCAAATTTGATAAATAGGACACATTAATTATTGATGATTATGAATAGTAAGCAAGTAAATAATTTTCACCCGGGTTAGGGTAAGTCATGTTATTAAGGATAAAAATACTATAAAAGGCCTAAAAATTAACCCTAACACTTGAATTTATACTATTGGATGGTTTTAGTTTGACCATGTCCATATAATTTCTAATATATAACTTTTTATATTTATATATTATTCTTATATTTATAATATTTATGTAAATGATAACGTAAAAAAATTCACTCTCTTACTTTTAATATATATAATATTTTTGTGATGTTTATGAAAACTACTTATGTTCATTAATAAATAGTTATTTGAAATATAAATTATTTTTTTAACATGTAAAATTATTTATAATTTTTTTAGTGATGAATAATTATTTTAAATTCTTATATAACATCGACATACCATTTATTCAATTAATGGAAAAATAAAATAAATTATTTTCAAACTCTTAAAATGAAATTATATTTTATTGAGTTATTTTATTCCATGAAATTTTTTGATAAATATAAAATTATATATTTGTGGGAAATTATTATATTCTAATTCCTTTTAAGAATTTTTTTTAAATGTCATATTAAATGAACAATTCCAATAATGACATAAATGATAATTTAAAATAAAAACATTTTATTAAAATAATTTAAAATTTATAAATGATATATAATCAACATATTGATTTGGATATGGTTTTAAATATCAAACATGTTCCTTTTGTGATCCAATTATCCTCAAATAATAACTATTTTAACCCCTAAAGAGTAACAAATATTATTAACATTTTATTTGTCAAAACAATTAATGAGAAGTTAAAATAAAAATATAAGTATACAAACATTGTATAAACTTGTAAAAAAAATTATTTTAGGAGATTATTTAGACCCATACTCATAATATATTATAATATATTATTTTTTGGAACATTTTTTAATAAAAATAATTGATATGTATTTAATACATTATCTAATACCAAGAGTGCCCATCTCCATTCTTTAAAATGACACCTATTTTATTTTATTTAAATAATTAAATACTTTTGTATTGGAAATCTATACCTAAAATCCTTTATAAAATCCTTATCCTTACTTTAGTGTCCATGTATTAGGAATAATAACAATGTTATATGGCTTAAGGTTTAAAGTTGAATTTTTCCAAAGAAGATGTATATATTTTAATCGTATATTTTAGTTTCATTTCTTCTTACACATCCTTAAAATATTATTTAAACATTATGATATAATAACATAATTATAAATAAAATACATAGATATTATTATGTAAATTTGAAAAACTATTTCCATCTACTTATTCAATCATGTTGGAAGTGAAACCACTAATAATGTGTATTGTGGACTACCATCTTGTAAAAGGGTCTAATTCTTTTTCCATCACCATCTATCAAGAACCGATATAATAATGGATTTAATATATAAATATATATATGTGTGTGTGATATCAATAATAGATTTATTATAATTTAAATATAATATATCATATACTTTCTTACCTTTCTAGCCATTGAAAAATGGTAATGGTGTGTGTGCAAACGTTTGTAATACCACCTCAGTGAAGAAATGTGATTCATTTTTCATCACCTAATAATATGAATAATATATAAAGTATTAGTTAAAGATATAATATATTATAAATTATCATTATATAAATATAAAACTACACTTGCCTTCATTCCATCATGATCGTTTGAAAATATAAGGGTTACTCATACGAACGTATGACCAATCGTCTTCATGATAGTATCAGAGTTCATTTTTTGTAACCATATTTCAAAGTCGATTTTAAAATTATATTTGATACATAAAAATGATAAATTATTTCATTATTATTATTCTTTATATGTCATAATAATGACCTTTTTTTAACATAGTCTACGTAATGATGTTAATTTTTACATATGATATGAATATCATCAAAAAACCTGATGTGAACTTAATTGGTTATATAAATGATTATAACATGGTAAATAAAATTAAAAAATGAAAAATATTATTATGAAAGAGAATAATTTACATAATTTTATTTTTCTATAAAATAATGAACATACGTGAAGATTTAGACTCGAGGTAAGGGAACCATTACTTTAAAAACCATGTTTTAAATGTTTTAAGAATTTATTTTCAAAATCGTTCCAATTAATGTCTGTATAATTAAAAATAGTATATATATATATATATATTATAAATAAATTTTTATGTCACTTTCATACAATGGATTTCAAAAGGAATCTTTTTATGGGACGTTTCCACTTTCTTTACATAAGATAAGAGGAATGATCTATTTTAAAAAAATTGACGTCAATTGGTTCTCCAACAACTATAACCATTATTTCAAGTTTTAATTAATTTAAAATTTCATGTTTTATTAAAATATAAACCCCCTTTCCTTTATTATTATTATTTTTAAAAAGGTTCTTGAATTAAATGGATACTTCAATATCTGTAAAATGTTTATTATAGGTGTGAATAATATTTTTATAACTAATGATGAATAATAGAATATTTCATGTTTAATGAATATTTTAGGGTTATTTGGAATGGTTTATGATGATGGGTTGTTCCATTATATACCAATGATAGATTATTCAAATAAAAACAAAGAATGTGTGGTTACATTATAAACCATGGAAGGTTGGTTCTGTTATAAACCAAGGATGTGTGGTTACATTATAAACCAAGGATGGTGGGTCTATTTTAGTCCATCAATGCATTGGTTAATGACTATGTTATTCATAGAAGTATAATTTAAGTTAACAATTTTAGTTTTTCCAGTTGTAAGAGTGATATGAAAATTAATTTTCCAAGTTACCTACAAGACCTTTCTATGATTTTTAATGATATTTTCATGAAAATTATTTTATTTCAAAGGTTAGAGGAATTGTTCTTATATTTTTTGTTAAAATATTTGTTTTTAAGAAAATGTTTTTTTATGGGTATTCATGTTTTCTAAGAAAATACCATGATTATTATATTTCCATTATGTTTTCTTATTATTTTTTTATTAAAAATATTAGGTTGAAAAGCTGATATAATGTGTAAGTGAATGATTATTTCAGTTCAAAGTAATTATTCTAATGGAAAAATATTTTATGATGCCTTGTTTTTAAAATGTACTAATGATTTTCTTAATTATTTTTATATATCCCGTAATGATATTGATTCAGTCATCCCACATTTTACAATGTTTCTAAAAGGGTTTTCATGGTGATTAGGAAAAAGGATGAGGTCATAATGAAAATTGTAAATATTTTTAATTGAAATAAATCGTGTAATATCTTAAATGTTTTGTTTTTTTGGAAAAAATGGATACTAAGATGAATTTTAAAAATTGTGTTTCATGACTGTGATATTTTAGAGCTATAAAATAATTAAAAAAAATCTAAACCAAAAAATATCCTATAAATGAATCAATTTAAGTTATTATATGAAGAATAAATTTATATATTGTTTAATTTTAAGACCTTATAATTGGTATCAGTGTAAAGGATAACATAACTTTGGAGATTATGATTTTTTTAATGAGATATTAGCTTAATAGTTAGGGATACCACCATGAATTAATAAGTTTTAGGTTAATAATGATATAAATTTCTTATAAATCCATTATAAGGTTTTAAGTAATGTTATTTTTTGGTGATTAATAATATTTTGTGAGAAATTTTATTGTGTCAAGGTGTATTAACTCTTACATTTAATGAGATGGATTATTTCAAAAGAAGGTTATTACATTTTGGTTGTGTACACTGAAAGGTATAAGATAACATTTGAGGTTAAAAAATAATTAATAATGAAGTTATTGAGGTTATTTTTCAGGATATTCATCATATTTTGGGAACATTATAGGAATTTTATTAATATAATTTTTTGTAAAATGACAACCTGTAAGCTGGTAACAAATCTGTCTCATATGACAAGGCTATTGGTCTTAAACCCAAAACTGATAGAAGACATGGGTAAAGTTCCTACCATTAGCCTATGTGATGACCCAATTAATATGAAATTTATTTTTTAATTAAAATAATTTATCAGTATATATTAATTTGATTTTGGAAAAAAATTCTTTATTGAATAGATAACCATGGGATTCAAAAGTGATTTTGTGATTAAGTGAATAATGTTATTTGGGGAACATTATATGATTAAGGTAAATAGAATATCATTTCATTTTATTTGATTAATAAATTTTGAATTAACTTCTTGGAATCATATAAGTTTTTTATTTTGTTTTATAATGCTTCAGGTTATTTATGAAGATAGTTATCATATCTTGAAGATTATATAATTATGAAATATACATTTTTTGTATGATACTTTAAGAGTGATTGATTTTATAAGGAGATAAATTTTAAATTAATCTTAGAATAATATGTGATAACATGATTATAAAATTGGGTTTTTAATATTATATAGGATTTTTTGAATAATGTTAGGGTTAGATATTTATCAAATTATCAAAGATGAACTTTCGGTGGTATTCTGGATACTTTAGATATTAATATCTTATTCCAACATTTCATGGTTTATAAATTTTGGGAATTATCTAACCATGTTATAAAAAAATTATTTTTAATTAATTTATAAATAAATGATGAATTGATTATTATCCTTTTTTAGAATAAGGTGATCTATTAGAAGTTGATTTTAGTGCAGTAAGCATGAAAAAAACATCTTGAAAACTCATCATTTGGAAAAAAAATGAAATTTTGGTGGAAATTTATTAAATTTTAAAATTATAATTTTCATGTGAATATATTTAATTAGGTTATTATTATATATAGAAAATTAATCCCTCAAATTTAAAAAAAAGGATCTTGAAAACCAAAATGGTAATGTAATACCTTTATTTATGATGAATTGATAGCCTTTTTCAATCCTCCTTGGTTTATGATTTTGTGGTAACTAACTTTCTCGTGATCATTCACTTTCTTATGATCAATTATCTATATTACTCTCAATAATTTTTTAGATATTAATGTTTCTTCTATGTCCATATTTTCACTTCCATATAATGATATCCAACTTGGAAGATGAGTATGTTTTATTTTGGATAACCCTCATACTTCCCTTTTATCTGTATTCAAAAGAAATTTTTATTAACCCTTTTTATGATGTTGGATTCCAAAAAAATAATTATTTAAAGAATTGAAATTATGATAATTAATTTTACTAAAGGGGGTAATGTAATGTCCCAATATTTAAAAATAAATACTATGCTCTGTGGCATACAAGATAAACAACATCAAACTTAAATGAACTATTAAATATTAGTATTTAAATATGATTATTATAATTTACCCATTGAACTAGCAGGAATAAATTGGATTCAAAACATTATGAAATATATATAAATTTCCTAATGAAAAAGAATTTATTTATTAATTTTTAGTAAATGAGAACTATATTTTTTTATAAAGTCATTTTATTCATAATAAATATATTTTATTCATAATAAATATTTTTTTTGTCAAAAAATGGTTTTTATTTCCATTTATGAGTGGATATTATAATTAAATTATTGAAATTTGAGAATTTTTATTATATTAAAAAGGTTATAATTTTTAAAATTAGTGTATTAAATTTTTACCCAAGTGAAATTCTGTTATTTTTCTAAAAGTTTGATTTCCTAGTTATTAGTTATGAATAATGATTTCTATTGAAAACATTATTTTTTATTCAAGAAATTTTGAGGTTATATTATTTTTAAAAATGGTAAATTAATATTAATTTATTATATTATTCATAACTCAATTATTTTCATTGAAGTCACTTTTATGGTTGAATTTGGTATAAAAAAATTTTAAACATAAAAATGCATTTTTCTAAAAAATGTTTTTCATTGTATTTTTCATTTGAATCTCAAAATAATTTTTTCCACTTATAAAAATTGAATATTCAAAAATTTATTATATATTTTGAATTACGAGTTGAAAATTTATTAAATATTTCCCGTTTATTTTTTTCATTATGAATTTTAACATAGTAAATAATTTTCACCATGGTAAGGGTAAATTGGGTAATTAAAGATTAAAATAATATGATAAGGACTAAAAATGGAACCTACCTATAATGTTACATCCTTGAAAATTAAATATTATATTTATTATAAATTACAATTAACTTTATTAAATTTCTAGAGATATTTTAGGTTTAGTGTTTTAATGAGTTAGGACATAACTCTTAAATAACAAATCTATATTTTACAAAGTGGTCACTTCTATTCTGTATGAATTTTTTCAAAAAAAAATGAATATTTAAAAAGAAACTTGTTTTATTGTTCTGAAACATCTTCAAATTTTTCATCTTGATCTCATCATTATCCTAATCATCCTAAAACCCCTATGAAAAACTTTTTAAAATGTTGGATAACAAAAAAAATATTTAAAAGGGATATAAAAATAGAGAAAGAAATTTTTAGTGCATAAATACTTAAAAAACATTCCTTTTTCAAAATAAACTATAGGATCGAAATTCACATTTTCTTACTGAGTAAATAAAATTATCTACTCAAATAATTCCAAAAAACATTTCAAAAGAAATATTAAAGGGAAAATAAAACCTATAAATTAATATTTTTCAATATTTAAAACTCATAAAAACATTTTCTGAAATTTATAATTTTCAACCATAAAAAGTATCATATACTTTTTTTAAACTTAAGATCAACATCTCGCCTTAATAATTGATATTATTTCTATAAAACCCATAGAAATAATAAACCAAACATGTAGGTCACTTGGGTTATCATTTTAATATCACTCTTATATATGGAATAACCATCACAATTATACATGGAATAAATATCATGATTAAAATGTAATAAACATCGTGTTTATACTTATAGTACCTATCATAGGTACACTTGAAATAACTATCACGGTTATACTTGAAATAACCCTCACTACAAAATTCCAATCATAAATCTAACCTAGTACATACGAGGGATATCGTGGACCCACATATACATGGTTTTTAATGGAACCATCCACCATTATAAATAATTTCCAATAACCATAACATAATCATAACACCTAAAACCATGAATCATCAAAAAATTCTTTTCACCCATAAGAATTAATTTTTAAAAATTTATATATCAAATTTTTAAACCAATTTTAAAAATTAAAATTACTAAAATAAATGGGAAAGGGTTATTTTAGAAAACATGTATTATTATAAAGGAATTAATGTTTTAAATAATGGTTATGGTAGCGGGAAAATTTTTTATCACTATACATGATAAAATAGAAAATTCCTTTTGTCGTTTGTAAATAATGTCAAAAAAATTATATAAAAGACATTAAGAGATTAATCTTGAAAACTATATAAATAAAGTAAAAAGAGACATAAAATTAACTATATATTTAATTTATTTCTATATAAATAAATCTATAAAATTATTTTAAAATTATGGAAATGTATAAAAGGAGTTTGAAGAGAAACTATAAAAGGGGATTTTTTTTAAAAGACCCTTATCTCAAGTCTGACTCATCATATACATTATTTATCTTCATGAATAATTAAATTATGTTAATTATTTACTCAATTGAGATATTTAAATTATGAATAATTAAATTCTGTTAATTATTTACATAATTGAGATATTTTTCCCTATTTATTATCATTTTTATTTCACTTATTACCTTATTATATACAATTGAATTATAATTTTTGTTCACATTAGATGTTCTGATTATATTTAGATCATAAGTCAAAAATGAATTTGATATGTTGATTATGGTTAAAGAGTTCAATATTCTTTCATATCCATAATAATAATTGTGAAATAGTTATCATTTTTTATAAATAATTTTTTGTTTTAAAACCAATTATGAAATATGGTTATGAAAAATAAAATATAATACAATCATAGAGATGGTTGGTTGTATGTAGGTGTGAGTAATGTTTCCATCCTTCAAAGATCATTATGGAAAAAAGGTAAGTATTATTTTATATATATATATATAATTATAATTATATAATAAATATAATATTAATTATTTAAATATACTAATATATATCATCAATGTGATGTGGTGATGAAAAAAAATCACATTTCTTCATGGAGTTGGTAATCGACACATATGCATCAATGACATTATCATTTTTCATTGGAGGGAAAGGAAAGAAAATAAATGACATATTATCATTTCATAATGATAAATATTTTATTAATATCATATATAAACATTAATTTCATAATTATAACCATCCATGAGAGGTGGTGATAGATAACTAATTACATTAGTCCATGAGATGGTAGTCTGCCATACACGTGAATGATGAATGCATTCCCCATTTGATTGGGTATAGAGATGGATATAAGTTATTACACTAAAATAATAACATAATAGTATATTTAATATAATTATTTTATTATCTCATAATGTTTTAAGAAATGTTTAATAATATGGAAGAAGAAATAAAACAAAGCTGCTTAGTTAAAAGTATACCTCTTCTTCAAACAATCTTTTTTTATTTCTAATTTAATACCTATAATGTAACGACCCGAAATTTTGAATAAATCTTGTTTCATAATTTTATGTGTTATTTTATTTTTATACTCAACAAAACAATTTAATTTGATAACATGAGTATAATTAAAATGATACTGTTGAGTTTTTGACTGTTATATGACCATTAGTCAATATGACTGCTAGAAACTAAACATTTCAATATTTGTCTCTAAATACAAGTGATCTTGGTTAATTAATATAGAATTAAGATTTGATGGCCTCACCCAGTAGTCTTGGACTGATCGAAGCCCATCTAACAGAACATGGGAATGAGGTAGCACTACTGGGCTTATCTTTGGACCAAACCCAAGCCAAACTTCATCATGTGAAGCTAGAACGGAATCGCCTTCACAAGAAGTTCAAACTAATAGAAATTACTACCCATGCGATGTTGGTCGATCCACCCTCAGATTTTATCACCTTAGCACACCTTACACTTAGGTCCTATACTAGTGTGATAAGGGGATATGTAAGGAGACCGTAACTGCCTTCTGTAATCCTTTGTTTTAAATAAAAAAAATTATTTATTCTTATGATGAAGTTTATGTATTTTCAGATGTCTGGATAAATATAGTATGCATATTTTTGGTGAATTTTAATGAAAGGATATTTAAAAAAAACGTTTATGTAAACCTTAAATAATTAAAAATGTGTAATGATTTTCAAAAAATGGTCTTCTACAATTATGTTCAGTATGAAATTTTTTAGTCTAATAAGATCAACATAAATTTTGATGAATAGTAAATTATGAATAGTGATTTTATGCTTAGGATTAGTAATGTGACCAAATAGATTAGTAATCTCACTTAAATAAAGAATTAATATAATCTAGGCACCTTGATTAATTAATGTGATTGAATAAAATGGTTAAATAATGGTTTCATAAATTATTAGTCAAGTATTAGTTTTTTCAGGTGAGTAGTATTTTTTAATTAAAAATTTAATTAAAATTATTTAGAAAATTATTTTTATAAAATGGATTTCATTTTTGAACTCAGAGTATTGATATTATGTTATGATTATTTTTGGGGATTTCTCTGAAAAAAATGAGTTTTCGGTGAATAGTGTATTTATATAAAAATTAAATTAAAATTATTTAGAAAATTATTTTTATAAAATGGAGTAAATTTTTGAAATCAGAGCATCGATATTTGGTTAAGGTGAAATTTTGGGATTTATCTGAGAAAGTTGAATTTTCAATGAGTAGTGACAATACAGTTTTTAAGTTACAGGTGTTTAATGACATCATTAAATGATGTATTATGTACGTAATCAATATGGTCGACTTATGAATAGTAAGGTAAGGTATGAGGTGTACCAAGTGGAAAATACCATGGGCAAATACAATGCGCAATCCCATGGTTTTGCCAAAGCCACTAATGAGGTGTCCCTTGGCCATTAATGCCTTGTCCCCTCACTTTTCCTATAAATACCAAGCCATCCTCTCATCCATTCGACTCCCAACTCCCCCCCAATGAATCTCTGGTTTTATTACCTCCCAAAGAACATCCCAAGGTTCCCCCAAGCCCTTAAGGTCCCCACCTTTGAGTTTTAAGAGTTACGTTTTAAGGTAAGGGATCTGACCTCTCTCTTTCTTTTCAAGTAATCTCTTTTATGTCATTTCATTTATGATCTATGTTCTTATATTAGAGGATGTTATTTTATATTACTCTAACTTCCCTTTTCATTTTCATATGATGAGAGACCCCCTCTTTCTCTCATCAATTCGTTTTAAGAATGTTTAAGTGGTGCCGTTAGGCTGCTGAATTTTTAAGGGACTCATTCACCTTTCTCATTTTTCAAAGATATATTTTCATGTCAAGTCTTTCAAGTTCCTTTTTATGTTGGGGTGTGATCTCTATTTCTATCATACTGAACTATTTTGTTCGTATGATGATATACCCTATTTGATATATTCAATTCAGTATTTTTTGGTTTTAAGTGACGCTGTTAGGCTACCGAAAATTTAAGGGACTCGTTCACCTTTCTCATTTTTCAAAGATCTATTTTCATGTCAAGTATTTCAAGTTCCTTTTTATGTTGGGGTATGATATATATATCTATCATAATGATATTTTATGTTCATATGATGAGAGACCCTATTTGATCTCTTCAATTCAGTATTTTGAAGTTTTAAGTGGCGCTGTTAGGCTGCCGAATTTTTAAGGGATTCTTTCACCCTTCTCGTTTTCAAGATCTATTTTCATGTCAAGTCTTTAAGGTTCTTTTTTATTATGTTGGGGTATGATATCTATATCTATAATACTGAAATCTTATGTTCATATTATGAGATACCCTATTTGATCTTGTCAATTCATTTTTGTTTGAAGTTTAAGTGGCGTCGTTAGGCTGTCAGATTTTCATAAGAGAAATCTATTTTTTATCTTCCTTCCATGTTTTTCATTTCAAATTGTATTTCCTTAAAATTTCATTACCATGTTCATATATCCTTCATATTTTGTCCCTCAACAATTTTATGGGTCATTTATTATTGTTTTACCCATGTCCCCCCTCTTTTCCATGCTTTCCAAAACCCCGAAACATAGTCGTTATGCTGCAGAATTTCTGTCACAAATATCTCTCTCTTTTTATAAAGATATTTTATTTAATTAAGTGAATACTCTAAGATCTCTCTCCTATAGGGGTATTAACATATATACCATGTTTTTATATTTTACATTCTGGGATTTACATACATGAGACTCTCTTTCCCTTTCCGTGGGTTTAAAGTGACGTAAAGATCATGTCTTTAAATCAGTTTTTTAAAACATTAGGATTATTAAATTAAACCCATTCCTTTTATTCTATATGGGTTGTTTATGAAATTATTGATGATGATATATGTGGCTCACATGATAATAAATATATTTCCAGGGTGCACCTTGATAGTGCTTCAATGCATTGGGTAATGACTTAATCTCTAGAGATGACTATTTTTAACGACGCCTTGGTGAATAACCTTGGTAATATTTAATGACACCTTGGGGATGGACCTTGGTGAGACAGAAAATATAGTCAATATTAAATTTTGTAGCCATATCTTCATGTTATGAAGAATGTAATTTTTATTACAATATGCCTCGTGATTTATTTCACATGCCTTAAAGTTCTTTTTCATGGCATTGTTGATGTATCTCACGTTCACATGTTAAATGTTTCCCCTTGTTTCCCTTACTGGGCCTTCTGCTCACCCTTTCTTTAGATGTATGTCCCCAGGTTATGAGATGCAGTAATGTACCTAGGATGAACATAAGCAGAAGCCTTTCAAGTGTTTAAGAAGAATTTTTTTTGTTTCATGTATTAAGTTCCTGGTTTCCAAGACACTAATCTTTAAAGATCCTTAGTTTTGTATAATGTAATGAAAGTTTATGTAAAAAAAAGGCGGGATGATATAGTTGGTATCAAATGATGTTTTAGTTATTTGTGGAAATTATGATATGAAAACTTTAGGAAGAACCCTATGGAAAAGTTTAAACATAGGAAACCTTCCTGGCATTTTGGTGAGTATTGAGTAAGGGGTTGCCAAGAAAATACATCCCTATCTGGATACGAGCAGGTAGAGGTGACTCTGGCACAGATGTACATAGGGGTAAAACCCGAAAACACCGCTTTGATCTAGACTCGAACGAGAACTAGTACACAACAACGGACCTTGTTGCACTCTTGGTTACGACACTCCCGGGGGATATGCTTTGGTAAATTCATAAGCTTAGTATGAACCATTATTAAAAGAACAAAGATAAAATAAAATAAAGATTTACATAAGAATATATTATCATGGATAAGCTATATTGGGACCTAGGGGATCACTAGTTAGGGTATACTTTTCTTCTACATGTTTATCCTCCTATGCTTTAATTTTCCTTTTCATGATTATTGGCTAAGTATTTAAGCCCCCTAATTATATGTTATTTTCTTAGTTAATGGCGGGAAATGGAAGAGCATGTCCCAACGACCAATGTGACAGGAAATGTGATGATTTCCCTATTAATGTGATAGAGGTGATGAAAGATCAAGTTGAACATGTTGTGATTTTGCCAAACCGGCTATCAAAAATCACAATTAATAATTGGTACCTAGTTGAAAGCCCAAATTCATCAAGGAAGAAGGAGACAAAGACTCAAGGATGTTCATTTGATAAAGTTGATAAGGGAAATAAGACCCAAGTTCTTTCTTGAAAAATGTGTGGGAAGAGGCACCAAGGAGAATGTCACAAAGGAACAGGGAGATTTTTAAAGTGTAGAAAGATAGGGCATAAAGTATCCAATTGCTTTAAAAAAATGGATAATGTGATGAATGGAGATAAGGTTCGATCTAATATACCTTATACTTTTCGATGTCGTAAATGTAGAAAAGTTAGAAATTATCCAAGGCAATGATCTCTTCGAATGGATGAGAAGCATGATGAGCATCAATAATCTTTGAGGAAAAGGGAACAATCCAAGTCCTATGCTGAGATGGATCATGGTGACTGATGTACATGTAACTTCTTTGCAATAATTGTCTATGTCATGTTGTATTTTAGTTCGTGCTCTATGAGCATATCTTTTATGTTTTCTAAGATCATCGAGTCACTACCTAAGATGATTTTATATCGTTAAGGAAAACATCTACTATTATATACCACATGTTGATGTAGTGAAGTTCTTCTTATTTAAAAAAATAAGGGGTGATTAGTTGATTAAAAGATGATTATTATTTTGGGAGACGTTCACTATTTTGGGAACCCTATTTGATCGAGGTAAATAGATTACTATGGTATTTTCTTTGAGGATTAAAGGTGGAATTATATTTTGAATAATCGATGAATTTAAGGCGTACTTAGAGTAATTTAGTTTACTTATGGAAATGATTAACCTATCTTGGGGTAAATATGTTTAGGTCAGTAACTTTTGTTATAAGATGTTAGTTGTGGTTGATGTTGTTTGGAGATGAATGATAAATTTTACCTTGGAATACTATGTTATCAAATCCTTCTTTTATTTGTGTTTCAATCTTTGTTTGGTTTATTTTGTGGATTTTTAGGGACAGTTATTTACAGAATGGTCTATGATGAACTCTGGGTAGAACCGTGGAACTTTGAAGATTTAAAAGTAGTTTCCCTTCCTATAGGACTCATTCATTTTGAATAGTTGTTTTATATTACCCTTTATATTTTTTGGACAATGTTTATAGATAGAATAAATTGATAGTTAATCTTTTGTTGATTACCTGACTCTCAAGAAGATGATTCATGTGTTTTGATGAGACCAAGTTTTTTTGAATGCTCATTGTTTGGAGAAAAGATTAGATTTTGTAGAAACTTATTAAAGGATGAAACTCTACTTGAAGGTTGGCATATTTCCTTATGTTTTTATTCTATCAAGTAAATGAATTCCTCAAAATTATGAAAAGGAACATAAAAAAACGTTGTTGGTTTATGTTTCCTACTTGGTAAGGAAAGATCGTTTACACACATCATATGTTTGGGATTTTCTCATGGTTAACTTTCTCCTAATCATGTTTTCTATCACTCTCCTTCAGAACATGACCCTTTGTTTTCTCCTCCATGTCCATTTTTCCTATATGGAATCCTAGTGTGGGTTAACTCGGGTGACCTTTGTACTTCCCTTTCTTTCTTGTGAAGTAATTGTTTTACTAACTCCTTTTCCGAAGTGGGAATTTCAATGAAATTTCAGAACCCAAATTTAAAAATTGCAAGGACACAATTTCTTAATGGGGGAAGATTGTAATGACTGGAAATTTTGAATAAATCTTGTTTCCCAATTTTCTGTGTTATTTTATTTTTATACTCAACAAAACTGTTTCATTTGATAACATGAGAATAATTAAAATGATACTGTTGGGTTTTTGACTGTTATATGGCCATTGGTCAATATGATCGCTAAAAACTAAACATTTCGATATTTGTCTCTAAATACAAGTGATCTTGGTTAATTAATATAGAAAGAAGATTTGATGGCCTCACCCAGTAGTCTTGGACCGATCGAAGCCCATCTAACAGAACTTGGGAAGTAGTTTGCATCACTGGGCTTTACTCTGGACCAAACCCAATCTGAACTTCATCGTGTGAAGCTAGAATGTAATCACCTTCGAGAGAAGTTCAAACTGATAGGAATTACTACTCGTGCCTGTTGGTCGAGCCTCCCTTGGATTCTCTCACCTTAGAACAGCTTACACTTAGTTCCTATGCTAGTGTTATAAGGGGCCATGTAAGGAGACCGTAACTTCCTTGTGTAATCCTTTGTTTTAAATAAAAAATTTGATTTCTTCTTATGATGAAGTTTATGAATTTTCAAATGTCTGGATAAATATAGTATGCATATTTTTGGTGAATTTTAGGTAAAGGATATTTTTAAAAAATTGTTTATGTAAACCTTAAATAATTAAAAATGTGTAATGACTTTCAAAAATTGGTCTTCTACAATTATGTTCAGTACGAAATTTAGAGTCTAATAAGATCTAGATAATTTTTGATGAATAGTAAATTATGAATACTGATTTTATGCTTAGGATTAGTAATGTGACCAAATGGATTAGTGATCTCACTTAAATAAAGCATTAATATAATCTAGGTACCTTGATTAAGTAATGTGATTCAATAAAATGGTTAAATAACAGTTTCATAAATTATTAGTCATGTATTAGCTTTTTCGGGAGAAAAGTGTTTTTTAATTAAAAAATTAATTAAAATTATTTTGAAAATTATTTTTATAAAATTTATTTCATTTTTGAACTCAGAGCATCGATATTATGTTATGATAATTTTTGGGGATTTTTATGAAAAAAATGAATTTTTGGTGAATAGTGTATTTATTTAAAAATTAAGTTAAAATTATTTAGAAATGTATTTTTATAAAATGGAGTTCATTTTGGAAATCATATAATCGATATTTGGTTAAGGTGAAACTTTGGGATTTTTTTGAGAAAGTTGAATTTTTGATGAATAGTGAAAATACAGTTTTTATGTTACGGGTGTTTAATGACATCATTAAATGATGTATTAAGTATTTAATCAATATGGTCGACATATGAATTGTAATATAAGGTATTAGGTGTCCCAAGTGGCCAATACCAGGGGCAAATACCAAGGTCAAGGCCATGGTGTTGCTAAAACCACTAATGAGGTGTCCCTTGGCCATTAATGCCTTGTCCTCTCACTTTCCCTATAAATACCAAGCCATCCTCTCATCCATTCGACTCCCAACTCTCCCCCAACGAAGCTCTAGTCTCATTACCTCCTAAGGAGTCCTCCCAAGGTGCTCCGAAACCCTCAAGGTCCCAACCATTGAGTTTTAAGAGTTGCGTTTTAAAGTAAGGGATCTGACCTCTTTCTTTCTTTTCAAGTAATCTCTTTTATGTCATTTCTTTTATGATCCATGTTCTTATGTTGGAGGATGTTATTTTATATTCAAATTACTACACTTTTCATGTTCCTATGATGAGATACCCCCTCTTTCTCTTATCAATTATTTTAATAATTTTTAAGTGGCGTCGTTAGGCAGCCGAATTTTTGAGGAACTCGTTCACCTTTCTCATTTTTCAAAGATCTATTTTCATGTCAATTATTTCAAGTTACTTTTTATGTTGGGGTTTTATCTCTATATCTATCATACTGAAATATTTTGTTCGTATGATGAGATACCCTATTTGATCTATTCAATTCAGTATTTTGTTGTTTTAAGTGGCGTCGTTAGGCTGCCAAATTTTTAAGGGACTCGTTCACCTTTCTCATTTTTCAAAGATCTATTTTCATGTCAAGTATTTCAAGCTCCTTTTTATGTTGGGGTATGATATATATATATATATATCTATAATACTGATATTTTATGTTCATAAGATGCGATACCCTATTTGATCTCTTCAATTCGGTATTTTGAAGTTTTAAGTGGCACTGTTAGGCTGCCGAATTTTTAAGGGATTCTTTCACCCTTCTCATTTTCAAGATCTATTTTCATGTCAAGTATTTAAAGTTCCTTTTTATTATGTTGGGTTATGATATCTATATCTATCATACTTAACTATTATTTTCATATTATGAGAGACCCTATTTGATCTTGTCAATTCATTTTTGTTTGAAGTTTAAGTGACGTCGTTAGGCTGTCAGATTTTCATAAGAGAAATCTAATTTTTGCCTTCCTTCCAAGTTTTTCATTTCAAATGGTATGTCCTTAAAATTTCATTACCATGTTCATATATCCTTCATATTCGGTCCCTATACTGTTTTATTGGTCATTTATGATTGTTTGACCCATGTTCCTCCTCTTTTCAATGCTTTCGAAAACCCCGAAACATAGCTGTTATGCTGTAGAATTTCTATCTCAAATGTCTCTCTCTTTTTCTAAAGTTATTTTATTTTATTAAGATAATACTCAAAGGTCTCTCTCTTATAGGGGTATTCACATATATACCAAGTTGTTCTAGATTACATTCTGGGATTTACATACATGTGGCTCGCTTTCCCTTTCCGTGGGTTTAAATTGACGTAAAGATCATGTCTTTAATGAATTTTTTTAAAACATTATGATTATGAAATGAACCCCATTCCTTTTATTCTATATGTGATTTTTATAAAATAATTGATGATGATATATGTGGCTCACATGATAATAAATACATGTCAATGGTGCGCCCTGATAGCGCTTCAATGCATTGGGTAATGACTTAATCTCTAGAGATGACTATTTTTAACGACGCCTTGGTGAATAACCTGGGTAATTTTTAATGACACCTTGGGGATGGACCTTGGTTAAACAGAAATGATTTTCAATATTAAATGTTGTAGCCACATCTTCAAGTTATGAAAAATGTTATTTTTATTATGATATGCCTTATGATTTCTTTCTCATGCCTTAAAGTTGTTTTTCATGACATTGTTGATGTATCTCAAGTTCACATGTTAAATGTTTCCCCTTGTTTCCGTTACTGGGCCTTCTGCTCACCCTTTCTTTTTCTGTATGTCCCCATGTTATGAGATACAGTAATGAACCTAGGATGAACATAAGCAGAAGCCTTTCAAGTGTTTAAGAAGAATGTTTTTTTTTCATGTATTAAGTTCTTGGTTTCCAAGACACTAAACCTTAAAGATCCTCGGTTTTGTATAATGTAATGAATGTTTATGTGACAAAAAGGCGGGATGATATAGTTGGTATCAAATGACGGTTTAGTTATTTGTGGAAAATAGGATATGAAAACTTTAGGAGTAACCCTATAGAAAAGTTTAAATATAGGAAACCTTCCTGGTATTTTTGTGAGTATTGAGTAAGGGGTTGCCAAGAAAATACATCTCTGTCTGGATACGAGCAGGTAGAGGTGGCTCTGGCACAGATGTACATAGGGATAAAACCCAAAAACACTGCTTTGAGCTAGACTCGAACGAGAACTGGTACACAACAACGGGCTTTGTTGCACTCTTGGTTACGACACTCCCGGGGGATATTCTTTGGTAAATTCATAATCTTAGTATGAACCATTATTAAAAGAACAAAGATAAAAAAAATATTTACATAAGAATATATTATCATGGATAACCTAGATTGGGACCTAGGGGATCACTAGTTAGGGTATACTTTTCTTCTACAAGTTTATCCTCCTATGCTTTAATTTTCTTTTTCATGATTATTGGCTAAGTATTTAAGCCCCCTAATTATATGTTCTTTTCTTAGTTAATGGTGGGAAATGGAAGAGCATGTCCCAATGACCAATGTGACAGGAATATGATGATTGCCCTATTAATGTGACAGAGATGATGAAATATCAAGTTGAACATATTGTGATTATGCCAAACCAGCTATCAAAAATCATAATTAATAATTGGTACCTAGTTGAATGCCCAAATTAAGAAAGGAAGAAGGAGACAAAGTCTCAAGGATGTTCATCTAATAAAGTTGATAAGGGAAAGAAGACCCAAGTTCTTTTTGGAAAAATGTGTGGGAAGAGGCACCAAGGATAATGTAACAAAGGAACTGGGATATTTTTAAATTGTGGAATGATAGGTCATAAAGTAGCCAATTTCTTTAAAAAATGGATAATGTGATGAATGGAGATAGGGTTCGATCTAATGTACCTTATACTTTTCGATGTCGTAAATGTGGAAAAGTTAGACATTATCTAAGGAAATGATCTCTTTGAATGGATGAGAAGCATGATGAGCATCAACAATATTTGAGGACAAGGAAACAATACAAGTCCTATGCTGAGATGGATCATGGTGACTGAATTAAATGTAACTTCTTCGCAATAATTGTATATGTCATGTTGTATTTTAGTTCGTGCTCTATGAGCATATATTTTATGTTTTCTAAGATCATCGAGTCACTACCTAAGATGATTTTATATCATTAAGGAAAACATCTACTATTATATACCACATGTTTATGTAGTGAAGTTCTTCTTCTTAAAAAAAGAAGCGGTGATTAGTTGATTAAAAGATGATTATTATTTTGGAAGACGTTCACTATTTTGGGAACCCTATTTGATCGAGGTAAATAGATTACTAAGATATTTTTTTTGAGGAGTAAAGGTGAATAATCGATGAATTTAAGGCGTACTTATAGTAATTTATTTTACTTATGGAAATGATTAACCTATCTTGGGGTAAATATGTTTATATTAGTTACTTTTTTTATAATATGTTAGGTGTGGTTGATGTTGTTTGGAGATGAATGATAAGGTTTACCTTGGAAGACTATGTTATCAAATCCTTCTTGTATTTGTGTTTCAATCTTAGTTTGGTTTATTTTGAGGATTTTTAAGGACGGTTATTTACAGAATGCTCTATGATGAACTCTGGGTAGAACCGTGGAACATTGAAGATTTAAAAGTAGTTTCCCTTCTTATGGGATTCATTCTTTTTGAATAGTTGTTTTATCTTAACCTTTCTGTTTTTGGGACAATGTTTACAGATAGAACAAATTGATAGTTAATCTTTTGTGGATTACATGACTCTCAATAAGAAGATTCTTCTGTTTGGATGAGACCCAGTGTTTTTGAATGCTCATCATTTGGAGAAAAGATTAGATTTGGTAGAAAATTATTAAAGGATGAAACTCTACTTGAAGGTTGGTATATTTCCTTATGTTTTTGTTCTATGTAGTAAATTAATTCCTCAAAATTATGAAAAGGAACGTAAAAAAATGTTGTTGGTTTATGTTTCCTACTAGGTAATGAAAGACCGTTTACACACATCATATGTTTGGGATTTTCTCATGGTTAACTTTCTCCTAATCATGCTTTCTATCACTCTCCTTCAGAACATGACCCATTGTTTTCTCCTCCATGTCCATTTTTTCCTACATGGAATCCTAGTGTGGGTTAACTCGGGTGACCTTTGTACTTCCCTTTCTTTCTTTTGAAGTAATAGTTTTACTAAATCTTTTTTCGAAGTGGGACTTTCAATGAAATTTCAAAACCCAGATTTGAAAATTGCGAGGACGCAATTTCTTAAGGGGGGAAGATTGTAACGACCCGAAATTTTGAATATATCTTGTTTCCTAATTTTCTGTGTTATTTTATTTTTATACTCAACAAAACAATTTCATTTGATAACATGAGAATAATTAAAATGATACTGTTGGGTTTTTGACTGTTATATGACCATTGGTCAATATGACCGCTAGAAACTAAACATTTCGATATTTGTCTCTAAATACAAGTGATCTTGGTTAATTAATATAAAAAGGAGATTCGATGGCCTCACCTAGTAGTCTTGTACCGATCGAAGCCCATCTAACAGAACTTGGAAAGGAGGTTGCACCACTGGGCTTTGCTCTGGACCAAACCCAATCTGAACTTTATCGTGTGAAGCTAGAACGGAGTCGCCTTCGAGAGAAGTTCAAACTGATAGAAATTACTACTCGTGCATGTTAGCTGAGCCTCCCTCTGATTCTCTCACCTTATCACACCTTACACATATGTCCTATTCTGTTGTAATAAGGGGACATGTAAGGAGACCGTAACTGCCTTGTGTAATCATTTGTTTTAAATAAAAATTTTTATTTCTCCTTATGATGAAGTTTATGAATTTTCTAATGTCTGGATAAATATAGTATGCATACTATTGGTGAATTTTAGAGAAAGGATATTTTAAAAAAATTGTTTATGTAAACCTTAAATAATTTAAAATGTGTAATGACTTTCAAAATATGGTCTTCTACAATTATGTTCAGTACGAAATTTAGAGTCTAATAAGATCAAAATAATTTTTGATGAATAGTAAATTATGAATAGTGATTTTATGCTTAGGATTAGTAATGTGACCAAATGGATTAGTGATCTCACTTAAATAAAGCATTAATATAATCTAGGCACCTTGATTAAGTAATGTGATTCAATAAAATGGTTAAATAAGGGTTTCATAAATTATTAGTCATGTATTATCTTTTTTCGGGTGAAAAGTGTTTTCTAATTAAAAAATTAATTAAAATTATTTAGAAAATTATTTTTATAAAATGGATTTCATTTTTGAACTCAGAGCATCGATATTATGTCAAGATAATTTTTCGGGATTTTTATGAAAAAAATGAATTTTCAGTTAATAGTGTATTTATTTAAAAATTAAATTAAAATTAAATTAAAATTATTTTTATAAAATGGAGTTCATTTTTTAAATCAGAGCATCGATATTTGGTTAAGGTGAAATTTTGGGATTTTTCTGAGAAAGTTGAATTTTCGATGAATAGTGAAAATACAGTTTTTAGGTTATGAGTGTTTAATGACATCATAAAATGATGTATTAAGTATGTAATCAGTATGGTCGACTTATGAATAGTACTAAAAGGTATTATGTGTCCCAAGTGGCCAATACCATGGGCAAATACAATGGGCAAGCCCATGGTTATGCCAAAACCACTAATGAGGTGTCCCTTGGCCATTAATGCCTT
The DNA here is from genome assembly GCA_963277665.1 of Viscum album. Lineage (NCBI taxonomy): Eukaryota > Viridiplantae > Streptophyta > Magnoliopsida > Santalales > Viscaceae > Viscum > Viscum album. Next base: position 723,814,241 of record OY728119.1, read on the forward strand.
GTCCCCTCACTTTCCCTATAAATACCAAGCCATCCTATCATCCATTCGACTCCCAACTCTCCCCCAACGAAGCTCCGGTCTCATTACCTCCCAAGGAGTCCTCCCAAGGTGACCCAAATCCCTAAAGGTCCCCACCTTTGAGATTTAAGAGTTACATTTTAAGGTAAAGCATCCGACCTCTCTCTTTCTTTTCAAGTAATCTCTTTTATGTCATTTCTTTTATCCTCCATGTTCTTATGTTGGAGGATGTTCTTTTATATTAATATTACTACCCTTTTCATGTTCATATGATGAGAGACCCCTTCTTTCTCTCATCAATTCATTTTAAGAATGTTTAAGTGGCGACGTTAGGCTGCCGAATCTTTAAGGGACTTGTTCACCTTTCTCATTTTTCAAAGATCTATTTTCATGTCAAGTCTTTCAAGTTACTTTTTATGTTGGGGTATGATCTCTATATCAATAATACTAAACTCTTATGATCATATTATGAGATACCCTATTTGATCTTTTCAATTCAGTATTTTCATGTTTTAAGTGGTGCCGTTAGGCTGCCGAATTTTTAAGGGACTCGTTCTCCTTTCTCATTTTTCATGTCAAGTCCTTCAAGTTCCTTTTTATGTTGGGGTACTATCTCTATATCTATCACACTGATATTTTATTTTCATATAATGATAGACCCTATTTTATCTCTTCAATTCAGTATTTTGAAGTTTTAAGTAGAGCTGTTAGGCTGTCGAATTTTTAATGGATTATTTCACCCTTCTCGTTTTCAAGATCTATTTTCATGTCAAGTCTTTCATGTTCCTTTTTATTATTTTGGGTTATTATCTATATATCTATAATACTTAACTCTTATGTTCATATGATGAGAAAACCTATTTGATCTTGTCAATTCATTTTTGGTTGAATATTAAGTGACGCCGTTAGGATGTCGGATTTTCATAAGAGAAATCTAATTTTTGCCTTCCTTCCATGTTTTTCATTTCAAATGGTATGTCCTTCAAATTTCATTACCATGTTCATATATACTTCATATTCGGTCCCTCAACTGTTTTATGGGTCATTTATTATTTTTTGACCCATGTCCCCCCTCTTTTCAATGCTTTCTAAAACCCTGAAACATAGCCGTTATGCTGCAGAATTTCAATCTCAAATGTCTCTCTCTTTTTATAATGTTCTTTTATTTTATTAAGTGAATACTAAAATCTCTCTCTTATATAGGTTTATTCACATATATACCAATTTTTTCTATTTTAAATTCTGGGATTTACATACATGATACCCGCTTTCCCTTTCCATAGGTTTAAAGTGACGTAAAGATCATGTCTTTAAAACAGTTTTTTAAAACGTTGTGATTATGAAATGAAACCCATTCCTTTTATGCTATATGGGTTGTTTATGAAATGATTGATGATGAAATATGTGGCTCACATGATAATAAATACATGTCAAGGGTTCTCCCTGATAGAGCTCTAATTCATTGGGTAAATACTTAATCTCTAGAGATGACAATTTTTAACGACGCCTTGGTGAATAACCTTGGTAATTTTTAATGACACCTTGGGGATGGACCTTGGTGAAACAGAAATGATTGTCAATATTAAATGTTGTAGCCACATCATCAAGTTATAAAAAACTTTATTTTTATTAGGATATTCCTCATGATTTCTTTCTCATGCCTTAATGTTCTTTTTCATGACATTGTTGATGTATCTCAAGTTCACATGTTAAATGTTTCCCCTTGTTTCCCTTACTAGGCCTTCTGCTCACCCTTTCTTTTGATGTATGTCCCCAGGTTATGAGATGCAGTAATGAACCTAGGATGAACAAAAGGATAATCATTTCAAGTGTTTAAGAAGAATTTTTTTTGGTTTTATGTATTATGTTCCTGGTTTCCAAGACACTAAACCTTAAAGATCCTCAGTTTTGTATTAATGTAATGAATGTTTATGTGACAAAAAGGCGGGATGCAATATATAAGGTTGGTATAATCCAAAAATATAACATATAGAATGTTTAAATAAATTTATTAAGTAATTTATGATGGCATTTAATGAACTAAATGGTTATTTAGGATTAAATAAATGAGAATAAGAGCTTCACTTTTATAAGAGATGTTAGGGGAACTTTTTGAACTTCTTAAAATATTAAATTAATATAAATTAATTCTGTTGTCAAAATGGATCAAAATTGATAATATTATAATATAATATTATTATTAATTGAAATAATATCATAAAATAAAATTATTATATATTTTTAACATATTTTTATCCTTTTCATTTTGTTTTAACCCTTCATTAACCCTTTTGACGATTACAATGATTTCAATGGTTGTTTACTCTTAAGGGGTTAATGTAGTTAATATAAAAATAAAAAGTAACATAAATAGATTATGTTTGATTTAAAAACCAATATTCCAATTTCATTTGAAAAATATAAGTTTTTAGTAATTTTAAATATTTAAATAAAATATTATTTATTATAAAATGTCATTAATGTCAATTTTAGATATATTAATTTACTTTGATTTTAATATCATCTTGGAAACAATGGAATTTGATTAAAATTAAACCAATACACTATAATATTTAATTTTTATTTATAAAAATTATGAAACACAAATATTCATTCAAATAATATTATTTTTAACATTTTTTAATGTCATTTGTTTTATTTTTATATTTAATGAATAATTATAGTATCAATATTGCATAAGATTTTAAGGTAATTATTTCATCACTAAAAATTACAAATAAAATATCATGATAATAATAAATCATTTATATTTAATGATAATTTATATGACTAAATAAATATTCTTTTTATCCTTATGTTAAAAATATTATTGTTAATAAAAGTAAGAGTGTAAAATTTATGGCTTTATATTAACTTAGATATTATAAAGGTAAAAATATTATCCGTATGGAAATATAATTCCATATATAAAACTTTTAGATTATTATATATGATATATAATCATCTAATAAAATTTAGAAAAGTTTTAGGGTCATTTATTAGTCCTTTTCATTTAATTTTTAACCTTAATTACCTCATTTACCCCTTATTATGGTAATAAAAATTACTAATCTTACTAATCATATATTAAAAAAATAAAAGAGAAATATTCAAAAAATTTAGACCTATTGATTCCAAATTTAGTATAAATTTTATAATATTAAAAACATACAAGTGGTAGAATTTAATTTAAAATAAATTAGGACAAACAAGACGAAAATGTTTTTTCAGAAAAATGTGATTTTAAGTATAAAATATCTTTTTAAGAAATTAAAATATAAAATTAATTAAAAAATAATTTGATTATTTTATATCCAAATAAAATAATTTAATTTTAAATCTAATTCAAAATATAATTTTACTTTATAAATACTTTGGAAGAAAACACAGTTTTTAATTAAAATAAATATTTTTTAATATTCGCTAAAATTCAAACTTGTCATAAAAGTCTTAAACTGTAAACTTATGTTAATTTTGATATTATAATTACATAAATTATATTATTTTTATAAAAAAATATATATAAATGTTTCTGATATTCATTATAATATTTTCTCATGGAAATCAATAAAAACCATCTTTGAAAAAAAACATATTTTTGAAGAATGAAATGACTACTATAACTTGATTTGTTATTGAATAAGAATTAATCAATATATTATTTTGAATATGGAATATATATATATATATATATATTTAAACATATCTGGGTGTGACTATTGAATCCCAAAATTCCATATGGAGTTAGAATGGTTTTTTCTAGTGTTGGTGGAATGACCTTCACATAAAATACATACACCAACATCCCTTTCAGGTGGTTTCCAATGAGGTATATCTGTGGAAATAGAGACACCCAACAATTCTACATCTATGATAACTCATGGAAATTCATGTCAAAGGAAGGTTCTAATTGTGAATCTTGACCAACAATACTTAATAACTAGAATTAGTTGAGAGGATGGGAGTTTGGGCTCGTCACAACCTTTATGGGGGAATTGTTGCATACAATGGGACCCTATTATCCATAATCATCATGTCATATTTTATTAATTAAGATAAATACACCAGGAGACACCATCCCCACAAGATAAGAAAGGGACCTATGATGGTCTAAGATGGTGAAGGGCGAGGGAATCCCCTCTGACCAGGTTAAACCCCCCGGGTTTCATAGTGTACACCATGTGGAAACATACAGGGGCAGGTCAAAGGACCTCAAGAGAAGCAAGGTGATCCATAACTTGGTTTCCCTCATTCCAGGAGTTCATAACTTTGCAACTTTTGATGATCATAACCCTTCCAATTTTTGATTGTGTATGTAATTGACCATGGAGTAGGGAGAGGCTATAAAAGACCTCATGAAGAATTTTTTAGTCTGTTTCAACCTCATATAATGAAATTATCTTTTTTTGCATAGGCTTAAACCCAATAACAGGGCCTTATTTTCAGCTGGAAGTGTGGAACCATGACCCATGAGTGAGAATAATGACAAGAAGACTGATCTATAAGAGTCTTGAACAACCCCTCCACCTCATAAGAGTCCCATCCTGTAAGACCCATCAGTATTGAGATTAATATCCCTACAGGGGGATTCCAATGAATCCATTAGCCTCTAGCACTACTGTTATCAGGTTAGGTACCATGAGAACATGCTTGCATCCACCTAAGGTATGGATCCTCCCACCAGTTTCTGATGAGTCATACCATATCAATGAGGAAGTTTTGGGTATTGATAATGATAGATTTACCAGAGGACTGGACCCCATCATGCCTCACATTATTCCTGGCCTGCCAGATGCACCAACACCCTACATATAGGATCATGATGTTGGCCACCTTCTATGGACCCATATCTCCCAATCCATTGAACCCCCTATCTAGGAACATGAGGTCTAAAATATTGTGATCCAGGATACCAGTAAACTCCCTAAAAAATCTCCACACAACACATGCCCAGTCGCCCCTAAAGAAGAGGTGATCCACACTTTCCTCCTAACAATCCTTACGACATGGTAATCGAGACACATTCGGGATTCTACAGCATTTGATATTCTCATATATGGAGATAGACCGGGTCATGATCCTCTACAATAGAAACTTTTATTTCGAGGGAATGACTTTGGAACATAGGGTATCATTCCAACTATCATATGTCTCCTGACTATCCCGAGTACGATAAATGTCATGAGTGTTGAATTCCCCTGATGAAAGAGTTAAAATGTATCTATCATGTTCTGATCTCAAATTTATGAGGTTTAAGGTGACCTTCGGGTCCTCATCCAACACATCATTGAGGAGGGCAGGATAGAAGATAGATTCCCTGAATGAACAGGTAAGTGTAGGGAAACTCGAAAACCTAAGAACCTAATCAAACTGGTTTCAAGGCCAAAAGGATATTTCTCCCCTTCCTACAATAAATCATGATTGTAGGTAAATCTCGGAGATGGGGAGGGATATGTGGGACAAGAATAGAGAGTCACAACCCTCCACCAAGGACTAGTTGGCATACAGGGAGTTGTGCATGGTTCTACCCCACAATGTGCGGTGTTCCAAGACTTCCCATGCTATTTTAGCTTGCATGTAGTTGAGTGTATCTTCCAGGATGTGTACATTTAGCCCCCTTATCCAACCTATCCATCCTGAACCATGAATCCTAGTTTCATTTCCCTTCTGAAAGAGGGTCAAAAATGAATCCATCTAGTATCTTGTCAACATTGTTATAAACACCATTTATGGATTTAACAGAATAAATTTCATGTATGAGAGTATCCAATAGAACGTTATTAATGAGATCTATACAACCTCCAAAGGAACGGTACCTATTCTTATAGTTGAGGATGTGGTCTGAAATCTTGCTAATAAAGGTGAAAAATGTAGTGTGATATTGTAGCAAACTGCATCACCATATATAAGTGTAGTGTGATGCAATGGCATGCTACATCAGTAGAAAAAAAGCAACAAAAATTACCCAAATAAGATAAAAATAATTGATTTAAATAAAATAAAATTTATAACACAAATACAAGATATATAATACAGTAATATACGGTAATTCTATTGTTTTTTACTCAAATTAATGTAAATTTTGAATAAAAATATGATCTGGGAGTCAAACTAGTCACACCATGAGTCTAATTGAGGTGTGGCTAATTATTAAGCATTACAAATGAATTGTGGATCATTTTTCTAAAGTACCAAAACAATCTTATTGAATTTTATCAGTTTTGATTATATCATTTGTATTTTTGATTAAAATTTGTCATGACCCCCTCCCCAAAAAGTGTGCCCCTCCTGGGCTGGCAATGTGAGAAAGGAGATAATGACCCTCGAGTCTCACCTCCATTAGGTCTTGAGTTGGAAACTAGCATCGAGGGTATAGTAAACACACAGATGGGAGACAGTACCCTCTAAGAGAACACATATGAAAGAGAGAGATAAGATAGATGCAAACCAACTCCAACTCAAACTAAAATATAAAAGAAATCCCATGTACAAATATGTAATGTCATGTAACCTACTACAATTGAAAGGGGAAACTAGAAATACCAAAAGTAAAGTAAAAATAGCAGCACCCACAAGCCCGAACAGCTCCTACAAGCCCAAGGTAGTAGAAACCAGCTTGATCTCCAACCTTCTCTATGTGAACTGGAAAAAAAGTTTATATATACATAGGGTGAGTATAACAGTATAATTAGTAGGATCCCCCCTAAAGCCTCTCTTGCAAAAGTAATGAAAGCATGTTAAACCACAATGAATAACAAGTGAAACTAACTCATCATCTAAACAGGTATATGAAGTTCCCAGCCTCACCATGGATACTATCACCATATAATGATTATATTAGTATATAATATAATAATGAATATCAAGGTTACAACACTACTACTTCCCCAATGGTTTTCCGCTTTGCCCCAACATTGCGCATCCCAAGAATCTCTCTCCAAAAGGCTTGTCTGTAGACACCTAGGTGAAGCCCCACAACATGCACCTCGTGGTACAAAACCACCACATTCACATAAGCAAAGTAAATAGGTAGTTTCTTGGATCATCCACATCTCTCATAACATGTATCATACATCATGTATCAAAACTCGATCCTTTATAGCCCATACACTGAGTAAGGATCCTCAATCCATCATAGCCTATACAAGTCACACCTATAGTAGTCCGTAAAAAACTATATCCAGAATATATGTGTGTGAATGACCAGAAGACATTATAGCCCTCTACACACATTTATAGGGAAAACTAACCAGTTTTCCTACTAGCACATGTAACATATAGAGAAGAGGGTGGGGACAAAGGGGGTATTTAGTCATCCATCCTTTCATCAGAATGTTGGTTAAAACACCCCCCCCCCCAGGGCTCAAAATCCATAGGCTGTTAGTTTCCCTAAATGACAGGGTGGAGTAGTGTATAGAAACAAAAAAATACAGAATATACTATATCTCACAACCACACTATGGGCATAACCTAGTCTTGGAATCAACTGTATCTATGTTCTCTCAGACTCCCAGCTACCACTTCTAAGACTAGGTATCCTAAAAGCACACAACCATATAAAGAGATTTATTATATTACATCATTCCCTTTTTATCAGTTTCACTTTATGGTAATTAATTCTTTAAACCCTGATTAACCATTATCAATTTCTACATTATATTTCATTAGAATCACACCCAAATTCCTTTATCCTATTAAATTGTAACATCATCATTTCATCCTATCAAGCTCCAACCCCATGGGTTAACTTCATTTATTCAATTATTTATTTACATCATTACTTTCCCATAATCCTAGACATTCTCGAAAAACATTATATGCTACTAAACACAAGGGGCTCAACCCAGTGAGTATATGAACAACCCGTCGAGTCTTTAATTCCTATATCAAGAGCATTGACCCATCCTCCTTTAAGAAGCTAAACACAGAAAGCGTGTGTCTTACCCATGTATCTGTTCTAATTTCAGGAGAATGGAATGAAAATACAACTTCCTTGAGCAGTGGGGAATGTGAAGCATATAAATAACAAATAAGGAAATTAAGAATCCAAATATTCACATCCAACTCATTTCCTTATCCCCAGTGTCTTCCCTTACACCAACATGCATAAATCTATGCATCTTTCCACTCTATGAGTAAATTGTTGTGACAACCTATAGGCCTCCATGCCCCCACATATCACAACATCCATCCAGGGTCACATCACAACCCAAGGAGCATGAAAAGAAACACCATATCAATTGGTCTCTTAGACCTAAAACATGCAAGAGGATAACTCAGAACCCTGTAAAGAATTATCTTTTATCATACAGCAAGTTCTTTCGTCCAACTTGGATTAACCTATTTAATATTCATAGGTTCCAAATTCGAGAAAACTAACTATTAAGATATCACAAATAATTAAACATGCTTACTACACCAATTTTATTAACATCAAATTACAAGAAGAAGATCCATATTCATTTACATGACTCTTTATCTTTAGTCAAACAATTATCAACTAATTTCGACTTTACGTTCTTTACCAATTTCCATCAAGAATGAAAGGCTAAACAAATCAAGCATAGAAATCACACTATCATGAAAAATAATAGGAAATAACATATGATTGATATCAATTTATTTATCAGGTTGAAATATTTGTTATGTCAATTCCATTATGATCCATTGGGATAAAACATGCTAGCTATACATTTTCACGTAAAAGAAAAGATTTGAAATGAATCCCCTACCTCAAACAGTTCGTCATGAGCCACACAGTGGGTTATGATCTCCCCCACCCCCCATGACAACTGTATCCACCCGAGGATGCCGAGACACCACAACAACAGTCAACACCCATCAAAATTCCATTAGGAACAAGGATATAGTATTCCATAAAAGGGAAAGGGGAAACATAAAGAGATAAACCCAAAATAATGATGATAGAACATACCTTCTATAGTAGACTGATTGATACTACTTGATTTCACCAAAAATAGAGGGGAACTGATCCAAGGATTAAGGTTTTATCACACCACTCCTAAGGGAAGAAGTAATGGATCGAGCATCTCGCACCAGGGAACAAGATGGTGGAACATGGGAGGAAAATATATCATCCCTTTATAAGATTTAACGGAGTAGTGGTTTAAGATACACTATATTTTCCATTAAAAGTATATCACATTATACCACGTGGTTTGAATATGTAAAAAAACATCCCAAGACTTTGGAGAAATTAATATAGGAGTTATGACCTCTTAATCGGCCATAGAGTCCTTAAAATGAGGCTTTAAATGGATTTTACGACAAAGGAAACGTCAAAGGGGTGAAACTGTAGGAAGTTGGAGACTCTGTTCATGAACTCAAAATTTGGAAAAGGAAATAGAGGTTACTGATGGGACCTCACCATTCTAGAAACACTATTCATGAACTCAAAATTTGGCAAAGGAAGTAGAGGTTACTAATGGATCCTCACCGTTCTGGAAACATTGTTCACGAACTCAGAATTTGGAAAAGGAAATAGAGGTTACTGATGGAACCCCACCATTCAAAAACACTATTCATGAAATCAAATTTTGGAAATCTAAATAGAGGTTACCAATGGAACATCATAGTTCGAGATACACTATTCACAAACTCAAAATTTTTCAAAGGAAATAGTGGTTACTGATGGAACCTTACCATTTTGGAAACACTATTCACAAACTCAAAATTTGGAAAAGGAAAGAGGTCACTGTTAGAACCTCACCATTGGAACCTCACCATTGGAACCACACCGTTGGAACCTCACTATTGCACTGTTCACCTAAGACCACCAATGACAATGTTCACATAAGGTTACCGAGGACATTTTTCACATAAGGTTACCAATGAAACTATTCACATAAAGTCACCATTGCACTGTTCACATAAGGTTATTGATAACACTGTTCACATAAGGTCATCAATGTCACTGTTCACATAAGGTCACCATTGCACTATTGACATAAGGTTATCGATGACACTGTTCACATAAGGTTACCGATAACACTATTCATAGAATGATACCATTGCACTATTCACCTAAGGCTACTGATGAAACTATTCACCTAAGGCTACCGATGCACTATTCACCTAATGTTACCATTGCATTATTCACAGAAGGCTGCTGATGCAACTATTCACCAATGGAACTATTCACAGAATTAGAAATTTGGAAAAGTGTTAGGGATTTGTCACATTGACCTCTTATAACACCTTAAACACTATATTTTTGTAAAGGAATGGACCTGAGAGGTCCGGTCTATTACATCAGATACCTCTCAAAACATTCTCATCCTCAAGAATTCAAAACCAACCTAAAGGAAATTGAAAAGTTGTCCAAACAACCACCCATCGAGATACCTCTCAAAAGAGAGCAAGCCACAAGAATAACCAAAGAAGTCCATCTCATTAACACGAAAGGATTATAACCCCAAAGGTCATTACATGAAAAGAGTTAAACATCAAACAACTCTGGGTGTTGATCACGTATCTAGGGCTCACATTCTCAGGTACTATTCTCCATGCCACTATGTCGCCAAAAGACACAAACCAAGGGGATAGAACGTCACACGACTCCATCTATTTTCAGTCTTGGATCTCCATAGGTCGCTCCTCAAAGGTTTCATCATAATAAACATTGATCTCTCCCTAATAGTTTACGTGGGAGACATCATGAAGAAAATGATGAAGCATTGATACAAGAAAAACATCTTGTATCCCGCTCATCTGCAGGGGAAGTTCTACTCGATACGCCACAGCTCCAACCTGAGCTAACACCTCGAGAGGCCCAACAAACCGGGGAGAAAGATTACTCCACCGACCAAACCATTACTGCCCATGATGGGGATTCAACTTCAGAAACATGTGATCCCCAACATCAAACTCTTAGGGTCTTCTCCTTTGATTGACATATGATTTCTGACAATCCATCACTATCTTAAACCTCTTACGAATAACCTGAACCATCTCTGTTGTATTCTGCACTAGTTCTGGTCTGAGAATTGCGGACTCTCCAACCCCAGTCCAGCACAACAGAGAACATCATGGCCATCCATACAAGTCATCAAACGGTACCATACCAATGGTGGAGTGAAAACTATTATTGCAATCGAACTTCACCAAGGGTAAGTTCTCCATCCACGAACCTCCAAAATCCAGGACACAAGAGTGTAACATGTCTTCAAGAGTCTGGATGGGTCTCTTTGTCTAACTGTCTGTTTGAGGATGAAAATCAGTGCTACTGAATAGTTGGGAAGCAAAATCATATTTGAGACCTCTCCACACCCTAGAGGTAAAATGAGGATCTCGATCAGAAATGATCATCGTTGGGACTCCATGAAGTCTCACCACCTCCTTCATATACTTCCTTCATTAAACTTCCACTGAGCTTGGATCTTTGATTGCTATAAAGTGGGAGGATTTCGTTAAATGATCCACTACCACACAAATCGTATCATTTCCTCCTGGATCTTGAGGTAAAATAGTATCAAAGTCCATTGATATGTCCTCCCACTTCTACTGAGGAATATCTAATGCCTAGAGTATACCACCAAGAACAAGGTTTCCGGCCTTCACCTTCTGGAAGACCAAACATCGAGACACAAACTCTGCAACTGCAAGCTTCAGCCCAGGCCACCAATACTGGGTTTTCAAGGCTCAGTACATCTTTGTTACTCTAGGATGCACGGCTGAAAGAGAAATATAGAACTCTTATGCCTTGAAAACTAGTAACCCAAGACCACATATCTTCTTCATATGGAATCATAAATAATATCCTCTCATGATGATTCGGTTCTATCCAATGTCCTCTTGATGACCACTGCCCACACCAGCACCTCAAGATATGTCTTCAGCATAAATAGGGTGACCTGGAGCTAGATATCTGGATTCAAAGCCTCCTTGAAATGCCTTGCCCCAGTCTCCACATCTGGGAACAGGTCCAAAAAATATCGTAAAAGGTTCTTGAAATGGATTCCGAACTATCTCACACTGGAACTCCGCTGTTGAAGGGTATGAATCTCATGGCGATTGGACGCCTACACATTCGATGAAAGAAACTTGACTCTAATGTTTTCTCGGAACTCTTACCATTAGATCAATGACTCCTCACAATCCCCAAGGAATAATAACCACAACTACCTCACTACTCCATGTAGCATCGTCACAACCAAGGACACCCAGTGCTCTTTCCGAACACAGATTGAAATGAATCATATCTCAACATCCTCCAACAAGTCTTCTATGACTGCATTGATAATAAAGCCCTCATACTCTTGTAGACTCTAGCAGTGGAACTCTTGGAGTATCCTCCTCTAAATGTCGTCATCATCAACCTCTACCCGTTGGAGATATGCTAGCACAACCTACTAGACGTCTTCTATGCAATCTTGATGAAGACGTCGACCTGGAGCCATACCTACAAAATATCAATTAGTTAGAGAACCTAAACCTGTAATATGGAAGACTCGTCATTAATTAATTAATTGTTTTATTTTATTCATTTTAGGATAATCTATTTCAACGCATTCCCATTCAAACATAGGCGCAAAGAATAATTATGCATGATCCTTTCCTAGGTCTCTACCCTGCAACTTGTATCACCTTTTTTAGTAGTCATTGTAAACATAATGGTCCTTACATCATTTCATAGGGGGCATAAACGCCTATGTCTTAGCTAGTCTCTAGTGTTTACATCACTAGCTAAACTTTAATGACATTGTTTCCCAATAAACCCATGAAACCTCACCTGTGTCAAACTCTAAAATCCATCATATCCCGCAATCAGGCATCTGATACCACTTTGTCATTACCCCCTCCCCACAAAGTGTACCCCTCCTGGGTTGGAAATGTGAGAAGGGAGATAATGACACTTGAGTCCTTCCTTGAGTAGGCCCTGGGTTGGTGATTAGCACTGAGGGTATAGTAAAAACACAGTTGGGAGGCATTACCCGCTAAGAGAACACATGCGGAAGAGAGAGATAAGATAGACACCAACCAAATCAAACTCAAACTGAAATATAAAATAAATCCCAAGTACAAATATATAATTTCATGTAACCTACTACAACTGAAAGGAGAAAAACTATAAATACCCAAACAAAAGTAAAAAATAGTAGCAACCACAAGCCCGAATAGCTCCTGCAACCCCAAGCTAGTAGAAACCAGCTTGATCTCCAATCTGCATCAAGTGACCTGAAAACGAGTTTATATATACATATGGTGAGTATAATAATATACTCAGTAGGATCATCACCAAAGCCTCTCATGAAAAAGTAAAGAAGGCATACTAAACCATAGTTAACAAAAAGTGAAACTAACTCTTCACCTAAACATGTATACTACGTTCATAGCCTCGCTATGGCTACTCTCACAAAGTAACACATACAAGTGTATATAATATAATAAAGAATATCAAGGGTACCCCTCTTCTACGTCACCCATTGGTTTGCCTCTTTACCCCAATGTCGCACGTCCTAACCATCTCTATCCAAAATGGCTTTCCTACAGACACCTGGGTGAAGCAACATAACATGCACCTCATATAACAAAATCACCACTTCCACACAAGAAAAGTGACGAGGTAGTTTCTGAGAGCCACCACAGCTTGCATAACATGTATCATACATTGGGTATTAAACCTGTAGCCATTATAACCTATACACTAAGTAAGAATCCTCAATTCATCATAAGCCTATATACATTACACCAATAGTAGTCCATAGGAAACTATAATCAAAATATATGTGTGTGAATAACCACAAGCCATTACATCCCTCTACACACATATATGGTGAAAACTAGTAATTTTTCCTATCAGCACTAGTAACTACCAATAGAAGAGAGCGGGGCCAAAGGTGGTAGTCAACCATCCATATTCCCATCGAATTGTTTGGAGAAAACAACACCCAGGGCTCAGAATCCCTGGGGTGTAAGTTTCCCTTACTAATATAGTGGAGTAGTGTATAGAAACACAAAAAGTACAAAATAAACTATATCTCACAACCACACTATGGGAATAACCTAGTCTTTGACTCAAATGTAACTAACGTCTCTCGGACTCTAGGATGCAACTTCTAAGAATAGGTATTCTATAAGCACACAACCATTTTAAGAGATATATTACATTACGTCATTCCATTTTTATGAGTTAAACTTTATGTTAAATAATTCTTTAAACACTGATTAATCATTATCAATTTCAACATTATATTTCATTAGCATCACACCCAGAGTCCAATGTCCCTTTAAATTGTAACTTCACCATTTCATCCCTGCAAGCTCTAACCCCATGGGTTATTATCATTTATTTAATTATTTACTTATAGAATTACATTCCCATAATCCCAAGAATTCTAGAAAAACATTCTATGATACTAAGCACAAGGAGCTCAACCCATTGAGTAGATGAACTACCCATCAAGTCTTTACTGACTATAATAAATGCATAGACCCATCCTCCCTTGAGAAGCTAAACACGGAAAACACATGGTAATACCTACATGTCATTTCCCCTTTCGGAAGAAGGGTATGAAAAACAGATTCTGTGAGTAGTGGGGAATGTAAACCAGATAAAAAATCGATAAGAAAATCAAAAATCCAAACATTTTCATAAAACTCATTTCATTATCCTTGGTTTCATCCCTGACACCCACATGCATAAACTGATGCATCTTTCCACTCTAGCTATCAACTGCTACCACAACCAGTAGGTCTCCAAGCACCCAAATATCACAACAGCCATCAAGGCTCACATCACAACACAAGAATCATGAAAACAAACAACTTATCAATTGGACTCTTGGCCCTTAAACAAGAAAGAGGGTAACTCATAACCCTACATGGAATTATCTTTTATCAAACAACCAGTTCTCTAATCCACCTTGGATTAACCAATTTAATATTCATAGGTTCCAAATTCCAGAAACCTAACCAGTAAGCTATCACAAATAATTAAACATGCACACTGGACCAATTTGATTAACATAAAATTACAAGAAGAAGAACTAGATTCATTTGTATGCCTCTTTATATTCAGCCAAACAATTATCAATTAATTTCGGCTATATGTTCTTTACCAATTTCCATCAAGAACAAAAATCTAAACAAAACAAGAATATAAATAATAATATATAGAAAACAAGAAGAAATAACATATGATTGATATCAATTTATTTATACAGTTCAAATATTTATTATGTCAATTCCATTGTGATTCAGTAGGAGAACACAAGCTAGCTATACATTTTCATGTTAAAGAAAAGAGAAGCAATGAATCCCATACCTCAAACAGTTATTGGTGATCCACACAACAGGTTACAATATCCTCCCCTCATGACAACTATATCCACTCAAGGATGTAGAGACACCACCACACTAGTCAACACCCCTGAAAAGTCCATTTGGAATAAGACGATATCATTCCGTAAGAGTGAAAGGGGAAATAGAGAGAGGTAAACCCAAAATAATGATGATAGAACATACCTTATATCAGAGATCGATCGATACTACTTGGTCGCATGAAAAATAGAGGGGAACCAATCCAAGGATTAAGGTTCGATCACACCACTATAAAGGGAAGAAAGAAATGATTGAGCGTCTCACACTAGGGAATAAGAATTTGGAACAAGGGAGGAAGACATATCATCAATTTAGAAGATTTAATGGAGTAGTGGTTTAAGATATGTTGGATTTTCCATTAAAAGTGGATCTTAATAAACCATGCGGTTTGACCATGTAAAAAACATCCCAAGCCTTAAGAGAAATTATTATAAGAGTTAGACCATTGAATTGGACATAAAGTCCATAAAATGAGGATTTAAATGCATTTTACGCCAAATGAAACGTCAAATAGGTGACATTTTAGGAAGCTAGAAACACTGTTCACGAACATGAAATTTGGAAAAGGAAATAGAGGTTACCGGTGGAACCTCCCCGTTATAGAAACACTATTCACAAACTCAAAATTTGAAGAGGAAATAGAGGTTACTGATAGAACCTCACCATTCTAGAAACACTGTTCACAAACTCAAAATTTGTCAAAGGAAATAGATGTTGTCGATGGAACATCACCGTTCTAGAAACATTGTTTAGGAACTCAAAATTTGGAAAAGGAAATAGAGGTTACTGATGGAACCCCACCATATTGGAAACACTATTCATGAACTCAAAATTTGGCAAAAAAAATAGAGGTTGTCGATGGAACCTCACTATTGGAACCTCAACGTTACACTGTTCACCTAAGGCCATTGAATACAATGTTCACATAAGGTTAATTATGACACTGTTCACATAAGGTTACTGAAGAAACTATTCACATAAAGTCACAGTTGCACTGGTCACAAAGGATTACCGATGACATTGTTCACATAAGTTCACTGATCTCATTGTTCACATAAGGTCACCGTTTCATAGTTCATATAAGGTTACCGATGATACTATTCACATAAGGTTACCAATGACACTATTCACAGAAGGTTACTATTGAGCTGTTCACATAAGGCTACTGATGACACTATTCACCTAAGGTTGCTGATGCACTATTCACCTAAGGTTACTGTTGCCCTGTTCACAATAGGCTACTGATGCAACTATTCACTGATGGAACTGTTCACAAAATTATAAATTTGGAAAATTGTTGGGTATTTGTCACTGTGACCTCTTGTAACACCTTAAACACCATATTTCAGTAATGGAATGGACCTGAGAGGTCCAGGCCATTACAAAAATAATACTAGTTTAGTATAAAAAGACATAGTTATAGTCATATCGGTCCCACTGTGTGTCTAATTGAGATTTGGATGATCCCGACACATAACAAATGATTTTTTTATCATTTTAATAAAGTACAAAGATAATCACGATGTGTTGGCTTAGTTTTGAGTACGTCCATTGTTTTTTTTACTAAAATTAATGTCAATTTTGATTAAAAATATTCACTTGGAGTAATAATGATTACATTGTGTGTTGTATTAAAGTGCGAATGAATGATAAAAATCTCAAATTAATCATGTATCATTGTATTAGAGTATAAAAATAATCAGAATTTGTTTCTTTATTTTTTAATACGCCTGATGTGTTTTTTACTAAAATGTCATTTTCAATTAGAAAGAAGAAATTTGAGCAATACCAGTGTCATCATGTGTGGTTTTGAAATGAGACTAATTTTTACACATCATTAATGAATTTTTAATTGTATTCCTAAATTATCAATACAATCCAAGTATGAAAACCCATCTCTTTTATTTCACAATTAAACATAATTTATTACATAAACTTCACTTAAAACAACATAGAAGATTGAGAGGTCTAGTTTATTTGGTGATTAGGATTATTACATAACAAATTAAAACATTAAATACATCATCTTTATTGAAAACATCATTTACATGACCACTACATTTCCTCGTACTTAGCATTGTGTGGGATAACCTGGGGACATGTATAAGAAAAGGGTGAGATATAAAGCCCAGTAAGAGAATAATCATGGAATAACATGAGGAATAGAATACATGTTGGAGAATAGGCATATCAATAGAGAAAAATATAATCATAAACATAAAGGCATGATAAATCATGATAATCATAACATTCAAATGTGGCAACAAAACATAACATGGAATTAGCATGAGCCAAGGATCATTACACATGGAGCATGAGTAAACCCTCATTGCACATGAAGCATGAGTAAACCCTCGTTTAACTTGAATTATCATGAGTAAAAACTAATTTCACATGAAGTATCATGATACAATACTTTACCTAATGCATTGGAGAACTACAAGGGTTCACCCTTCTTAATCATTTTATGTCATGCCTTAGTGTGCCACATGGATCATAAAACATTGAATCATTCAACATAATATTTTATTCCACGATAATAAAATGTTTAATCCATACATTAAACTCCTTAAACAATAAGTAAATGTGCATAAAGTTGAATACCCTTGATATAGAAATGTGTATGGTATTCACTACATAATGTTTTTGGCTTGGAAAAGCACGGTGCAATTTTAGCAGTATAACGGTAGGACAAAAGAACTCATAAAGATGGTTGATGAGAGAGAAAGGGGTGTATCTTCATATTTACATGACATGGAAAGTAATTGGGTCATATATATACATGTCCCAACAAATGTAATTGAATTTAGATTCATGATACAACAGAATTTCTTGAATGTAAATGAGGAGAGAGAAATTTCTTCCAGAATTTTGGCATAGTAACAGGTGTACATGGGAGGCATTTAATGGGAGATAAAGGGGTCTCACATCATTAAAACATAAATAGGGCAGTATGGGGGAGGTTAAAAACCATATCCCAATATTTAAAATTGAAATTAAATGGGCATAACAATTTAACGAATATTGGACAAAAAGAGAAAGGGAGAAAAACCCTTACTTGGAAGTGTGCTTCCAAAGGATTGAGAGAGGCTTGAGAAATGATTCTTGGGAGCTTGGGACACCTTGGAAGGATACTAGAGAGAGGAGGGAAGAGGTTGGACGAAATCCAAAGGCTTTGAGTGAGGAGGAAGTTGGATCTTGGGTGGGTTTATATAGGAAAGGTGAGGGAATTCTTTATTATTTAGGTTTGGGACACCTCACATTAAACTAATCAAAACCACAAACAAGACCATGGTTTTGGCCCATGGTTTTTGGAAAAAGGGAAGTTTAAAAACAATATTTTATAAGTCTAAAGTCTGAACTTCTTAAAATAATGGGGTTGCATATGTGTAGGTGATTCACACTCCCATGGAAAACAATTTAAAAAGTCAAAATGTTTAATAAGTCATGACGGGTCCACTAAAGCTTTGTAAAATAAATCAAACAAACCCAAAATAACATTATTTTAATGTGAAAACATATATTGGCCGAAAATAAATTTTATATTATTTCATTACCTCACTATTTGGTCATTATGATGTCATAAAACACATTATATATTTAAATAGTATTTAATTTTTAACAAAAAATTTTACTATCTCAGAAAATTATGAAAAATTAATCATTGGATAATTTCAACATCCTGATTCTAGAAATAATGTTCATTTTATATAAATAATTTTCTAAATATGTTAATTTTAGCTTTTAAAATAAAAACTGACATTTATTGAAAATTCAAGGGTTTTGACAAAAATGCCTTTCAAACCTTAACAAAAATTATAATTGCATACATAAAATTATATGATAATTTATATTTAATAAAAATTAATTTAATAATAATAATAATATTTTATTAAAATTTTATTTAATTCAAAAATACATTAATTCATCAAAATAGATTTCATAGTTGATCACTAAAAATACTATTTGTGCTTTTAAAAACTATTTACAATGTAAAAATAATAAAATTAAAGTATATTCATTATTATATAAAAAAATAATGTACATAACCATAGTGTTATGGTCTTGTTGCATAACCCCTTATAACACCCACATAAGACCAAAGAGTAAGGTGTGCGATGGTGAGAGACTCTTGGGGTGGATTAGATAACAGTGCTCGAGTGGTAATCTCTATCAACTTCCACTTTTCCCATTGGCAGTTCTGCTCAAGCGTAACTTGTTCAAGATCGGCTTGAACATGGTCAAGAGTGAAGCCCAATGACGCCACCTCTTTTCCAAGCTCCGATAAATGGGCTTCATCTGGGGCAAGTCTACTGGATGAGGCCATCTCTTCTTGTGTCTGAGAAAGATGAATTTGCTAAAACCCTATATTTATACTAATCATGTGATCACTGTTCAATGTATATATTATAAACAGTCACAATTATTAACATAAAACCAAAGAATTTGACATTTTATATAAAAATTTAACATAAAGAGACACTAAATTTGATCAACATGGATTTCCATTAGTGAATGTTTGGGTCGTTACAATCTTCCCCCCTTAAGAAATTTCACCCACGATGTTTCCTTTTCCCACACTAAAACATATGTGGGTAACTCTTGTTCATCATTTCCTCTGATTCCCACATTGCTTCTTCATACTTTTGGTTTCTCCAAAATACCTTGATGAGAGGAATTTTCTTATTTCGTAGAACATTTTCATTATGATCTAAGATCATCATTGGTTTCTCCTCATAAGAATGATCATCCTATAATTGTACCACCTCTAAAGAGAGTACTTGTGAAGGGTCTAGTATGTACTTCCTTAAGAGGGATACATGAAAGACACCATGTACTTTGTCCATAGTAGGTGGAAGTGCTAGTCGATAGGCCACAACCCCAAAATTCTGATGAATATCGAAGGGGCCGATGTACCTTGGACTTAACTTCCCTTTATTTTTGAACATCGTGACCTTATTCCATGTATATATGCGTAGAAATCCCATGTCACCAACTTTAATCTCAATGTCTCATCAACAGTTATCTACATAACTCTTCTGTCGACTCTGGAATACCTTGATATGTTGTGGAATGGTTTTCACCTTCTCCACCATTTCTTCAACCATTTCTGGTCCACTCAACTTACACTCCACGAACTCATCCTAACATGTCGGTGTTCTGCATCTTTTCCCATAATGGTCTTCGTATGGTGTCATTTGGATGCTCAAGTAGAAACTGTTATTATAAGAGAACTCATCCATAGAAAGATTTTGATCCCATCCTCCTATAAAGGACATTGAGTATTCTCTCAACATTTCCTCAAGTGTTTGGAGAGTCCACTCGGATTGGACATCAGTTTGGGGATGATAGAATGTAATGATGTTCAGTTCAGTATTCAGAGCATGTTGAAGACTCTTCCAAAACATAGAGGTGAAACTCGGATCTCAATCGGTCACAATAGAGAGTGGTACTCTATGCATCCTTACCACTTCCCTTAAATATATGTGCTAGTTGATCCAAGGATAAATCCTCCCAAATAGCAATGAAGTGTTCAGCCTTGTTAAGATGATCCACAACAACCCATATTGCATTGTTCCCTTTGGATGTCTTCAAAAGTCCAGTGAAAAAGTCCATGGTGATGTTATCCCATTTCTATTATAGAATGGGAAATGGTTTCATCATCCCCTTTAGACTTATGCCTCTCTTCATTCACATGCTGACACACCAGGCACTTTGATGTATATTCAGCGATCTCCTTCTTCATATTATCCCACCAATAATGCTCTTGGAGATCTCGATACATCTTTGTGTTTCCTAGGTGAATGGAGAAATTTGAACTATGTTCATCATCCAAAGTTCCTTATTCAGCTATAGATTTTATGGGACACATATTATTTTCTCAAATCTAACAATTCCTTCTTCATTAACATTAAACTCTGAGGATTTCCCTTTTCCAATATCTTATACTTTTTTCTAAATTCCAATATCATCATTCTGAGCAACCTTTAACCATTCCAAAAGTAATGGTCGAGCAATCATCTATGAAGGGATTGATGATGTTCCCTTCTTTAGTATTTTCATGTCTATCTTCATCATGTCCAAGAATGTTGAATCCTTTTTAATTCTCCTCAATGATAGAATCGTTAGGTCCCTTCGACTTAGGGCATCTGCCACCTTGTCCGCTTTCCTAGGGTGGTAATAGATTAAGCAGTCGTAGTCTTTGATTAGCTCTAACCATCTTCATTGGCACATGTTTAACTATTTCTATGTGAATATATACTTGAGTCTTTTTTGGTCCGTATATATTACACACTTCTTCCCAAAGAGATAATGCCACCAAATTTTCAAAGAAAAGATCGCTACAGCCAACTCGAGGTCATGTGTTAGATAGTTCTGTTCATGAACATTCAATTGACTTAAAGCATAGGCAATGACGTTGTCATTTTGTATCAACACACATCCCATGCCCTTCTTTGAAGCATCACATAATACCACAAAAAGTTCTCCACTTGTGGGTAATGTGAACAAGAGCGTAGTGATAATCCTCCTTTTAAACTCCCTGAAGATTTCTTCACATTCATCACTCCAAGAAAACTTTACTCCATTCTAATTTAGCATGGTAAGAGGGTTGGAAAATCATGAGGAATTTCTCAAAAATCATCATCAATATCCCTCTAACCCCAAGAAGCTACGGATATCTGTTACTGATGTTGGCCGCGGTCATCCCTCAATTGAATCTATTTTGGAGGGATCCAAAGATATCCCATTGCTTGTGATGATATGTCCCAAGAATGATACCTCCTTCAACCAGAACTCACACATTCTGTCCTTTTAATAGATATTCTCCTTCCAAAATGTGTCTAGTATAGTTCTTAGATGCACCTAATGATCCTCCTTGGTTTTGGATTATATCAGAATATCAACTATAAAGACTACTAAAAATTTGTCGAGGTAATCTCTAAAGAATCTATTCATCAATTACATGAAAATTTTTGGAGTGTTAGTGAGTCTGAAAGGCATTTATATGAATTCATAGTGCATGTATCTTGTACAAAAAGCAGTCTTGGGGATACCTTCCCTCTTCACCCTTACTTGATAATATCCCTATTGCAAATCCACCTTAGAGAAGTATTGTGCTTCACATAGTTGATTGAATAATTCATCAATTCATGGGAGAGGATACTTTTCATTTATTGTGATTTTTTTGAGATCATGATAATCAATGAAAAGGTTCATTGACCCATCCTTCTTCTTGACGAGGAGGACTGGTGCACCCCATGGTGAAGCACTTGGGCGTATAAACCCTTTATCCAAATTCTCTTGTAGTTGTTTCTTTAGCTCCACAAGCTCTACAATAGCCATTATATATGGATTCTTGGATATTGTAAATGCCCTAGGTATATGATCAATTGAGAATTCAACATCTCTTCTAGGAGGAATACCTAGAAATTCCTCGGGAAACACTTCATCAAATTCCATCAAAATAGACATGTCTTCAAGGATGGTTACTTCCTTGTACTCATTCATCTAAGCCTAATACATGTACTCATAGGGAAGTAGTATCCATGCTTCAGATGATGGAGCTAAATAAGATTCATCTACCTCCTTGCACTTGTATATAATTTGGGATTGATTATCCACATGGATAGTTATTTCCCTCTCACGAAAATTTATGTTGGCTCTATATAAGGAAAGCCAATCCATGCCAATCATTTCATAAAATTACATCAGAGGGAGTATGAAGAGGTTCACTGGGAATTTAAATCAATATATTATGATAGGGGAGGAGTTATATTCATGGGATTCAAGGATTTCCCCATTTGTCATACTCACCGACATCTCCACATCCACGATTTGTGGTGGTTCTGGGATTGTTCTACTAAAATTTCGAGATATAAAAGAATGTGTAGAACCTGAATCAAAAAGTATGTTCACTATTATTGAATAACTAACTACTCTACCTCTCACTTCATTGTTTTTGGGATTCACATCGGTAGTAGTGATGGAAAAATATCACCCTTTCTTCATTGGAGGTTGTTTGTTTCCTCCAAAAACCCTTGGCTTAGGGCACTGATTTGCAAGATGCCCTGGTTATTTGTAGTTGTACCAATGAACCATGCATTGAGGTTCGAACGGAGTGTTCCTCTCCTATGTCACAGCCATGGGTCATTCTTGCTGACAGTTAAGAGCTGGGCGCCCTTCTCTTCCACCCCTAAAGCATTTCCTCGTACCCTTCAAGAAATTTTCAGGGTGCTTTTTTCCGCACCTTTATCAAGTGGGTGTTGGATCTTATTATCACCGTTCAATTTATCCATTAGACCACCAGCATTGAGTTCCACTTTATGCTTCTTATCCCCATGATACCCTTGATATTCTCTGATCTCCATTTCAACCTTGAGGGCACATTGGACAATTTTCTCATAGGTTTCAAAGTCACGGATCGCCAGTGCTTTCTGAAGGCTAGGTTTCATCCCACCAAAGAAGCGGTCAACCTTGCATTCGGGGGTAACGACAAAGCCAAAGGCATATCATGTAATCCTTTTTAATTTTTCCTTGTACGTTCCGACAGATTCGTTGTCTTTTTTTCTTAAGGGAAAGTAAGTCTCTTTCCATCTTAAGCTGGATGGTGCGCAGAAAATATTTATCGAATAACATCTTCCAGAAATCCTTCCATTCCAATGCCTCAATCTCCTCGTCAGTCTTCGTATTTATTATCATCATACACCATTGATCAGCTTCTCTGTCCATACAATAAGTAGCTAGGAGAACATTCTCTTTTTCAGATCATTAATGAATGGAGAAGAGCTTTTCAGTGGAGTCGATCCATTGTTCTGCGATTGAGAGACTAGATGATCCATTAAAAGTAGGAGGCCTTTGTCTCATGAAACTATCAATAGCGACTTGTTCATTCTTAGGGGGGTTGAATGTTCCTCTTGACCAATTATTCTATTCAAATTTTGAGTTAGATGAGAGATAAGCGTGACAAATTTCACGATTCCCACTCCCATTGTATTCGGAATCTCATTAGTATAGTCATCACATTAATCTTCACATCGTTTGTTAGCCCAAGTCCTCTTATTACCGTCCATTGGCTGGTAATAAAAGGAAGGTTCGGGGTAACACATAAATGGTAATACAAGGAAAAAATTGATGACTTATAAATAACTTTTATTTCTTTAACATATGAATCTATTGGCTTCAGACTATGTTATCCATGATCTACTTTCTAACATATATTCTTAGGGAATTTTTTTGTCCCTTAATAATTTTTCATACTAAGCTTGTGAATTTTCCAAAGCATATCCCCTGGGAGTGTCGTATCTAATAGTGCAACAATGCCCATTGTCATGCACTAGTTACCATTCGAGTCTATCTCAAAGTGGTGTTTTCGGGTTTTACCCCTAGGATACATCTGTGCCAGAGCCACCTCTACCTGCTCGTATCCAGACAGGGATGTATTTGCTTGATAAAACACGTACTCAATACTCACCAAAACTTAAGGATTATTTTTTTATACTTAGTCTTGTCTCTGAGGAATTACAAGGGTTTTCAAATCCTAATCCCAAAAATAACTAAACCCAACCTCTGACACCAACTATGACAACCATTCTCTTTTATTTCACAATTATACAGAATTTATTACATAAACTTCACTTGATAAAATATATAAGTTTGAGAGGTATAGTGTCTTTGGGTATTAGGATCATTACATAACAACTTAAATCATGAAATACAACATATTTATTGAAAACTTCTTTTATATGACCACTACATTCCCTCGTACTTAGCATTGCATAAGATATCATGAGGACATGCATAAGAAAAGGGTGAGCTACAAATCCTAGTAAGGGAATGAATACAATACATGTTAGAAAATAGGCATATCAATAGATAAATATAGAATCAAAAACATAAAAGCATGATAAATCATGATAATCATAACATGGAAATGTGGCAACAACACTTAACACGGAATTAGCATGAGCCAAGGCTCATTGAACATAGAGCATGAGTAAACCCTCATTGCACATGAAGCATGATTAAAAACTCATTTTACTTGAATTAGAATGAGTAAACAACAATTTCAAATGACGTATAATAATACTATACTTTACCCAATGCATTAGAGTGCTATAAGGGCACACCCTTCTTAAACATGTTATTTCATGCATAAGTGTGCCACATGGATCATAAAACATTAAATCATTCAACATAATCTTTTATTCCATGATAAAAAAATGTGGAATACATACATTAAACAATTTAAACAATAAGTAAATTTTCATAAAGGTGAATACCCTTAATAGATAAATGGGCATGGTATGCACTACACAATGTTTCTGGCTAGGAAAAGAGCGGTTCAATTTCTACATCAAAACGGTGTGACATAAGAACTCAAAAAAATGTTTGATGAGAGGGAAAGGTGTGTTTCAAAATATATATACATTAAATGTATATTAAGGGGTTCATATAGATATATGTCCCATCAAATGTAATGTAATTTAGATTCATGATACAAAATAATTGCATGAATGTAAATGAGGAGAGAGAAATTCCTTTCGGAATTTTTTGCATAGTAATGAGTGTACATGGGAGGACTTTAATGAGAGATAAAGGGGACTAAAATCATTCAAATATAAATAGGGCGGTATGGGGGAGGTGTAAAACCATAACACAACATTTATAATTAAAATTAAATGGCCATTACAATTTAATGAATATTGGAGAAAAAGAGAAAGGAAGAAAAAACCCGTACTTGGAAGTGTGATTCCAAAGTGTTTAGAGAGGCTTGAGAGAAGCTTCTTGGGAGCTTGGGGAACCTTTGGAGGATTCTAGAAAGAGAAAGGTAGAGGCTGGAAGAACTCCAAAGTGTTTGAGTGAGGAGGAAGTGTGAGCTTGGGAAGGTTTATATAGGAAAGGTGAGGGAATTCTTTATTATTTAGGTTTGGGACACCTCACATTAAACTAATCCAAAACACAAACCAAACCATCGTGTTTGCCCCTGTTTTTTGGAAACGGTAAGTGGAAAACAATATTTTATAAGTCCAAAGTCCTAACTTCTTAAAATAATGGAGTTTCTTATGTGGGGGTGTATCACACTCCCAAGGAAAACAATTTAAAAAGAAAAATTGTTTAATAAGTCTTAAAGGGTCCACTAAATCTTTATAAAATAAATAAAACAAACCCAAAATCAAATTACATTAATGGTAAAACATATATTATACGAACATATACTTTATATTATTTTATTACATCATTATTGGGTCATTTTGATGTCATAAGACACATTATTTATTTAAACGGTATTTAATTTTTACCCAAAAATTAGACTGTCTCAGAAAATTATGAAAAATTCACCGTTGGATAATTTTGATGTCCTGATTCTGGTAATAATATATATTTTTTCTAAATAATTTTAAAAATATGTTAATTTTCACTTTTAAAATAAAAACTGACATTTATCGAAAATTCAGGGGTTTTAACAAAAATGGCTTTCAAACCTTAACAAAAATTATAATTTCATTCATAAACTAATATGATCATTTATATTTAATAAAAATTAATTTAATAATAATATTAATATTTTATTAAAATATTATTTAATTAAAAAATTCAATAATTCATCAAAATAGATTTCTTAGTTGAACACTAAAAATACTATCTGTGCTTTAAAAAAACTATTTACAAGTTTGAAATAATAAAATCCAAGTATATTAAATATTATATAGAAAAATAATGTACATAACCATAGTGATAAGGTATTGTTACATAACCCCTTATAACACTAGCATAAGACCGAAGAGTATGGTGTGTGATGGTGACAGACTCTTGGGGTGGCCCGGATAGCATTGCTCGGGTGGTAATCTCTATCAACTTCCACTTTTCTCGTAGGCGGTTCTGCTCAAACTTATCTTTTTCAAGTTCAGATTGAACTTGGTCAAGAGAAAAGCCCAATGATGCCACCTCCTTTTAGAGCTCTGGCAAATGGGCTTCATATGGGGCATGTCTACTGGATGAGGACATCACTTCCTTTTTCTGAGTAAATTGGATTAGTTAAAACCCTATATTTATACTAATCATGTGATCACTGTTCAACAGATATATTCGCAACTGTCACAATTATTAACATAAAACCAAAAAGTTTACATTTTATATTAACATTTTACATAAAGAGGTATTTAATTAAATCAATAGGTATTTCCATTAATGAATGTTTTGGTCGTTACACCAAGTTCCTTTTATTGTTTTTAGTGTGTGACACTTATTTTGGAATAAAATGTAAATTTTAAATTGATAATGGAAACTTAGAGTCATATCGGTCACATTGTGTATCATATTGAGTTGTAGCTGATCCCTACAAGTCCCAAATTCATCATGGTTTATTTTTCTAAAGTATCAAAAAATCAGAATATATTTCCTCAGTTTTGAGTATGTCATTTAATTTTTTATTAAAATTAATGCTAGTTTTGAATAAAAAGACCCACTTGGATTCATACCGGTCACATCGTGAATCGAATTGAGGTTTAACTGATCCCTAAACATTATAAATGAATTATGAACCATTTTACTAAATTACCAAAACAATACAAATGGGTTTTCTAATATTTGAATATGTTAGTAGTTGTTTCAATAAAATTAATGTCAATTTTGAATAAAAATGATGCACTTGGAGTCATACTGGTCACACCATATATTAGATTGAGGCATGAATGAATGACGCACATCCCAAATTAGTCATTTATCTTTTTCATAAAGTATCAAAATAATCCTAATGGGTTTCCTCAGTTTGGAGTACGCCACGTGTGTTTTTTACTAAAATTTTATTTAAAAGTGGAAACACAAGAATTGAGACATATTGGTCACATAGTGCATTGGATTGAGTTGTTTCTAATATCTACTTATCACAAATGATATATGGATAATTTTCATAAGGTACCGAAACAATCCAAATGTGTTTTCGTAGTTTTGAGTATGCCATATGTGGTTTTCAGTAAAATGTCATTTTAAACTCGAAAAACACACAATGGATCTTATACTAACTAAAAAGTGTTCGATAAACATTAAAAAAAATCTTGAACACAGTCATGTTATGTTCCTTTTTATACTTAATTACCACATAATTTTATTGTTTGCAACTAGCACTTCCTATCCTCCTCCACCTAATTCTCCACTTCATTATTTTCCACTACCTCCTCCTCCACATCAATCACCGACTTTGGCTCTGCCTATGCCTTCACCTTTGCCTCTACTATTGCCTACGCCTCCACATTCACCTCAAAATTTTACCAAAAAATTAATTGTTTTCAATTCAGGTCTTCTAAAAAAATTATTTTGTCCATTACTTTTCTCCTTGAAAAAGATATCAAAAATAATAAATAAGCGTTATGACCCTAATTCTTCATGCCCTAAATATCTTTCAAAGGTTATAACATGTAATAGATCAGAAATATAGCATGTAATCACCTAAATTTGTTATCGGCAAACATTTGACAAAAATTACACTACCCACTCATCCCAAAACTAATTGATTTCTTCTTTTGGGTAACTATTTCATCGGCAATCATGATAATATTGAAAAATATAAAAAGACAAATTATTATGAAAAATATTTAATGAAATTGTAATTACCTTTAGAAATTACCTATTGAGGGATGGTTGTATTTTAATGATTTATCATTTATCTAATAAATTTGAAAACATAATATCCACAATCGATTGCATTATCTTGTTTCAGACACTACAGAAACATTAAACAAAATAAATAAATTATTTTGAAATGTTTTGATAGTTATATCTTAATATATATAGTTGAATTTATTTACATTTATAGTAATACACATGCTTTATATTTTCAGACACCAGCTTCATACCTGTATTTAGAAACCACCCTATCATAACAAAAATCTAATTAAAACACCAACAAAACATATAATTCTAATTTTATCTATAAATGATGATTGTAGTGTATTACATATTCACAATACACATCATGTGGGGTCAGTTGGTTGGAAATCCATTCATTTAATCCAAAAAATAAATATTTGGGGTGTCTATGTTGACTTCAATCAATATCCCGTGCAACCTAAAAAACAATTAAGTAATGTAAAAATTAGATATATATTTTATGTGATTAGATAATAAAATATTACCCTTGCAATGTAGGTATCAAAAAGATTCAGTCGTCTAATGCTTTTTTATTAAACACTTTGAGTAACTCATCTTTTTTTATATTAATTTCTTCCTTATTAAAATTAATTTCTATCATAAAAATGATATTGGGATTAATGAATCCAAATCATGCCTCATATGATCTTCCCTTTATATAGTTGTAATATAAACACTTGTACAAAATATGAACAGTAGTTAAATTTAATAGACATATTTATCACACTATTTGGACAACGGTATTATTGAAATTTACCTTTTATGTGTATTCACAATTGAGATACCCAACCATTCATGCTTGACAATTTCAGTTAGAGTCTCAAGACCAATTCCTTCTATCAAGGAAGATCCATATGTTTCTTTATCGTAGCCAATGTAAGAAATATTTTTATCTTTAAATGTGGTATTTGAATGAAGTTTTAATGTTAATAAATGTTTCCATGGAATTGGAGAAGAGAAGGTACTCTGAGAAGTTTATTTTTTTTCTTTTTCGATTCACTATATTTATTTGATTCAACCTTTCGATTCTCCAATGTTTTATCCATATGTAATATCATACCTCACATTTTAACTTTTATCATCATCTCTTACATGTTTTTCATATTAAAAAATTTGTTAAAGGCATACCTCATGTATCTTTATATGATTAAAAAACCATGATATGAAAGCTCCAATAGCATCTTCAACCATAGTAATATCAAGAACATCATGTGGAATAGGAAACTCAGCAGTCAGCTCATAAGGTATCTCAATACCAACTATAATGTTATTTTTTAGGAGGGGTTCACTGTGTTGCTATTCTCTTGGGATATTATATATTGTACCCATCATAACACAATGGTATGTGGGTGTTGATAGATTAAAATCACATACAACTCTACATTGCATAATTTTGGAAATATAAAGATATAATAATTTTTTTGATTCAAATTTAGGTGAAAGAGTAGTGAAAAAATTTATTACCCCAGGAAAGGTTTGGGGGAATGACTAGCCTCAATGATAGTAGGATTATTAGGTTCAAGTGTAGATATTTTATCCCCCACTAGTTTTCTTTTATATTTTATTATACATTGATCTTCCAAACTAGACCACAAATAATATATTATAGTGAGTCTATTTGGGTCTTCATTTATCTCATTTAATTTTATGTATCTTCATGTGGTTTTATCTTCTCTAAATATGTTTTACAAGAGACTCCAAAACCTACTCCTCTGACACGACCATATTTTCATACTTACACATGCTTCCCACACTTATTCTGTGTTTTCATCAACTAATCTACCATCCTTATTTACACAATACTCATTCCATAGCACATAAAGTGGGATGGAAGTGGCTACATATTTTGATTAATCAATCTTCATATAAACAATGGAACATAATTTATTTCATATCCCATAATTAAACTTTTATTATTGATTTAAAATACATAAAAATTTCTTCTCTGATGAAGTGTACCACATCCTTCCTTTGTAATAGGTGTACGCTAGTTTTGATGCACGGTCATTATTTTCATAACACTTTTGTTGTTTCATAAATTCACAATTTTTAATCAAGTTGGATAAAATAAATAATGTCAAATAATATATTATCGATTTCAATTGACCTAAAATTATTTCTCATTGTGATGATTTCAGAAAGTAGTCTATGTTTCTTTATTTATAATGTGTGCATAAAAATGTGGTGGGTGGTGCTTTACTTTCCCCTCAATATCCCTAAGATGTAACATTGTCATAAGAGTCAGGAAGCCTCTAAGGGCTTTTCTAGTGTCCATTAACACAAATTTATTATGCACATATTATAAAATAACCGAATTCTACATGGAATAATGGAAAAAATCAAAGTTTCAGTATATAATTTTTCATTAAAATTGAGAAAGTATATTGTAACATTACCATTATATATTTACAAAGTATTTCCTTTATTTCAGGTTGGATGTGGCTTCATGATTCAATATCAATCATCACATTCATCCTCGTTTTGACCCCAAGATATGTAATGAATGTTGACTTGTTAGCATAAATAGGTTGGTCGTGTTGAATCCAAGAAACCTCAAATTTTATACCTTGACTTCTTTCCTTGATAATTTTATTCAAAACTGTGATGATGCATCATTCTTGTTTTTCTTATTTTTTTCATCAACATGTTGTTGATCCCATAATAATTTCAATGTTTCATCATCAACAATCTATTATTTCATGGGATTCAAAACATCATCTTGTTCCTAATACATTGTATACATGAGTAGTCAAACATTTAATTTGTATTGAATAACAACAATGCAATGCACTATATTCATAAAAGTGCAAAATTTCATCCATCTTGCATGAAAATTGTTATTGTATTGAACAGAGATATAATAATTCAATACTACAGTATAACTAACCTTCACTAACTTTATTTAATCCGTCCTCAGAATCTTGATTGCCTTACCTCTCTTTATAATTATAGGAATACTATTTTTAAATAGGTAGTCCAATCCATAATCAAGAGATGGAAGACAATAATGTTTCTAAGGATTAAAGTGTCTTAGGAACCTACACGAATGGAATCACTCAAAAGGTCTCTTCGATTGAAGAGGAGTTGGAATACCTCCACTATAATAGTCTTGAATAAATGAATCTCAACCTACCTACATTGGACATCACTTCTTTCTGCTCAATGATTCCTCACCTTCCAATTTAGGATTTTTTAATTCACCATAACATTCCTCCAATAACATGCATCCCATTAAAGGGTGAATTTTTTTACTCATGAAAAGTATTTATTTAGAATTTTTTTAATCTTATAAATTAAATAAATCTACTTAATACAATCCTAAATTTATTATTATGATATATTACCATAAAATCATAGGGAAACCATAGATACTTCCCATTATAAAAAATTATACCACATAGATTGAAGTAGATATATAATTAACTATAGTAATGACCAACTTTATGATTGATAATGATATTATTAGTAGTAAAATTTAATATAAGATAAATTTATCTCTATAACTCAATAATATTCTATAATAAAACTTTAATCATACACCATGACTGGTCTCACCAAATATTATATGATATATTTTATTAATTTTATCATATTTAATAATTGAGGTGATATTGTATTTGTGCTTTGATCCACTATGTTCCCAAAAACCATGGATATAGTCATATTATATGATATCATAAATTATATTATAAAATTTAGTTCAAATGAATATATTTTCTATATGTCATACCATCTGATATATAATATCCATATGCTATGGATGAACAAATAAATCCTTCTTATCATAATATATGATATTTACATAATACAATATGACATTTATTTATCCGAAAAACAAATATATTAATATATTGTTCCCATTAAGAACAAGTCTCTGATACCACTTATGAGTTTTTGGGTATCATCATATGATCATTAGGGAGATAAAAAACCTAAATAAGGGATATTTATCTCAAGGAAAAATGTGATTTGAAACAAAGAAAAAACACCAATGGAATATTGTAATATAGTATCAGTGGAATCCATCTTTAATCTTAAATGGAATATGTTTAATTTATAGCATTGAAGGAGAAAATAAAGTATTCTAGCCTTTGACGATATTACACTAGCCTTAAATAATAGATATATTATTGAGGGCCCTTGATCATTGAAGGAGTTCTAGTACCATAACCTAGTGATAAATAGTGATCAACAAATAAGAATGGTTTGGATATATATTGCAATAAAGGGTTAATTACAATAGGGGATCGTATCTCTATTTTGTGAATCTTGGACATGGATAAAAAATTTCCTAACTTATAAGACATAAAGATTCAAATCATCAAAAGTATATTTTAATCAATTTTTGTTCTCTTTACTGTTATTCACCATGTTAGATAGATTTTAAGTTTATTTTTTATCCTCTTAATTAATTATCTCCCTTTTTTATTAGTAAATCTATGAATAAATCACATATCATAGTTTTCATGATCAACTATCTAACCAAGGATAACTCACTAACTTTTTGAAATACACTATTTATATGTTTTTGTGTATTTCTAAGACCATTTACCAAATGATTTATCAACTCTATTGAATCTCGGAAAATATTAAAAAACAATTTGAGCATGTTGTCTCACTAAAAAAATTACCCATCACTCTTTGTAACCCAAGGTTGAAGTTTAATAATAATACTGAATTAATTAAAAAAACTCTCACAACATGGATCACAAGAAAGTTTTTTGGAAAATGACTAATTAATTCAATATTTTTTTAAATTCAACAAAAAACTATTCATCAAAATCATAAATCAAAATAACCCATTTCTTGGTTTAAGAATTTAAATTAATAACCAAAATCAAAAAAACATGTTTTAATTATTTTTACATTTACCTTGTCCCTATATGTTCATCAAATAAATGAGGTCCACAGCTTGGTATCCCCTAATCCTTGAAAACCTCATAATTAAGCCTATATAATCTATAATAAAATATATAAAATGAAGTAATGTTTAGAAACTTTCTAGATTTTGGAACCCTATATTATTTTAATGAAGATAAAACAAAGGTGGGATGAGAGGTCTACTTGTTAATGATGATAATAGATTAAACCATATATGTGTGTCTCTAGAGACAAATGGGCAAGACACTCAAATACATATAGAAGGGGAAGAAGAAATATAACCACACTAGTTCTATTTCAGTAGCAATGAGAAGAGTTGAAGGGTTCATCATGCTTAAGAATAGCGTAAAAACATGAAATGTGGAACCCAAAACATCACACAATGATAGAGGAAGAGTAAAAAAAATAATTGGATTATAGCCTTGATTAATCTGAGGGAATGGAGAGGAGTTATGCTAGAGTTAGAGGAGTTATGCGAGAGCATGAGAATCATGAGTGACATAGTTATGGTCGTGGTTTTTTAAAATAGATTGGGGAAACATTTTACTGTGATTTTAGAAAAGCACTGATAAAGGTCTCTTTTATCATTTCTAAATTTATAAACACTGATAAAAAGAGTATTTATTAGTTTTTTTATAAATGAAAAGTTTTGAGCATTATTAGAACTAAAAAAGTGTTGATAGAAGACATATTTGTTAGCACTAACATTTTAGCATTGATATATATATTTTTTAACACTATCTCTTATCCCTGAAAAAGATTTATCTTTATCAATGATAAAAAAGTGATGGTAAAAGTTTTATAATTATAATTATATAAATAATTTTATTATTATTTTATAATTAATTAAATAATTTTTTTATAATTTTTTAATTATTTATTTGCATACAATTATTTATTTATAATTACCAAAATACTTTTTACAAAGTAAAAATTCTTTATTTATAATAATTATAAATATAGTAAATATACATTTTTTGATATATTTATGTATAAATATTTATTTACAAATATATTTTTGGCATTATTAATGGATGTATAATCTTAAATTCATACATTTTAAAAATGAGTGAAATTGAATTATTCCAAATGAGTACAATTAAAAAATATTGAAAAATGGATTAGTTTTATTAATTAAATATAAGTTATTAATAAAATAATATATATATATATATATGTAAGTTTATTAATACATATTTAAAATAATAAAACATTATATATAAATATATATAAATAAATAACAAAAAATGTTAGATTTTGAATCTAAAATAAAAAATAAATAAAACATTAAAAATGATATTGTAGTATTGAAAACAAATAAATAAAATTGACCGGTTAAAAACATAATATATATTAAATGTATCATGTTATAATTAAATTCTAAAATATAATAAAATTCGAATAAATTACATAAATATTAGGTGTATGTGTTTCTAAATATTGTGTAAATATATTTTTGTGTGTATTTGTAAACAAATAAATTAACATGTGTGTGTGTGTACATGAATAAAATGAAACACATGATGTTTTATATAGGTTAAATTGAAAAATAAACAACAATAAAAATGAATACAACATTAATATGTTTTTAATTGACATTTTATATATATTATAATTATTCATTTTATATATCTATATTTAATATATACTATTTAATAATATTTATAATCTATATATATATATTAATTTTATTAATTATTATCAATAATTATTTAATTAATAAAATGTTTCATATTTTTTTTAATTTACTCATTTTGTTATTATTTGATTAATTTTACATTTCATTCTAGACCTTTATCAGTGTTCAAAAAGTGATAATAAAGGAAAATTTTTATCAACGCTAAAAATTCATTGATAAAGGCCACCTTTTATCAATGCTGAAAATAAATCATTGATAAATGTTTCCTTTATTAGTGATAAAATAAGGCACTGATAATGGTTACCATTTATCAATGCTAAAAAAGCTTTGATAAAGAGTGCCCTTTATCATCTTTTTTTTAGGACTGATAAAGGACTGACATTATCGGTGGTTAGTTTAGCAATGATAAAGATGGAATTTATAAGAAAAATTTTCTACAACAGATAAATTTTAGCTGTATTAAATTTGTGTTTTGTAGTAGTGATTATATTTTATTTATATTGGGATCACACCCATGATATGGAATTCTTATGTATCCTTATGAAATTAAATCATTACCCACATATTTTGGTTCCACTTAATGAGAAACATAATACCTTTTCGGGTCATGTGATAAGGACCAAACCATAAAGTTTAATATCATGTCGCTAGTTTGTCTAGGAAAAAGGTTCCTAGTCCTTGTTCATTGTGTGACCTACGTTGATGTGGCCCAGGGATCCTAGAAGGTATATGGACTCCTTGGTTGGATAATAAATTTCTAGAAATGTGGCCCATATAAAATTAGGTTATATTTGGGGTGTTGGATTTAGACCTCATGGAGGCTTCTTGTATATCCCATTTGGAAAAGAATAAAATCCCACATAGTTTATTTTTGTGTACTCTCATCTATCGAGTACCTATAAAACATTTTCTCACATGGAAGCATGTCACTTTGAGATTATTGAGTTGGGTCTTACACATATTAGGATTCCCTGAGGTTGTATGGTGACATGTTTGGTGATTATACCGAGTAATATACCCATGTTTAGTTGGGGATTACACTTGGAATTATTCCCATGAGGTTGGTTTCTGAGGATTACACTATACAGAAGGATTCCCTAGTGGTTTGGGATCATGTGGATATCTTGATCAACACCAACCTCTAGGCCCTTGTGATTCATGATCAGTGTGAGAAAAAAGAGGAATTAGTAGATCCAAGAAACCACACAACCTGTTTTCTCTATTGGTGGATGAATCTGAGACCGAAAGGGAGTGGGAAAAGAATAATATTTTAAATTCCCTTCAACTCTCATCATTGTATCATTGAAAGTCAGTATGAATACCCGTTTGGATATAGCCCAAGGGTATGGATAAACAGGAAGTAATTGAGCATGATAGGTATTTCAAGAAAGGCTATGGGATTACTCCAAGAGGGATTCTAGGAGAACTAGTTTTTTGGGAAGAGAGTAGGATAATGCACCACACCTCAAAGGGAAATGAAATTGTGATCCTCTCCCCCTATATTATAACTTGAGGTCCCTATTGTTAGAGACAACTTAGGAAGGAAATGGTCCTCACCCTGCTATCTGAGACTGGTAAATACTTGAGACGTCCTAAGGTTTGGGTCCCTCATGACCAATGTAATGCATATTCTCTTCACCCTTAGGACACTACACATTAGGTAGGACATGTTTGGGAAACCCCTAACCAAAGGAATTCATATTCTCATGGATGAAATATTGTTGTTCCTCTAACCATGGTCTTTAAAATTCATAGGCTTCATTTGAGGATTCAATTTGGTCCCCCTCAGATGATAGAACCAATGTAAGGGGATCCTTACCATTAGTGGCTTAAAAGGGTATTAAAGGTGTCTCACATAGGTTAAGTTTGGTGAGTATGAGGTGCTTCACATGGGACCTAGGAGGATCTAGATGTGTTTCACTGAGGGGGATAGGCATGTTCAAGATGGAGGTTCCTTGAAAAATTTATCACCCATGAGATAATACTTGGGTGATACATTTCTCAAAGAACAAAGGGTCTCCTCAAGGGTTTTGTGTAGGTCCTAGGTTAGGGAAGGAACCATTTTGATAGTGGTCGTTGATAAAGGGGGAGGTTTCCTCACATAGGTGTCATGTGTTTCAGACCCTATATAGGCTTATATCCCACTATCCACCTTAATTACGTGTTTTCTTGGGTTGTATAGGGCTACAAGAGGGATTTTTGAGGACTTAAGAAATTGAGCTGCGCATCCAGAGATGTGGGGTTGCTTCCAATTTTTTTCAGTCTCTAAATGAAGAGCCTCATGGTGTTATTTATATTAAAATAGGAAAACCGGGTCAAAGATTGTTTTTTTCGCATGTCCAAAGCATGGGTGTCTCATGTAGATACCCAACACATGGGTGAAAAGTCTTTCAATGTTGCATAGGTGGGTTGATTGAGCCCTTTGATTTGTAGGTATGTATGCACAGTCCAACATAGTAATGTTACATTTATTATTTTTTATTCTCTTCATTTCTCTAATTATTTTTGTTAATCTTCATAATATTTTTATCCCATGTGACAAAATTGATTTTCAATAAATTCTCCCACCCATTATGATTGGACCCGGTCGAAAGAGGAGGGACTAGTCTTGTGGTAGATGGTGGAAAGTATTATAAAGGTGGATCAGGTGGGCCGCATTTGGTACCCATATAGGTTAGTGACATAAGTTTGATACACATATCCTTTTTTCATGTATGGTGTACATTTATGCAACCCATGTCTAGTGTATGGGATCTATGTGAAGGCCAATGGTGTCTATAAATACTTATGTCTCTTTTTCAAATTATTTCTTCTTGCATTCATTCCGTTTTTCTGTCATCACATAGAATATCCACCAATTTGTTTCATGATTTTCATTGTGTGTAGGTATCCCAAAGAACTTCCTTGTATAAATACACACTAGATACACTTGAGTGACCATTATTTATTGAACTATCTTGTTAAGGATCATACATTAGACAGGAGGGTTACGTGCCTGCATGAAAGACCTATTCAAGGGGCATGTGTGAAAGACCCGTTGTCTTGTGTGAAGGACCTAATCGAGGGAACTATGAAAATACCCTAATCGAGGGGCATTAATGAGGTAATTCCATTTTCCAAAATTTTGAACTATTTATAAATCATAATTTTGAAAAATATATTGATGTCTTCTTGCAGGTTTACAATGGCTTCCCCAATGGCTTATCATGAACAAACTATTGCAGATGTCTCAGAAATTGGTAAAGTCATTGGGCCTCATTACTATGATATGTTTTAATCCACTATTTTAGATTAGGTAAAGTACATGACAGAATAAAATTGTGCATATCTACAATTTTACTATCTTCCCTTATATGATCACAGACTTTTATGGGATTCTCTTATCCCAATGACTTAGAGTTACTTCTCTAAGTCTTTGTTAATGAAACATACAAATTTCCACAATGCTAGTTTCTTCTCGAAGGGTTTCTATATCAAGGAATTGATGGCTTCTACCACCTATTTCATCAATCACAACCATTTTACCCGAGACCTAATGTCTCATACCCCCAACTGGAAGGCTTGTTTTTATGAGTCAACCTTTCACACTTTACAGATAGATCAGTTGAAATATTGGAAGGGGTATTGGGACTTATGCTCTAGAGGGGAAGTAAGGGATGAATGTATGTGG
Organism: Viscum album; assembly: GCA_963277665.1. Classification (NCBI taxonomy): domain Eukaryota; kingdom Viridiplantae; phylum Streptophyta; class Magnoliopsida; order Santalales; family Viscaceae; genus Viscum; species Viscum album. Next base: position 723,853,438 of record OY728119.1, read on the forward strand.
GCATACTAGGTGAAAAAAACTTGTTCCAAGTTCATGGAGGAGATGCATTACTTTAGTATTTATGAGGAATTTTGGGTGGGGTAGACTTTCTTTTAGAGGAATCGATATATTATCCCTGGGCTACTAATCCAATGGATTCATTAGAAAAAAATTCATCAGATGTGTGGGAAAGTTGGAATTATCCTACGGTATATCTACAAGATTTTTGATCCCCTATTATAGGGGGTATTTATGATGAGTTTATCCCAATAAAGAAAATGTGGGACATTGCTAAAATAAAACCACCCTTGGACCAGGAGAATTTAATGGTGGCTCGTAAAGTGAATAACAAATACCCCTACCCTAGGGGTAAAATTTATCCTAGTACTTTGATAAATGATTTTCTCAAGACAGAAGGAGAAGGCACCACCTTTCTGAACTCTATAGGATACCCCACTTTAGAGAGTCAGAGTGCTCCTATAAAGTTATGTCCTACATAGTAGAAGGGCCAGTATACTCATTGGGTTTACAAGGTCAATCCCAAAGTTTCTAGAAATACCCATTTATCCATATTCCTTGCAATGTGGCTGAGTATCTACCTGTTATAGGTTCATGAATCTATTGGAGGAAGGAGTTTAGAGACTTTTTTATAGTAGATAGACTATTATAAGGGATCTATATAGGTTTATCCTCCTTGGTCCTAGAGAGGATCTATCAGTGTTTTCTACATGAGAATATTGGGAAGTCACAATTTAGAATATCAAATCCATTTCAAGTGTTATGGGGGTGGATCATAGCAAACTTCAATTCTTATTTTATGCTAAGAAGCATTAATTTCCCTGAAGGCTGGATCTGGACATTTGTTTAAGATGTTTCTAGGATTCAGACATTAACCTTTCCACCCAATTAAGTCCTAAGGAATTTGAATGTATTGGGGGTGTTCAAATTCTTCCCATACAGTGATCTATCAATCAGGACATTCATATACAATTGAAAAGATGTTGATGATATGAGGGAATGCATGATTGAATTTAGATATAGCATACTAGTGTCCTATAATGATAGTGAGATCATCTGTGAGGCATAAGCTCCATATCTATTTACCTACCAGTTCAAATGTCTACAATAGTATAGCGCCTCCCCCCACCCCCACATTCATGTTAGGATTGAGAATCTCTCTATGGTGTCCAGACAATTTTGAATCCCTATGACCATGTATATGTCCCAAATTTCAATCATGTTGCCTATGTCAGGTGCGTCAATCACGATGGACACTGGGTATAACAATTCTTGGATTTAATCGTACCCTTAAGAGGTATTAATAGAAGGTGTTACTCTAGTTGTGGATAAGCCAACTACTATTCTTTGAATGTGTGGTAGAAAGGTTCAAACTAAAATTGACGATAGAAAATCTCTAAAGTTTTCCAAACGATCTCAAGAAAAGACTGATAAGTGGGATATGGTTTAGAAAACCACATCTTTTGGGACAAGGTGATCTAGTCATCATCATCAGGGGATAATTGAGTCCAAATCACTCGGTCTTATGTGAGATTAGAGAGTCTTAACAATGGATTCAAAGTCAAAGGATATCAGGTCTTCTCCATATCCAGATGTATTAACACCATAGTACTTTATCCCTTGGTATCCATTCATGGAAAATAATATCTAGTGATATCAGAGACATGTGGGTATTTTTGAGGTTCGTGTATGCATCCCAGAGCTGGGGGATATCTAACCACCCTCTACTCTCTACCCATAAAATTATTTTACAGAGATGGAACAATATGTTTGGGAGCTAGAGATGTTTACATAGACAACTAATTATTGGATCCCGACAAAAAAATGTGTATCTAACATATTGGACTATGGAAAAGTTGAGGGTGTGGCTGGTCATACTAAAGAGGAATGGGATGACTATATCAACCTCGATGATTTATTTCTATCTTTTCTTTTCTCTTCATTCTCTTTAATCCACCATCATTAATTTTCTAGTGGATCAATACCATGATTTTGAGGAGGAGGAGGAGAAGAATAGGTAGTAGAAATGAAACTTGAGTTTCCAAAATATAGTTCCATGGGCACCCCCATTGGGGTAGTGTATGAGTCTCATGAATCTTTAGAACTGTACCTAAGTTATAGAATGATGGTAGATGAAATGTTGGAGGGAACTCCTTAACCTCCACCTCCAGTGTCCTTTACCAAAAGGAATGATAGAGGTCCCTCATTTTCTCAAGAGAGGAAGTGAAAGAGGGTTAAAAATATGTCTTGACATATGTTCCATGGTATGTCTTTTTATTTCCATTAGATATCATGACTCAATCAAAATAATCTTTTTACAATAATTTTATTTTAAAAAAATCATCAATTTCCTCCCTTGAGGGTTCTGGTACTGGTCCTTCAAGGATCTAAGGAGACACTTGAGATAAGGCAAAGTCTCATGTGGATGAATCCATCCTCATGATGGATGGAGTGTTAAGAGACTCTATCATGCCTTCCCCCATTATTGTAGAGTGGGTAGATGGTCATGTTAAGGTCAAATTTACACCCTAGTGTGTCATGTTTTGTTGATGACTTTTTTCTCATAACATTTATGATATTTCACTTACACTGCAGGACCTTTTAGCAATCAGTATTGATCTTATTGCTACTATAGAAGGAGCTAGAATGAATCTCATATATTCTAATGAAGGTAACAATGTTGAGCCTGATTCTACATAATTTTATGATGTTGTACCTACTGATAATTAGGAAGAAAAAATCAACATCAAATCCAATTTAGGTACTAAGACACATGTCTTAGATACCCTTTTGGTATGGATGTTGCACGATGTGAGGGATTATATAATGAAATAATGGGTGAACTAACAAAAATTGAGGATAGTTTAAAAATAATTAATATTCCGACCCTTATAGAGTATTTTGGTGAGTTTATTAGGTTATTGGATAGATGTTAATTCTCTATCGAATGATTTTTTTAAATATAGTTGGCCTCCATTCATTTGATGTCTCACATCAGAGTTCAATTTGTACAGTTTTGACTATAGAGAATATCACCATGGGAATTCAGGACCAAGGCCTCTAAGTCAATCCTAATCCCACTAATAAGGGAGAGACAACGTAGAATGAATAATTATGATATTCCCAAGATCCCCTGATACCTGTTGTTGAGAAAATAAAGTAGTATTCTCCTTTTTATAAGGTTCTTTCTCTGAGAACTCAGGATGGGAGTACTGGGGATGAAACAATCCCAACAACTAACCGAACAAAAGATGAGTGTTAATAAATAGTTTGGTTAGTTAAATAATTTTTCAATCAATTAACATTTTGATGTTAACAAGGGGTGTTTCTTTCTATTTAGTTCCATCAAATTTAGTGGCTGATCATGAAAGGGGGGATTATATGACAATTTTGAAAATAATAGTAGGTGAAACTGAGGCTATCATGGAGGGAGTGGAACAAGGTGAATCATTTAGTGCACTAATATTGGAATTCATCAATCCCTCCAAGAGTGTCTCTGATTAAAACTTGGATATATACGATATTCTCCGCATGACTTGACATATCTTTTGGTGAGGCATCTGGAAGATAGTTATGAAGATGCCTCTTGAATATATTCTATTGCATTTCACCAACTTACAACCATGTTTTCTTTTTTGGGGTTATGTGGTTTTTATTAATAAATGATCCACCATGCAGTAAATTATATCATCTAGAAAAGGTTTTAGGAGAGAAGGTTGTATTGGGAAAAGGAAGAGTTAGAAGGTCAATTTGAAGAACTTGGGACTGTTGTGTCCCAGACATAGTGGAATCATGTCAAGGTGGTAGGGGAGAATCAGTGTCATTTAGATAATAAATATCTCTAAATAGTTCATATTAAAGAATAAATAAAGTCTATATAGGAATAGATTGTTTAAATACACTACCCCTTGAAGAGGGTATCATCATAACGTGGGGATTATGTGGCTATGGAGAAAGAGAAGTTTTTCTAAGTTGAAGAGGCCATAGGTCAAGCGAGTTGAGACTCAACTTTTATCCAAAGTACCCTCTATCTGTTTTAAACCTGGTGAGTATTATTCCTCTTTTATTTGTACGTTTAATGTCATTAAATAAGGACTAAAAAGACTAGAGTTTTAGTTCGAGCATCTTTGACCATGAGTTTTGGAATGAAGACCCAAAATGGTGCATTAACCAAGAATGCCCCAACATTCTTCAAATACACGAAGGGATATTTTGAGTAATGATTTCATGATTCTTGTATCTAAAAATATTATATGAGACAAATATTTGAGGATTAACCATGGAACATTCTTTTAAAGGTATTTCCAGCAAGATGTTTTAGGGTTTATGCGAATAAGGGCGGTCTCTTTTTGAGTATGAGAGTACCGCTTGATGAAAAACCTATTTTTAGGAAACTTTATGAAAATTAAACTTGGTCATGGTACTATATAGTTAGATAGTGGAAGCCTCTAGCGGAAATTCCATTTTGGTGGCTGACTTATGAAAATTCTTCCATGGAATGCTACTAAATAGTCAGACAAAGAGTTCTTAGGAATTTTGATGTTCTATTCTCAATAGTTGTGGAATTTGAGATGATATAGATTTGTCAAGAACAAGAATACTTGTTTTTCATGGGAATGTGTATGATAATGAAGAGAATATATGTATTAGAATTTTACATGAATGGGAAACCACTCCTACACAAATTTGGATTCTGTGATAGAGGGTACATTCTATTAAATGAATGGAATTGGGGTAAGGTTCCTCTCTGAAAAAGGATGAAACATCATACAGTTTAATTTCATTTGAAGAAGACATGGATTGTTCATTTTAACCAATTATGGTGGATACTTTATGCTATGAAATTTAATGTAATATATAATTTACATTGGGGGATATTATTTAATGTCTTTTAGATCAAAAACTGAGGTCAATGACTCTCCCTTTCAGGTAAATATATCCCAAAATGTTCCATAATTTTCAGGTATGAAGTGGAAAGGTTAGAAGATATTATATGGGGTTTCATAACCTGAAATTGGTATTGAGATAGGTCTTACAGAGATAGAGGAGGTCTCTCATGTGCACGAATGTTCCGCTGGTTGAAAAAACCCCATTTTTTGTCAAATTTATGAAAAGAAAACTAGGTTCTGTTACTGCATAGTCCAATATTGAAATCCTCTAGTTGAAAGGAATTTTACATTGGTAACTCATGAAAATCCAACTGGGGTGTGTTACTGTATATTCAGAAAATGAGGTTATCATTAATTCCAATATCCTATTATTGATGGAAAAAGTATGTTTTTGGAGATTATGATTTCCGCAGACACATAGTTTGGTTTATGGAATGAAAGTGCATGAGCATGAAATGAAAATTTCAAGTCAAAATTACCCAAGAATGGGGGAATAGATTTCCTATGTTGTTTTGAACAAAATACAGGAAACATGGTTATTATTGTTTTAGTTCAAACAACTAAGACCATAATATTATAGAAACAATAAGTAATATAAGGCATTTTGAACCAGGATTGTTCGGAAATACTATATATATGAGGGAGTAAATTGTAAACTAATATCATTGGGGTTATCTGATTAGGAGAAGTGACATAGGAATAGTATATGAGGGATGTTCACATATAATGATTTAATATTGGGTTTTTGGCATAATTTTATCAGGGAATACAGAGATAAAAGAGGTTTCTCCAAATGAAGAATGTAGTGATGCTTGAAAAACTCATTTTTTGGGCAACATTATTCAAATCCAACTAGGGTGTGTTACTTTATATTGAAAAAATAGCATCCTATGGCTGATAGAACCTTTTTTGGGGTGAATTATGCAAAGAAAATTGATTCATGTTACTCTATAGTTAGAAAAATCATTACACATGTATCATACATTCTATTGTTGGTAGCTAGAAAAATATTTTTAAGATTCAAAAGTGTCCAAGATTAGGGGCATGACATGTGGAAGGAATGTGTCTATATTTAAAGTAAGCATTTGGATTGATTCTTTCCATGGATTGTAGAGTCCCTTGCATATATTTGACTCATATGTAGGAGGGGACATTTTTGTTTCCTTGATGGCCCCCTGAATGAGGAAAACCAAATTAAGGTCTCCTGTATAGATATTTTTTGTATGTGTGAGAGAGGGAATTATTATTTAACCTATGGATGGGACTTGAACATGAGGCCTATTTTTCAATACATATCTCATTGGAATAAGAATCAATTCATGTGTAGTTGTTAGGGAAATATGTATTTTGAAGTCATGTTGTGAGGACATCATCCATACATGTTAATGTCATGTGGTATGGATGAAGATGAATCAATGTGAAAAATTAGTATTGTGTATGAACCAATGTATAGGACAAGGGCATCATCAAGTATTTTTTTGGATAAATAATCAGGAAATACATATTTTTAGAATAGATTCCCCGTACAAATCAAATTCTGGTGGGGGAAGGGACTTATATTATAATACGGTCTTATAAAAGGTATGAGAACCCACATTGGATCCTCTTATGTAGATCTCACTCATATATAGGTGGGTAGGATAATTTTATATATTATGGTTAGACCTAGATGTAGGATCTTGGCTTCCCTACATACCTTTTGAGAATGAGAATAAATCCATACAAAGTTCTTAAGGAACAATGTAGTTTAAAATCATACAATTATATACATCTAGTGTTCCTTTTAAGGTATTGAGACCAAGACCATGATAACCCTAATGTGAATAAATATTTCATAATTATACATGTAATTTTTTACCAAAACTCCTAATCCCACATGATCTATGTTCGATGTGAGAAACATGGAGTGGAAAAGGTTTATCCCACTACAAAAAGGAAATAAAATTGAAGGGTAGGGTAATTTACATATTTTGTGGGAGATATACCTAGATTTAGGATTTAGGAATTCATACATATCTCATTAATAATGAAAACTAAGTCATATGTATAAAACACTAATTTTATTGAAAAAAATTACATTAAAAAATAACATAATTCTGAAAGATGATATTTTTTTAGACCCTATCATAAAAAGAATGTAAGTCAAAAGGGAGATCCTTCAACTAAGTAATGTCATGATTGACTCCCATATTAGTGAGGCCATCTGCAACCTTGTTCTCTTCGCAATAGGTATGACTGAAAATATAGTTAGTGTCTAATAGAAAATGTTGACGGTCCATCCAATGTGAGTTAAGAGTCCATACAAGGTGAACAAATCCATTCCAAATAGATTGCACAATGGCCGTTGAATTTTTTTTGATCAAGATATTGTTTCATACAAGATTTTTAGTAAAATAGATATCCTAAATCACACTAATAATGTCATCTTCTAGAGAATATGCAACACCACAGATGCCAAATTAGCATCCTATATTATGCCCATAGTGGTTTCTGTAGATAGCACCACAACCTGAGGGTCTTGGGTTTCCTTTAAAAGCACCATCAACATTAACTTTGATCCGGCCTGGAGGCGGAGGTTGACAAAAAACTTAAAAAGTTCATCTATGATCGGGATAAATTCCATTTACCCTAATCCAACGGAGAATACCGAGGTCTCTAACAATGTTCTTGCAAAGATCATTTTGAATTGAGTCAGCTTCGTAAATGGAAATTAGGATTCTCATTTTACCTACATTAAGAATAACTGGGTAATTGTTATGAATATTAGAATTTCTATCATACCAGATCACATGGAGTTGATCATATACAGCTATTATGAAGAGATTATTTCTTTTATGGGATTCATTCATATCCATGCAATGTTATAGTTGAGAGTTGACAGGGTCATAAAGTAACCATTTTCACTCAAAAAGATCAAAGACATAATTTAAATGGGTAGTGGTTGTAGCATAAGAAATAAATAGTTGATTAATGTCTTCTCGATGTTGGTGAAAAAAACAAAATTTAGAGAAATATTTAATCCCAAAATATTAAAGGTAAGTGTCACTAGAAACCCTTTTGTGTGTAATATTCCAAAAAAGAGTGAATCTTGAGGGATTTAACAATATTTTTTAAAAAAATGGCCAACTCAAATTATTGTTTGAGTTGTTAAAAATATAGTCATAAATGATTTTTTGAGTCATGTATTCCATTATGAGTAGATTCCCAAATGAAAAAAAATCTTTTGTGGTAAAGGGATAATTGTCAATAACGTAATTAATATTTTCAGGTAAGTTATATTTTTGAGAGATTAACATATCTTTAATGGTATTATCAGAGTTTTCAAGAGATTAAGTGGGGGAAGCCATAAAAATGATAGGGTTAAAGTCATATGTAGTTATTTAAATGTTTCCTATGTAATTTTGACTCATACATCAGGAAATAGGGGAATTTTTTTGTTACAGCTAAACCCAGGAACAAATATATAGGAATCACTACATATCGTTTTGGAACAGGAATTAATTTACACGTACTTCTTGAATAAAAGGTGTTGTGGGGTACTAGAACCGATGATTTTTATCTAATCAAACTCATATTGAAATTTTACACCATTTTAGTGTCATGCAATAAAAACATGAGGCATGAATTTTATATCTTTTGGAAGGAATATTTTTATATAGATTGACATCTTGTGACAAGGAAAATATTATATGTAGTTTAATTTATTATAGCTTAGACTATGATATTTTATTTTTTTTGGATCATGTGATCTCATGACCATAATAGGATCGCATGATCAAATGATCCTGGGAGATTTATATGATCACACAACCCTTAAATCTTTATGTGATCATAAAAATAATACAATAATACATGAATCATGGTTCAAGTGAATTAATTTTATTATTTTATTTTCTTAAGTGATTTGATCATGTTATGAGATCACATGATCAGTTCACATAAACCATTCATACATGGAAGATTATGTGACACAATCACATAAAGAGGCTTATGTGAAGTAGAGAAAAAACCTAAGAGTTCTCATAGAGCTATGAAATATTGAGTCATTAGTGAAATTGATTTCCTAGTAATCTTGTATCTATAAGAAATTTCACAGAATACCAAGAGTATATTAGAATAAAAAAAGAAAAATAAAAGCCCAAGGGAATTAGTCAGGTATTCACTTCTTTATAACAAAGTCCTTTTTTCTTCTTCTTGAATTTGTATGTGAGGTGTGTATGCATCTTGTCATTGATGTGATAAAGGTTCTATATGAGGTGCATAGGAACCAAAAATTTGATGGGCATTCATATGTATATACGATGCGGATTTATTTGAGAAATTTTTGAGATGCAATATCTATGTAAAATTATTTTACTGTGCAGACATCAAGATTACCACTGTGATTGAGAAGACACGGTTTCATTTCTCTTCCTCTAAAGGCATATCACAGGGACAGAAATCTTCTAAAATAAACTAAACCTACAAGTAATAATGAAAATAAAATAAATGTTTCATTATATACTTTTTCTTTAAAATAGGCATAATATATCGTAATACTACCTTTACATCTTTCAAAATATTTCCTTCGGTCCAAATATAATATAATAACAAAAATAAGGATTATTTGTGCACTTTACTACTACTTGTTAACTATTGCTTAGCATAGTATCTAATCAGAACTTCTGATCTGGTGTCCCCATGATGCTCTCATCCGAAACCATCTCTTTGATATCATCATTCATCATTCACGTATCCTTCTCTTCATGCACCCATTTACCTAGTAAATGGGTGTAGGAAGAGAAGGAAAGGTGAATGAAGAATGATGATATCATAGAGATGGTTTCGGATGAGATCATTACAGGGACGTCAGATCAAAAGTTTAGATAAGGTTCTATGATAAGTGATAGTTAACCAATAGTAGTGAATAATACTTAGTTTTTTTTATTAAATTTTTTATTGGTGAACAACAAATATTCTTCCAACACACTGAATTAGTAGAAAAAGCTATGTAAATGACCAGAATACATAATATAATTGATCCATGCCCTAATAGTTTAGGTCTAGTGATTTTGGAAACATGGAAACATAAATAACTAGTTCATTAGAGTCTCTCATTATGTTCTGCTTTACCGGAAAGAAAAATCATTTCTAAAACCATTATTCATAACTTAAGTATATAAAACATAATTAATTGTGATCATATATACTCAATAAGTGTAAAAAAGGAGATATCAATGATTATATAAGGATAACATAAGTAGTAGGAATTCACCTTCATCCTATTTGTGTATAATCTTCCATCAGGTTTGCTGCATAATTTTTTCTAAACACATCTATATCATCTAGTGAATATGAGTTTTTGAGACAATCATGGTAGTACTGAAAAAATATAAATACATAGAGGATTAATAAATATTTTAAATGAACTTGTAATTATTTTCAAAAATAACTCTTCAGGGATACTTTTTTATTGATGAAATATGTTTTATTTCATAAATTTATAAACATAATAACCATTGTCCTTCCCATTTTTTTGTTTTAGAAACTGTAAAAATATTGAGAAAAATAATTAATTTGTTTTGATATGTGTTTGGATAGTAAAATCCTATTATATACACCATGATATTCTTCCATTTGTAGATCTTGTATGAGTTCTTGTCCATAGGACATAGATTCATTCCAAGAAGTAGACGAAATTGATACACCACCCAATCATAATAGAATCCTCATTAAAAGATAATGTAAATTATAAAACTAGATGTTTAGTTTTAAAATTTTGGATCAAGTTTATTAAAAATTGACAAAAACCATCATGTGTTGTTGGTTTGTTGCATATCGAAGCATTGAATCCAGAAAATAAATCTTTGTAGTATCCAAATTGACTACAATCAACATCCAATGCTGCCTAAAAACACCAAAATGAATAAATAATTGACAAATTTAAAATATAGTTGATATGATTAAATTGTAGAGTTTTACCCTGGCATCATTGGTATTTAAAAGGATTTATCATCTGTAATTTCTTTAAAACAATTTGAGCAGGGATGACATTATATCAGCCATTTTATTAGAATTTATTTATTCTTTTGAAGAGGTGATGTGAGGGCTAACGAGTCCAAATTTTTGTTCATGGGATAATCTCTTAAATTGTTTTTTATATATATTCCTGCAAAAAATATGAAATTAACTTAATCATACGTGTCAAAGTATAAAAGCTTTTGTAAAATAAAATCATGAAAACATACCTCATGTATACATTTACAACTAAGGCACCTAGCTATTCATACTTGAAGATTTCATTTAAATTTTCAACACTAATGAAATCTGATTTTTCCTCTCCATATATATTTTTCTCAAAATCAACTGTGTGAGCATTGTTGTCTATCAATTTTTATCCACATGATCTTGTAATGATAATAAATGTGGATATAGAATGGGTAGTGTGAAGGTGATCTCAGTAGATCATTTCAATCGGTTGGTGGATCCTTGAGATAGTTTTGAGCTAATATTTTGTTTCACCACCTTCTCTTTGTCATGCTGTAATAACATTCATCAGTTCAGACCTTTTTCATTAAATGCTAAAGGTTTATCTTGAAAAAAATGGAAATTGATACCTCATTTTCAACATGTTTATTTACAAGAATTGAAAACCATGATATAAATGTTCGACCAACTTGTTCTACTGTATGATTTTCATCATCATCTTTTAGAACACGTAGCTTGACACTCGGATCATTATCTACATTAATCAACACTCTAACATGATCTGTTGGAAGTTGTCACTTGTGTATAATTCCATTCTGCATATTGAACATCGTATCCTATACTACCAGGTGATAGGTGGGAGTTAATAGATATAAATCACAGTCATTTTCACCATGTAGAATATTAGTAAGGAAAAATTATCAGTGTCTATGTGATTCACATTTCCTAGAAACATTTATTATAACATTTACTACCTCAGCTAATTCATGTTTTTGAGGGGAATTTCTCGCCTCAAATCTTGGGAGTGGGGTGTGATTTTCACAAATAGGTTATTGTTGAGTTGATTATTCTCTTTTCCTCCCCCCAATCAAACTTTATATCATCTCTATTTGGTATTGTAATTCTTCTTGAAACATCGAAATTGTTTCTCTCATCATTATCATTTCCTCAGTTTGATCCTCTCCTTGTTTTATTTCTGAAAATATGTTTGGGGTGTCACCCCAAAACACGCACCTCTGATGCGGCCATACTGTTCAGGCTACTTCAAGGCTGTTGAAAGATTGTCTGCATCTAGTGTGGGTGTTATTGATTCCTATGACTATGTCAAATAGAAAATATAGGAATATAAAAATTCATTGTTATGTATTATCAATTTAATTAAAATAATATTTATATTATGTCATATTTACACATGTTTCCCACACTTTTTGTGTGTTTTCATCTATCAGTATCCCCTCTTTTTTTACATGAGCCTCCTTCCATAGCACATGGCATGGGATGGAAGTGGATTTCAGTTTCAATTCATCAATATGTACATAAACATAGGAATATGTTTATAGTGTTGTTTTATGTCACAAAAAAGTATTATGGTATATTTAAAATACATACCAATTTTTCTCAAATGAAGAGTACCCCATCCCTACTTTATGGTAGGGGTACGTTGGTTTTGTTTCCTATTCATTATTTTCACCACTTAGTTGTTATTTCATAAATAAAATCTATCAACCAATGTTATGAATATAAGAAACATCAAACATCACACTACCAGAGAGAATGTACCTGAAAAGTATTCTCCCCAAGATGGTTGCTAAACGCATCCCACACTCCTTGGGATATCAAGTGTTAATAAAGGGAGGTGGGTGGAGATTTATTTTCCCTTCAGCATATTTAAGATGATATTTTGTTAAAATATTGTGGAAGCCTCTATAAATCCTTCCTGCAACTCTTAATATATATTCCCCGTGAGATGTATATACTATAAATGCACTCTGTAATGAATTATGAAGAGTAATTCAATGTTTAATTTTTTATTTTATTTTAATAAATTAAAGTAATGATATCAGAATTTTACCATAATCTCTTCCAACATTAGTTTCTTAAGCCTAGTGACAACATAGTCCCATGATTGTACATCAATATGAACAAATTATTGAGTGATGATTCCAATGTAGCTACTGAATATGGATTTGATGGGGTTAACATGTTGGCCTTGCTTATTCCATCCCACCTCATATTTGATGCCTTTTCTTTTTACCTTAATGATTTTGGAAAACCCTATCAAACTATAGTGATTTTTTTTACACTTTTAGGGATTCATTTCCTACCATTTCCTTAGAAGAATCATAATTATGTTCCTCTGGAGTGAAAGCATCAACACTGGGACTAGAAGAAATAGGTTAAGAAACCTATTGTACCTCAGCACTAGGATCAGCAGCAATAGGTTGAGAAGCCTGTTGTTTCTCTGCACTGAGAACAGCAGCAGTATGTTGAGAGACCTATTGTGCCTTGGGATTGGGTGCATCAGTAGTTTTAGAAATCATTATCTGCATAAGTGGTTTAACATATAATTTATATTACATAAAAGCAGCAGTGAACATATTATAACATAATGTATCACAATGTATATTATAATAAACAAATAACCTGATTATTGAACATTTTTTATGGCTGAAGAGATTTGACCCATCTATCAACTATGTAAATCCTTTCATTGTGGTCTCCTCTAACATAAAAGACATCGTCTATATTGGTACCACTGCAAATTGATTGTGAAGTCCCAATGAAAGGGACATCCTACATTGAACTTTCATCTGACCCTTCAGTTGTTTTTGTCAAAAACAGAACAATTGAAAAGTTTTGGTTTGCTGGATATTGAACATAAAATACTTTTACTTCCCATGATGTGATTACAAATGGTTTTTCTTTCTTACATTTGTTACTAAAATCAACTTTCATGAATCATAATTCATCTATTTTAACAGCACTCCTATTATCAACCCACTTGCATAGAAAACTGGGCATTCTGAATTTCGTATAATTAAACTCCCATATTTGTTTGATGTTTCCAAAGTATGACATATTCGCATAAATTAGATTTCTATTCTTAGCACTGGAAACATGCATTGCTTCATCTACAAGTGTAACCCCACTATTCTTTATGGTGTTGTCTTCGTCATGTTCATTATTACAGAATGTATAACCATTAACTATATAATCATTTTATGATAATACATACATAGTTGCTCCTCTGGCTAGCCATCGAAGTCATTCTGAAATTGAGTCCATATTTTCATCAAACTTATTAATAATATTTTCCCAAAACCATCTTGTAAACTATTGATTATGTGTATCTGATATCAATTTTTCATCCCTATTTGGATTCTAATTCCTAAGAATTTATTTGTCGGTTTGAACATATGGGTCAACATCGAAAATGTTTTTCATAACGTAAAGGTGGGCCTGCTCTTGATCTGAAATATTGATTGTCACAACATATCTTCTAGAAATTACTTCACCCTCAAGCTGTAAAGTGTGACAAGATTTAGGTAGGACAATGATTTCCACACTAGATAGGTATTCGGTACATAATTCAACAGCTTCCTCAACAATATATTACTCCACAATTCCACCATGTGGCCAAATTCAATTTTTGACATACGCTTTCAAAATCATCATATACCATTCAATGGGGTACATCCATCTATAATGTACTGGACCACATAGTCAATGCTCTCTCACCAAACGAACCATCAAATGAACCATCATATAAAAGAATATCGGTCAGAAGAGCATTTCCAATTCTCATAATATGATGGAAATTTATCCTTATATAGTTGAAAATTTTGTTGGGTATATAACATTGTAGCATATAGCATTGAAGACGAAACAGATCTTTATTAATGTATAGTGAACATTCTTGGAAAAAATGTAACATAAAGCTATACAAATTAGATCTTACATCGAAACATGGAATTCATGTGGTTTCAGACCCTTTAACTTTAAATCTCTCATTGACATGGTGTTATTGATATTTGATGAATACCCATATGGAATCATTATTTCAATCAAGAAGTTTTAAAACTGATATCTCTCATTCCTGGAAATAGGTTAAGTAGTAGAAGGAAGAATTTTTCATTTTTCACCCTTCACTGGTGCAAAATCTTCTTATATTACCATCTCAACCATGTCCAATCTAGCCTTAATTCTATACTTTGTTTTGTCAGGTGCATTTAGCAACATGCCAATGAAACTATCACAAACATTTTTTCAACATGCATAACATAAAGAAAATGTCTGACATATAGAAAATTCCAGTATGGTAATTCAAAAAAAACTGATCCCTTTTTTCAACCGGTTTTCGTATGGTTTTTTGAAAATGGTTTACCAAACGTAGTTTCCCCATATTTTACTTTCACAAAAAATTGATCACCTGTTAGTGGAGATGGTGTTGTACATTCTTTTTATCTTCTATCAAATGATGTCATCCAAGATCGGTACTTATGTCGTCTGGGTAGAAATATGAAATGTCCTAGAAATACGGTTTTTAATGAATGTTTCAAACTAATTGATTTTGTACCTTATTTGAAAATGGGACACCCTTGAGTTCCTTTAATTCTATAAACTGAAAAATTTCTATAAGCAAGAAAGTTATTTATCATCCTGTACAACATGGATCTCAAAGTGAAATTTTCATTTTTGTAAGCATCAAACAATGTAACATCTAAATCCAACAATAATTTTAAATCCTCGATCAGTGTAGCCAAATAAAGATC
The DNA here is from genome assembly GCA_963277665.1 of Viscum album. NCBI lineage: Eukaryota > Viridiplantae > Streptophyta > Magnoliopsida > Santalales > Viscaceae > Viscum > Viscum album. The sequence continues at coordinate 723,869,063 of OY728119.1, forward strand.
AATATCATTACCTAGTTGTTTTGGTCCTAATATAGTCATAGATAACATGATGTATTTTCATTTCATGCATAACCATGGTGGTAAGTTTTAATTTACCAACATAACTGGCCATGTATTGTTACTACTGCTTTGAAAATTAAATGGATACACTCCCTCTGTAAATAACCCAAGACAATGGTTTCTTGGCTTCTTTCCAAATTCAGGATACTCTTGATAAAATCTCTTCCACTGAGGAGAGTCTTCCATGTGATGTAATCTTCCATCTTTAATTATTTTACCTTGATTCCATATCAATTGTCTTGTTGTCTCCTTACTTCCATATAGTCTCCCAAACCTTGTAATGATTGGAAAGTACCATAAAAGTTTGGTATCACTAGATTCATCTTTATTGTATTGAGAATCACCAAAATTTAAGCATTCCTTAAGTGATTGGTGGTCCTTGTGAAACAATATACAGTCATGCATGTATTCTTTCAGAGATCATACCCATCGAGTGTAGCATTCATTTGGTATCGTATGTTTGGATCAGGATCTCATTATCTTCTGGGAGCATGTCATTCCGGATATAAAGTAGTTCTATAAAACGGGTGTCACTCCACCCATTTTCTACTTTCAAATTATTCATCTTTAATACAGCTGACAATGCGGTATATTTAGTTCAACCAGCATTCAATGGCGTCTTTTCACCACTCTTTAACTTCTGAAACAATTTTGGGAAATCATGAAGTTCATCTTAAACTATCCTTTTCATTTCCTCAAAATGATATTGATCATCATTCACATCTATAATCACATCCTCCATACAATTGTCTTCATTTTTCACGCTTGTAATCATATCATATGATCCATAAAATGGAGTGCTATCTCGGCCACTACTTGCATTCGTTTTTTCCAATGTTTATTCCAACATGTATATCATTGATCTATTCTGAGACAGATCATGTATTATTCCAAATCCTCTAGACTAATTTATCTTGAATAAAAACAGCATAAACACCGAAAAGGGATTTGATAAGAGTCATTTCCATAATCTTTTGCAAACATGATAGACTCTTTCACGCCATCTTCATACTCTTTTGTCAACCGATTGGAATTAATCCATTATTTATTAATATTCGTCCTATTTTATACTTTAATATTAATATTTTACAAAATAATTACACAAAAGATGTTCAACTAGGGTCATCATCCAACTATAATCAATGGAACTGCTATGGTAAACAAGACTCATAACTCCCCATGCATTACTCAGAACCAAAGTAGATCACACCGATCTTCCCAACCACCTGATCAATGGAACTAGCAATGAGAATCCCTTGAACTAGAATGTTTTAGTATCCCATGTGTGATCTATATGTAATGTTGTAAACTGGTTTTTTAGTGTTTCTCTAAAAACATAATGTCTCTAGTCAAGAACTATGGTACTAAAACAATAGATGGTATGATTTTCATTAGAGTTCTTGTGGGTTGAAGGATTAATTACATGTTTTACTATAGTTATTTGACTAGGGTGTCTATAAAGTCTCTCATAGAGTTTTCTAGTGAAGTGGTTTTCTATGATTCGGTGGAATTGAACTAGTAAAAAAGTGGTGGTGCCATTGAAATGGGTAAATTTTGGATTGATATTCAATGGTGGGAGAACTAAAACATGGAAAAATCAGCTTACTAATCATGCCAACAACCACAACACCATACATACACACAATTGTGTTCACAATAGCGACACCATACAAACCAAAAAAATCACAATTTCAGATTTTACAAAGCATCCCTTATTCAATTTTGTTTGTTAATTCAGGCTTTATCACAGATGTTTTATCATCTTGGGACAATAATTCAATTGTTAGTATATGTAAATTAACAATTTTTATATTTAAATGTATAATAAGAACCAACCAAAATGCAATTCATTTAGTGCACGAACAAGGACCACCAACGACCATGATTTGTAACAGGGTGTTTAGCCCGTACATTTCACAACATAACTATCAATATCAAACAATAATAACTTGAGAACAAGAGTAAACCAATTATTAATAGGATAAAAATCACCATGAATGTGTTGTTCGGTGTTCGGAAAAGGTGAGTTCGTGATAGAGGTGAGGCACACAGTAGAGTATATTTCCAACTGAAAATAAAACATAAAATCAGAACTCACATGTTAAACAATTTTATTGGTCAATAATGGGATTTTATTTTCCATTTATGATATCTAATTACTGTTTATGTATTTTTTATGTATCTACTATTTTCCTAGATGTTCAACTTATAAATGGGACATGTCTACTTCTTATGAGAAAGATCATTTTTAATTTACTCAAATTTAAGGGTAAAATATTCCACATTAATTGTATTTTTTCAGGGGATCTTTGTTATCTCATAGGGATAAGGAACTCATATTAGGTTAGTGGAAGGTAATGTCATTTTTTGGTTATGATACTAGCCTGGGTCATATCATTACATTTCTAATTGTAATTGACCCATTTCCATTTACATATAGGATTTGGGGGGGTCAAAAACTAATATATAGAAGGAATAATAGAGGTAAAAATTATCCTAGTCTCTCCAATACAAGTGAGGAAAGATAAAAAATATACCAGGTGAGGGAGAACTATCCAAGAGGAGAGGAGGGGATGTTGGCGTAACACTGAGGGGTTCTAGATGAGAAAAGGGTAAAATCTAGTAAAACATAAAAGGTTAAAAGGGGGGAGGGGTGGGCTGTCTGAGGGGGGGTAGGGGCTGTAAGGGTGTGGGGAGGGGGTTGTAGATTGTCCAGGTGTGGGTGGGTTGTCCATGTGGGGGGCTATAGGGGTGTGGGGGAGAGGGTGTGGGTTGTCCAGGGAGGGGGGTTGTCCACTATGAAACAACAATTAGGGATCCTGAAGAGTGAATTATGAGAGGGGAAAATTATAGGAAAGAGGGGTTTGGGTGATGGGGTCAGGTGACTAATAAGAAATAGGGGAACATCGTTAAAAAGACAAAAATATCTCTTTTCAATTCAAGAATAGGGTACATTATGGTGTAGCATAAGGGTCTATTACATAGTGCAACCTATGATGTCACATTATTGAGTTACCACTAGGTATACACTACAACACTCATCCCCTAGGAAGACCATTAAATCTTGATCATGAATTGTGATGTGACTATATGCATCTTGGAATTACATCCACCCCCAAAAAAATAGTATGGAAGTCATAACATAGCCAACCTCCCACATGATCCAAACCATTAACATAAGGCGGGTCCCTTGGATAAACTCACATACATAAAAAAGGAACTAAAGAGGAATTACGAATCTAAACTCAATCACAATATACTTAACTAATACAAGGTATTCTTCATGGATACTAATATATACTAGAAGTGGATCATGAGAAGGTCATAAAAGTGCCAACTTACTGCCTTAGAAGGACTACTAATGTAAGAAAAATCCCTTGGATAAATGAACATACATAAAGAAGATCCTATGGAGGGTATAATGTAACACTTAAAGGTTTTCTAAAATAAATTGAAATGCTTGAAATTTTGGTTAATTTAGATATTTATAAGTTGCCTTTAAACATAATTTTACTGCTTCTATGTTTTAAATTTTTAAAAATGGTCATCTATAATTATGTTCAGTATGTTACTTGCAGGATATTGGAACCAACTTGTTTTTTGGTGAATAGTAACATACCCTGATGAATAGTGATATGAATAGTAATATAACCCTAATGAATAGTAAATTTAATAGTTATTTTATTTTCTTAAGTATTTAAGATAATGACATCTTTATTAATTTTTAAATGTGATATAAGAGCACTTATAGTTTTTAAATTATTAATTTTTGAATTAAGAATGATTTTATTTAAAAATTAAATTAAAATAATTAAAAACTTATTTTTGAAAAATGGAATTCATTTTTTAATTCTACACATAGATAAATAGTTACAGTGAATTTTGGGGATTTTTTCTGAAACAGTTTATTTTTCAGTGAATAGTAAAAAATACAGTTTTCAGTTTTGGTGTGTTAATGAAATCATTAATGATGTAATAATGATGAAATAAATCTGGTCTACTTTTTTAAAGTAAAATAAGTTATGAGGCCTCCCAATTGGCTTATACCATGGGAAAATACCATGGGAAAGCCCTTGGTTTTTCAAATACCACTAATGAGGTGTCCCTTAAAAATTATTAAAATAATCTCTCACTTTTTCTATAATTACCTACCCATTACTTCATTAACTTCATTACAAATTCCTCATAAATGAATATCTAGCCTCCTTACCTCCCGATTATCCCTCCCAAGATTTCCTTGAGCCCCCAAGGTCCCAACCTTCATGTTCTAGGAGTTCCTTTCTAAGGTAAGAAAATTCTCAATTTCTTTCTTTTTCCATTCAAGTTATCTTTTAAGTGCTAAAACTTCCACATTTCTATACCATGTTATTATTTAATTCTTATTAATGATCTATTATGTTTTTTGATTCATTTATTGATGGGTGACCCCTATCCCCTTTCTTTCTAATATTTTCTAAAACTATGTTGTGAATCCATCAGGCTGCCAAATATTTGTAAGGAATTTCTCAATTATTCTTTTATTTTGAGTTTCTTTCCTTTATTATTCTATCTTCATATCTTCTTACCCAAGAGGCGTGAAATATCTATAAATAATTTATCTTCTATATGATGTAATGTTCATGGAAAATTAATCATCATTATTCTTCTCCTCCCCCACTTATTAAACGAAAAAAAGCATTGTTCGTGATGTGTCGAATTACAGACATTGTGAAGAATGTGAATTTCAATTTACATTAATTATTTCAAGTATGGTCATGAAAACATTTATATGGTTTAACCAGGTTATAATATATGTATTTTGTCTTATCCATGGTTTTATAATTCTTTTTCACTCATGGTTTTAATTTGTAAGACAAAATGTTGTTTTTATTAATAAAGAACCACTAAAATGATTTAAACAAACATCATTAATGTTTTAACTTTTGGATCATCCTCATATAAAAAATAAAAATGGGAAATGGATATAGTACTATAAATTTGTAAATACCTTTTTATTATAATTCTAACGTTTTACTTCCAATCGACAAGAACATCCATCATGAACCAATCATGGAAATCATGAAAAGAACTCACCCAAAACAGTGCAAGGAAAAAATTACTAACAATTAAGGGGTGAAATAAGGTTATGTAATGATCATATAATATGTTATAAACAAGAAAAATTTTATTTAAAATAATAAAAACACTGTTTTAATCATTATATAAGAATTTTAAAAAGTTTTAAGTAAGAAAAGCCTAAGTTAAGTGAATTCTTAACCTGATTTCAATTCCTTGGGTTAACTATCTACTTCATTATTTATGTGGTATTAAACATGATTGTGTGATTTTTTTTCTTATATTATATTTAATTATGTATAAATATATTTTATATACATATTCTATCCACTCTATTAATTCTCTCATAAATTTTATGGTATTTATAAGGGAATTTTCTTTTAAAATCCTCTTTTAAAATTAGGTTTTACAAAATTCAAAAGCAATGTTTTTATGATATAGTTCATGTTATAGGATTATGTTCTGGTTCTTGGTCATTTTTTATGATGAATGGTGTCACATATATCTCCTTCTAATGCATTCGGTATGTGTATATTGTGGATTGACCGTATGGTTACTCCAAGTGTAACTGTAATGGTTACGCAAATAGCAAGGTAGTCGTGAGGGTTATAAATTATAAGGTAGCTGAGAGGGTTACAAGATTATGTAAGTAATGTCCCAATATACCTTTGTAGTTCTACTTATTTTCTTATGTATTGTGGAAATCTCATGTTTCAAAATGTAATATATATATATATATAAAGATGATAAGTATGTCTTATTAAAATGATTCCATATGTTACAAGTATTCAAGGACTAATGTGCACTTTCCTTATTTTTATATCTCTTATTGAGTTTTTGTGATCATCCAAATTTTAATTTTTTTTCACATGTTAATGGATTGGTAATAAAAACAAGGAATCCATGTTAAATGTTGAATAATTGTCAAGGAGTCTTGTATTATGTTTTAATGTTTTTAATTTTAAAAAAAATATAAACTATTTTTATAGTATCCACTCAATAATAATGTGTAATGTTATGAATGTATTATGTCCCAATTATCTCAATCTCTAAACTTGAAAAGATCCTCAATGTAAATGGAAGTGTTTTCTTGAATAAATTCAGGATTATGAATGTAATAAAGTTGGGTCTTTATAGTTGGTATCAATGGATGGTTTAGATAAATTTAGGGGTTAGGATAGTGTTAAAAGAATACCATAAATGATTTTTACTATAAAATTAATTTTAAATGTTATAGCATTTAAAGATTATCATGTTGTTTCATCAAAGATATGTCTATTTATAATGGTTTTCCGCATAAGGAACATGGATGCTAAATAAGAGAGACACTGACAGAATGACATCATTCTGAATTGAAAGCCCAGAATGGTAGAGATTGGAACCGACCAGTTTTTGATATTAATGGATTAGGAAACGTAGGCAGTAAATGGTGGTGGCATCTATGCAAGAGAAAAAATAAAGGTACCACAATGGAACATGACAGTAGTAAAACATTTTATGGGACAACACCCTCCTGCTTTCAATGGATCTTCTTACCTAGTAGCGGATAAAGGATGGATTAAAGCTATTAAAAAGATATTTGATGTAATGGGTTGTTCAGATAATCAAAAGGAATGTCTTGTCATTTATCATTTTGAAGGTGAAGCTGATCAGTGGTGTTCAATGGTAAATAATATTAGTGGTAGAGGTGATTTTTATTCCTTAGAGTAGGATGAATTTAAAAGTCTTTTCCTTGAAAAATATTTTCCTAAGGTGGTGTGACTTTAGAGGGAGAATAAATTTGTTGAATTAAAGAAAAGAGAATAAGATTCAGTGGTTGTGTATGAAGTGAACTTCACCTGACTAGTGAGGAATGCTCCAAATCTTATATTGGATCTTGATAGCAAAATCAATCACTTTTACTCATGACTGAATCCATGTTATCAAAGGGTGTTGGCCTCCTGTGAATTCAAAGGTTATGAGAGACTTTCCCTATGTGTTGAGAGGGTAGAGATGGAGTTTTTTGATGATCACGTGCATTTTGGAAACAAGGAGAAGAAGAGGTCCAGGTGGAAAGCGATGGGTAAGGATTAACCAAAGAAATCTAATGGTAAGAAAATATAGTTTCCAGTTTGTGAAAAGTGTGGCATGAAACGCCCTGTGAATGTTTTAGAAAAACTAGGAAGAGTTTTAAATGTGGTAATTTTTTAAATATGGCCCAAGATTTCAATGAAAATGATCCTAAGACTAATCCTGAAAAGAAAACTATCAAGTGTTTTAAATGTGGTGAGATGAGACATTATGAAAATTCCTATTCAAAGATAGATCCTAAAGATGCAAATAAGGTAGACTATAAGTAGAAATTTTTAGTGATATCCTTTGCGACTACGTCAGAAGATGTCGGGACACCCAATAAAGTTGCATCAGGTACTTTTTTTATTCACTTATATTTTTTTAATGTTTTATTTTATACGGGGTCTACACATTCCTTTATCTCTGAGAAATTTTTGGGTAAATTGGAAATATCACATCAACAAATGAGACCTAAACTTGTTGTTAAAACACTAGGGGGAAATATTATATCAAAGAGGAATTATAAGAATCTTTCTATTGTGGTATGTAGAAAGGATTTACCTAAAAACCTTGTTTTTTACCCTTTTTTGACTATGATGCTATTATGGGAATGGATTGGATTTCTATTTATCATGTTAAGATTGAATATAGAGATAGATAAGTTGTTTTTCATAAATATTTTTAGTTTGTATACAAGAATGAACCCATAAAATTGATAACATGTCAGGAAGCTGATAAATTTTTGAAATATGGAAACAAAAGTTATCTTTCTCATATTGTGGAAAACAAGGGAACAGTTCAGATTGATGATGTGCCTAGGGTAAATAAATACCTTGATGTTTTTTCTGATGAGTTACCTATTTCATACCTAATCAAGAAGTTTAATTCACAATTGAATTTGTTCCTAATATTATGCCAATTTCAAAACCCCCATATCGTATGGATAAAATAGAACTACTTGAATTGAAAAATCAGTTGCAAGATTTTCTTGATAAATGATTCATTCATCCTAGAACTTCACCATGAGGAGCTTCTATTTTGTTTATTAAAAAGAAAGATGGTTCCATGCGAATTTTCATTGATTATATAACTTTTAATAACATCACTGTTAAAAACAAGTATCCTTTGCCTCATATCGATGACTTGTTTGATCAGCTCGAAGGAGCTCAGTACTTTTCCAAGATTGAATTGAGATCCATATACCATCATCTGAAGGTGAAGGAGGATGACCTCCCAAAAACAGGCTTTTGTACTAGATATGGGCATTATGAATTTGTTGTTATGCACTTTTGGTTATTTAATGCACCTATTATATTTATGAATCTTATGAATAGAGTATTTCTTGAGATCTTGGATAAGTTTGTTGTTGTTTTTATTGGTTAAATTCTGGTATTTTCAAAAAATAAAGAGGAGAATGAAGAAAATATAAGGGTTGATTTACAAACCATAAAAAATGAAACTGTATGGAAAATTCAGTAAGTGTGATTTTTGAATGCAACATATTTCTTTTCTTGGGAACATTATAAGTATGTAAGGAATAACAGTTGATCCTACCAAAACAATAGTGGTTTATGAATACCCAAGACCCACAAATGTTATATAGATTCGTAGTTTTCTTGGACAATTAGTTTATTTTCAATGTTCTGTTAAGTACTTTTCTCGGTTATCTATCCCTATAACTAAGATAATAATGAAAGGGGTTACATTTGTTTGGAAAGAAGAATCTGATGTTTTTTTCAATAACTAAAGAAGGGATTGGTATATGCTCCAGTTTTGGCTTTTCCTTCCCAAAATGGTGATTTCGTCATCTACAGTGATGCTTCGTTGAAGGGACTTGGTTGTGTTTTGATGCAGAATGATAAGGTAATTTCTTATGCTTCAAGATAACTAAAACCTCATGAGTTAAATTATCCCACACATAATTTGGAATTGGAAGCTGTGGGTTTTTCTTTGAAAATTTGGAGGCATCATTTATATGGAGCCAAATGTCAAATATATAGTGACCATAAAAGTCTGAATTGTATATTCACTCAGAAGGAATTTAACATAAGGCGGAGAAGATGGATTAAATTGATAAAGGATTATAATTGCATGATCAATTACGATCCTGTAAAATCAAACAAATTGGTGGATTCCTTGATTCAAAAACATCTTGCATCATTAACCATGTTACATTTAGCACGTGATCCCTTGATTAATGATATGATGAATTTTGGCCTAGAAATTGTTGGTGCAGGGAATACATCTGTTTTGTTTTAGGTTTCAATACAGTCTTCATTGTCATACAGAATTAAGCGAGCATAGAAGGAAGAACATGTGCTATAGAAAAAGGTATAATTGTTTAAAAAGGGTAAGCTTCCAGAATTTAACCTTGATAAAGTTTTTATTTTAAGATTTGTAAAAAGGTTGTGTGTGCACTATGATTCTCAGTTGAAGAAAAAAAAATTTCTGAAGATCATAGTTCCCCATTTTTTGGTTCATCCTGGCTGTACAAAGATTTATAGAGACCTTTGGGGGTATTACTAGTCGGACAGAATGAAAACGGATATAGCTAATTTTACCTTGAAATGTTTGACATGTCAGCAGGTTAAAGAAGAGTGGTAGTTACCAAAGGGGATGCTTCAGGATTTTCCAGTGCCAGAGTGGAAGTGGGAGAATTTATCCATGGACTTTGTGGTGGGACTACCAAAGACATCTTGAGGTATCAATTCAATTTGGTTTATTGTGGATCGGCTGACAAAATATGCACATTTTCTTTCTATTTGAGATACAATGTCTTTGGATCATCTTTCTTGATTGTACGTCAAGAAGATTTTCAGGTTACAGGGAGTTCCTCTTTCCATTGTATCTAATCGAGATCCCATGTTTACTTCTAATTTTATAATTGGACTTTATAAATCGTTAGGAATATAATTAAATTTCAGTACATCTTTTCATCCTTAATCAGATGGGCAGGAAAAATGAACGATTCAAACATTGGAGTATATGATTCGAGCTTCTTTAATGGACTACCAGGGAAGTTGGGATAATCATCTTTCTTTAGTTGAGTTTTCTTATAATACACATTTTCATTCCAGTATTCATTTCGAACCTTTTGAGGCTTTGAATGGAAGGTGGTGTCGCCCTCTAGTGTTTTGGGATGAAGTTAGTGAAAGAATGTTTATGGGGCCAGAATTAATGGAGGAAGTGGCTGAGAAAGTAAAGAGATCCAGCAACACATGAGGACAGCTCGAATAAGGTAGAAAGGTTATGTATATAATAGAGAAAATGACTTATCTTTCGAGGTAGGTGACAATATTTTCCTTAAAATATCTCCTTGGAAAAGTGTGATGTGTTTGGGTAATAAAGGAAAGCTAAGTTTGTGGTTCATCGGTCCTTTTGAAATCCTAGAGAAAATTGGACTAGTTGCATACTGAGTTGCTTTGCCTCCTATTTTGTATTTGGTACACAATGTTTTTCATGTTTTGATGTGGAGGAAGTATATACCAGATTCGACTCATTTTTTGAGCCCAGAAGTAGTTCAGTTAGAGGAGAACCTTTCATATAAAGAGAAAGCAGTTCAAGTTCTTGATTTAAGGGAACAAGTATTTTGGAATACGGTAATCCACCAAGTAATGGTTTTGTGGAGAAACCACATTGTTGAAGAAGCAACATGTGAGTCCTAAAATTCTATGTGGGAAAGATACCCTCACATGTTTAATAAGTAAATAAAATTGCGAAGATGCAATTTCTAGAAGTAGGGAATAATGTAACACCCCAAGGTTTTATAAAATAAATTAAAATGCATGAAATCTTGTTTAATGTAGATATTTAGAAAGTATCCTTTAAACATAATTTTACTGCTTCTCTGTTTTGAATTTCAAAAAATGGTCATCTACAATTGAGTTCAGTAGGTTATTTGGAGTCTATTGGAACCAACTTGTTTTTTTGGTGAATAGAATCATACCCTTAGGAATAGTAATATGAATATTTATATGACCCTAATGAATAGTAAATTGTATTATAATTTTATTTTCATCAGTTTTTAAGATAATGACACCTTGATTAATTATTAAATGTGATATAAAAGTAGTTATAGTTTTTAAATTATTAATTTTTGAATGAAGTATGATTTTATTTAAAAATTAAATTAAAATAATTTAAAATTTTATTTAAAAAATTGCACTTCACTTTTGAGTTTATAACATCGATAAATGGTTAAGGTTAATTTTGTGTATTTTTTCTGAAAAAGTTGATTTTTCGGTGAATAGTAAAAAAAATACAGTTTTGAGTTTCAGTGTGTTAATGACATCATTAATGATGTAATAATGATGTTATAAATATGGTTGACTTTTGTATTGTAAAACATGTTATGGGTTGTCCCATGTGGCCTACACCATGGGAAAATACCTTGGTCAAGCCTATGGTTTTGCAAATACCACTAAGGAGGTGTCCCTTGGAAATTATTAAAATAATCCCTCACTTTTATCTATAAATACAAACCCATTCCTTAAATAACTTCATTAAAAATTCCTCATCAACAATTATTTTCCCTCTTTACCTCCCTAGTATCCTTCCCTATGTTTCCTCAAGCCCCCAAGGTCACAACATTCAAGTTATTGGAGTTACTCTACAAGGTAAGAAAATTCTCAATTTCTTTCTTTTTTCATTAAAGTTCTCTTTTTTGTGGTATAACTTTCATGGTTCCATACCATGTTATTATTTCCTTATTATTATTGATCCATTATCTATTATGATTCATTTATGGATGGGTGACCCTTGTCCCCTCTCTTTTTAATATTTTCTAAAACCATTTTTCATAGTCATTAGGCTGCCATAATTTTGTAAGGGATTTCTCAATTATTCTTTCTTAGGTATTGTGGAAATCTCATGTTTCACAATGTAAGTATATATATACAAGTGATAAGTATGTTTTATGAAAATGATTTCATACTTTAAAAATATTCATGAACTAATGTGTTCTTTCTTTCTTTTAATATCCCTTACTTAGTTTTTGTGCTCATCTGAAGTTTTAAATGATTTTTCATAGGTTAATGGATGTGTAAGACAAAGAAGGAATCTATGTTAAATTTTGAATAATTTTCAAGAGGTCATGTTTCAAGATTTAATTTTTTTAATTTTGAAAAAAATGGAAAATTGTTTTTATGGTATCCACTCTATAATAATTTGTAATTCTATGAATTTATTATGTCCCAATTCTCTAAAGCTCTAAATTTGAAAATATCCTCACTGTAAAAGGAATTGTTTTCTTGAATAAATTCCAGATTATGTATGTAATAAGGTTAGGTCGTTATATATAACATAGATAACCTTCAACATAATCTGAACCACTTTAATAATTTAGCTCTAGTGGAAAATCGTGAATACCCCATGATGTATAACCAAACATAAACTTTAAAAATTTTGAAAGAATGTTCACCTTGGTGGAGTATCTATACATTATAATCTCAAGGTATCTAGTCTGCATCCTCATCATAGATATATAATAACAATTAAGAAATAATTAACAAGAATGGAAGATAAGCCTCGTCATAGATCTTAGTTAGCCAATTATTGATACCTAGCATCGAGGAGGAGGGGGAGGAGGGTCCCAACGGAGGAGGTGAACAAGGTTGTGGCAGTGGATAAGGAGTGGGCATCATTTTCCAACACTAAGGTATAATTTTCCTAGTCGTGGGATCATCATATAATGGGTATATCATACCTCAAATGCATTCCTTTAAGATATTAATATTATTGGGCAGTGCATCTCAAACCATTTGAATATTTCGTAATTAGTATAGCTTCTCATATAACATTATTATATGGTAAGTGGGAAATGAAACTCATACAACACATCACATTATCACATCAAGTATATCATCCCATACTTTAGGAATATTCAACATAAATTTTTATATCATCCCACCCCATAATCCATTTAAGAGTTATTAGGAAGGTCATCCCACACCCAAACAAATATATTAATCAAGGGGAAAAACATCCACCACATAAAAATAGAAATAAAATTGTTAATAGTGTCCTATAGTATATAAACTACATAAAATGGCATAATAAACTTATTAGAAAATACTAAATAAACCATAAATTGGTTTTCCTAACATGTGTCTCACTCAATGTTTAGTATCTGTTGAACCACACTTGTAGAAACCATATCCAAATCCAAAAATAGGCTATAAACCACTTGTATATTACAGTTCAGAAGGGGTAGCACCACTCATCCCATAAGTTAGTCAAATAAGTCAAAAATTCTATGAGGAAACACTAAGTTTCATTTGGGCTAAGGCTCACATTGACCTCAAATAATCCACACATCTCTTATTCAGGATAGGCTAAGGGAACCTATATTGTTCCCTCTATGTTGTTTTCTACCAAGGAGTAATACCTATTGGTTATATAGATCATAATAACCATTAATTTAATTTCAAATCATGGAACATATTTTCCATTGAATCACTCTACATCATATGTAACGATAGAACATAGCCTAAAAAACAGACCTACTCTTAGGTGTTGAATTAAAAACATCCTAGTAAAAAACACAAAATGGAATCTCTCAATTATACCAACTACATAAGGGAGGAAAGACTACATATCACACAATGCATGAATCAATAAATAAAACATTGATAATGGTTTAAAACCACTATCCTCAAAGTGGAGTTTACCCCCTAATAATGTTTATCTACCATATCCTAAGCACATCCAGGATCCATCAAGATCCATCATGGATTTTTGAAACACATGAGGAGGTGGCTACGACAGATGAGGATGATTAGGTGGCTAGAGGAGGGGGAGGAGGAGGCAGTGGAGGAGGAGGAGAAGCAGGGTCGCGGTAGAGGAAGAGGAGGGTGGTCGTAGAGGAGGAGGAAAAGGTAGCGGTGGCGGTGGTGATGAAGGAGGAAGAGGAGGAAGAGGAGGAGGATGAGGGGTCACGATTCAGGGTTTATCTTCCATGAAGGATTGAATGGGTGCGATGGAGGAGGGGCCTTTTAGGGTTATTTTATAAAAAACTTCTATAACCTTTACCAGCACTAGTTAAAGGCACTAATAAAGGTCTATTTTATCAGCGCTAAAATAAAAGCACTGATAAAACATACCTCTATAAGCGCTTTTTTAGCACTGATAAAGGACTTATTTATCAGCGTTAACATTTTAGCACTGCTAAATGGCTATTTTATCAGTTCATTTTAGTGTTGATAAAGGCGCATCTTTATCAACGCTAAAATTTAAGCACTGGTAAGTAATTTTTTCCGTAATCCTTTTTAATCATATATATATATATATATATTAAAAATTATTATATATTTATAAATATATTAAATATAATAAATATAATAAATACAATGAATTAATCTAATAAATCTGACAAATCTATAATAAAAATAACCAATCACATAAATATATTTATTATTTAATGTAATTGATTATAATCATATAATTATATACTTATATATATATATCTTTTATTAGAACTAATAATAGTGCTGATAAAGGAACACTTTATCAGTTATAAAAAAAGCACTGATAAAGGATACACCTTTTTCAGTGCTTGTTTTAGTGCAGATAATGTAAATTTATCAGCAGTTTTAGCTAGTGCTAATAAAGGCCCACCCCTTTATCAACACTTTCTACTGAGCGCTGATAAAGAGAAGTGATTCCCTTTCCTTGTTTTGTAGTAGTGTTTAAAAATACCCTATTTCTACAGGTTGGGGATACTCCTAGATTATAGTGGCTACTACTATCATGGTTACCTTTTTGATTTTAAAGTCATGATCAAACATGTTTTGGGTGAATTATACGGTTTTCCCCTAATCCTCCTACTTCTGAAGATTGTTCTGTTATCTATGAAATTTTAACTATCTGATATCTAAACTCCCTTATGTGGGATTCCTGCTAGATATTTTTAGATGTCTTATAAAAAATTATTTCAATGACTTTCTTTCATCGGGCATGATGTTAGTGAGAGTCGGTCGGGGCCTGTTTTTTCCATGCATATCATCGGTTGTGAATGGATTCAATTTTCTAAACCTGCCTGAAGATATGAAATTTCACGATGTAATATTTAGTGGGATTTTATGATTAGGGCTCACATTGAAATTCAATTCTCAGTATACACCACGTCCCCTAATATGAACACTATATGGGGAGTCTACGGTCAGCTGACATAATTATTTTAACACACTGAGACATGCATAATGAAGGGATACTTTCTGTTTCCCCCATTTTGGGTATTATACATCCAAGATATCCTCTAAGTCAATTCAGTTTTGTATCCCTTATATTACCATGATGTGACTTGGATACTCATCATATTTAAATGCATTTTCTCTCAAGTGATGAAGTGTGTTCCATTTATTGAGGCAGATTTCTTGTACACAATCTTCTGAAGACACCTCTAGAATATTGTATTTATAAGTTACTAAAGGATATAACACGATTGTTATATTGGTTTTGAAAAACGTTTTCCTCATGTTTATCACGTATTCATTGTATTTATCTAGAGGTTCCTCAACCTAGTCTGGACAAAGTGCACAATTAACTGATGCTTTATCATAAACAACAAGACTGGTAAGGGCTTACTCTATCACATTGGAAGGCAGAAAATCTATGGGGTGACTTGGAGATTGATCATCTCTTTGGGATTTTCTCTATCTAACAAAGGATTTCAATTATTAATTACAAGGAATCATACATAGCTAGACTCATTTTCTCAAGTGCCTCATGGTAGGGGTGTTTCTCTTCATTAAATATCCATGGGGAGGACCCTTTTGATGATGTGAAAAGCTACTGTGGAGAGAAAATTTATAGTGAATTAAATTATGGGGAGGACTACCATCGTGTCCAGATGTCTAACTTTAAGGATAATTCCTTTAGTATATACCTTGTGTAGGACCTTCAGGGTGGATGATAGTAATGGGAAGACCATATTATTGTTTGATATTCTGGTCATGTAGAGGGATTCCATGAATCTATTTAATATATGGACTCTAGTGGTTGATAAATTTATGTACATGATGAAATCCTTCACAATGAAGTGTTAATGGAGGAGCTTTGCAATTACTACTATTATCCGTGTAATTTGGTAACGAGATAGTAAGATCCTAAGATTTCATAAATAAATTCATTTGGGATTCATTAATTCCATCATTATATTGGGAATGATTATAGATTGAATATTCATTTTTCATTCACCTCTGGTGAGGATTATTTTTGTATTCTTTCTTCTGAGATACTAGATACACTTGATGGGGAAAGTGGATTTTTGGTATAGAATATTGTTTGACTAACTCTCATGTTACTATCAATATTTTCTAAAAGACATCTGAAATTTTGGTATGGTCTTGTGCCTGAATTGAAGTGGCCATTGGAATAGACCAATTACTTCCTATTGGGATGGTGGTATGGAACCGATCCAATTTTCCATATATAACGGGGGATTTTGACCCACAAATATCATGGATGGGAGAAGATGTGTGTGAATGCTCCATAGTGAGTCACGCCAATTAAGGTGATGGAGTTGTGTGTCCACCCCTATTACACTTCTATTTCTATTATGAAATCCTATTAGGCCTTTAGGATATGGCCATGAATTTTTATATTACCATTCAGCATTTTCAGGATATGTTTGGTAACTTTTACTATTGGAACAGAGATATATTCACATTTTGTATCTAGAGAAGGGTTATTTTCCTTTTCCTATACTCTATTTCCCACTAGTGCATACTGATAATACTCAGGTGTAGGGGAAAATATTTGGGTATTCCCCCTATTTTTTGCTAATACTTTCTAACTGACTTCTCTATATGATGTCAGACGAGTCTGTTGGAAGGCTTGGTAAATGCAGGTAGGTGTGTGCACCTGCTCATAGTTTTACTCTTAATTTGACTAGAAAACTTCCTTGGACACAACTATATGAGGCTATTGGAAGTATTGGTTAGTGTGGGTAGATGTTTATTCCTTCTCACAGGTTTCTACCATGTTTTTTTGTGGGATTCTCAAGATGTAGCTAGACGAGTCGTATGTCCAACTTGATTAGTGTGGTCAGGTGTCTGTACCTTCTCTTAGTTTGACACAAAATTCAATTATGGGATTATTTATAGGGTAAAATCTGTTTTCCTTTTCTCAAATAACTTTTATCTACCCTTAGTAGGTCGTCTTTCATGCCACGGTCTAGATAACCAGGGCCAAAAACCTAAAGAAGGCACCCTCATCATGTTGGGAGTTCCCTATCATGCGTCATAGGCGGCATTGATAATAGGTAAGATCCCTTTGAAATGAACCATTTTCCTTCTAGGTGAGGTCTTCTATGGCCTCATTATCCTACTCCCTAAGATAAGGGAGGAGATGATTGTTACATTCTATAGACAAACACATGAAATGGTTCGAGATGAGGATTGGTGTCGTCTACTTCCGGACCACCAGCCATCACTCAATGGACAAATTACAAGGATTTTTGAGATAGAGGACATGTAAAGTAGCCTCCAAGGTTGGGATGATACCATTTTGTTGGTACTCCTAGATCAGTGCATTTGAGACCCATCATTGAAGAAGCCAGGTTGGTGATGGGTTCCTCTACTTAGACGAGGACCCAACATGAACAGTAGTTAGGACATACATTTGTGTGATTTGGTATGATTTCATTTTGATTTAAGGGAGATCATATAGAAATCACATGAAATATAGGCAACAAAAAAATAAAACCCCAACCAAGAATCATCTCATTAAATGAACACATGCAAAATTTATTGTCCGGTTTGAACCTCTTCCATTTAAAAATAGATATGGGCCTGACATATTGGTGAAACCATCATCTTGTTAAAGGATAAACGTTGGGTTATCCATTTTTGTTTCATCCCTAAATTATATATAGGGTTTGAATGGAATTTTTTGGTGTTGGTGGAATGGCCTTCACATCAAAAACATAATCCAACATCCCTTTCGGGTGGTTTATAATGGGTTTTATTCATGGAATTGGAAAAACCAAATATTTCTATATCTATGATTACTCATGGACCTAATTTTCAAAGTAAGGTGCTCATTTGGAGACATGGTTGATGATAATTAATAACTCATGTTGTTTTAGAGGATAGGAGGTTTAGCTCACCACACCCTTTTACGGGAAATTGATTCCTACTATAGGAATATCTTATATATTTAAGATATGTTTGTGAATCCTTCATTGATTCCCAAGTATGAAATGGGTCACCATTGTATTAAAAATCAATTATTAGCATGTGTGGAATTTATAATCATTTTTATGTATCCAAGGGTCTTTATCGATGGAGATATCTGTATTTATCTGAGGTTCCTGATCAATGAAACCCCCCTGTATATTTATTTGAGATTGATAATTCTTTATTATTGAAATTATGGTTTTTATTCACATAGTGGGGAAATATGGAGTGTATTATCATCATCCAGTGAGATGAGAGTGGTTTTGATGTCAATATCAGACTCATGAGATAGGCTTCCTAATTATCCTTAGGAAGGGAATCAAAACCCACATTGTTTGTTGGCACTTAATGGGACACAACATACATTTTAAGGTCACATGATAAGGACCAAACCATGTATTTTAAAATCATACGGCTGGAACTTCTAGGCAAAAGGTATCTACTCAATTTTCAGTGTGAGGCTTATGGAGATGCAACCTAGGGAACCTGGAAGGGATATGGACTCCAAAGTTGGATAATATCTTACTATTAATGTGGCATAGAGAGAATTAGGGTTTATTTTAGGATTTGTATTTGGACCTTAGGGATGTTCTCTATGTATCCTATTTTTATGTGAATCAAATCCCATGTAGTTTGGTTGTGAGGACCCACATCTATAGAGTCCCTATGAAGTTTTATCTCATCATGGAGTATGTACCTTTGATAGGATTGAGTTGGGTCTTACATATAGAAGGATAACTTTAGGTAGTATGTTAACATTTTTGGGGATTGTATCAAGTAGGAGGCCCATGTTTGGTTGGGGCTTAAACATGGAATGATGTATGTGAGGTTGGGTTTCAAGAATCATATCGTATGGGAGTATGCCCTAGTGGTTTGGGATTGTGCATATATCATGATCACCACCAACCTCTAAGACCATTTGATTCATTTTCGGTGTGAGAAACAAGAGGAAAAGGTAGATCCGATAAACCACACAATCTACTTTGTCAGCTAGTGGATGAGGTCAAGACCCAAAGTTGGAGGGAAATAGGGCAGGATTTGATGTTCCTATCCCATCTTATCATTTTATCCTAGATAGTCACATTTGACTAACCATTTTCATATAGATAAAGGGTATGGACAAAGAGAAAGGAATGTTGTAGGAGAGGTCATGAAGGAGAGGCTAGTGGCTTACTCTAAGAGGTATTCCCCAAGAACTATATCCTGGGGAAGAGATGAGAATGATACACTACACCTCAAATGGAAAGGAAAGTGTGATCCTCTCCATCCATGTTGGAATAGAAGGTCCTCAGTCTTAGAGATGACTTGGTAAGGAAATGGTCCTAACACTAGTATCTGAGACTATGAAATACCTGACACTTCCCCTGGGGTCAGGGCCCTCATGGTCGAAGGAATTCATATTCACATGCACCCCAAGGACCCAACCCATCATGTAGAAAAAGTATGGGACCCCTATAACTGAAGGAATACATATTTTTGTGGGAGACACATTGTCATGCCTCCTACCATGGTATTAAAAATTTTGAGGCTTCAATAGAGTATTCAATTTTTCCCTTTGGATGAGGGATCCAAAAGAAGGGAATCTCTTACATTAGTGTATTGGAAAAAGGTTTAATGATGTCTCGGGTAAGTCAAGGATGGAATGAATGAGGTGATTCACATAGAATAAAGGAGGATATGGAAGTATTTCATGATGGAGGGTGGGCATGTGTGAGGTGGAGGTTCCTTGGGAAATGGATCACCTGGGTGAAAACACTTGGGAGAGACTTTTTTAAGGCACCAAATCTCTCCATAGGTTCCCCTGAAAGGGCCTCGTGTAGGTCCCGAGTTGGGGAAAGGACTTTCATACTAGTGGTGTTCAATGAATGGAATGGTTTACTTGAACATTTTTCATGTATTTTAGACCATATAAAGATTTTTATCACACTATCCCCCTTAATTATCTCTTTTGTCATGTTATAAAGGGACAACTGAGGGATTATTTAGGACCTAGGAAAAGGGGTTTCATGATAGATCTTGGGGTATTCTTATTATATTTTCCAGTCCTCAAATAAAAATCACCAAGGTACTATTTATAGGAAAATAGGGGAACCTAGATAAAGGTGGTTGTTTGTTCAGGTACAAATCATAGGTGTCTATAAAAGGTAACCCACAAAGGGGTGGAGTGTTATTTAGTGTCATGCTGGTGGGTTGTACAAGCCTTGTGACGCATAGTTTTATCCATTCTAGTTAGCTTATGGAAGTTCCTTTAATTATTTTTTGGCATATTCATCTCTCTAACAAACTTCAGTTACTCTTAATAATCTTTTCAACCCATCTGAAAAAACATAGAGTCAAAATTTTCCATCTCCCCCTTTAAAAAATTGCATCCATACAATTTGAACATGATCTTGGTAATCAAATGTTTTCCATCTAAAATTTCCTTTTTTGAAATAGCATAGTTTAAAAGGGGTTAATAACACTTTATCTTGTTAATATTGAAAGGGTAGTATAAAGGTTATATATAATAACACATAACTAGGTGTAGAAGTAGGATAACATTGGTTTTAAGTAAAAATATGTACATAGAAGAGAAACCTAATTCCCAAGGACTGATAGATAGTGATAGAGATCATTTTCTAAAGAAATATATTCACCAAAAAATCATAACTTTTTGATGGGTGAAGAGATAATTTATTCATCATAAATGAAAGAAATAGGATCAAATTATTTTAAGATCATTTTCCCTATATTTAAGGAATTTATTTACCATATAGACAAAAATCATAATGATCTATTCTTAATTGATAATTAAAATTTCAAACTATAAAAACTTTCCATGGCAATATCAACTTTTTATCCAAAAAAATGGGTATTGAAGAGGAATGTTTCATTCATATAGTACTAGAATCAACTTTTAATAGATAAAATAATTTTACAAAATGATTATATGTTGTTCCTCAAATCTTTAGGAATTAACCAAAAATAAAAATGGTTACCATGGTTTAATATAATTTTCCAAAATTAATACACCATTATATTAATCTCATAATATTCCATAATAACACCAAAATTTCAACTCAAAATTATTATGTAATTTAATAACCTTAATGTTCTTCAAGATTTTCTATACTATGATTAAAACCCAAATATTAGAATAATATTATCACATATTCATCCAAAATAAATTTAACATTTACATCCAAAAAATATCATTCACTCCTGAAGTCTTATACCAAATAATTTATATGACATAGTAATATAATATCCATGATATTCTAATAATTCTATATATAAGCCGAATCATCATAAAGAAACATTAAACCATATATGCCTCTAAAATATTGCTCACCTTTTAATCCTCAAATAAAATCCCATAATGTTTTATTTACCATTACCATATAAGGTTCTAAAAATAGTGAACTTGTTCTGAAATTACATTAATCACCTAATCACTTAATTACATTTAAATCCCATTGTTATCTCTATGATAAAAAATATGTTCCAAAAATAGATATAATCATGAAAACAATGCCATACTAACCAGGACATTACATAGTCAAATGGTATGATTTAAACCCTTATTGCCCTTCAGTTATAGGTTTATGCCTTGGGGCCTTTTCGGATGTGATGTGTCAACACCAAGCTTTTGTGTTGTCCTTTTTATAATACTATGTCAATATAATTCTTATAAAATTCCCAAAAATATGATGAAAATTATGAAAATTATCATTAATCTTCAAAACACTTTTTAAACTCTATGGTTTTCTATACGGATTATTTTTCCACAAAATCAAATAATCTTAATTGACAATAATTTTCTTAACATTAAGTATATATTACCTCAAATTTTTATTTATCCATTTTTCGTATTTTTTTAAATGGAGGTTTCTAAAAATAATCACTTTTTCACTACACCACATTTCAAAGGTATTGATTCCATCTATCATATGTTTCCAAATTTTGAAAAAAAAATTATTATAGGATAATAATTAGTTGTTTCATGATGCATAAAATATTTAGAATATATTAGAATATCTTTAATAAAATACCACCAAATCATAATTATAAACACCCTATACATAAACACATCCTTAATTAAACTTCTTAAAAGTTTAATCATTCTTTGTTTTCTTATTCCTTAATAATTTATTCCTAAAAATCAATTATACAAAATATGTCATTATGATTCATAAATATATAACTCAATAATATTAAAAACATAAAATATAATAAAAAATGCATACCATATATAAAAGTATCATGTTCTTCTTTTATGTTGTTTATATCCCATTTATCTTTCAGCATGAAGTCCATATCTCCATAAAAGAAAAATTCAATTCATTGGTGGTATTTCCCTTTCCGAATGAGATGTATAAGGTAATATTTTGAAATAAAATAAAATATATTTCATGATCTATATAAATTTTAGAGAAATAATAGGTTCTTGATAGATCAAATAGTTTCTTCCAGGTGATTTTGATTTTCAAAAAGATTTAAATATAATTTAAACAATATTTTTACATGATAGTGATGATTAAATAGTCTAAAAGGGATAATTTGGTTTTATGAGGTTATTTTCCTTTTATCTTGATTAAGTATATTTAATATATATAAAATAACATAATAAAAACATGAAATGAATCATTATAGTACAAAAATGTATATGGTTCTTTTAAAGACAATACCCATATAAATTCTATAATACTTTAACCTTAAAATATGATGAAAAAAACAACCTTAATAACTTAAATATTAAGTAAAGTCATAAACTCAAAATTTCACTCATATAGTTACTCTTACAACCCCAAAAATTTAATATAATTCTTTTAAAATAATCCTTCACATTAAACTTAAGGGTAACATATACCTCAAATAAGTGAAACTTGCCCCAAAATATCATTATCCACCTTAAAATTTCATCACAGAAAAACTAAAAGGTGGTTTCTATTAGTTTTAAAGTATAAAAAATTTTAAAAATATAAAACCATTATGGTAATCATAATTATTATCATAACCTAAAATAAAAATATCTTAATATCCAAATTTTTCTAAACCATTTCCCTAATAACAACTGTAAGGACCCAACATTAAAAATTTTATACTTTAGTGAAATTATAATTGACTTTCTTACATTCCAAGATATATTTAAGGTTTATAGTTTTATAGATTTATTTTATAACACTTAAAAAATAAACCCATATACTACAAAGTGGACCCTTTTATTCAGTATCCATTTCTTCGCAAAACAAAAATTTAAAAACTAGTTTTCTTTTTTTTTTTGACACATATTTATAGTTGACATCTTAAACTAATACTTCTCCATAACCATCCGTTAAACCATTTGAATAAAATTTAAAATATTGTATGAGAAAAAAAATATTATCAAGGGGCATAAAAATATTAAAATAATTTTATATTCCATGAATACTTATACAAATTTTTCTTTTGTAAAATACACTTTGGGCTCAAAATAAACATTTTCTTACCAAATAAATCACCTCCACTTCCAAAATATTTTCATAAAAACTTTTTACAATATATATTAACTGAAAAATAAAAATCATAAATTATTATTGTAAATCATTAAAATTCATAATAAATTTTTTATTAAGTTATTATTTTCACCCTTAAAAAGAATTATATACATTTATTTATACATAAGAACATTATCTTCCCTTGATAAATCATAATATTTCTGTAAAAACTCATAGAAATCATAGATAAAATACATAGGTAACGTGGTGAATCACTTTCATGTCACTATTACTTATATAATTACCATAACATTCATTCATGTAATAACCTCACAGTTATACTTAGATTAACTATCACATTTACACTTGAAAAAAACATCACAGTTAAATTTGAAATAACACTCATGGTCAACATCACTTCTTAAATATTAACCAATGAATTTTAGATATATCAAAAACACTAGTTTAAAATGTAACCATTCATCATCATATACAATTCCCAAGAATCATAAAATAATCATAACATATAAACTCTTTCATTATAAAAACATTATTTTCACCCATAAGTAAGCATTTTGGATATTGATATATCCCTATACTCTAAAACCCAATTTTAAAAACTAAAATTTCAAAAATAAAGGTAAAATGAATTTTTTTTTGAATAAAACATTGAATAATATAAAAGAATAAAAATATAAAATAATAGTGATAGTGGAGGTAAAATTTGTACACATTAAAATAAAACATTCCATTTATCTTTTTAAAATAAAGTGAAACCCTTACATATAAAATATATAAAAGATTAGTTTTGAAAAACTTTTAAAGGATAAAAAAGTAGACATAAAATTTCATTTATAATTTATTTTTTTACATATAAATTCATCCATAAATTCATTCTAAAAATATATACATGGAGAAAAAAAATTGGATGGGAAACTTAAAAAGAGTATTTATTTAAAGAAAGCACCTTACATTGAGTCTAACTCATCACATGTGTTATTTATATCTATGAATAATAAAATTATTTTAAATGTTTATATTCTTGATAAACTTTTTCAATTTTATTCTTCCTTTTATTTCACTTATTACCATGTTATAACCACTTACTTATACATTTACTTTCACATCAGATGTTTTCATGATATTCAGCTCATAAGTCTAAAATGAATTTGGTAGGTCGACTACAGTCAAAGTGATCATTATTTAATCATATATAAAATAATAATAATGAAATAATTATAATATATATATAAATTATACTATTAAACCCGAAAATTAATTATTTTTATGAAAAATTAACTACATTATAATCATGGAGATGGTAGGTCGTACGTACGCATGAGTAACATTTACATTTTTCAATGATAATTTAAGAAATAAGTTAAAAATTATTTTATATTTATAGAATTATAATTATATAATAAATACCATATTAATTATGTAAATATAATCATATTTATCATCCATGTGATGTGTTGGTGAAAAATGGACCACATCATTTTGTGGAGGTAGTAGTCCACAGGTACGCACAAACAACGTTATCATTTTTTAGTGAATAAAAAGGTAAGAAATTAAATGACATATTTTCTTTTAATAATAATAAATATTTAAATAATTTCATATATAAAAATTAATTACATAATTATAACCATATGTGATATGTGGTGATGGAAAATTAATTACATCAGTCCATGAGGCTGTAGTCTATCACACACACCAACAATGAATTCTTTTCCCATATGATAGAGGTTTTAGATTGATATAGGTCATTAAACTAACATAATAACATCATATTATATGTAATATACATATTGTATTATATAAACATGGATGGAAATGATTTTAAATGAGTTTTAATACGAAATAAAGCAAAAACACTTGGTTAAGAACTATACCTCTTCTTCTAACAACCTCATTTTCTTTGTAACTTAATCCCATTAAGGTTGGTATTATTCCCAAAATAATTCCTATAAAATATTTATGAGTATGATATTAAGATATTTTTATAGTTATTTTTCATATCAAATGTTTCTTATAATGTGAATAAATGAGAAAAAGATATTCCCTTTTATAAGAGAGGAGAGGGGAACTTTTAGAATTTCTTAAAATATTAATTTATTATCAATTAATTTTGAAGTCAAAATGGATCCAAATTGATAATAATAGAATATATGATAATTATTAGTCAAAATAGTCTCATCCCATAAAAGTTTTAAATGTTTGGATTATGTTTTTAACCTTATCATTTTATTCTAACGCTTCATCATCCCATTTGACAATTACAGTGATAATAATGCTTTTACTGTTAGGGGGTTAATATGGTTACTATAAATGAAAAAACGTACCATAAAGAGACCATGGTTGTCTTAATAAACCATATATTATAAATTTGGATAAATATAATATTTTTATGAATTTTAAATCATTTAAAAAAATATTTTTTAATATAAAATAGCATTAACCTCAACTTTAGAACAATTCTTTTACTTGGACTCTAATTACATCAAGATAACCATTAAATTCAAATAAAATGCATCCAAAAAATTATAATATGTAATTTTTATCTGAATATCTTGTAATAAAAATTTTCATTGGAATAATAATATTTGTAAAAAAATTTAAAATAATTTATTTTATTTTATATTAATTGAATAAATACTACATCAATATTGTGTATGATTTTAAGTTAATTATTTCATCACAAAAAATTAAAGTTAAATAAAAATGATAAAAAAAATATTTTCAATTAATATTTTTTAAAAAATATCCTTAGTTTATCCCTATATAAAAAATATTATATTTAATATTCACTTATATATTATAAAGTTAAAAATAATGTCCAAATGGTAAAAGGGTCATATATAATACTTTTGGATGATTATAGATTATATAAACTCAAAAAATAAAATTAATTCTTGTGTTAGGTTCCTTTTGAAGTCCTTACCATTTTGTTTTTAGCCATAATTACTTGATTTACCCTTTACCGTGGTAATAAATAATACTAAGGTTACTATTCATATTTACCAAAAATAAAACAAACGTATTTAACAAATTTTGTCTCTATTAATACAAATATGGAATTAATTTTTCAAATTTAAAAAGAAAAAATTAAAAAACTGAAAAAATTCAATGAAAAACTATTTTTCAAAAAAAAATATCATTTTTAGTTTATAATGTTTTTCTACTAAATTCAAGAATAAAAATAATTTAAAAACCAATAATTGAATTATTTTAAATAATAATTAACTAATAAAATATTAAAATTAATCTAAAATATAATTTCACTTCATAAATACTTTAAAATAAAATATATTTTTCAACAAAAATTATTATTTTCATTATTCATTGAAAAATAAAGATATTCATAAAATTATCAAAATGTAAACTTAATATATTTTTGATATGATGATTATAAAAATTAAATATTATTTTTCACAGTAATATTTTAATATTTTCAAAATCTAATTATAGTATTTTATCATAGAAAGTAAAAAAAAATTGAAGACAAATTATTTTTGAAGAATATAATGACTTTATCAAAAATTGATTGATTATTTACTAATAATTAATAAATAAATTTTTATTTATTATGGAATTTATATATATATATATATCTTTCAAAAAAATAATCTTATTTAAACCCTCCAAACAAACAGCAAGGATATAATAGTCATAATTAAGTAATAAAATCTCATGGTTTGTTTAAGCATGGTGTTGCGTTTCATATAGGCTATTGAATATAATGTCATACTTTAAGAATCTTAGGGTGCTACATTAATAGTTAACTTTATCCTGTTATATGGGTTCATTTTATTCATGTGCGTCCAATTTTTCTAAATATGTCCTTTTTCCATTTATCATCGATTTTCATCTATATAATATTCATGTAAAGGATAAAGCTGAAAAATGTCACTCTATCACTTTTAATATATGTATATTTTTTTGATTGGGATGAAAAATGCTTATTTTTTGTTCTAATTGGTTATTTGAAAGATAAATGATATATTTAATGTTAATAAATATATTGCTGTTTTAATGATGAATAATTACTTAAATTCTTATGCAACACTAACACAGTATTTAATAAATTAATAAAAAACAAAATAATTTAATTTAAAAATATTAAGAGTAACATAATTTGAATTAATTATTATATTCCACTAATTTATTATATAAATATAAAATTTTAGTTTTGTTTTAGAGGATAATATTCAAATTCATTTTTTCCATTTTTTTCAAACTCAAATTAAATGAATAGTTCAAAAAATGAATTATTGATATTTTATAATAATAAATATTTTATTAAATATTTTAAAATTCATAAAAACTGTATGTTCATCCAATTGAAAATTATAAAGTTTAAATTATCAACCATGGTCTATTTATGGACTAATTTTCCTTTTATATTAACTACCTTACCCCCTAAATAGTAAAAAACTTCATTGTTGTCGTAATTGTCAAAAAGGTTAATGGGGATTAAAATCAAGATAAGGGTATAAACATCATCTAAAATTGTAAAAATTTTATTTTATGGGATTTTTTCGGCCCATTCTCAACCTAGATTATAAATATATTATTTTAGAGATGTTTTTCATTGAAAATTAATTTATATTAGTTTAATACTTTAATTAATTCAAAGAGTTCCCCTCCCATATCTTATGAAAGTGAACTTCATCTCCCATTTTATTTACACTTAAAATTCCTTTTGGATCAAAAAATATCTAAAAAAGATACCTTAATTTAATCCTTCCTCTCATTATAGAGGTATTATTTTAGGAAGAATAGCAACCTTAGAGGGATTAAGTTATAAAAAAATTAGATTGTCTTAAGAATTTGTATAGATTTTAGTCATTTGTTTTAGTTTTATTTATTCTTACACCACCTTAAAATATTATTAAAACGTTATTATATAACAACATATATATCTCTCATATACTAAGATTCCATTATGTTGATATAATAATCAATTCTCATATCCTTCTTCTATCAAGTGGGAAACGAAACATTTGATTGTGTGTAGGGCATACTGAAGCCTAACAAACTGATGTAATTTTTTCCCAAACACCTCTCATGGATTGATATAATTAATTATTTAATGTATATATATATGGTATTAATGGCATATGTATCATGTTTTAATGATAATATATCATCTACTTCATTACATTTCTATTCATTCTGTGTATGTGTGGAATACCACCTCCACGAATCAATGTGATTATTTTTTCATCACCACATGATATAAATGATATATGAATGTTTATTTAAATATGTAATATTATATTAATAATAATTATGTAAATAAAAAATAATTATCACCTTTTTTAAATCTTGATTGTTTAAAAATTGAATTGTAACTCAAGCATACATACAGCTTACCGTCTCCATGATTGTAACGCAATTCATTTTTCCTAATTATATTCCAAATATAGTTTTAGAAGTACAATTTATATATATAAAAATGATTAATTATTTCATGATTATAATCCTTTATAATTTATAATAATTAACCCTTTGACAATAGTCAACCTACTGATGTAATTTTGGATATATGAGCTTAATATTGCAAAAACATCTGATGTGACCTTAATTGATTAAGTAATTGATTATAAAATGATAAAAGGAATAAAAAAACATTAAAAAATATATTAATAAATCAGATAATTAACATAATTTTTTTATTTATTAAAATAAGGAATGTCTGTGTAAAGACCCGCAAATTTCAAGGAATTTTTTTTCTTAATTTTCTTTGGAATTTTACAAGAGCGCAGCTTCAGACGGCACCTGATTCCGAGGCCCGGTGTGCCCGGAATCAATTTCCGAAGTTTGGCTCGGGTACGTTCAGTGAACGGACGAGCGGGTTTTTCTATCATTTGAACCGGTGCCCGGAATCGAATTCTGAGGGCACCGATGAAATCGCAGCGCCGGTATTTGCTTAGAAACGCCTCTTCCGGAGTTGCGTTTGCTCAGACGTGGTTTTTAAATTTTGCGGCTTTAAGTCAGAAATAAAATAAAGTTTGTGCGACAACTTTATTTTATTTTTCACTTAAGCTGCTTGGAAGCCACTTGAAGTCACTTAAAGGCAGCTTGAGCTGAGTTGAACTGGATAGGATGCTATCCAGAAATATCCTACCCCTTGGTAGGATATTTGTGCGGTGGGGCCCGCACGAGCCCCGCCGTTTCTTTCGCTAAGTAACGCACCCGTGAAAACCCGTCAAAGTAACTGAAAAGTCAACCGACGCGTTTTCTTTAATTCTTAACAGACCATTTAATTGGGCGGTTTATTTCGTGAATTAAATGGACTGTTTCTTTCGTGAATTAAATGGGTCGTTTCTTTCGAATTGATGGATCGTTTCTTAACCGGTTTCGTGTGTTGGCATGTTTATAAAATAAGACAAACCTAAAAATCCTTTGAAAGGATTTGAGAGGATCTTGTTTCTTCATCTCCCCACGAAGAACGCGAAGAACGCGAAGAACGCGAAGAACGCCGGCGACCGGAATTCGACGACGCACACCGAGATCTGCGACGTCGACGAGCTTTACCCGCGACGTTCTTCGGCGACGCCTCTTCTTCCGCGGCCGATCCTCGTTCGGCAACTAAGGTGAGAATCGGATCGTTTAAATTCTCCCTTTTTAAATTTCATAGCAACGGATTTAATTAATTAAATCCGTTTGTTCTTGATCCGGAGATTGGCGACGCGACGCCAGATACCGCGACGACGCAACGATCCCCCCTTCTTCCGCAACGACCTCTCGTCCGACGACGACGACAAGGTAAGGGTTGATTTGAAATATTTTCCTTTCCCGTGATTTTATTTCTTTTAAAATAAGGAACCGATCACGGAACAATTTTAAATTTATTTAAAATTGTTGATTTGGTCGTTTCTTGTTTCTCCCGTTGTTTATGACTAACGCGGAGGGTGCGGGTCTAACGAACAAGACCCGGCAACCCTCCGCCAATCTTCCTTTTTGTGCGGATTTGGCGGGCGACGGCAAAAGCACGACGCAAGGGCCATTTGTTGATTCCGCAGTGGAGGACGCGTCCCGGGAGGAACAATGGCGCAGACGGGAGGAAAAACGGGCCACCGGAGCAACTCCGGCGGCCCGCGGAAGGTGGCGGCGGCGCGGGTCGCCGGAGCGGCGGCGCCGGCGACCGGAGGCGGCGGCGCCCGCGACCGGAGGCGGCGGCGCCCGCCGCGCCGCCGTGGAGAACTTCCACCGCGGCTGAAGCCGCGGCGGCGGCGGCCGGTTCCGTGGCCGCGCGGAACCGGGAACGGACGCGGCGGCCCGGCCGCGTCCGCGTGACAGGCGGCCCCCCGCGGGGCCGCGTTTCTCTCCAAGCCGCGGGTCAAACCCGCGGCAGTTGTTCGGCCGCGCGGCCGAAGCCGAGCCGGCCGGTCCGGTCGGCCGGGCCGCGCCCAGGCCGGACCGGACCCGGCCAAGCCGGTTCGGGCCGGGTCGGGCCGACCCGGTTCGGCCGACCCAGGGCGGGTTCGGGCTGGGTCGCCCCGGGCCCAGAACCCCCGTTTCGGGCCCTCTTCAGTCTTTCGCCCATATCTTGGGTCTGGGACCTCCGATTGACGAACCGTCAGCGGCTACGCGATCCTTGGATCGAGACGGTCGTTTCGGTTTATTATACTCAAGGTTTCGGAAGACTTTGGGTTCGGCCGGATTGGTTCGTGCATGAAACCAACCGGGCCCTCGGAGAGGAAACGCTCATAACTTGAGCTACGGACGTCCGATCGACGTACCGTCAGCTGTGGTAGTTTCCTCTAAGTGAGACGGAACTTTTGGCATACTCCGCCCGAGGATCGGATACAGGTGGAGTACGGTCGGGTTGGTTTTTCCCTAAAAACCAACCGGACCCCTGGGACGAAAATGCCAATAACTCTCAGACCGGGCGTCCGATTGACGCGCCGTCTGTTGCGTTGAGATCCTGTTGTCGATACGGAACTTTTGGATACATCAACTTCGGACTACGTGTCAGTTGATGTATCAGCCTCTCGGCTCGTGGAGCGGACCCTCCTAAACGAGCTCGCTGTGTGCGGGAACCATAGCGCTGGCTGTGACTTCGACGACAGAGCAGAGATCCTCCGTGGACTGCGACGACGGCAGAGCAGAGATCCTCAGTGGGCTGCGACGACGGCAGAGCAGAGATCCTTCTTGGACTGCAGCGACGACTGTGCAGAGATCCTCAGTGGACTGCGTCGACTACTGCACTCAGCGATCCCACGTGGATCAGTGCTACAGGTTCTGTGTGAGCCCGATCCTATGTGGGTCCTTACTACCGGTTCTGTGTGAGCCACTGCCTACAGGTTCTGTGTGAGCCCGATCCTACGTGGGTCTTTTGCGGGGGTTAGTACCTATCGATCCTTCGTGGGTCTGACGACTTAGATGGATCAGTGATCATCTTTGACGTCATCTGAAAAAGTATACCTGGTTGAGCTGAATCTTATGTTACTCTCCTTTGTGGATTGTGTTGAACTATCCTATGTGGATTTACTATTTACTCTCCTTGTGGATTTGAGTCTTTCTTTCCTTTGTGGATTGAGTTGTTCTTGAGCTCGTGAGCAGAGCTAGAATTGGGGACTTAGGTATATGTATGGGCATATACCTAAGTCGAGTCAGATGTTACTTCGTGATTGCATCTTTCTTTTGTGCTATATCCTTTGTGGATTTCGGGAGACCTTCGGGGGTCTCGGGGTCCTTACTGAGTAGCTTGTACTCACCCCTGCACGGGCTATGCCCGCACCTTGTTGTGTTGGTTGCAGACGACGGACAGTGCTGATCACGGTTGGGGCGTGGAGCAGGACGGTACCTGGAGGTGGACCACTGGGCGGGACGTGCTCGGAGCGGACGTGGGACCCGAGGAGCCTGGAGGCTATCTGTACCCACCCTTCAGGTGGGATTGCCAGTGGACGACACGAGGCCGTCGTCTTTTCTTCAGTTGCTGTACTTTACTTTTCAGTTGTACATTACAGTTGGGCTTGTATTTCCGGCCCCCTTTACTTTTCTGCACTTTACTTTCCCCTTGCTGACTCTGTGTGGTTGTTACTTAAAGGCAATGCCTTCCCTGTTTACTGGGATTTTACGCCTTGGTGCTAGTCGCCAGCCCCTGGCCTATGGAAGGCGGGCTTGGGGTAGTCACGGCACGGGCCCCGAGGACGGGTCGTGACAAATTGGTATCAGAGGTGGTCGGTTCTACCGCAGACTCTGATCGTCCTTTCTTTCTATATGAAGCAATAGTGTTTAGTGTATTGAGTGTGGTTATCAGTTCAGGGAGCCCAGTGTTGGTGCGGCGGCCGACGTATCCATACACCAGGACCCTGACTCCTGATTTCCGACTTAATGCATGAAAACATTGATTGCGTGTGTGTTTCAAGTTTTCTTTGTGATTACTTGTGTCAGCTCACCGGGTATACTGATCTGCTTCATGAAAGTCTCAAGTTTTCCTTGTGATTACTTGTGCCAGCTCACCAGGTATACTGTTCTGACTGTGGTGCTCTTGTTCTCCTTTTCAGGATGGCCCCGCGACGACAGCCAGCTAGGGTTCCGAGTGTAGGGCGCGACGGCAGCCCACCGAGCGACGAGGCCTCGGTGCAGGGCCCTTTGCCAGCAGTGGCACCGGCGGTAGCTTTACCCGCCGAGCCACCGATGCTGCCAGTACCAGACGCTGACGATGCACGTCGCCTCAGGGCACTGCATGAGTTTCAGAGCCAGCGACCGCCCAGGTTTCGCGGTGAGGCGGACCCCCAGGCCGCCGAGGACTGGCTAGAGGCGGTGGTACGGATCTTTAGGCTAGTGAGGACACCAGCGGATCTCATGGTGATTCTCGCGGCGAGCCTCCAGAAGGCGGCGGCAGGACGATGGTGGAGCCTGATGCTCCAGGTTCACGATGAGGCATCCTTGCTCTGGGCGGACTTCGAGAGCCTCTTCCGCTCTGAGTTCATCCCGGCCACCCTCCGAGCGGTGCGCATCCAGGAGCTTCTCCAGCTGCGCCAGGGCGGCATGACGGTCGCTCAGTACGCGGCGAGGTTCACTGACCTATCTCGCTACTCGACCGACATGGTACGGGACCCCTTCTTCCGGGCCCGGACCTTCGAGCAGGGCTTGCGACAGGAGATTCGGGCGTCGCTGATCTCCCTCAGCATTCCGACCCAGGCGGGAGTGTTGGAGCGAGCCCTCCTGATCGAGAGCTTCCTGGAAGAGCCTTCTTCAGCGGCGAGACCTAGCGCAGGGCGGCAGGTAGCTGAGTCTTCGGCAGCAGGTAGCCGACGGATGACTCTCGGGTCCAGGCAGACCAGACCCCCACGCAGACGGCCTCAGGACACCGGCTCAGCAGTGCAGGGCACACAGCGGAGTGCCAGCCTTCCGAGAGGCAGGCTGTGCTACTCCTGCGGCGGGCAGGGTCACATGGCTCGTGATTGCCCGACTCGCCGATCAGAGGAGCAGCAGACGGTGGAGGGGCCACCCAGGCAGAGGCAGAGGGTCGACCGTGGCGGTCCGCAGGGAGGAGGCGGACGAGGCAGAGGAGCTGGCCGAGCAGCGGGTGGTGGGCGACGCTTCCAGGCTCTACCCCCACCACCACCAGGAGGGCCACCTCGACCACAGGGAGCTGGCGGGCAGGGACAGGCCCAGCTCCAGGCAGTGGAGGCCTACGACCCCGACATGCCAGAGATGATTCGAGGTACGATCTGTGTCTATTCCACCCTTGCTGCAGTGCTTATAGACGCAGGAGCGAGTCACTCTTTCATAGCCTCTGCCCTTGTTCGGAGCTCGGAGATTCCGACTGAGCCGTTGGCTCGATCCTTACGGCTAGAGACTCCTACGGGAGCAGACTCGACGATTACGCACTGGTGCCGGCAGTGTGAGCTTACTCTAGGAGGCGAGAGCTTCGGCTGGGATCTCCTTGTAGCGGCGTCGAGGCCTTACGACGTCATCTTGGGCATGGATTGGCTATCCACGGTTCATTCCCAGATCGACTGTTTTAGGCGCAAGGTGCGATGTGTTCGTACCGACGGGAGCAGGTTTACCTTCACCGGCGAGAAGGGAACCTTTGCAGCACAGGATGGACTTCCGCAGAGGAGAGTGCAGCCCATCTCTCATCAGTTGGCTAGCCTCATCCTAGGAGCAGTGGACGTGCGGAGTCCGGCTTTTCCTGCAGTGGTGGACCAGTACGTGGACGTCTTTCCCGACGACGTTCCGGGGCTACCTCCTCGTAGATAGGTAGACTTTTACATCGACTTGTACCCCGGGACAGCCCCGATATCTACTCCAGCATATCGGATGGCCCCCGCCGAGCTTCGGGAGTTGCGGGTACAGTTGGAGGACTTGCAGAGCAAGGGGTTTATCCGACCCAGTGTTTCACCCTGGGCTTCCCCGATATTGTTCGCCAAGAAGGCGGACGGGAGCTTGCGACTATGTGTCGACTATCGTCGCCTGAACCAGGTGACAGTGAGGAACAAGTATCCGCTGCCACGGATTGATGACCTCTTCGATCAGCTCAAGGGAGCGCGGTGGTTCTCGAAGATAGACCTCCGGTCAGGCTATCATCAGCTCAGAGTTCGAGACGAGGACGTGCAGAAGACGGCCTTCAGGTGTCGGTATGGCCATTATGAGTTCTTGGTTATGCCGTTCGGCGTAACCAATGCTCCAGCAGTGTTCATGAGCCTCATGAATAGGATCTTCCAGCCATACCTCAACCGATTTGTCGTGGTCTTCATTGACGACATTTTGGTATACTCGACGACTGAGGAGGAGCATGCCTACCACCTGCGAGTTGTTCTAGACGCACTCCGAGAGCACCAGCTTTATGGAAAGCTCTCAAAATGCCAGTTCTGGTTACGTGAGGCCCATTTCATGGGGCACGTCATTTCTGAGGTGGGAGTTGCAGTGGATCTCGCGAAGATCGAGGCAGTGCTAGCTTGGGAGCCACCCAGGAGCGTGACGGAGGTGCGGAGCTTCTTGGGCTTAGCCGGATACTATCGGAGATTTGTGCCGGACTTCTCCAGAGTTGCGGCACCACTCTCAGCGTTGACGAAGAAGGGGAAACCCTTCGTGTGGTCAGACAGATGTCAGCAGAGCTTCCAGGAGCTGAGACAGAGATTGACCAGCGCACCTATCTTGAGGTTGCCTGAGGAGGGAGTTGGGTACGTAGTTTACTGCGATGCATCAGGGACTGGACTCGGGTGCGTCCTGATGAAGGAGCGGGACGTGATCGCCTACGGATCACGTCAGTTGAGGCCGCATGAGCAGAACTATGCCACTCATGACCTGGAGTTAGCAGCAGTGGTCTTCGCTCTGAAGACGTGGCGGCACTATCTGATGGGCGAGTGCTTCACAGTCTTTTCTGACCACCAGAGTCTCAGGTATATCTTCTCTCAGAAGAACCTGAACCTGAGACAGCGGAGATGGCTTGAGTTCCTCCAGGACTATGACTTTGAGATAGTCTATACTCCTGGAAAGGGGAACGTGGTAGCCGATGCCCTCAGCAGGAGGACGGGCATTCAGCTACTTGAGGAGGCAACGGAGCAGCTAGCCTCCTTACAGATATCCTTTGTGGATAGAGATGGAGCATCCTTTCTTCAGTCTCTCACAGTCTCTCCTCCACTTCTACAGCGAGTCAGAGAGGCTCAGTGTGAGGACGCTGACTGTGAGACCCGGCGTGCACTGATATCCTCAGGTCAGGCGCCTGATGGCTTCTTCCTTGGAGCAGAGCACGACATCCTTTTCAGAGGACGTACCTTCGTACCAGTCGCTTTACGAGAGGAGGTGCTGAGAGAGTTTCACACTTCTCCCTTGGCGGTGCATCCCGGAGTGGCGAAGATGTACCAGGATCTCAGACGACAGCACTGGTGGCCGGGCATGAAGAAAGCTGTGGCGGAGTTCGTTTCACGATGCCTCACCTGCCAGCAGGTGAAGGAAGAGCATCAGGTACCAGCAGGATTGGTACAGCCCTTGGAGGTCCCGGAGTGGAAGTGGGATGCCATATCTATGGACTTCGTGACTGGACTTCCACGCACTTCCAGAGGTCACGACTCCATTTGGGTGGTTGTCGACCGACTCACCAAGTCGGCACACTTCTTACCCATCAGAGAGCAGGGCTCAGTGGAGAGCTTGGGACGTCTTTACGTCCAGGAGATCGTACGGCTTCACGGTGTGCCATCGTCTATCATCTCCGATCGAGATGCTCGTTTCACTTCCCGGCTTTGGAAGGGGTTGCAGGAGGCGTTCGGGACACGGCTCCATCTGAGCACAGCCTTCCACCCTCAGACGGATGGTCAGACGGAGAGGACCATACAGACACTCGAGGACATGCTCCGTGCATGTGTTCTCGACTTTGGTTGCAGCTGGGAGGACCACCTACCCTTGGTGGAGTTTGCATACAACAACAGCTACCACTCCACCATCGGGATGGCACCATACGAGGCATTGTACGGCAGACCCTGCAGATCACCGTTGTGCTGGACAGACCCTGGGGAGTCAGCACTCGTGGGACCAGAGATGGTCCGAGCCACGACAGAGAAGGTTTAGATCATCCAGGAGAGGATGAGGACAGCTCAGAGCCGGCAGAAGTCATATGCTGACAGGAGGCGGAGGCCACTGGAGTTCGAGGATGGCGACCACGTCTTTTTGCGTGTCTCACCTCGACGTGGTTTACGGAGATTTGGCCGAGGCGGCAAGTTGTCTCCACGCTTCATCGGGCCTTTCCAGGTCCTCAGCAGGATAGGATAGGTGGCTTATCGCCTGGCTCTACCACCTCAGTTGCACCGGGTGCACGACGTCTTCGACGTGCCTCAGCTGAGGAGATACGTGCACGACCCGACGCACATCATCGACTTTGGGGAGCTGGACGTGGACGATGGGGCGACTTTTGCGGAGGTCCCAGTGGAGATCGAGGATCGACATGAGCGGGTCCTACGTGGGCGGTCGATTCCTCTTGTGCGCGTCAGATGGCAGCACGGGAACCTCCAGGAGAGCACTTGGGAGCGGGAGGCTCAGATGCGTGCTCAGTACCCCCATTTGTTCCCCTAGTTTTTGATGTATCTTTACGGGGACGTAAAGCCCTGAGGTGGGAGTAATGTAAAGACCCGCAAATTTCAAGGAAATTTTTTTCTTAATTTTCTTTGGAATTTTACAAGAGCGCAGCTTCAGACGGCACCTGATTCCGAGGCCCGGTGTGCCCGGAATCAATTTCCGAAGTTTGGCTCGGGTACGTTCAGTGAACGGACGAGCGGGTTTTTCTATCTTTTGAACCGGTGCCCGGAATTGAATTCTGAGGGCACCGATGAAATCGCAGCGCCGGTATTTGCTAAGAAACGCCTCTTCCGGAGTTGCGTTTGCTCAGACGTGGTTTTTAAATTTTGCGGCTTTAAGTCAGAAATAAAATAAAGTTTGTGCGACAACTTTATTTTATTTTTCACTTAAGCTGCTTGGAAGCCACTTGAAGTCACTTAAAGGCGGCTTGAGCTGAGTTGAACAGGATAGGATGCTATCCATAAATATCCTACCCCTTGGTAGGATATTTGTGCGGTGGGGCCCGCACGAGCCCCGCCGTTTCTTTCGCTAAGTAACGCACCCGTGAAAACCCGTCAAAGTAACTGAAAAGTCAACCGATGCGTTTTCTTTAATTCTTAACAGACCATTTAATTGGGCGGTTTATTTCGTGAATTAAATGGACTGTTTCTTTCGTGAATTAAATGGGTCGTTTCTTTCGAATTGATGGATCGTTTCTTAACCGGTTTCGTGTGTTGGCATGTTTATAAAATAAGACCAACCTAAAAATCCTTTGAAAGGATTTGAGAGGATATTGTTTCTTCATCTCCCCGCGAAGAACGCGAAGAACGCGAAGAACGCGAAGAACGCCGGCGACCGGAATTCGACGACGCACACCGAGATCTGCGACGTCGACGAGCTTTACCCGCGACGTTCTTCGGCGACGCCTCTTCTTCCGCGGCCGATCCTCGTTCGGCAACTAAGGTGAGAATCGGATCGTTTAAATTCTCCCTTTTTAAATTTCATAGCAACAGATTTAATTAATTAAATCCGTTTGTTCTTGATCCGGAGATTGGCGACGCGACACCGGATACCGCGACGACGCAACGATCCCCCCTTCTTCCGCAACGACCTCTCGTCCGACGACGACGACAAGGTAAGGGTTGATATGAAATATTTTCCTTTCCCGTGATTTTATTTCTTTTAAAATAAGGAACCGATCACGGAACAATTTTAAATTTATTTAAAATTGTTGATTTGGTCGTTTCTTGTTTCTCCCGTTGTTTATGACTAACGCGGAGGGTGCGGGTCTAACGAACAAGACCCGGCAACCCTCCTCCGATCTTCCTTTTTGTGCGGATTTGGCGGGCGACGGCAAAAGCACGACGCAAGGGCCATTTGTTGATTCCGCAGTGGAGGACGCGTCCCGGGAGGAACAATGGCGCAGACGGGAGGCAAAACGGGCCACCGGAGCAACTCCGGCGGCCCGCGGAAGGTGGCGGCGGCGCGGGTCGTCGGCGCGGCGGCGCCGGCGACCGGAGGCGGCGGCGCCCGGCGCGCCGCCATGGAGAAATTCCGCCGCGGCTGAAGCCGCGGTGGCGGCGGCCGGTTCCGCGGCCGCGCGGAACCGGGAACGGACGCGGCGGCCCGGCCGCGTCCGCGTGACAGGCGGCCCCCCGCGGGGCCGCGTTTCTCTCCAAGTCGCGGGTCAAACCCGCGGCAGTTGTTCGGCCGCTCGGCCGAAGCCGAGCCGGCCGGTCCGGTCGGCCGGGCCGCGCCCAGGCCGGACCGGACCCGGCCAAGCCGGTTCGGGCCGGGTCGGGCCGACCCGGTTCGGCCGACCCAGGGGGGGTTCGGGCCGGGTCGCCCCGGGCCCAGAACCCCCGTTTCGGGCCCTCTTCGGTCTTTCGCCCATATCTTGGGCCTGGGACCTCCGATTGACGAACCGTCAGCGGCTACGCGATCCTTGGATCGAGACGGTCATTTCGGTTTATTATACTCAAGGTTTCGGAAGACTTTGGGTTCGGCCGGATTGGTTCGTGCACGAAACCAACCGGGCCCTCGGAGCGAAAACGCTCATAACTTGAGCTACGGACGTCCGATCGACGTACCGTCAGCTGTGGTAGTTTCCTCTAAGTGAGACAGAACTTTTGGCATACTCCGCCCGAGGATCGGATACAGGCGGAGTATGGTCGGGTTGGTTTTTCCCTAAAAACCAACCGGGCCCCTGGGACGAAAATGCCAATAACTCTCAGACCGGGCGTCCGATTGACGCGCCGTCTGTTGCGTTGAGATCCTGTTGTCGATACGGAACTTTTGGATACATCAACTTCGGACTACGTGTCAGTTGATGTATCAGCCTCTCGGCTCGTGGAGCGGACCCTCCTAAACGAGCTCGCTGTGTGCGGGAACCCTAGCGCTGGCTGTGACTTCGACGACAGAGCAGAGATCCTCCGTGGACTGCGACGACGGCAGAGCAGAGATCCTCAGTGGGCTGCGACGACGGCAGAGCAGAGATCCTTCATGGACTGCGGCGACGACTGTGCAGAGATCCTCAGTGGACTGCGTCGACTACTGCACTCAGCGATCCCACGTGGATCAGTGCTACAGGTTCTGTGTGAGCCCGATCCTATGTGGGTCCTTACTACCGGTTCTGTGTGAGCCACTGCCTACAGGTTCTGTGTGAGCCCGATCCTACGTGGGTCTTTTGCGGGGGTTAGTACCTATCGATCCTTCGTGGGTCCGACGACTTAGATGGATCAGTGATCATCTTTGACGTCATCTGAAAAAGTATACCTGGTTGAGCTGAATCTTATGTTACTCTCCTTTGTGGATTGTGTTGAACTATCCTATGTGGATTTACTATTTACTCTCCTTGTGGATTTGAGTCTTGCTTTCCTTTGTGGATTGAGTTGTTCTTGAGCTCGTGAGCAGAGCTAGAATTGGGGACTTAGGTATATGTATGGGCATATACCTAAGTCGAGTCAGATGTTACTTCGTGATTGCATCTTTCTTTTGTGCTATATCCTTTGTGGATTTCGGGAGACCTTCGGGGGTCTCGGGGTCCTTAATGCGTAGCA
This sequence comes from Viscum album, assembly GCA_963277665.1. Taxonomy (NCBI): domain Eukaryota; kingdom Viridiplantae; phylum Streptophyta; class Magnoliopsida; order Santalales; family Viscaceae; genus Viscum; species Viscum album. The sequence continues at coordinate 723,909,938 of OY728119.1, forward strand.
TGTACTCACCCCTGCACGGGCTATGCCCGCACCTTGTTGTGTTGGTTGCAGACGACGGACAGCGCTGATCACGGTTGGGGCGTGGAGTAGGACGGTACCTGGAGGTGGACCACTGGGCGGGACGTGCTCGGAGCGGACGTGGGACCCGAGGAGCCTGGAGGCTATCTGTACCCACCCTTCAGGTGGGATTGCCAGTGGACGACACGAGGCCGCCGTCTTTTCTTCAGTTGCTGTACTTTACTTTTCAGTTGTACTTTACAGTTGGGCTTGTATTTCCGGCCCCCTTTACTTTTCTGCACTTTACTTTCCGCTTGCTGACTCTGTGTGGTTGTTACTTAAAGGCAATGCCTTCCCTGTTTACTGGGATTTTACGCCTTGGTGCTAGTCGCCAGCCCCTGGCCTATGGAAGGCGGGCTTGGGGTAGTCACGGCATGGGCCCCGAGGACGGGTCGTGACAGTCTGTGTCCATTCAGGCTCTAGGTAAGGGACACAATACTTTGAAACCCTTGTTTTAAATGTTTTAACTATTTATTTCCAAATTTTTTTCCCCTAAATATCTATATTCATAAAATATATTTTTATTTGTATTTATATAGACATAAATAAATTTTAAATTACACTTTTAGTCTCTTTCATACAAATTATTACAAAAGGAATCATTTTATGGAACATTTTGACTTTCTTTAAAAAAAGAGAAAAGGACTATTCTTTTTTAATATATATGGCATCAATAGTGATTAAATTCATAGTAACCATTATTTGATGTATGTATTTATTTAAAAACTTTCATGAATTCATAAAATAAATACCCAACTTCACTTTGTTCTAGACATTTTCAAAAAAGGTGTTAAATGAAATGGATATTTCTATATCAGGAAATGTTCTCTTTTGTGTGAAAAGAATATTGTTTTTGAATGTAATGATGAAAAATGAAATCATTCATGTTTTATGAATATTTTATTGTTCTTGTGATTTTTTTGATGAAGGGTGGTTCCATTATAAACAAAGGATAGTGGTTATAGTACAAACCATGGATGATTGGTTCCATTATAAACAAAATATGAGTGGATACGTGATAAAACAAGGATAGGTGGTAGCATTATAAATCAAGGGAAGTTGGGTACATTATATCTCTTCAATCAATTGGATAATGATTGTGTTCTATAGATAATTTTGATAAAATTTGATTTTATTTCTTATTCCATTTGTAATATTGATATATAAAATAATATCCCAAGTTACCTACATGATGTTTTGAAGCTTGTTAATTATTTTTCATGTAAATAATTTTATTTATAAAAAGTTAAGTTAATGATATCTTTTTTAAATGAATAATTATGCTCTTTTTTTATAAAAGGTCTGTTTTTAAGAAATTGTTTTTATCGGTAGTCATGTTTTTAAGAAACCTTCATGATTATTATTTTTCCATTATGCTCTCTTAAAAAGAGTTTTATGAAAAACAATAGGAATTAAATATAATATCATGTGTAAGTGAATGATTAATTAATCACTAAGTTATGGTGTTAAAGAAAAACTCTTTTATGATATCATGATTTAAAACGAACTATTTGGTTTCTTCCTTCTTTTTCTATGTCCCTTACTATGATTTTTATACTCATACCACATTTTAAATTTTTTTAAATAGGGTTTTTAGGTGATTAGGGACTGGGCTGAGGTCAAGATGAAAATTTTTAATATGTTTCATAGAAATAAAACATTTTTTATCTTAAAAGTATTACTTTTGGGAAAATGGATACTAAGAAAAACATTTAACCATGTATTGTGTTGGTTTTTTATATAAGAGTTATAACGTATTTATCTAAAACACTAATCCTAAAAAGACCCTTAAAATTTGAGAAAGTAAATTCTTTTATAATTATTAAATTTGAAAACAAATCAATTTCATTTACATATAATAATAGTGTCTTTCGTCACTATTAATTCCATGATTAAAGAGTATGGGTTACATACATGAAAGTACCCAATCAATGAAGGATGGGTAAATTTAGGTGAATACCATTGTTTGGAAATGATGATGGTACTAACTACAAAACATTTTTTAAGGAAAAATATTGGGATAAATTTGGCATCATAATAGGTTTACATAATGATTCCTGGAAGGGTTTGATGAGAGTAAAAGGTGGTGTCTCGTTACATGGGCATTATAAGGAATATAAAAGGGATGTATAAACATAATTTACAACATGAAAAATTAGAAATAAAAAATAATTATAAAAATATAGTTATTGAATTACTTATTGGATAGTGTAACACCACAATATTATATGAAATACGTTTCTGAAATAAATCTAATTTCTTCGATATCTCGTGTTACACACAACACCATGTTTTAATGAACCATGAAAAACTATTAATATTATTATTTAAACAAGACCGTTATAACCTAGTTGTTAATATTTGAGGTATAAATACTAATAACTACATCTTAAATTTTAATTATAATGGGTTTATATAAAGAAAAAATATTAATAAAATGTACTTAATATTTATAAAAGTCTTAAAATGTTTTGAAAATACTATTTTCTCAAAAAATGTTTTTATTTCATTTTTGAACAAATAGTAAAAGAAATTTATACCAATTATAAAAAATGTATTTGAAAAAAAAATTATTTGTTTAATTTTAAATTTCAAAGATATCTTAGTGGGAATGTTTTATATTTTTTTGAAACTAAATAACATTTCGATGAATAGTGAAAATACTGGTTTTTATTAAAGACATCCCTTTCATTCAAAGAATTTAAAAGATAAATTTTATTATAATATGGTTTTGAAAGTTAAATTAGTTAAATTATATATATATAAATTCAATTTAGGTCGTTTTATTCAATCTCATATTTAATTTATATATAAAAATGTTTTAATATTTTGAATTTTTCTCTTTAGAAAACAGTTTTTTCATTACGTCTCTTGGATTAATTTTAATTTAGATTTTTCAAATTACTGAAATTAATTTAATAAAATTTATTAATTATTTATAATCAGAATAATTTATATTATCTAATAAGTTCAACTAAATTTTTTACCAAATTTAATAGTAAAAAGAGTAAAAAAATTAATCATCACAGTTAAGGTCAAAATGGGTTTACTAGGGGTTAAACTAATAAGAAAAGCGGTAAACTGACCTAGAGACTTTTCAAAAACCTATATTATGGAAATAAAAATACCTTATCTATTTTATTATTAATAATGGTCTATTTTGGATCCTTTTTTCAATGAAAAAATAGAGGTACACCATTTTCTTTTTGAAAATTATAAGTGTTCACCTCACCTTAGTTATAAAAGGTCACTAACTCTCCTCCCATATCCACACTTCCAAAACACTTTGGATCAAAAAAAACCAATACATATCACTTAAAAATTTTCCTAATATAATTATATAATCCTTACTTTGTTCTAAAATCCAACCTATTAAGGATTTTGGTGCAAACCCAAGGAGGTTACCTGAAGAAGTGGTAACATTCTTCAACGAATATTTTTATTTTTTTACTTCCTCCAACTATTTAAAATATTATTAAAAATTATAATATAAAAAATTCTTTATATTAAAAATATTTAGATTTTTTTATACTATGTTTATGACCTATATTGATCCCCACTTCCCTCTAATGAGAAACGATAATGTCACTCATGTTTAAGGTGTACTATTTCCTTGTGAACTGATGTGACGTGTTTTCCATCAAAAACTATCATGGTTGGGTATGATGATGTATATAATGTATAAATATGATATTTTTAACTTAAATTTACTTATTTAATTATTATATCACGTATAAATTCTTAATTTCCATTCCATATGGGATATGATAACGTCGTAAATGTATATGGAAGACTGCCTCCTCACGAAAAGATGTGATTTGTTTTTCACAAACTCTTTAAATGAAATAAAATTAGGGTAAATTATATAAATATTTTTTATATAAAGGATATTAAAATTATTATAAAATGTTAACATATTTTATACATTTACTTCATTTCATCCATTGTGAAAAATAGTAATAGAATTCATGCATACGTACGACCTACCATCTCCATGAATGATGTATTTCATTTTTTATGAATAACTTTTATTGATTAATATAAATACATATATAATTAATTTATATTGAATTTATATCATGGTAAAGATTATGGAGATTATGTAACCATAATCTAAGTAAGAGGACTGAAAATAAAAAATCAAAACTTATATGAAATATAAATCTATTATTTCATGTAAAGTGATTTTAACAAAAATTTATTAATAAATGGGTAATAAAAGATCATCAGTAAATCATATATGGAATCATATATATAGATATTATTCTTTAATATATTTATAATTGACTTCTATTTAGTATACATGAGTTTTGAATGTGTATGAAGGAAGATGATACTTAAGATAAGTGATTTTTGTTTCACTTTTTACTTTTGTGAGACACATGCCATATTCACCTTATATTTATTTTATATGGCCTATATAATTCCCATGAAAATATTTTATTATTATTTAATTAAAAATTATGTGTATTTAAGTATGCATTCTAGGATCTCTATTTTATGGGGCTTACAATTCAATGTTACCAAAGTGTTAATGGTTTTATGAAACAAATCTCATTATATATCAGTATTGTTTATGTTTATTCTATCTATGATGAATCTTATGATTCATATCTCAGTAAAATCTTGAATTTTCTTCCCATAAGTTTATCTCATGAGAATACATGTTTTAACATCATTTTCTTTTCTTTATGTACTCAAGATTTTGAAATAATGTTTCAGGAAAAAACAATTTTATTTCTTTCTTCAGTCAAAACCCCATTTTATTCCATATTCATTTTTTCTAAAAAAAATCAAAAATATTTAAACATTAACCAATGGATTTATTAAAATAATTCTATCTATGTTTTAATTTCTATAAATTAGTATAAAATTAATATTCATTATGTTTTTAAAATAAGGCTCGTTTGGAATTTACTAAAAATGTGAATGGAATATCTGTTCTAATGTGTATAGAATGTTATGTCATTATGGACACTAAATGTCTTAAAGATTAATTTAAAATTTCCAAATATTATTTTAAATGAAATTTATTTTAAATATTCATCTATTTTAAAAATTTTCTTTAAAAGTGGAATGGATTTTTTCATCAAGAAATGTTCCATGTGATTTTTTCAACATCATTTTCAATTTAAGATGACATCATTTGATATTACTTAAGAATTAATTGGGATATTATCTAATAATACCATATTTATTATTTCTCTATATGTTTTATTATTATGATGAAAATATGTTTATAAATCTTGTTTCTTTCCTAGGGTTATAATTTAATGAAATAATTATGGAACCATACCCCTTTTCATGGGTTATGATATGATGAATGTTTTTTGATCTTATGACACATGGATGTATGGATTGTGTGATGGGGAACCTATATCTCCCTCTAATTCATTGGGTAAATATGGATCAATATTGAGTAAATATTATTTTTATGAACCTGATTACATGTTCACAATGTTATGTGTGAACCTGATGACATGCTCACATTGTTATGTGTGAACTTAATTACATTTTCATAGTGTTGTGAATGGACCTACAATTTATGTCCATAAGGATATGTGTAGACCTATTTGCATGAACATAAGTTTGTTTTAGGGTATTATTTCAGGTACTTAACTTAATGAGTGAATATATTCCTATTTATACAAGTTCACAATGTTATAATCGTATGTGTATGTCACAAATCTATGTATTATTCCAATTTTATATTCTCATGGATTGTGTTCATTGATTACACTATGATTCTTATCTTATGAACTACCAATCTTTATGTCATGGAAAAAAATTATCTTTGATATGTAAGGTATGGTTTTCCTAAGTCTTGAACATGTTTATAGACCCTTATACTCATGTTATAGTTATCTATTTCTCAAGATTACCCTTACTGGGTATCTAAGCTCACCCTTTCTTATGTTTTCATCCTAGGTTATAAATAAAGGTTTAAAGTAGGGTATGTTTTTGAAGTGTAAAAAAGGTTAAGATCTTTATAGTAGATGTTTAAGATCCTTTAATAAATAATAAGATTGTGTACCTGGTCTCTAAATGCACTAAACCGTTGTATTCCTTAGGCATATATTTTTGAAATGTAATGAGTATTCTTTTATTAAGATGTGATATCTTTGAATGAGGATTTTGGGTCTCTACAATTCATATAAGAGGAAATTTATAGTTAAAAATTTTAAACTAGGATGATATAACATTAGTAAGATCCCTAAGGATATTTATAAGGATTAGTCAAGGTATAGTAAAATGTTTGAGAATTTTGGTAATCGATAGAGCGACTGGTTTCAATGCAATTATATCCCTGGTATGATACTAATAACAGATGTGGATCTAGAATAGATGTACCTATGGTTAATTACTCTAAAAAGGAAACATTTATCTAGAATCGATCATCACCTAGTACACAAAAATGGGACATGCTACACACATAGTTTTACACTCTTGGTGGATATTCATTATAAATTCACAGACTCTTTATAAACTATAATGAATAATTTAAATATTTAGTGACTATTAATAACATAAGATAAACCATAGGTTTCATCGATGAAAAAATAAGGTGTTATTATTTATACATCATATAGGTGAATTTTAAATTATTTTTTTGTTCCACATTATGAATGTTTTTTCTTACACTATGAATTAGGGTTTTAATCAATGGATAAAATGTGAAGGAACTGTATTAAAGATGAGTGTGATGGATACTTAAATTATTTTCCTCTTTAGCATCCAAAATTTATGGGAGATAGAATTAAAATTATTATTTCCATTCTCACAAATATTTATCAAGCTATAAATAATTCCTAATATTCAAATGATCAAGGGAGTATACAATATTCCGATGAGTCCTTCATGAGGCAACAACCCCTTCTTTTACTGGTTCATCTAATCCACTAGTTACTAAATTATGGATCAATACCACTAAAAAGTTATCTTATATTATCCAATGTTGGATCATGAAAAATTCATTTTGGTTCTCTACCATTTTAAAGGTGAGGTGGATCAATGGTGGAATCTTATTAAGAATGCAATTCCACAAGAAGAAATGAACTCGATAAAGTGGGAAGAGTTTAAGATCTTATTTTTAAATAATTAATTTCCTCATATTATTCATATAGAAATGGATAAGGAATTTCTAAATATTAAGAATTAGTACGATGAATCTTTCTATACCAATGAAAAAAAATACAATAATTACAAGGTACTTTTATGAATTTTTTCATTCATATTGAAAGTAAGGTTTACTGATTCTTCAATTCCTTAAAACCAACTCTGTGAAGGGAGTTACACATGAGAAACTTTGGAATATATGAAACAATGATTTTATGTTCACTAAAGGTATAAATTAAAGCTATAAACCCTCTTAGTTTCAGTGATAAGAAAAGGAATATGGGGTTCCATGGATGTTCCAATGATATAACGCATGGAAGTGAGAAAAATTATCAAACTCCTACCCACAAAAACTATGGAAAGGGGAACTTAAGTGAGTTCCTAAAAATAAAATATGGTTTTTCAAGTATGGAAATCCTATCCATTAAGAAAAATAATGTAAAATTGGTGTGAAAAATCCATAAAGTTAAACGAATGGAGAGATAGGTCACTAAAATTCACCACCCATACTCCATTGTTTCAAAACAAGGAGTATGTGAATTATTCTAGCCAATGATAAAATCTGCATTTTAATGAAGGTATTCAATTCCAACAACCTCTTAATCCAAGAGAAAAATTGAAATCTACTTTAATCACTATTTCTAATGAGGGTGTGATAATGAAGAGGTGAAAGATACACTTACCTTTTGATCAAAAACTACAAATTTATTATTTGATAATAGATCTACCCATAATTTCATATCTGATGAGTTTTATAAGGGTATCAAGATGCCACATAAACTATTATATGTATAATTAGTATTGAAGACTCATAATGTTATGATAATCATATCTCATGTATATGATTCCTCTCTAGTGAAATTTTTTTGTAATGTATTTCCTATAAATCAATTCATTATTCCTCAAATAGAATTTGATGTTATCTTAGGAACGGGTTAGATTTCACTATATAAATCCCATATAAATTTCTGAGGAAGGGAAGTCATGTTTGATAATCTAAAACCAAACTATGATCTTATATTAATAATATGATAAACATAAACTTCTAATGGAAATAAAATCCATTTAATGGGTTTTGATTCCTATTCAAAAGCGGTGTTTATCTCAATTTTCTTTTGGATAAAATCAACATCGATGATATGCCTATTTTATAAAAGTTTGGTAATGTCTTCCGAGAAGATTTTCCTAGTATTCCATAGACATTTAAAGTTTATTTCACAATATAACTCATACATGGTGTCACACATATTTCAAATACTCCCAATATAATGGACTCAATTGAGTTGTATGAATTGAAGAAGAAACTCTAAGAGAACATTAAAAATGGATTCATTCACACTTGGTGACACCTTGGGGTGAACCTGTACTATTTTTTAAAATTAAATATGGATCTATATGAAATTTTATTAATTATAGGGAGTTGAATAAGATCATGGTAAAGATAAAGTATCATATACAACATATTGATGACATATTTGATCAACTACACAGAGCTCAATAGTTTTCTAATATTTACCTTCATTCATGATATCATCAATTGAGGTTCAATAAGGAGTTTATACCCAATATAGTATTCCATACAAGTTGTGGACACTATGAGTATATAGTGATGTCTTTTGGTCTTACTAATTCACCATATATCTTCATGGATTTAATAAATAGAGTCTTTATAGAGTACCTTGATAAATTTTTCATAGTCTTTATAGAAGATATTATAATTTTTTAATAGATCAAGTAAGATTATGAATATTATTTGGGAATTTTACTAAAGACACTAACAAAGAATAAACTATATGAAAAATTTACAAAATTTTAATTTTGGCTACAAAATGATTAATTTTTGTGTTATATAATCTCGAGAAAGGGAATACTGGTGGATCCATCAATGACAGGAGTTATTAAAAATTGTACCAGAAAAAAAATGATGACTAATATCCATAGTTTTCATGGTTTAGCTGGATATTATCAACTATTTATGGAGTGTTTATAATTAAGATCTAATCCACTCACCACGTTAACACTAAATAGAGAAAATTTCATCCAAGTTGATGAATTTGAGGAAAATCCGAAAGAACTCAAGAGAAGATTAGTTACCACATCTATGCATACATTACCCTATGTGGAGAAGAGTGTGTAATCTATAGTGATGTATCAAATAATGGATTGGCATGTGTTATTAGGAAGAATGACAAGGTTATATCTTGTGCCTCATGGAAATCGAATTTTCATGAGGGAAATTACCAAATTCATGATTTTGGAGTGAGCTGTAATAATTTATCCATAAAAGATATAGAGGATTTATCTTTATAGAGAAAAGTGTGATATATATTAATTTCATAAAATATTAAAGTATATATTCACATAAAAGGATTTTAGTATTAACTAGGGAATATGGTTAGGTATTATTAAATATTATGACTACTAATACATTACCATCTTGGGAAAGTGAAAAAGGTGGACAATTCTTTGAGTCAAAAGGATCATGCTATAACATCCAGGATAATGATCACAAAAGATCCAATATTTCAGGATTTTTAAATGATGGATATAGAAATCCTTAATGAATTTTAGATTTATAATCTTTCTCAATTGAATCTTTTACCAGCTGTCCAATTATAGATTAAAGAGGAGGTGAAGGAAAATGTGGATCTATAAAAGAAGGTTAAAAATGTTCTTATGTTTAACCCTGATCATAATGGAATTATAAGGTACAATAAATATTTATGTGTTATATCGATATATGATTTTAAGAAGGATCTATTAGTTGAATCTCATAGTTCTCTATTCACAATTCATCTAAGGAGTACAAATATGTATAGAGATTTGAAATAGTTCTTCTAGTGGGATGTAATGAAGAGAGATATTGTAGAGTTTGTATCTCATTATTTGGTATGTAATCATTTTAAGGATGAGATTAAAATGTTTAAGGATATGTTACATCCATTAACTATACCACAATGGAAATGGGGAAACATTTCCATGGGTTTGTTGTTAGAATCCCCAAAAATCTATAGGGTATAATGTTATTTGGGTTATATTCAATTTCATTACAAATTCATCACAATTCATTTCCATTATAGAATAATTTTCCCATGATTATCTTGTAATAATATAAATTATGGAAATAGTAATATTACAGGTATTTCCACACTATGTTGTATCTGATTGAGAAAAGAGGTTTATCTTGAAGTTCTGTTGAAATATTTAACATGCTTTGGATATGAAGTTATGTTTCATCACTAAATATCATCCTAAAAAATATGACCATATTTAGTGGTCAATTAAAAACCTATATGATATGTTAATATCTTGTTCTATATATTTAAATTTTTTTTGGATCAACACATGGTTATATTTTAGGTTTCATACAATAATATCTTTCAATCAAGAATTTAGATGGCACATTATGAATACCTTTATATAATGAAGTGTATAACTCCACCCTATTGGGATGAAGTTAGAGAAATAAAACTTTGGGACCTAAGATATATGAATAAATGGAAAATAATTTTATATCCACTCAACAACACATAAGGGTGGCACTAAGTCAATAGAAATTTTATAATGACTACCGTCGACACAATCTGGAATTTCAAGTTGGTGATAAGGTGTTTCTATGAATTTATTCAAGGAATAAGGTTACAATATTTTAGAATAAATGGATACCAATACCTAGGTACATCGGTCTATTTTAAATTCTTAATATTATAGAGATGGTAGCCTATTGGTTTTCACTTCCATCAAACCTCTCTCAAGTTCACGATGTGTTCCATGCATTTATCATAATTAAGTATATACCTGATACATAACATGTACTAAAGTTAAAGGTAATAAAATTAAAGAATGGTCTCTCTGATGAGAACAACTAGAGGAAATTATGGATCTTAGACAAAGTTCTATGAAACAAGAACGCTCACATGGTCAATGTTTTTTAGTGTAACCACCATCTTGAGGAAGCTATGTGGTAACCTGAGTACGTGATAAGGTAGAAGTGTCTCCAATTTTTTGTACCTATGGAATCGAATTTATAGAGATAAATTCATTTTAATTGGGTTATAATGAAACACCGAAATATTTTATGAAATATTTATTTTTGAAATAAAATCAATTTCATCGATAGTTTGTGTTACACACAACACTAAGTTTTAACAAACATGAAAAAATATTAATATTATTATTTAACAATTATTGTTATAAACTAGTAATTAAACATAGAATTATGAATATTAATAAATAAATTTTCAGTATAAAATATAATGTTTTTATGTAATGAAAACATATTTATATAAATTTCTTAATTTTTAGAAAATTATTTATATGTTTTAAAAATACTATTTTCTCATAAAATGTTTTAATTTCATTTTGTGAAAAAATAAAAAAAAACATTTTACCAATTTTAGAAACATTATTTGAAAAAATAAACATTATTTTTTAAATTTACATGTCAAAATTATATTAGGGTTAATTTTTTGTTTTTTCTGAAATCTTAATTTTTCGATAAATAGTGAAAATTACTGGTTTTTATTGAAAATTTCCTTTTATTCAACGAATTTATAGGGTGAATTTTATTTTATTATAGTTTAAAAAGTAAAATTAGTTAAATTATATATCTATTAATATAATTTATTTCATTGGAATCAATTTCATATTTAAATTTTATATATAAACTTTTGAAACTATTCTCTTTTGAAAACATCTTTTTTGTTGCATCTACTTGACTAATCTTAAATTAAATGTTGAAAATTGTGTGAATAAAATTTCTCAAAATGGATTTCATATTTTGAATCATCATAATATATATTATCTAATATTATCAACATAATATTTTACAATAATTAAAATTAAAAATAGTTAAAGAAATTAATATAAATGATTAAGGTCAAAATAGGTTTACTAGGGCGTTAAACTAATATGATAATGGATCAAATGACCTAGAAACATATCTAAAACCCATTATCTAGATATATTTCGACATTATCAATTATATAATCTATAATTTTATATTTTTTATCCTTGTTTTAAGTGAAAAATGTGGATACAACTTTTTTCTTTTCAAAAATTACAATTGTGCCACTCACCTCACTAAAGTTCATCCCCTCTCCTCCCCTATTCACACTTTTAAAACCCTTTTCTTCATAAAATACCAACCCAAACCATTTATTTAATTCCATCTTCTATAGAATCCTTATATTGATCACAAATCCAACCTAGGTATGATTTTGGTTCAAACCCAAAGAGGTTACCCGAAGAAGAGGTAACATTCTTCAACGAGCATTTTTATTTTATTTCTTCCTACACCTCCTCGAAATATTATTAAACCCAGATAATATAATAAAAATATTATATTCCATATATTTATATGTTATTATACTATGGTAATTAACTAACTCTATCTACTATTTCCTTAAATGGTAAATGATAATGTTTCTCATGTGTACAGCTGTCTACCACTTCATGAATCGATGGACACGTTTTCCATCAACACCTCTCACTGTTGGGTATAATGATGAATATAATGTATATATATGATATTTGAAACATAAATATACTTATTTAATTATTATATTATATATAAATTCATAATTTCCATTCCATATGGGGTACGATAACATTTTCCGTGTATTTGGGGGACTACCTCTTTCCTACGCGATGTGATTAGTTTTTGACTGAAAATTACCTTTTTTTATTTTGAAACAACTTTTAAGGTAAAGTGAGAAACCATGAATTATATGATAGAAAACATCAAGTACCATATGATATTATCAGGAAATTAAAATATAATTTAATCTTATTAGACACACTCCCAAAATAATTTCTAATGGAGACTATTTACCTCCATAGGTGGAGCATCCTTGATATGTTCTTTGAACCCGTAAGCCATCATGTTCCATGTTTGAATGTAATCCTCCATTTTTATTTTCCCTACATTGAAGCATCTTACTAGAATATGGTCTTTCTTATTGACCCACTCTATCTACTCCTAATTATTTTCCACAAGTATAAGTCTCACAGCCATCTTATCATCATCCTCTTGTGAGGAATTAATCAGGAGTAAGTCCTCTAAAATTTCTTATTTAGAGTGTATGATTAGATACCAAGTTTGTTCATCATTTGGAACCTCCTTTACCACCTCCAAATATTAGCCAGTAGGAGGTCCCTTAGTGAGATCAACCCGATCAATGGCATTCCCATTGTAGGAGTGTTCTACAACTATCGTGGTTTCCTGTATCTTATTTGATTCTCTCATAACACCATCAACCTTGCCTTATTATTTTGATATAACACTATTAGTTATTTAGTTTCTACACTGAATCTTGTCACTCACCTTCTGGTCTTGGTCGTTGTCATTTGGTCTGAATTCTATCTTCTTGGGCCTAATTTTCTTGTCAAGCCTTGTCTCCATTGGTTTAGGTAGTTAGGAAAAGTCTCTTAATCCTTTGGATTTCTATTTTTATGTAGAATGAAACTACAAGAATCCTTATTTTAATTCCTCCCATTATTTCTCCTTAGATTTTGGGGCACTCTACTATGATTTCCCTCCACACTATCATCAGAAAATATGCTAGAGATCTCATCACTTACTTCAACCCTAGAGATACATTTACCATTATAAGATACCTTATCCAAGATTAATTTTGGTTGATCCTGTACTGACCCTTCAATATCAAAACCTTCAAACCAGTAGTCAGTCTTAATATTTAGCTTCACCTTCCTAGAAATAATCCAATTTGCTACAAACTCTTCACCGCCTTGTGACCAACATTTTGCCAAACGTATATTCCACTGAAATTTCATCAATTGGTTTTGAGAAACCCATATCTTGTGAAGAGATAAATATAGGACACATTTTCTCTATCATATATAACCCCTCATTGTGTTGGATATATTACTAGTTTTTAGAGCCTCCACATAGGAATATGGCTTGAATTAAATAAAAAGACTTGAGGCAACCTTACCCTTAAACCCCCAAACCTGTACATGACCTACACTTCTAAAATATCCAATTTGTGTCTCATCCTACAATAAAAATCCATAAATTATGGAACAATCTTTCTTAGATGAACCTATTTCTAGGCGGGAGGCACTTCTTCTCCACCAAAACCCAACTGACTGGTTGCCTCTATAAATGAAGAAGAATGTGGATCCAGGTATCCATCAATTTACAACTCCTTTAGACCATCATCAGCAATGAAATCTTTAATACTTCCATCAAGACCTGGCCCCTCCTCAATTATCTTCTACAGTAATTTCAATATCCTACGCCTACATACTTCTTTTAGATGACACAAATGCTTACACGAAGAGAAATAATCAACTAACTTCTCAAAAAATACAGGTTGAATGCAATGGAATTCATATTCAACCGAGATCCACACATACTCACCATGAATTCAACAAAAATCTACCTCAGCGTAGATTCTTAGAGAAATTAGGAAACAAACCACACAAGTTCTACTACCAGAGAATAAATTCTGACCCACTAAAATCCTGATAATTTGAATGATTGAGGGGTTTTGAAATATAAGGGGAATCCCATGAAAACATACCCAAATAACTGTCATAGGTGAGTCTTAGTTCATATGGAAATCATAGAACCACCTGAATAGAAAGAATCAGAAGTCATTATAGACATGGGGAGCAGTGAACCAATCCAATTTCAAAATATCTTCCAAAGTAAATATAATCATTATATTCCTACTATCATGAATACCAAATATTGATCATTTTGGTAAACCCCACTCTTAAAAGAAGAATATTTAAAATAATTACACCAACAAGAATTAATGTTTAAATAAAGTAACTAATATTATACATAGAATATATGAAGCATTCATGAACTCTGATGTTTATTGTGAAAGCATTAAAAGACCATCAAACAAATTAGGAACTTTAGGGAAAAGAGAAATTTGAGAGAAAGGAGGAAGAAAATATATTTTGGAAAAGGGGGATAAAAATGGGTTCACACCCCCTCTAAGGATTATGGAGGTCCCTACCCCTCCTGTGTGGACCAACTGATGCAACAATCATCATCTCTTATGGTATGATGGCGAAGCGGCCCGAAGATATTTCTCCCCATGTGATTTTTTTCTCTAATTCATTGCATTAAATATAATTAGTGTAAATATAATTAATATATATGATATATATGACTTAAAAATAATTTAATTATGGTAATAAAGTATTTACTTTTCTTTCATTTCATCCATTAATAAAACCAAAACATCATTAATGTGTACGTACGACCTACCATCTCCATTAATGGTGTATTTCATTTTATATCTATAATTTTTTCAGACTACGATAAATACCTATATAATGAATATAAATGATATCTATATCATTGTTAATATTCTAGAGTTTATTTAACCATGATCAATGTAAGAGTGCTAAAAATAAAAAAAACAAAACATACAAAAAAACAAAACAATTATTAACCATAACTGTATTTTAACAATAAATTATTAATAAATAATAAATAAAAGGAAATAATTAAATAATTTATGATATTTTATATATATATTTTGGTCTTTAATTGATTTAAAATAATCTTATATTTTTTATATATGAGGTTTTAATGCGTGCGAGGGAAGTCAGGACTTATAGTAAGGGGTTTTCGTATAACATTTTACTTAATGATACACATGCCTTATTCAAAACATATTTATTTTTATTTGGTGTATATAATTCCCATGAATGTATTATATAATTATTTTCCTAAAAATTATTGAGATTGATATATCCATTTGATGATATATCTTTCATATGGATTACAATTCAAAGTTAACAAAATGGTAATGGTTTTATGATATAATCTCATCATTTATCGGGACTGTTTATGTTTATGAATCTAATGAAGAAATATTTTTACTAATCTCTCAATAAACTCATGGCATTTATTCCCCACTAGTTATTTTATAATAATAATTTTTTTCCCATTATCTTCTACACTGTTTGTACTCAATAGTTGAAATGCTTTTTTAAGAAAAACCTAACTTATTTCTCTCTCTAGTAAAACCCCCTTTTTCTTTCATGTATATGTATTATAAAAATGTTCTGAAAAATATTTTAACATTCCCCAAAAAATATTAAAAAAAAATTCCCATTTTTTACATTTCTCAATGTTTTTTATGATGAATCATCATGTCATTTTCCAAACAAGTCATGTTTGGATTATACCAAAAATGTATAAGGAATATTTTTTTTAACATGTATGGAATTTTTAGCCATCATGTACACTAAATGTTTTAAAGATTACTTTATAAGTTTCCATTTTTATTTCCAAATAAATTGATTTTAAAAAAAATGTGTTTTAAAAATATATTTTCAAATTGAAATTTATTGTTTCCTCAATAAATTTTCCATGTGATCTTTACAAAATCATTTTCCATCTATGATCTCATCATATGATGCCACTTAATATTTATTGGGGATTTGTTCAAATGGTACTATATTTGTTTTATCTCTATATGTTTTATGATTATAATGAAAATAGGTTTATGAAACCCATTTCTTTTCATGGGTAATAATTTATTCAAATGTTTATGGAATCATACCCCTTTCACAAGTTATGATATGATAAATTTCTTATGATCATGTGCCACAAATATGTATAGAATAAGTGATAGGGGAACCTATATCTCCCTATAATGCATTAGGTGAGGATGGATGATTCATGATTAAATATGATATACATGAACCCGATTACATGTTCACAATATTGTACTTGAACCTGGTGACATGTTCACAATGTTATGCGTGAGCTTGATTACAAGTTCCTACTATTACTCATAGTCATGGGTTTCAAGTCCATGAGGTTTTACATGGACCTGTCTACATGTCCACAAGTTTATGTGAGGGCTTAATTTCATGTCCTTATCTTACTGGGAGAACTTGTTTCTATTTATACATGTTCACGGTGTTATAATCTTATGTGTATGTAACAAATATATGTCTTATAAAAATTTTATGTTTTCTTATATCATGTTTTTTGATTCTCATGTGATTAATTTTTTTTGAACTTCCAATATTTATGCCATGATATAATATTTTAATTTTGATATGAAGGGTGTGGTTTTCATATGTTATCCTCATGTCCTCATAACCTTATTCTCACATTATGTTTATGTATTTCCCATGTTTACCCTTGCAGAGAATCTGAGCTCGCCCTTTCTTATGTTTTCTTCCTAGGTTATGAAGAATGGTTTTAATTATAGTTATTTCTCTACCGATTATAAAATGGGATGATATTTGTGGGAAATGTTGAAGATATTTCACTAAATAAGAATATTTGTTACCTAGTCTACAAACGAAATAAACCATAATGGTTCTTGGGTGTGTTTTTTTTTGAAATTTAATGAATATTAATCAATTAATATGTGATATCTATGTACAATAATTTTAGGAATCTTTAGAGATAATACCCTTACCTTGATAAGGATCTTGTAATGATCCTAATTATTTGAAATACGTCAATAGAAATAGGAAAGAAATTTATATTTTTCTTGGATGTGGAATCCACAAATCTGAAAACTCTTGTTATGCCCTCTATTTGTGGGGTAAGGTATAATGATATAATGGATGGTTTGGATGATTCTATATCTACTGAAATTGACCATGATATCACAATTATTTTAGACTCTTTTCAAAATGATCATCTTGATGAAATATCTGATAATAATAATGGTGTTTCACCACATTTTAATGATAGGGTTAACACATATCCCCATCTACATGAAGATAAAATTACATATGACTTTAATAAGTATTATATGATTTATTATGGAGATATAAATAGTGGTAATATGGAACTTCAAAAGAAATTCATCCATGTTGCTATTTTCCTTAGTCAATTATTTCATCAAGCATAATCTCAAAATCATGAATATATTCCAATCTCTCAACATGAATATGGTGAAGGAAGAAGTGAAGTTTCTACAAAATCTCATGTTATCAATATTTTGGTATAACTCGTCATCATATGGTCTCAAGGAATGATGGTATAAGTATGAATTTTACAGAACCTCAGGCTTACATTTTACCTGATCCAACTCCTCATTAGGTGGTTAAGGAAAGTGATGTAAAAAACAATTAAACTCATCCTCATATTGGCAAATAATATAATTCATCATCTACACATGAATTTAGGGATCCAGATGACATTCCACAAAAATCCTCTATGTTTTCCAATGATGAATCTAATAATGACATCATAGAACCTCATGTATTGGATAAATCTAAAAACAATATTAGTGGAAAACAATAAATCACAACATAATTTTCCTACCTGACCAAACAGAATGATATATTATTGAGGATTAAAAATGATCAATGATTTTTAAAATTTTATGTCATTCCTAAGGCTATTTTAGTGGAAACACAATACCCTAATGCTCATGATTTTCCAGACCAAAAGAGAGAATTGGGATACTTTAGTCTAAACACACTATTAAAATATAAATATGAAATTTGAGACAATGATGGGAAAACATAAGTGCTAATTAGAAAATAAACCAAAAATAAAAAATCTAGTGGAAAGAAGAAAGGGATCTCTTGTTCAAAACCCTAAAATGAGAACTATATTCTGGAATTATCAGGTAATTTCTAGACCTGATCCAATTTTCTCACTTTGTATATTTGTTAGGAATCATATGCTTAATCTTATAGGTTTATCTGAACCAAAGAGGATATTTTCTGAGAGGATTTATTATTTGTATAAGATTTCCTATCATCTTATAAACACTAATCTATATAGTAATAAAATCAAAATACTTTGGGTCCTAGCTCATTCAAGACTAGATGGAATATTATATCAATTCTATAGAATATATAGTCATTATTGATTATAATATTATAGGAATAAAACATTTTTTATCATTCATCTATTATTATCATTGTTATCAAGTGAGAAGGGAGCTATAAAAGAACATTCAGGTTCTAAGAAACTCAATAAATAGTCTATGGGATCTTCTTAGAGATTTTATTTCAATTATATATTCAAATTAGTGGCTTTTCATAGTAAACTCTTCTATCTCAATCAAATATTTCAGGGTATTCATTGATAATATAAACCATTATCAAGTTAACTTATTTGGTTCCAAATAAACTGTGTATAAAAATAATCTCAATAAAATTGTGGTTTGCAAATTGGATCGGGTTTTTTCAATAATGTGTATTTTTATTTTTTGGAATACATTTCTTACACCACACTTGAAGAACTCAATTCATACCACCATCCTATTTTGAAAAAACTTTTTACTATAGATGTTAAACCAACATTTTCATTTATATTCAACAATTCATGTTCCTTGTATCCTGGTTGTAATAAATTTATGAAAGGAACTTATAACTCTTTAAATGTTAAGAATTATTCCATTTATTGAGTTTTAAGGATCAAAATACTTAAGATAAGGCGTAAAATTTGAATTTAGGGGTTCTTTAGTCGCATGGATGAAAATATTTCCCAGCTGGAATCCTTCTTTCACATCATTCAAGAGAATGGCACTGTTGGTGATTTTTTATAGGTCTTTTGATCACTCATAACCTATATACCCTCTTAAAACATAAATAATGTATGAAAACATAAGTCTTTAAAGTTAAATTAATTAAATATGGTGATGTGAATACTAAATTTTTTAATTCTCTTCAAAGAGTTAGGAAACTAAACAACCCATTAGTTAATCTTAGTAGTGATAATGGGGAGTTATGAAACTCAATAGACCTTTAGTTAATCTTAGTGATAATGAGGAGTTTTCTATATAAGATAGGATTTAGCTACAATGTTTTTTCTTATTATAATAACTTATTTGACGGTCCCAAAACTAGAACTAACCTAATAGAAGACATCATTCCCAGGATTCTCAATCATGAGGATAATTCGATTATTACTGTTATTCCCCTTGAATTTCAGATCAAAGAATATGTATTTGGATGAAATACCGGTATCTCCCCTAGTCTAGATGCGTTTACAAACTCTTTCTTCTAGGAATTTTGAGAGATCATTTATGGTGATATTTTTAGGCTTATCAATCATTTTTCAAAGGTGTTCATCTAAAACAAAGAATTAATAGTCAATTTATTTCACCCATTTCTAAAGTGAATAATGTGAATCAGATTCATCTATTTATAACTATGGAACTTTTAAAATCTATATAAAAATAATTGGGAAAAATTATCTTAATAGTATTTCCAATATTTCCAATAGGATTGTGTATTAAAA
This sequence comes from Viscum album, assembly GCA_963277665.1. NCBI lineage: Eukaryota > Viridiplantae > Streptophyta > Magnoliopsida > Santalales > Viscaceae > Viscum > Viscum album. Next base: position 723,930,327 of record OY728119.1, read on the forward strand.
TAAATTTGGTTTTATTAAAGATAAAATTATTCAATATTTCATTATCACTACTTATGAATGTGTTAACCTTCTTAAAAAATCCACCAGATGATGTAATATCACTCTGAATATTGATGTTAAAAAAATCCATTGATACATTAGATCGGGGCTTCATTTGTAATTTTCGGACCCATTTTGGCTCTGATGAGACATTTATTAAATGGGGTAGAATTATTTTGAGCTCATCCTATATCTCAGTGTTTATAAATGGCTCTCTTGGGGGATTCTTCACATGCTCTGTAGGAATTATAAATGGTGATACTCTCTTATCCATCATTTCCTCTTTTGTCGGATATTACTTAAGTTGGATCCCTCTCAACATGGTTAATACCAACAAAATCAAGTCCATCAGAGCTATCAGAGGCCCTGTTTCCCCCAGTCATTTATTATATTCTAATGACATCATCCTCTTCAATCAAGGTGATAAAAAACATCAAGAACATAAATAATTCTCTATATTATTATAAACAATTATCAGGGTATTATATTAGTAGGAAAATATAATTCTTATACTTTGTAAAAAAAATATTATTATGCCTAGAAAGGTGAACATAACCAACGTGATGGGAATCAGAGAAGGTTCACTACCACTCAATTATCTTGGTGTCCCTGTTTTTTGGGGAAACCATGTGTCTGTCATTTTTTTCATATTGTGATCAAAATTAGAAATCTTATGGATTATTCGGAATTTAATATGCTATCAATTTTAGGTAGGGTCGGTCTTTTGAAATTTGTGACTATATCCAAAATCATTTACTCATTTCTGATATATAAATGGTTTGTTTCCCTCATTAATAATATAATCACATATATACAAATCTTTTACTATAGCAGATTCATTTTTCATAGAAGACTTTTGATTTTACCTTGGAAACAATTCTGCCAATTGGATGAATATAGAGGGATTGGTATTAAAAATCTCTAAAAAGACTATTAATTTTTATAGGTGAACTTCATATAGAGGATAATCAATGAGAATTCAAAGGCTATTGATTTTTTGAGATAAATATTTTTAAGTAGGTTCAAAACCTAGAATTTAAACTATTTAGAATCCTCTATATAGCCTAACCTCATGGATTCTTTCTCAATTATTTCAGTAAATTATCGCCAGGTGGACAAAATCAAGTCATGTCTTAATTTCTAGTTAGTAAATTGGATAAGTACACCTCTTAGTAACATTTTAAAATCTCCTAGACCACTTCTTAACATAAATATATCGATCATGAGAAAATATATAATTTATTAGACACACTTACTATTATAATAAAGGAAATGGTCATGAATTATGACTTCATTAATAGATATGATACTTTAGTTTGGTATCTTTCTTCAAATTAGAGTCTCTCCGAAAAACTATTCTTCTAAGATGTTGTACAGGGGAATTAAAAATATAAGGCTAAGAGTTTGAGAAGATATTAGATTCATCCATCCATATTTTCCCTTGCATGGAGGGTTATAAATTCCAATCTTTCTACTGATGATTTTCTACATCCATTTTGGAAATAACATGTTCCCAACATGTGTAATATTTAATTTGAATAGGGATAACATTGATCACCTATTTCATAGAATTTTTTTAATGATACCTTATGGAAAGTAGTTGTTGATTCAGAATCCCCTATATAGCATAAATCCAGGTCACATATCTATATTCATTAAGATGCCTCTCACCGAACCACTTATGATCCTATTCCTTATGTCTAGCTTTGAATTAATCCATTTTATATGTACCAGTTGGAAAAAATTAGTCCATGAGAACCTTTCTTTCTATCTCAAGTTGGTACTAACTCGAATTATAGTAGCTGTAAAAAATTGAAATGCTATCCAAAATGGTTTTTGTGATAATTATATACATAATATTACCATGATTGATCATTTTAGAGTTATAGGTAACTATTTTCTTCCTGTTAGAACCTTGGAAGTTATTTAGATCCATTAATTTCTAGGATGGATCAAATGTTACATAGATAGAGCTTCAAGAGTAATTCTAAGTCCTTTTGGGTATGGTGATATCTTCATAAATCACTATGGTGATGAAATGGGATGCATATATGGTCCTTTTAAAACTACCACATCTCTTAGATCTGAAATTATTTGTATAATAAATGTAGTTGAAATAGAAAACAAATGACGTTGTTTTAATTTTTGGCTTGAATGTGATTCCACCATTATTGTGATGGCTATTATAAATGGAGCTATTCATCTCTCATGGAGGCTAGCTGTTAGGTGGATAAAATGAATGGACTCTCTATCATCCATGAATTATATCATTATACATTAATATCATGAATAAAACTTGTTAATTGGTGGTATTACATAAAATGGGGTAACAAGTACTGAGTTGACCCTTCTTAATGATGTACCAGATGTGATTTATTCCTTTTTTCAAAGTGATTATTGTAAATAAAACCATACTTCATAATTATTATAATGTCTTAGACCCAGATTCTACCTAAAATGGTGCCCTAATCCTAGTTGGTTACATGGCCTCAAGTGCATCTCCCCAAAAGCCAGAGGCTGCTGACTAGCAGCAAGGACCTAGCTGAGTCAGTGGAGAGATTATGCCATCTTTACCAGAGTATCACAGTGGAAGTCAAACATATAATAAATAAAAGAAGAAAAATAAACATAATACAACTAAAAGTAGTACAAGATAGGAATACATATCACTAACTAGAAGTGTCTCATATACAAAATGATGCAGATGGTACAAGTATCTATAAAGAATCCAAACAGGTACATGGAAATACAATATAGTAAAAGTATCCCAAAAAACAAAAGACTGAAAAGGTATTCTAGCATCAGAAGCCACATCTTGGTCCTAATATCCCTTTCTCCAAAGCCACAATCAACAACCTGTACTAGGTCACTTTCTCATATCATCACCTGCAACCATATAATACATTTGGGTCCCTAAGGAGGCCCAAACAGGGTGCGAGATAAGCATCCCAGTAGTCAACAACCCAAGTCTATACAATTCTAAAAGAAATATAAAAAATTTCTTGAAAGTGTAAAGAAACATTAAGTGTGTATTCCCATGGTATAAGTCTACTGTAGTAAGTAAAACCAACCAACCCTCAAGGATAACTGGAAAAGAGAGTGATCTCTTAACAAGGTAGTTAAAATAAGTAAACAAGAAAGTAACATAGCAACGTCGTACATCCATATATATCAATCAATCCATATCCTTGTTGTATAGAGAAGTCAAGTATCACATGGTCATGCTATATAGTGCAGTCAAATATCCAACAGCCATGCCATATAGTGAAGTGTATACCGCAAGGGCCAGATCCAAGGTGTCAAAAGTCCAAGGAATCCAAGTAATAATTCTAGACCACAGAGGTTTGGATCCAAGGATCTTTTCTAAGGCATCCCATCAAGTCCCATGGGCTTCCCTGGTGGAAACTTGATTAGTCACTGGTTGGGAAACTAGTAACATGTCCATATCAAGTTATATGCAAGCCCAAGCAAGTCAGATCCACGGGGTAGCAAGGTCCGAGGCATCCCACATAATCAATAACCAAGGGGCAGAGTCAACCCAAGGCATCCACTACCGTGTTTCAAATCCATTCATTCAAACATTTAATTTAAACAAACATTTCATGTGATTATACCCACTGACATTGACTTGTACAATCCATGAATATACACACGGATGAAAACCATTTATCCAAACAAGAATATGGGCCTACACTACCATATAAACCATCCATTACTCATTTCTTATAGGTATACTCATCCATATCATTAATTTAAACATGAAATACTATCAAAATAGATAAGGAATAACATGATATTCATTAATCAAGGAGGAAGTAAATCTCCTAAACATGATATTCAATCTATCAAAGCATTTACGGTCTTCCTATAACTAGGAAAACATAAGAACACACACCTTTGGTTGTTTAAACATGCCTAACTAGGTTATTTCATTAATTATCACCCCTTGCGTGACCCTAAAATGAGAAATGGGTTCCAATTCACCCCAAAGTAACCTATGAGGATCCTCACTGGGTCCGACTATATTTATGACAAAAACATTTCTCAAAAATGTGTCCTTGATGGAAAGTCTGATTGATGACGAAAAGGTCAAGCACCTGAAAAGCACTAACAAAGATAAAAGAAAGTATAGAAACCTACCTCACCTTATTAGTTGATAGCTCATCTATTATCAAGTCCTGATTCATCTTGGTTTGGAAGAAATCTGAAGAACAGATGAAGAATGGTATATTAGATCATATGGGCCAAAATCCAAATAGAGAAGTAGTTATTTTGAAGAATCATGAATGACTACAAAATAATAAATTACATTCCAATATAGTTCCAACATGACAGATGGTGATTGAATCAGAGTCTAGAAATCTTCTAGATATGAAAAACTATATTATGGTGGTTTTTGGTTCCAAAAACAAGATAAATAGTTATGTCCATCAAAAATTGAGGCTACTATCTCTTTTATAAAAAAAACTCACTGGGAAAGTACATAGCATGTACCTCAAGTTCAAAGCGTGTATTTACCAATTTTATTTTTTTAAACTAGAATGGCTACATGTCATGATAGGATAGTACACGGCATGTACTGGAAGTACATGGTGTGTAGGCCATGTACACGACATGTACCTATCCTTCAGTTAGATTTTATCCTGTTTTCCCCTTCTATTCCCAAAAACAACCCAACCAGTGAAAATATCAGCCTATGGTCTAAGACAAAAAAGTAAAGTAAATGAATTTAACCCAAAAATAAGATTTTTATCTCAAGAAAAACTTGGGCTCTTACAATCTTCCCCCGTATAGAAATTCATCCTCGAATTTCTCCCTGAAGGGTGGTCAATATTTGTCTGAAAACAACTCCAAACACTAAGCACATACATTAGCCTCCCTCTCCATAGTCTCATCTTATAAATGGTTGTTCTTAAATAGAATTTTTACTATAGGAACTGAACATCCTTGAAGAACCTTCATGCTCCTACCAACGATACGAATTAGATTCTCCCCAAAGGACACATCAACCTTAATCTCAAACTCCTTAGGCTGAAAAATGTGAGATGGGTCTATGTGATAGTGGCGCAAATGAGATACATGGAATATTCTGTACATGGCTAAGTACCTCTAAGGTAACTTCAACAGATAGGAAACTGACTCAGTTCTCTCTATAATCTCAAACATCTCAAAATATCTTGATTAATTTTTACTGTATCTCATGATCCGCCTATGTCCCAACCTCAATGAAACACATAAGAAAACCATATCCATAACCTTTTACTCTAGAGGTTGTCTACGATGATCTATGTATGATTTCTGATGAGACTGTGTAGTAGCTATCTGCTTCTAAATCAACTAAACCTTCTCAGATGTCTTCTGCATGAGACATGGTCCCAGTAAACTTGTTTATCCTTCCTCTAGCTAGAATAGTGGATATAAACATGGACTACTATATAAAGACTCATAAGGTTTCAATTGTATAATTTCCTAATAACTATTATTATAGGCGAATTCAACCAGGGGAATGTGCCTCTCCCAAGATCCCCCAAAATCCAAGACGCATGCTCGAAGCATGTCCTCTAGAGCATGTATCGTATACTTTGACTAGCCATCAGTCTAAGGGTGGTATGTTGTTCTCAGAAGCACCTATGTACCAAGAATCCTTAGAAAACTCTTCCAGAAACGAGACATAAAGGGGGAGTCCCTATTCAGAATGATTGTGTGTGGGACCCCATGAAGTCGTAGCGCATCTCGGATGTACAAATTTTCAAGATCATCAATACTAAAGGTCACCTTGATTGGTATGAAATGTGGGACCTTCGTAAGCCTATCAACTGCAACCCACACGAAGTTGTTACCTCAATGTGATATTGGAAAACCCTTCACAAAATCTATCACGAAAACATCCCACTTCCACTCCAGAATAGGTAACTACTATAAAATCCTAGCTGGTCACTGATATTCCACCTTCACCTAATGACGTGTGGAACACCTCATAACAGAACTAGCTACCACTCTCTTCATTTCCAACCACCAATACTATCATCGTAAGTCACGATACACCTTGGTGACCTCGAGATGCACTGACCAAGCTAAATCATGAAACTCCTACATCAACTCCTCATATATGTCAACTGGAACCTAGACACATCCATGGATACATAAGATCTCATCACCGCCTACCGTCCAACCAGGATGAGTGTCCTCACCTGCAACATCTTCCCATAGAACTAGGCCTTCTGAATCTGATATATGCCTTATCCAAACTCTGTCCAGTAGGGTATAGGTAATATCTAAGGGTGAAATAAAATTCTTCCCTTTTCTTTTGTGCACCTCCATATGCATCTCAGAAAACAATTCCATAAGTTCTCACTCGCTACGAGCCTATTTCACTACCTATATTTGAGTCCTCCTGCTCAGTACATCGGCTACTGCATTGCCTTTACCAGATGTATAGGCAAGCTTGAAATCAAAGGACTCTAGGTACTCCACCCCCCATCGCTACCTCAAATTCAGATCATGCTAGACAGAGATATACTCTAGGATTTTATGATTTGTGTACACCACAAAACACTCTCTCAATAAGTTTTGTCTCCAATAGCGTAAATCATGAACAACTATATTTAACTCAAGATCGTGTGTAGGGTAATTCCTCTCGTGAGGCCTCTTCTTCTGAGACCCGTATTCCACGAATTGATCTCTCTACATCCGCACTACCCCTAGCCTAATACATAAAGCATCATAATAAATTGTGTAACTATTTTCCTACTTTGGTAGTATCGGCATTGGTGATGATTTCAGCCTCTCTTTCAATTCCTAAAAGGTTTTCTTACAAGATTTTGACCACAAAAACTTCACACCATTCTTATTCAATCTCATCAATGAAACTTCTAAGTGTGATAAGTCCTGTATAAAACACTTGTATTACCTAGCTATCCCCATGAAACTTCGTGTGTCAATAAAATTCATGGAATGTTCCCAGTAAACCACGACTCTCACCTTCTTTGGGTCCATTGACAATTCTGTCTCTAAGGTGATGTGACCCTGGAATTGAATATGATCCATCCAAAAGAGGCACTTTATGAGCTTATCATATAACTTATTGTCTCTTAGTGTATTCAAAATTATCTCAAGAGGGTTGGTATTGTCTTTTTGATTGTGATAATACACCAATATATCATCCGTGAATACTAAAACAAAATAATCCAAGTAAGGATGGAACACTCGGTTCACCAAAACCACAAAAACTCGAGCTCTTCAAAGCCGATCAAATAGTTCATCTATATGTGGCAAAGGATATCAGTTTTTAACCATTATCTTGTTTAGTTTCTGATAATCCATTCATAGCCTAATATTTTTTACAACAACTTCACAAAAAGGATTGGTGAACCCCATAGAGAAGTATTAGGTCTAATAAACCTCTTCACCTCCAAATCCTCTAGTTTCCTCTTGAGCTCTTGAAACTCCTTCATAGACATCCTGTATGGAGGAATGGATATCGGGGCATCTCCTGGAACTAGACTGATGGTGACATCAACCTCTATCTCATGAGGTAAACTAGAAAAATCATCGGGAAAGACGTTCCTCAAGCACTCAACCACTGGAGGAAATTCCACCTGAATCACTCCCTGGTCATCTAGAAACAAACTAGTAATATGGGTTATCATCCCACCCAGCCCATGATTCTCAAGTATAGATCTTCCTTCTTGGACATCCCATTAACCCTTGTGAATAAATACAACACCCTCTGGTGATTTGAATGTCATCCTCCAGTGATAGCATTCAATGTATGCTCTATAAGCCACGATCCAGTCCATTTTGAGAATGAATTCAAACCCTATCATCCTAAGGACATAAAGATTCTAGATAAAGTGTAACCTACCAACCTCAAGGGGACACTCCAAACACTGGTTTACGTCACCTATTCAACTATAAATGGTGTTTCTAGCTTAAAATTCCCTTTAAAAAGAGAAACCACGAGCCCAAGGATTTTTACCACTCATGTAGAGATAAAACTATGGGAGGAACCTATATCAAAAAGAGAAGATACAATAGTATAAGCTACTAGGATCATACCTCTCATAGTAAATGGTCTGGGATCCTATTCTTATTGGGTCTATTTCACATCATTAGTCTGGTCTAAACAACAACCCAGTGACCCTGCATGGCTACTCTGAGTTTATCCACCCTGTTGTCTCTGAGAACCTAGTGTCTAGATTCCACAACCATGAACAGCACTACCCTATCCTAATTTTCCCGAACTGATCCATCCCCCATCTTGACACAAAGCTGAAGAACCTTCTTCTAAACTCAAGGTCAGAGCTAACCCCCTACGACTCATAGTGAGAGGGAAGGTCCTGCAAAACTGTTACATGTTCCCCATCCTGTCACAATCTCAGCACATGACTGGGTTGTGGTCACTCTAATTATTCACATGTCCTTGCCTACCACACTGATGGAAATATACCAAGATTCCTACACCCACAAACTAACGATCACTCACGTTATAGGAAGCCTCTAAACGGTGCTTTCTGCATGAAGACATAGATCCACTAGGGTGAGAAACATCACTCCCATGTTCTGTACCCCCATCTTCCCTCAGGTTCTGGTCTATAAACAACACCTGATTCACAATCTTAGTGATAGAAGGAAACTTGAACATGTTGAACTAAGATTATATAGAATTTTTTATACCTTTCTTGAAGCACCTCTCCCTCGACATCTCATTAGTAAGATACATCATTGAAAAACGTTGCAGCTCTGTAAAGTGTGTTGAGTATTCCATAACCATCATCGTGCCCTAATCTAGATGCATGAACTTAGTAGACCACTATGCGCATATATTCATAGTGTAAAATTATTCATTAAAGATAATTTTGAATTCATCCCATCCCATATTATACATCCCATCAACCTGGTTCAAAACTCCACACCAGTGCTTTTCTGATCCACGTACCATGTAAGTCACGATCTTCACCCTCATCTCTAGAGGTGTCTTTAGATGCTCAGAAATTAAAAATGTGGTCTCTAACCATAGCTCTGCATCTTGTGGACTTTCATCCCCTAAAAACGTAGGAGGAGGATACTACAGGAAGACCCATGACATCTCAACTATAGTCAATGTTGTCTGCCGTGCTCCCTAGAAAGTTTGCATATATCAAAAGAAATAGTCATGGAACTATGCCTCAACACCTGTGTCTAGAATAACCTCATGCTCCATAGCTGGCACTATAGGAGGATAAACCGATAGCCCGTGGACCACTATCTATGAAGCATGGTCATTACTTCCACTATGGCATACCACTAGAGGACGTCATGTTAGATTGTCTCTATAATTCCAAACACACTTCTAGAAAGAACAACATCAAATCCTAAATCTCCAAATATAGGATAGGTCAAACCCTCCTAGAAACCAAGTCAAACCTACAACCTGCTCTTCAATCTAGAACTATATAAAGAACAACCATCGAACCACTAGAACTATACCTCTTGCCCACCCAAAAGTTGGGTCTAGGTAAAGTCTATATTTATCATTCAAATTTTAATTCCCATTTCACATCTAGTTATTCATGAAATATCACCAAGTGTTTACGAATTTCCAAATCCATGAGGGCCCATAACACCTCATGAACCCAAAACTTGGCTGCCATTCAAACCATACAGATAAAGTTCATTTAACATTTATATTCCATCAATGAGTCATTTCCCAATTTATAAGGGCCCATACTCTATGTATTTAATTATTACAGCACACCTTTATCTACTAAACCCAACTAACACAACTGCAGGAACAACTATCACATCAACTATCACAACATCACGCAATATCTAATGTATCCTAGATGGAATGACATAAAGCATGGCATGTGATTCTAACAATTTTCTATATGGTGAATGAGATGGAACACCTTCATCTCATTAGGTTTCAAATGAAATTGAACCCACAATTGCATTAGTAGTAATAGAAGAAATAAAGTACATCACCCAATAGTGAAATTGAATCATCTATAATAGTCCAAATCTAGAAAATCAGAACTCAATTTGAGGAAATTTTATTTTCCTTGTATGCAGGGTAGCTACTCCCAAGTACAGTTTATTACCAAAATACATTTCCTTCTTATACATTTCTAAAGTATTCAAATAGTAATTCAAACAAGAAAAAGGAAATTCCTCCTCTAATACCACTTTATAACATCCTGGAACTAGATGCCACCTGAAACGGTGCCTCGAGCCCAGTTTGTCACATGGCCTCATGCACATCTCCCCAAACCCCAGAGGTTGTCGAATAGTAGCGAGGGCCTAGGTGAGTCCGTGGGGAGACTATTCCCTCATAACCAAAGTATCATAGTTGATGTCACACATATAATAAATAGAGGGAAAAAAATTGCAGACAACTAAAAGTAAGACAAGATAGGAATACATATCACTAACCATAAGTGCCTCAGATGAAAAATGATGCAAATGGTACAAGTATCTAGAAAGAATCCAAATAGGAACATGGAAGTACAGTACAGTTCAAGTATCCTAAAAGGAATAAAAGACCAAAAAGGTATCCTAGCATCGCAAGCCATGAATTGTTCTTATGTTCCCCTTATCCAAAGCTACAATCAACAAACCGTACTAGGGTGCTTTCCCCTATCATCACCTACAACTATATAATCTATTTGGGATCCTTAGGAGTCCCAAACAGGGTGTGAGATAAACATACAAGTAGAAAACCACCCAGGTCTATATAATTCTAACAGCAATATACAAAACTACTTGCAAGTGTAAAAAACTAGTAAAGTTAGTGTATACGCCCATGGAATAAGTCTACTGCAATAAGTAAAACCAATGATCCGTCAAGACTACCTAAAAAAGAGAGTTAGCTCTTAATAAGGAAGCTATAACAAGTAAATAAGAAAGTAACATGTCCATGCCATACATCTATCTATATCAAGCAATCCATATCCACGCTGTATAGAGAATTCAAGTATACCATGGCCTCGTAGTATAGTGAAGTCAAAAATCCCATGTCCACGCCTTATAGTGAAGTATAGACCAAAATGTCTGGATCCAAGGTGTCAGCAGACTAGGGAATCCAAGTAATAATTCAATTCCACGGAGGGCTGGATCCAAGGATCTTTTCCAAGGAATAACATTGAGTCCCATGGGTGTCCCTGGTAGAAACATGGTTAGGAACTAGTTGGGGTACTAAGATCATGTCAATAGAGAGTCCAATGCTAGCCTAAGAAAGACGGATCCACATGGTAGCAAGGACTGAGGCATCCCACAGAAACAAGACCCACGGGGCAAAGTCGACCTAAGGCGTCCACTACCGATTCCAAATCCATTAATTAAAAAATTCATTTTAAACATTAAATTTATGAAAACAATCCATGTGAGTATGCCCACTCGCATCGACCTGCACAATCCATGAGTATACCCACACATGTAAACCATTTATCAAATCACGCATACGGGCCTACCCTCCCATATAAACCATTAAAAAATCCATTAGTCATTTCATATAGGTATACCCACCCTATCATTCATTTAATCATGTCAAACTATCAAAACAGATAAGTCATAACATGGTAATCATTAATCAAGGAGGCAGTACATATCCTAAACAGGATATTCAAGCTATCAAATCAATTTTCGGCTTCCCCTAACTATGAAATTACAAGAACATGCCCCTTGGGTGGTTTAAATAAGAATAAACAGGTTATTTCCATAAGGCTCACCCATTCAGTGACCCTAAAATGAGCAACGGGTGCCAACGCACTCTAACGAAACCTCGAGGCATACTCACTAGGTCCTACTATAGCTACGATAAGCAACTCGCTCAAAAACAGGGCCTCAACGGGAAGTCTGATAGACGAAGTGAAGGTTGAATGCCTAAAAATCACTCAAAAAGATAAAAGAAAGTATAGAACACCTATGGCATCTCTGTAGTAGATATATCATCCAACATTAAGTCTTGATTCATCCTTGTTTGGAATAAATATGACGAACTGATGAAGAACATGATAACAGGGCTTATGTTCCTAAATACAAATAGCGCAGTCATTGTTTCCAATAATCAATAATGACTAAAATGAATTCGAGTACTACTGAAACTGTTTCAATATGATAGACGGTTCTTGAATAGAAGACCAAATGGATTATTGATATTAAAAACTATATTATAGTGGTTTTCGGATCCAAAAAAAGGAGAAATAGTTTAGTCTGTAAAAAAAATAGGCTACTGCCTCTTTTATAAAAAACCCCTTACTGGGAAAGTACACGGTGTGTGCCCCAAGTTCACAACGTGAACTTCCCAATTTTATTTTTCTGAACCAGAATTGTTACACATCGTGACAGGCTAATAAATAGCATATATTGGAAGTACATGGCATGGAGGCCAAGTACACGATCTGTACTTGGCCTATAGCCAGATTTCATTTTGTTTTCCTCTTTCATTCCCAAAAGCAACCCACCTATCCCACGACCCAGACTAGGGTCTAAGACAAAAAGGAAAGTATATTTAACCTGAAAAGAAGATCTCTACCTCAAGAAAAAACTAGGATCTTACACTTATAAATTTTTTATTTCATTCAATAAAGGTGGATCTTCTTTTTTTGAAAGTTATCATTCTTTTAAAAAAACCAAAAAATTGATTTTATTGAAAAGTTATAAAAATTTACCATTAGGTAATTTTTATGTGATTATTTCGAAAATAATATTTATTTTATAAAAATTATTTTCTCAGCATGGCAATTATTAATTTCAATTGTAAATCCTTATTTATAGGAAAATACTAGTTTTATGATATTAACAACTTTCTGACCCTTATAAAAAATACATTAAAATTCATATTATCATTTATAATTAAATAATTATTATCTAATAATAATATTTTATTAAATTAAAATTAATTTTAAAAAATCATTAATTTATCAATGGAGTGTCATAATTAAGATAATATATTTCCCAAAAAACAATTTTGACTTTTCTATATCAAAATATAATTTTTATCAAACTCATTTTATAATCATTTATAAAATTAATAATAATAAGTGATAAATATAATCATTATTTTATTAAAAATAAAATATAAAAATTTATATTAATTGGTTCTATATACATAACCCCTTATTACAAAATTGTATGCCCCAAGGGTAAGGTGTTTGATGATGGTGCTTTGTTACGGTGGTTTGGTGAACATGGTATGGGTCTTTATCTCGAGTTTCTTGAAATTCTCCTGTAAAAAAATCACAAAAGCATTAGTTTTTGAGTCTTCTACTGGACTCGGTTAAGTTAATATCTCAGTGATGGAATCTCTCTCAAAAGATCTAATATAATGGTATTCATATGGTTTGATCCTTCTAATCAAGTCCAATTCTTCTTCATTCTATGTCAAATGGATGTTATAATAAACCTTAATATATATTAATCTTAGTGGTCATTGTACAATCAATATATTATTAATGGTAATGATAATTAATGGTATTTTAATTTTAATAGTCTATATCAGTCTAAAATAATACAATTAGAGTGTGTATTTTCTATATGTATAATGAATTTACTCAATCCAGAAGGTATTTTCATTTATAAAATTTTGGATTGTTAAATTCTTCCCCCATTCATAATTTTTTCCCATGAAATTTCATTTTGTGCACTAAAAAAATAAGTATACTTCTGTTTCATCTCCTCTTATAGATTACATGTTGCATACTCAAACTTTTAGTTCTGCCACTACACTTTTATTAAGTGAGTTGTCTTGTTTTTTATAACTTTGTCTCAATGATCAAAGATCTTCACTGAATACTCCTCATATTAAAGATCGTTCTCTGAGAGTACCACCTCTAAATTCATTACATGTGAGGGGTCTGGTATATAATTTCTTAATAGGTATACATAGAACACATCATGTACTTGGGATATATTAGGTGGTAGTTCTAGTCGATAGGCCACATCCCCGATAAGATCAAGGATCTAAAAGGGGTGGGTGTCCCTTGTACTAATCTTTCAATTCTTCCCAAACATCATGAATTTCTTCCCTAAAGATATATGAAGGAAAACCTTTTTATTGACCTTAATATCTTTGTCTCATGGATGATTTTATTAATTAAATTTATGTTAACTCCATGTAGAATTCATATAAAATTGAGTGGTTTGAACCTATATCATCTCTTGGATAAGATAAGGTCCCATAATATTCCACTATCCAACATCATCCTAGCATATCGAAGTTTGACACCTCTTCCCATACATAGACTAATAAGGTATCATTTTAATGCTATAATGGAAAAGGATGTTATTTGATAACTATACTAGGGGAAGTTGCTGATTCCAAAATCCTAAAAATCCCTTGAACTTGATCTCAGCATGTCCTCTAGAGTTTGAACGGTTCTCTATAACTAACTATCCATCTGAGGGTTATAATAAATACTGAAACTTGTCTATGTATTAAACACTTACTGATGGCTTCTCTAAAATTGCAAGATAAACCTCATATATTTATCAGATACAATGGAGAGTAGAACACCATATAATATAACCACATAATTTATATATATATATATATTTGTGAGTTTATCAAGGGAGAAATCCTTCTTGATAATAATGAAATTTGTTAATTTTTTAGGTGATTGACTACCACAAAGATGGGGTTATTGCCTTTAGGTGTTTTATGGAGTCTTATGTCATCCTTTATAGTTTTTTTTATCATTTCCATGCCGGTATAATAAATTGTTTCATCATATTCTTAGACTTATTTAACCTTGACTTGTTTCAATGCCAGTCATCAACATACAAATTATGAAATCTCCATATTCATGTTATCCCACCTTAATATTTTCTTTAGATGTCTATAAATATTAGTGTTTCTTGGATGAATTGAGAAGGGTGGTCTATTCATGTCCTCAAAAAGATCCCTATTCATCACTGGTTTTTATGGGACACATATCTAGATTCTCAATGGTATAAATCTATATTTTGTGAAGTTAAACTATGGAATATTTTCTATATTTTTTAAAGATCTCTTTTTTCTTTTTTGGTCTCTTTAATCCTCCTAAGAATCTATGGTCGGATAGTTACTTGAAAATTTAGGATTTTGTTCCTTTTATTATTCCCATATCCATCCATTGCATGTACAGAAATATTTGATCCCTTTCAATCTTCATCCTGGATTGGGTTGTAGGATCATTTATACTTAGAGAATCTTCCACTTTTTTTCTTTCTTGGGATGGTAATGGATTGAATAGCCATAATCCTAGATCAACTCACACGACCTTCCTTTGTGCATGCTGATCTTCGTTTTTGTTATCATATACTTGAGGATTTTATGATCTGTGTATATGTCACACTTCTTTACATAGAGATAATTTCACTAAACCCTTCATATGAATATCACCACATTTAATTCTATATCATGTGTTTGTTAGTTCTGTTAAGATCCTAGGTCTTGGAAAGGTATGTTCTCATTTAATTTTTGGCATGAACCCATTTTTTTGGTTAATTAATTTCTTAACCAATTACTAGAGGAGGCTCGAGGGTGTTTTAAGGGTTCAGGACACAAAAAGTGTAGAAAATTGGGTTTTCTGGGTAGGTTGCACGGTCTGCACACGGTTAGCGCTAACCATGCGGACAGCCCAGTAAACTGTGCAGGATCCGCGTTTTTGGACAGTGGCTTCTACACGGTTTGCACACAGTTTGAAAAACCGTGCGGGTAAACCATGTGAGAGGTATTTTAGGATAGAATAATCTGCAGAGTTTGTGCACAGTTTGGAACACTGAATGGGTAAACCGTGCAGCCCAGAAACTTTTAAAAAATTACAATTTTTCCACTCTAGGATTTTTAACCTCAACTCGAGAATTCCTCCCATTTCTACTCTCTTCATCATAGGGAGAAACCAATTCTCCCAATAGATCCAAAAAATCAATCTCCCTCATTTATAAGGAATTTTTGGTGTCGTTGGTTATGTATAGAAGCTCTGTTTAAGGCTAATCCCATCTTTGCTTCTCTTTTGAGTTTAGGGTCTGTATCATCTTCTCCTCTCTTTCTAAATCTCTAAAACCCTACTACTTGGGTGATTTTTATGTTGAAGCTTCAAATGTTGGTTTAAGTGTAATCAAATGGCTTTATCAATAATGTGTTCACCCCCATAATTGAGGTAGGTGGTCTAAAATCTATATCCCACGGTTTACTTGTGCAACTATGCATGTGTTGTTTTATTCATGGTTGTCTCTTGGTGTGTTTTAACTACCCATGGAATGTTTTTGTAAAATGGTTATCAATAAGGTAAATGAAGACCCTCAAGACTCCCATGGGATGTGTCGAGGGTAATGATAGTAATCTAGGTCTACCCATGGGGTGATCCGTCTCTTCTGGACCTACGGATTTTTGAAAAACAAGTGAGATTGTTGTGTAATCATGTAGATCCCTTGATAAACATGTTTATGTGACTATTTGTGTCAGGTTACAATCTAAGTGGTGCACCTAGGCTTTATAATAACTTAAGGTATATTGGGTTAATATGTAGAAATGATTAAATACCATAATGGAATGGGTTATGAGCATGGTAATGAAGCCTAGTGAATTAGGCATAATGTACCAAGCCTAGTGAGATAGGCACAATGAATGAATTCTTAGTGAGATAAGAAAAATAAAATGGAATTGGGATAAGTGGTCAAATGATGTGAAATATGGTAAATGTTTTAATGGATTAAGGCATGGTATTAGACCTCATGTTATTGGTATGGTTTATGTTTGCCTTGTGAAATGGTTGTGATGTTTTGTAAATTGTTAATGGTTACATATATGTATCGCATGTGAACATATCTTTCTAGTTTGGGGTATTGAGTGAGGTTCTACACCCATGGGTCGAGTTGGAATGAGGCTCTAAACTGCACCCCTAATGCATGGGGTAGGGATAGGACTAATGCGCTATTTCTCTATCAGTTACATCCACCCAGACTGATGATACAAGTTGAGGATATGGTTGACATGAGGAAGTTGGCCCTAGTGAGATAGGACAACTGTGTGTTTTTTCTCATGTATGTGATTGTGTACTTTGATCCTATGTAACTTATTATATTTATGAACCCATAATAAATGTGTTGGAAATGGTAAGTAATGGTAAATGGGATGAATTGGTAATATATGGAAATGGTAAAAATTATTTGTAATTGACCAAAACTACCTAAGGGAACTTAATCTTTCCATGTAATTTATTATTCATTTCCCTTTTTCATGCACAATTGTTTATACCAGATATTTTTTAGACATTGTTGGTGGTGGCCTACTGAGTTTTACTCACACCCTGCTCAGTCCATCATTGGGTACTCAAGAATACTTCATGTTTGCAGGCCAGAAGATGGGAAAATTCCCTTGCTAGGTAGTTGGGTTGGCATGGGTGTATGTGGAGGAGGACCCAGATTTGGTGTCAGGATGATTTTGGGGATTTTTTAGTTTTTCTTTATTTTTTGTTTCTTTACCTTTTCACTTGTAGCATTATGTGGCATATTTACTCTTGGACCTAGTTGTACCCCATTTGGGAATGGTTGTTTATGCATACTCTTGTAATATTCATTATTGTTCCTTTACTTTGTTTATTTTCTATTTTGGCTTACTCTGATAAAAAGGGGGTATAGTCTCCCCAATTGACCATTTAGACCACCGCTGTTAGTCGGTATCCTTTGGCATATTGGGAGGTGTTCTTATGGTCATGTAACCACCCAACTCGGAGCACTGGTTTAGTGTCTTTCTGGTCAGGGATGTTAAAAATTGGTATCCATGGAGGTCTTTCTTCTCCTTCTCTGAAATATTATTATTTGGGATATAGATGGAAGTAAGGATGTGTCAGGCCTTTGTAATGAGCTTTTTCCTGGGAGTATCTAACCCATTTATGAGGAAAACCCAAGTCACCCAGGCATGAATTGTTGTTCTTGATTGTGTGATGTTATAGTTGATGATATTTCACCATTGGGTGATGCACATGTTGTGTGATGTGATTGTTTTATGATATTTAGCTTGTGGCCTCAATGGCATGAGGTTGTGCATTTATGCGAAATTTTAGGCACATAGAGTGGTAGGCAACATGCGTCATGGCAGGAACACATGGGTTGGGAGTGTGAGACATGAAAGGTATAATTCAACTTGCATTTTGATAATTGAAAAGGGAAAATTTGGTAAATGAAACAATGCAAGTGGGTGAAGATAAATGAATGATAAGTTATAATAAATGAAATATGTGTATTTAGGGGTTGTAATGAATTGAAAATGTTGTTGTAACATGTTATGTGAGCTTTTTGGTGGTGTATGTTTGTTTACCCCTTGTGGACCATGGCCCACAGTAGGGATTTTCAGGGTGATATTTTTGGAATAATAAGGTTTATTGGGATGGTGCATGTGCATTGGGTTATTATGGCTGGTGCAGAGCCTTCTTGTTATGACGTTGTGAAAGTTTTATGGTATGTGTTCTAAACATTATGTTTTTAATTGTAGAGAAATGTCGTCACGATGTCTAGTGCTGGTTGGGAAACAAGAGGATATTACTGTGAACACTCTTATAATAGAGGATAAAGAGAATGAGGTGATTCAATAAGGTAGAGAAGATTAGTTACAAGAGAACTTGGATCATTTTATGCAGATAATGGATTGGGACCCAGGTCGGGTTGCACCAAGTATGTTTTATCTGACCAGAGAGTTTCAGTTACAACACCCTCTGACCTTTACCGGAGAGGGTGGGACAGAGATAGTGGAGTTCTGGATAGAGTTTGTTCAGATGATACTTTATCATTTAGAGACTCCCGATGTGAAGCGGGTCAAGTTGGTAGTTTATATGTTGTGGGGCCAGGCAAAGTGTTGGTGGGACATCCTGGCTTAGACTGAGCAGTCTGAGGGGATGTTGTGGAAAGATTTCCAGGAAATGTTTTTGGAGAATTTTTACCCAGATACTTTGAGGCATGAACAGGATGTAGAGGTCATGATCCTGACTCAGGGATCAATGTTAGTGATGGAGTTTGTTGGTCGCTTCACTGACCTGCAACGCTTTGTTACAGCATTGGCGGGGGATGAGGTAGAAGTTACGAGTCATTTCTAGGATGGGTTGAGTCACGAGATCATGTCTCAGGTGAATATCTTTCTCTGGAAGGGGTTTACAGAGGTAGTGGATCATGCATTGTTCTCATAAGGGAACCTAAAGAGCGTTTTTGGTTTTGGGCTTGTTTTACTAGTTGGGTAGACAAGTGGTGCAGCTTTCGAGGGCCAAAAGTGTTGTTTTACAAGTTTTCGGTAGGGTAGAAGTATGCAAGGTGGTCAGAAGAGAGGGACCACCTCTTATGGTGGTGATCGGGTGTTTTAATATCAGTGTGATATGTTGGGGAACATGAGTGGACAGTGTCCCCAACATTCAGTTGAGTACCAATCGTGCGGTAGAATGCGACACGTGTAGAGGTTATGCAGGAACCCTAAGTAGTAGAGTATAAATGTTGGTGACAGGAATATTCCCAGCAAATTAAATGGATCACTTGCTCCATATCATGTAGGAAGTTGGAGCTCCATGGGCCGTACAGGAAGGGACGGTGGATGTGGAACTCCGAGGAAAGATTTCCCATGTCAAAAAAGCAGTGCAGTGCAGGGAACACATGTTGGAGCCCAGGGTAGAGGGTTCGTTTAGCTTCATGTAGTTCATTCTACACCTGGTGATGGAGAGGCTGGGTCATCAAATATCCAAGGTACGATCCTTGTAGATTCTATGATTTCTAGTGCATTATTTGACACTAGTTCACACACTCATTTTTTTGGATCAGCTTATATTATTGTTGGGTTTGCCTATGGAGAATGTGTGTGGAGTTATATTGATTGACACTCTGTTGGGGGTGTGGAATGAGGACATTAGGCTATTCAATGGATGTTCTCTAGAAGTCTATGGGTATTGTTTCTTATGGGGCTTGTTCATTCTCAATGTTTCATGGTTTGACCTGATTTTTGGTATGGAATGGTTTGTGTTGTATCAGGCACCAATAGATTGTTACCATCATAGGGTATCGTTCCGGTCACTTGAAGGTGACACTTATGTTCATCATGGAGAGTGGGATGTTCGATCAGGTCTTGCGGGACTGTTCTATCGACAGTTAGATAGGCTCACGACTCAAGTAGCTTGTCTTGTTCTTGATGATGAAAGAGGGGAACAACCTTTCTACCCTCTAGTAGTGGATCAGTTTCAGGATGTGTTTCATGAGGATTTTTTGGGGTTTCCACCTAATAGTAATGTTGAGTTCGTGATGGAGTTGCTTCCGGGATCATAGCCAGTTTTTATTCCTCCATACCGAATGGCACCGGTAGAACTCCGGTAGTTAAAGGTTCAACTTGAGGAGTTGGAACACATGGGTTTCATACATCCTAGTACGTCTCCTTGGGGATCTTATATTCTTTTTTTGAATATGTATGATGAGTTATTAAGGATGTGTGTTAATTATCAGAAGTTAAATCAGATGATGGTGAAAAATCGGTACCCTATTCCCAGAATTGATGACCCTTTTGACCATTTAAGGGGTGAATTGGTGTTTTCTAAGATTGATCTAAGTTTGAGTTATCACCAGTTGAGGGGTTAGTCCTTCTGATATATCGTTGATAGCTTTTAGGAGTCGGTACGGGTTGTTTGAGTTAATGGTGATTCCTTTTGGCTTGACCAATGCACTGGTGGTGTTCATGTATTTTATGAACTGATTCTTTCATCCTTATCTAGATTAGTTTGTGGTTGTCTTTGTTTACGACATTTTGGTGTACTCAAAAACTCAAGACGATCATGCCCAGTATCTTGACATTTCCTTAAGTACATTAAGAGATCATCATCTTGATGCTAAGTTGTCAAAGTGTTAGTTCTAGATTAGATAAGTGCATTTTCTGGGTCACATCATCTTTGAGGAAGGTGTGTCGATGGATCTAGATAAAGTGCAGGTTGTTGTGTTGTGGTAGAATCCCAATAGTGTTTTAGGTGTTCATAGTCTTTTGGGTTTGGTTCTATATTACTGGAGGTTCATTCATGATTTATTTGATTTTTTATAACCAATTTTGGGCTTGACCAAGAATGGAATCAGTTTTGAGTGGTCAGAGGATTTGGAGAATTCCTTTCAAGAGTTAAAAAATTGATTTACAACCGCACCAATCTTGATCTTACCTGAGCTAGGTAGGAAGTATGTTCTATTTTGTGATTCATCTGGTATCAGGCTTGGGATGTATTCATTCAAGATGAGCGGGTTGTGGCTTGTGGTTCTCTATAATTGAGACCCCATGAGCAGAATAATCCCACTCTTGATATTGAGTTGTTTGTAGTAGTGTATTCCTTAAAGTTTTGGAGGCACTACTTGTTGGGGGAAAGGTTCATGGTGTATACCGACCACAAAAGATTAAAATATATCTTTTCCCAATGGGATTTCAATCATCAGAAGTGAATATGGGTTGAGTATCTCCAGTCATTCAAATTTGAGATGGTATATACACCGGGGAAAGGGAATAGTTTTGTTGATTCTTTGAGAAGGAAGGCTCAGAACCAGGTGGTTTGGGAATCCAGCACTGAGGGGAAGGTGATGACCTTTTTTGTGCTGATTCACCTAGAGGTTTGGGAGGAAAACGGTCATGTGACTCTTGTTTACATGGTTGTTGAATCGGTGCTTTTGAGTGGTGTTAAGGGAATTTATCTTGACAATCCTGAATGTTTGGTCATGAAGGAATGATATAATGGTGGGGATCCACCTTCAGGTTGGGTTGTCGGTGTGGATGGGGTTGATTGTGTTCATGAACGTGTGGTTGTGCCGGTGTTCATGCGGGAAGTGTTGATACATGAGTTCCATGCATCAAAATGGGAAGTGCATCCTAGATTGACCAAGACGTATTGTGATCTCCATAGGTTGTTTTGGTGGTCAAAAATGAAAAAGTAAGTTGTTGGCATTTTGGCATGGTTGTTTACCTGTTAGCAGGTGAAGGCCGAGCATCAACACCCAGGTGGTTTGTTACATCCATTTCCCATTCTGGAATGTAATTGGAATGATGTGATGATGGATTTTGTGGCGGGTCTTCTGAGGATTCCTTGGAATAATGACTCAATATGGTTGGTTTTGGATCGGCTAACAAAAGTGGATCATTTATTATCAATTCAGGAGACTTATACAGTTGATAACCTGGGTGAGTTGTATGTTCGAGAAATAGTACGGTTTCATGGTTTACCACAGAATATAGTTTCGGATCATGGTTTTTGTTTTACATTGTGTTTCTGGAAAGGGTTGTAGAAGGCGCTGGGTACATTGGTGCTCTTGAGTATAGATTTCCACCCACAAAAAGATGGACAGTCGGAGCATACAATCCAAGTGTTAGAAGACCTGTTCAGGGCTTGTGTCTTGGATTTTGATGGATCCTAGGAAAAAAACCTGTCACTTGTTAAATTTTCCTACAACAACATTTTTCAAGCTATGGTTCAGATGGAACCATTTGAGGATCTCCATGGGAGGTCGTGTAGAACTATGTTGTGTTATTTGGAGTCCAGTAAAATCGAGTTGTTGGGACATAGTCT
This sequence comes from Viscum album, assembly GCA_963277665.1. Taxonomy (NCBI): domain Eukaryota; kingdom Viridiplantae; phylum Streptophyta; class Magnoliopsida; order Santalales; family Viscaceae; genus Viscum; species Viscum album. The sequence continues at coordinate 723,952,886 of OY728119.1, forward strand.
CTAGCACGAGACATCGAAGAAGGTTGAGTTGATTTATAAATAGATGGAAACAGATTACAGTAGGTTTAATTCGTATCATTATTGGATGCATAGACCTCTTGAGTTTGATGTGGGTGATAGTATTTTCCTTTGGGTGTCACCAAGGTTGGAACACTGATGGATTCAGAAGAAGGGAAAGTTGGTAGCCAAGTATGTGAGGCCATTTCAGATTGTGGAGAGGATTAGGCCGATGGCATATCAATTGGATCTTCCTCAGTGGTATAGATGCATGCATGATTTCTTTCATGTTTTACAGCTTGGGCGGTATCACCCTAACCCAACACATGTGGTGGATGTTGAGAATGTTGATATTGAGTTTGATACATCATTTGAGGAGAATCCGGTTTGTATCATATATCGTACTGAGAAAGTATTTCAGGGAAAAGTGGTTCCATTGGTATGAGTACTATGGGGGCATGGTATTGTTCAAAAAGAAACATGGGAGCGGGAATCAGATATGTGGGATCAATGGTCTGATCTCTTTTCTTTGTAAGTTCAACGGAGCATGGAAGCTCAGCTCGAGGATGAGCCGTTATAATGTGGGGAGGTTGTAAGATCCCAGATCTTGGAAAGGTATGTTCTCATTTAATTTTTTCCTTGAATCCATTTTTTCGGTGAATTAGGTGCTTACCAAAGTCCTAGAGTAGGATCTGAGGTGTTATGATGGTTTGGGACATGAAAAGTGGAGAAAAGGGGGTTTTCTAGGTAGGTCGCATAGTCTGTGCACGGCTAGCGCTAAGCATGCAGACAGCCTAGGAAACTGTGCAAGATGTTTGTTTTTGGATTTTGGCTTCTATACGGTTTGTGCACGGTTTGGAAAACCATATGGGTAAACCGTGGTAGGGGATTTTTGGGACAGAAGCATCTGCACAGTTTTTGCATGGTTTAGCAAGCGGTGTAGGTAAACCATGCGGCCTAGAAACTTCTAAAAAATTACAACTTTGCCACTCTATGATTTTTAACCCTAACCTAGAAATTCCTCCCATTTATACTCTCTTCAACCTAGGGACTAACCAAATCTCCCAAGAGCTCCAATAGATCAATCTCCCTCATTTCTAAGGAGTTTTTGTTTTCTTTGGTAGTGGATCGAAGCTCCAGGTAAGGCTAAACCCATCCCTGCTTCTCTTTTGAGTTTAGGGTTTGTATCTTCTTCTCCTCTCTTTCCGAAGATCTAAAACCCTAATCCATGGGTGAGTTTTAGGTTTAAGCTTCAAAGGTTGGTTGAAGTGGAATATAAGGGCTTGATTAAGAGTGTGTTCATCCATGGAATCGAGGTAGGTGGTCTAAAAGTTATATCCCATGGTTTATTTGTGGAATTGTTCATGTGTGGTTTTGTTCTTGGGTGTCTCTTGGTATGTTTTAACTACCCATGGCATGTTTTGGTAAAATGGTTATTAATAATGTGAATGGAGACCATCACGCTCCCCATGGGATTCGTCGAGGGTAATGACACTAATATAGGAATACCCATGGGGTGATTTGACTCTTCCAGACCTAGGGATTTTTGAAGAACTAGTTAGATTATTGTGTAATCATGCAGAGCCCTTGATAAACATGTCAATGTGACTATTTGTGTCAGGTTAAAATCTAGGTGGTGCACCTAGGCTTTATAATAACCTAATGGATATTGGGTTAATATGTGGAAATGATTAAAGCCATATTGGAATGGGTTATGAGAATGGTAATGAAGCCTAATGAATTAGTCATAATGAACCAAGCCTGGTGAGATAGGCATAATGAATGAATGATTAGTGAGATAAGAAATATAAAATGTAATAGGGATAAATGGTTAAATGATGTGAAACGTGGTAAATGTGTTAATGGTCTAAGGCATGTTATTAACCCTCATTTTATTATTATATTTTATGTTTCCTTGGGAAATGGTTGTGAGGTTGTGTAATTTGTTAATGGTTACATATATATATATATATAGCATTTGAAAATATCTTAGTAGTGTGTGATATTGACTAAGGTTCTACACCCATGGTTTTAGTTGGACTGAGGATCTAAACTCCACCCCAAATGCATAGGCTAGGAATAGGACTGATTCTCTATTTCCCTTTCAGTTACATCAACCCATACTGATGCTTCTAGGTGAGGATATGGTTGACATAAGGAAGTTGGTTCTAGTGATATAGGACAACTGTGTTTTTTCCTTTTGTATTTAATTGTGAATTTTGATCCTATGTAACTTTTTTTGTTGATGAACCCATGATAAATTTGTTGGAAATTGTAAGTAATGGGAAATGGGATGAAGTGCTAATATATGGAAAAGGTAATAATTGATGGTAATATACCTAAACTAACTAAGGGAACTCAATCTTTCCTTGTCATTTATTATTAATTTCCATTTTTCATGCACAATTGTTTATACCAGATATTTTGTAGACATCGTTGGTGGTACCCTACTGAGTTGTACTCACACCCTACTCGGGCTGCCATTGGGTACCCAAGAAGACTTCATGTTTGCAGGTTAGGAGAAGGGAAAAGGCCCTTGCTAGGTAGTTGGGTTGGCATGGGTGTATATAGAGGAGGACCCAGACTTGGTGTTAGGACAATTTTGGAGATTTTGATGTTTTTCATTATTTTGGGTTTTGTTTACCTTTTCCCTTGTAGCATGGCATGGCATATTTACTCTTGGACCTGGTTGTACCCCATTTGGGAATGGTTATTTATGTATTCTCATGTAATATTGATTATTGTTCTGTTATTTTGTTTATTTTCTGTTGTGTCTTACTCTAATAAAAGGGGGATATAGTCTCCCCAATTGACAATTCAGACCCCTGCTACTAGTCGACAACCCTTGGCATACGGGGAGACACACTTAAGGTCATGTAACCACCTGGCTCGGATCACCGGTTTAATGGCTTCTGGGTTGGGGATGTTATAGTTTTTCTCGTGGTTCTTTAGTTGGTAGGTGACATAAGCTATAACTTTTCCATCTTCCATAAGTAAAAAACCCAATCCTTTTTTGTACACATCATTGTATATCACGAATCCTTCTACATTGGTGTGTAATGTGAGCACATGTGTAGTTATTAACCTCGTATATAACTCTTTAAATTTCTCTTCGCATTCATCATTCCAAAAAAACTGCACCCACTTATGAGTATGCTTGGTTAGTGGGGTTGATAATTGTGAGACGTTTCTCACAAATCAATGATAGTACCCTATTAATCCAAGGAAACTATGGATCTTCATCATATATTTTTTTGTTCATCATTTAATTGACTCTATTTTTTAAGGATCCATAGAAATTAATTTACTAATTATGACATTACCCATTAATTTTACATACTACATCCAAATCTCTCGTTTATTGAACTTCTAATATAAATGTTTTTAAGGTATATAGTATATCATTCAAATTATCCTCATGTTCCTCATTTATTTTTAAGTAGATAAGAATATCATCTATAAAAACTACCAAAAATTTATCATGGTCATCCCTAAAGACTCTATTCATTGATTCAATTCATATATTTAGATAATTAGTGAGTCCAGATGCACTCACTAAGTACTCATAGTGAATATAACTTGTATGGAATGTAATCTTGGGGATATCCTCCTTCATTACATTTACATGATAATATATTATATAAATATCCACCTTATAGAATTATCAGGCTCCACATAGCTAATAAAAAAGTCAGCAATCTATGGTAGAGGATACTTCTTGATTATTTCATTTTTTTATATCACAATAATAAATTTATAGGTGAATTGGCTCATCCTTCTTCCTAATTAAGAGGACTGAAAAACAACATGTTGTAGTACATAGAAATATAAAATCTTTATTTAGACTATACTATAGTTTCATATTCATCTATTTCAGTTCAATAATGTTTATTCTATATGGAGTCTTGTATGTTTTTAATCTTCTAGGTATAATATCAACTGAGAACTCATCCTCGTGGCTTGGAGAAAGTCTAGGAAATTATTCAAGAAACACATTAGTATATTCCCATACAAAGGGAATGTCATCAAGGATGATCTTTTATATTTTCTAAATAATTTAAGCTTGATATTATTTCTCATAATTTAATAATATCCATCCTTGATATTATGATACTAAATAATATTTATCCTTCTCCCTGTACTTATATAGAATTAGAGGGTGATTCTTGATATGGAGGATAATTTACTTCTCCCAGAAATTTATGTTTGTTCAATATTATAAAATCCAATTTATACCAAGAATATCATTGACTTATACTAATGATATTACTACAAGGTTTACAAGGAAATTCAACCAACAAATATGTAATACGGAGAAGTTATATACATGGAACTCAATAATTCCTCCATTTTTGTTTTCATATATATTTATCCACTAAGTTTTATAGTGAAATTTTAATAATTCTACTAAAATTGTTTGATATAAAAGAATGTGCATAACCATAATAAAATAGTATGTTTACTTTTATTTAATGAATAACCAACATACTCATCATCACATTATTATCAAGATCCACCTATGTAGTTTTATTTTCACAGCCTCACCCTTTCTAGGAATTGAATGCTGTTGGTGTTGGTTATCATTGAAAACCCTTAACTTAGTGCCTTGATTCACATGGTGTCCTTACTTCTTATAATTTAAACATTGGATAAAAGTTTGAGGGTTGAATAAAACATTCCTTTCATTAATCACATTGGTGGGTTTCTCCCACCAAAATTCACTAGTTAGGTCACATTCCTTCCCACACCTAAAGAATCTCCTCATCCCCTTCATGAAATTTCCTCGATTCTTTTTCCCACACTTTTGATATATGGGATGTTGGACTTTCTTTTTACCATTATATTTATTCATTTCACTTTAATAATTAAAATCCATTATCTATTTCCTATATATTGGTACATGAGAATCATTAGATTCACAGATATCAATTTCAATATTAAGGGAACATCGAAAAATTTCTTCATAGCTATCAAAGTCTCAAATCTCTAAATAATTTTATAGACTTGAATTTAATCCACCAAAAATACTGTCAATTTTACATTCTGGATCAATGAAAAATCTAGAGGCATATAATGAATGCCTGGTAAAATTGTCCCCATATTCTTTGATGGATTTGTCGTAATTTTACTTTAGGATAAGAAAATATCACTCTATTATATATCATAGATTGGGGTGAAAATATTTATCAAAAATCATTTTCCAAAATTCCTATCACTTCATCACTTTGATATCTTAATCAGACTTTGTATTTTTTATTAACATCCACCATTTATTAGATTATACCTCCATATGATAAATATCACACATTATTTTCTCTTTCTTATAGTTATGATGATGGAGAATATTTATTAAATGGTGTTGATCTATTGTTATATGATTAAAGGATTAGAAGATCCACTAAAATTTGGAGGCCTTTATCTCATAAAGATATCAACTGAAACCTGATCATTCTTAGGTGGATATGACTTTTTCACATGAATCACGTTTTTGTTCATAACTTTAGTTAATTGATTAATAATTATCATGATGTTCTTGACTCCTATCCCAACTGTGTTGGGCAACCCATTTGGTCATTTCCCATCACATTTTGTGTTAGCTTAGTTACTCTAATTTTGAGATGTTGACAAAAATTAATGGAAAATTAGGGATGAGAATTTTTAAAGAATTGAACATAAAAAAGGTAAACTATGAACGTTTAATAGATAACTCATAAATGAAATAAATTCATTAACTTATGTATTATTAGGTTTTAAATTATGTTTTCCCTATTCAATTTCCAAATATAAAATTTTATTAGAATATTTTTTCCCTTCATAATGGTTCATAAAAAGATTTTGAATTTTCCAAAGCATAACACCTGAGCATGTAAAACCAAGAATACAACAAGGCCTCTTTACTATGCACCAGGTGATGATTGATTCAATCCCCTATGTCCCTTTTTAGGCTTATTACACCTAGGTATAACTTTTCCAGATCTACATCCACTTTTAGTGTTCATATAGGTATTTTGTTGATTGAAAATAAATTACTCTATACTTTACCATAATTTAGAATTTTTTCTTATGTTTAGTCTTATACCTAAGGTTTTCATTAATTTTTTCTGATCATAATCCTCAAAAGTAACTTGACCTTGCTTTAATACCAACTATGACAATCCATATCTCTAATACACCTTAATTTAAGATTTATTACATAAAGACACACGTAATAAAATCCCAAAATATTTAAATTCTTAGTTTCTTTGGGTAGTTAGATACATAACATAGTAATTTGAAACAAGGATACAACAACGATGTCTGAAACTCTTTAACATGATCTTAAAATTCCATCACTTTTCTAAACCTACACAGGATAACTAGAGGGCGTACATAATAAAAGGATGAGATATAAATCCCAATAAGGGGATAATAAAAGGATGATGTGATGAAATTAATAAAATTTAGTCAATATTTATATCAAGGTGAAATAATAGGGGTTATAATCATAAACATGAACATCCAGGTAAGATATAATATCATAATATCAATGAAATACATGAATGTGGAATCAACAAAAAACATGAAATCATAAGCTTATGTCCAGGATAACCACAATATAAATCATCAAAAAGATTGATTAAGATAACATACCATGAACCATATATGGAATATCATGAGATAAAATCATTACCCAATGCATTGGATGGATATATGATTTTGAACCAACCTATAGCATTTATATCATGTACATAAATTAGTTTTCCACATAGATCATACAACATAAGAATGCCTTTACTAAATTTTAATCACATGGTCAAGGAGTATGGGTTCAATAAATGGAATTCTGTAATCAATGAAGTATGTGTACATATAGTTGAATAATCTTGAGTGGAAATATGGATGGGTATTCACTGCACAAATGTTTGGTGTGGAAAATCATATGATAAATTCAGCAGTATAATGCGTGAAAATAACAATTCATGTAAGGGTTTAATGAGAGTGAAAGTTGGCCAAACATTACATGAGAATCATAAGGATGGTAAAATGGATGTGTAAAAACACACTAAAAAATGAAAAATTACAAATAAAATGACATAATACAAATAAATTTCTTGAATAAAGAGGAGATAATCCCCTTACCTTGAGAGGGAACATATAAAGGATTGAGAGAATATTTTCAAGAGATTAAGAACATATTAGGAGTTCTTTATAGATATATATGGAGAAGGAATTTGTGCTCAATGTATTATGAGTGAAGATAAGTGGGAGGTTGGGTGGGAATATATTCCAAAATAGAGGGTGTTTATTTAATAATTTCTAAACATAATTATTGGAATCAATATGATAAAATAATCAATATCAAAAACCTTCCCATTGTTTTTCCCATTGTTTTTTCCCAAGAGGAGTGATTTCAATATTCTATAATTCCATCAATTGAACATATTAAAATAATACCCTTAGTGATGTGGAAGTGAGTCATGTTTTTAATGAATATAGGTTTTGGATAATTCATTAAAGTATTATAAAATTAATCATATAACTAATAAATTATTATTTTAATGATAAATAAATATTTGGCCATTTATACCTTTAATTTCATTTATTACATCACTTTAATTCATTATAAAGTCATAATATAGACCATATATTTATACCACATTTATGTTTTTCCCATAAAATTAACTCACCTACAAAATTATATAAAAAATCATCATTGTATAATTTAGATATGGTGATTTCAAAAATAAAATTTATATTTTCAAAGAAAATTCTAATTATGAAATTTTTTACTTTTAAATAAAAATCTCTATTTACTGGGAAATACTATTTTTTACAATATTAACCACTTTTTTACCATTATAAAATTTACATTAGACATTATTAAATTATATTATAATTTATATTTATAAAATTATTATCTAATAAGAATATTTTACTAAAATATATTTTTTCAAAAATTCTTTAATTTATCAAAATATTGTCTTAATTGAGAATACATATTTCCCAAATATACAATTTTTTATTACATTTTATCCGAATACATTTTATCCAATGTTATTATATAATCATTTATGAATTTACAATAAAAAGGTATAAATTAATCATTATTTTATTAAAAATAAATTATAAAAAATCCTATTTTTAGTGTATAGATATATTATCACTTATTACCCCTATTTAAACCCTAAGGGGAAGGTGTGTGATTGTGGTGATTTCTTTAGGTGGTTCAGCGAACAATTTTTGGATCGTGATCTATATAAGGTTGAACTTCTCCCATAAATGGTTCCATAAATATTTAGTAGTTGGAACATGGACTAGGATTGGTCATGGTCAAATTCTAGTGATTTAATCTCCCTTAGAAGCTTCGATAGATGGTCTTCATAGGGTCTTATCCTATTGGTTGAGGTCATATCTCCCTCCGTATGTACTAAATATTCTTTACCATAACCCTTAATATATCTTAATGGTCATTGTACAATAGATATATTATGAATATTTAAGGTGATTAATGGTCTTTTAATTATAATTGGCTATATCATTCCAAAATATCTAAATTAATGCATGTGTTTTCATTAACTATAATGCATTACTCAATCAAAAGATGAATTTCATTTATAAAATTATGGGTCATTACAAATCCTTTATTGTAATGATGGTATATAAATAAAATTTCAACTAATTTGACAATGAATAAAGAATTGAAAATAAGGTAATTTTTTATCAATATTAATTAATTATAAATTATATGTGATTGATCATATATTTTTGGATTATAGGGATGTCATTCATATAGTTCTAATGGTTTATCCCTAAAAGTTGATGAAAATCCATTATTGGTAATTATCTAAACCACTTCCATTGATCCTAAAACTTTCAACTGGTATCATATCAACCACATATTGATTTGTAATCTTTTATTAATCATTGATCAATTTGTGAATTTTATGTTAGTTTACATTTCAAGTTAATTTTTTATTTAATATAAAAGTATATATTTCATTTATTTTAACCTATTATGATCAAGAATAGGTGGTTAATAAATGTGGAATGATAAGATATACCATATGAATATATCATATATTATAGAAATAGGAAATTATTACATGATGTGTAACTAAAAAGTATATACTATGTAGTCTAGTCAACCATAATAGTATTAACTTTGAGATATTTTGGATTTCATGTGGGTATTGTTACACAAGGTGTTCTAATTACACGATGCATGACAGCAGCCATAATAGCACATTGTTTCACGGGTTACATGACAAGTGGCTATCATACACACCATGTAATCCCCACATAATTTTCTAGTGTATTTATCTGAAACTATGTGTTGAAATATGCATCATGCATTTATTACAAGACATCTAGGAACTTTAAACCCATATAATATATTCCAACAGTATTTAAAAGTAATGTAGCTGAAATAAACACATTTTAATTCATTTTAACCTATGTGGAATACACAAAAAATCCATAGCCATGTGGTGTGGTATTGGATATAGGGCATTACAAAGCATGTATTCAATGTACGTGCCATATAATTTTTCCCATCTCTTATCAGATGCATGTATTTAGAGTAGTTTCACGTGATTAAATACATTTTAAGGAGAATTTATATTTATAATTAAAACAAACTATATGGTGTGTATCCAATGTATGTGTTATGTGATCGTATTTCAACATGTTGTGTGATTTGGATACTTATGTATTAAATAAATTTGAATTGAATGATAAAATAATCATTTATATTTTTCTACAATTACATGTTGTGTATTATTGTGGTACTCATTGTGTAAGTGAAGAAGAGAGGCACAAACCATTTTATCTTCATTAAAAGTTATGTCATTGAACAGAAGGGTATACATCATTTCCCTTGTGAATACATATTGTGTACTTATTTAATTTTAAATAAAATTAATTTTTTAGATTTTTTTAAATAATGTATGGGTACTTTCAAGTCTATTTGGATAGAAAATTAATATAAATGAATTTTTTATTTTATTAATTTGTTAATTTGGATGATTTATCTTAATAAATAAGAAAATTAAATGAATTATTGATAGTTTACAAATTTTAATTTGTTGCATCCATGGATGATCATGATCCTAGATCAACCAATTTATGTGTTCTACTTATTTTAATTTAATTATTATTATATGTATTTTTTTAAAAATAATTATTATTAAAATAATATAATGGTATGTGTGTCATCGTCTCCTCTTATTATAGGAGTGTGTTTGTTCGTTTTTTATTTTATATAACCCTTACCCCATGGTAACCTTCACTTGTGTGTGAATTAAATCATATGTAAAGGATAGACATACAAGGAGAGTGAAGGTGGTTCATGTTTTGAGTTGAGGTAAAACCAACCCAAGAGATACACAGTAGGATAGATGGAATTCTAAAACTCATACCAATATATGGTTCCAAAAAAATTTCACCCTATGGTCAAGGGTTAGTTTATCATTTGATTGTTAAAATGACCATCATAATTCTCATTACCATGCCATGTTATTTATTTTATATTTTTCAAATACATGGTAAATGTATTGTGTATTATTTATCACATTCACATAAAATAAATGAGATAACAAGAAATAAATAATAAATTAAACAAAATTGAATTATGTGTAAATATTGTATCCAGATATGGGTAATCACTTAAGTTAAATCCACAAAATATTGATAAGCATGTAATATGATAAAATGAGGAAATTTACATGATAATATAAAAATAAGACAAATAAAAAAATTGATTATGTAAATCCCTTCATCCCTCGAGTTAATATGTAACCACATGTCAAAGTGTTTTATCACCATTTATCGGGGTGATATCAATTATAAAAGGTGTTTTAAAAAAATTTGAATTAACCTAGTTCATATATGGGTTTGATCACCTATGTGAGGGTTGGTGCAACTAGTAGGTAAGTATTAAGGAATTTTAATTCTATGATTTCAGGATTGGGGAGTCCACTCATTAGATCAAATAACTATATGTTAATTCATTTTCAAAGATCCCCATGCTTAAATACCTCAAATAAATTTTCATACACTAGTCTGGGTTATATGAAAGGAAAATATTGATTTTTTACACTAGAATATCCTTATGATAGTATGTTATAAAAAAAATTAGGAGATCTGTTGGTTTTAATAAAATAGTGGAAGACTAATAAGGAAAAAATAGTAACATTTTTTATTAATCAATATAAATACTAAAATTTTCATTTACATAATAAAAAAATGGAAAGCGAGAGCATGATTTCATTATGATCATATATAGATAATATCAATTTCCTCACTAGAACAGACTTCCAAGATTGATATAGTTTTCTATAGACTTCACTACTACAAAAAATATAATATTATGTGTTAGAATACCCTATTTCTATTTAGACACATCTATGAGTGAGCTAATGTGAAAATGATATCTACATGAGACACATGGTAGATTATTATACTATTTATTTCATTATTTTAGCAGTTATTTCTTGATAGATAAAGATGAAACCTAATGACATTGATGTATATACCATGGTATATCATCTCTTATCTCTTTAGAATGTGAAATATTAGCTTAAGATAAAAGATATTTTCACTATGTTATACCTGTGTAAACTAGGATATGGGTACCTATAAAGTAATCTTTCCATCCAAATAATGAAGTTCATTTATTATTTAGTGATATTGGGATTCCATTTAGAAAATATATTATCCATAAATCTCATTTTATCATCATTATCACCTAGATATTCTATATTATTATATAGCTATGTGATAAAAATTATAGAGAATATGCTCAACAATATTTTGAATATACTTCACTAAGAAGATGGGGAATGGATGGAATATGGTTCCTCACCCCATCTGGTGAACAAATAAAAAATGGTTTGAGAAGACCATAACTAGTTAAAATTCAATGGTGTTTCTACAATATAATTTAAAGAGACAAAATATTTAGAGTTATTGTAAATAATAATAGGATATTTACTTCTCTTGTGGAAAGAAATTTCATTGGAAGTGAAGTTACAAAGTATTAAAGAAGAATCCATCAGTTTCATCTATATTTGGTATATTCATCATTATATATTTCTATTTTACATATTAGGTATTAAATATAACATTTTTTTACATATTTAAATTAAAAGTAAAGAATCATAGATGTTCTTAAACATTAATAATAAGTAACGTGAATTATCATAGTAACTAAGAAAGGGTGATTCTGATATCAGTAGTGCAAACACATTAATTCATAAGGTTGAGTTCTCTATGTAATAAATACAGGATTCCTTTGAGTAATTTATAATGGGAGATTCTAATATAAATAGTGATAAACACATTAATTTAGGTTACATAGTGGATTGATTCCAGTTGAACAATTATTTATATTAACTGACACCAAAGCATTTATCTCCATGTTATATTGGAAAAAATGAGATTTTATTTCTTTCAAAATAAATTTTTCTATGGTATTTCATACTTAATGAATAGTTTATTAACACTTGAATCATAAATATAAAATATCAATAAAAATGGTGAATATAATTTATAAGAATCATACCTAGTTTTGGAAAGATATTGTTACACCAAATAAAACTAAACGGCACTTATCAAATATATAAATAAAATGGTATTAAGTATCCTTGGATTTAAAACCCCTAGGTACTATCTACATACTCACCTACTGAGTTTTATACATAGAAACCATTATAAATAAAGGTAAAGAACAAATATTCCATTAATATTTCATCTCGATGGTATGAAATATTCAAAGGATAAGCTGGAGGTAAATAAATAAACTTTATATCATCCCTTTAAAATATTTTGGGAGTATAAAACAAAATTATTGAGTGAACTTGGTAAAATACACAAGATCCTCTGAGTAGGTTTTCAAGGTATATCTTAACCAAGTATTTTTCAATCATATAAATGTATATTAAAGGTTTTACTAATCCCACATAACCTTATTCACGTTATAGAGATAATTATAGTAATAGTTAGATCTATGATAAGACTATATATATTACAATCCCTCCACAATTATTTTTCAGAGACATTTATAAATAGCAGCGTAATAGCTAACCATATGCCAACTAAATTAACTACTTGATATAATTTAAGTTATGATATGATGATAATCCATTATGTTATATCATTAGCTATTTTATGGTAAACGTTTGTTTAAATACTTTTTTCACCTATAAATATACATCAAAGTAAGCACAATGTGCATCTCAATTAATTATCATACAGCTACTGAGAATATTAACAACCTCAAGATAAAAAGGTGTCATTCATTCCCACAATATTTCTATATAAGAAACATATATCTTTTAAGATAGTGGGAGAAATATACTTTTCAATGAACTCTTGGCTCTAGATACAGATTAGTTGGAATGTCATCACTAAACTCCACAACTATTAATGGGAAGAATTTTAACATAGACATGTACTGCATGGGAATGTTAAAATCATGGTGGTGGTTTTATATTCACCTCGAAATGTGATATATTATTCAATATAAATAATATTTCCTATTTAGAGAAATAAGTGGAAATATATTATGATTTAAAATTTAATATGAATTATTAATTTGATTATATAAACTAGTCTTTATTTCCTTTTATTTTGGTATTTTATCAAATTGATGTAAAGTCATTGGGATATTAAACAGAAACTAATCATGGGTTATACAAGAATGGTACCAATAAGTCTTGCTTAGTTAAATTAGGTCATCATACATAAAATAATTATAAGTTTAATTATCATAGAAACATTATATAATTGTTATATTGGTAAATGGATGGATAGGCTATCTCACTTGGATATAACCTTGTGAAATATTTTTATATGAAATGACCAGAAAGGGTTAGAGAAATCAGGGAAATACAATAAATAATGAATGTTTCAAGGATCTATTTATGGGTTCAAACAAGAATAATGATCATAGATAAATTCATTTTTGAATTAATAGTTTCTAGGTGTCTACAGGGGGTTAGTGAGGGATCTATCATTTTACAAAACAATTATGTTTGAAAACATATAAAAACATATGAATAGACTTACAATTAATTAATACTAAGGCTGATTTCTTAATTAATGAATTCAAGTAGAAATATAGTTCTATTGAAAATTTTAAGTATTTTTTTAGTCCAAGATATGGTACATATGTTGACATGGTATTTAAAAATAAAAGATAGAAATATTCACCTAGATTTTTTCTAGTGTCACATGGTATTCTTGTGATGTATAGATTTCATATTCCTAAGATTAATTCATAAATATTTCTCACATGTAGTGATGTTTAGTTCAGTTTGATATTTCTTATGTGTAAGTCATAAAGAGTTATTATCAAACAAAACCCTGAGAACATCCGTCTTGGTGGTTAAAATAATACGATAGTACTTGAGAAGGTAAAATTAAATGATTTCTTTATAGGTGGATAAATGAGAATAATAGTTATTCAAGGTTATAAAACTTTAATTCTTTTAGATCATTTTAATCTTGTATCATAGTAAGGTTAAGGTAATATTCTTGAGAAAATTTTATTACAACCAATGGATACTATATCTATGTTGAAGGGGTATGTTTCATCTTATAATATAGCTTAAGAAGCATGGTCACCATTGGAATGTTCTAGACTTTTTAATTCTACCTAGATAGTAACATTCAATCATATTATGATTTCCATTACACTATAGTATTATCCAATATGTTAAAGATGAAAGAAAAATAAGTTATATACACATTAATATAATTTATTATAGAATTTTATTAAATATATGAGGTTTTAGTAAGAAGAAACGCCCCAAGTGTCATGGTGCGATTAGCAGCTACATACATATCTTGCTAGAAGTTTTTTATCCTGTGAGGCTAACAAGTAAGATAATTAGTAGTTGTATATAGTGCAACATGGAGTCTTTTGAAGTTGGTTCCCTAAAACCAACTAACTTTTATTATCAAAATATTCAAATACCTGGATATTAATAATTTTATTTGCACATTATGATTATTCTTCTATGTGACATTAATGTGGTAATTTATTTAGAGTATCGAACACATTTAAATGTCATAGAAGTTCCTCACTGTGATTATAACCTTGAATCATAATGGTGATATTCATAAACACATGTTCTATGGCTAGATGAAATCAACTAGCTGGACACAAATGATACTGGATATCAAGGGTAGGATCCTTACAATACATTGAAACATCTTCCAATAAATTTTTATTTTAGTAATATCCAAGAGATCATGTTATGAGAACCGACCTACTAAATGGAATTATACATGAAATATGTTTTATTGTATATTCCTATGTGAAAATTTTTGTCCTGGTCCTTATACTTGATATTATTATTAATGTATATCATGAGTCTCATTCTTTAATGTATTGGTGAAAACTATGACTACATATTTTGATGGGGAGGTAGGAAATATTGGATGTTTCATGAATGAAATGGAATTAATGTATAAGTCAGTAAAGGATTTGTACCTTCAGATTTATTATAAGTAGATATCCATATCCCTTTGATTGAAACTAAAAAATCTAATTAATCTATATCCATGGTGTATATGTTGATGTGTTCATTTCTGGAAGTCAATTATTTATAAATCAAGTATATAGGTTGATAACAAAAAGTGTGCAACCTACTTTATAAGTTATCAATATAAAGATATTATATTATCCATAGTGTGTATCCATAGGAGGTTGTTTCCATTATACAATTTACTTATTTCTATATGGGTGAATTAATGTGTTATTAGATGAAAATCTTAAACTTTTGGAATGGTATACCTAATGCCAACAAGAAATAATCCTAAAGGTCACACACTAAGTGTATCTATAACCTTAGTTATATTCTATATATATTTAAACATTTGAATAAATATTACTCATGAATTTTTGTTTAATAATTATTCAGGTGTGGTTGGTCTCATTGATTCAATCACTAGTTATTTGAAGAAATATATATGTGTTAGTTGAATATTAAACAAATATTTATTCACAAGGTAATTAGTAATTGCATGAATATATAATATTTATTTATATATAATTTATTCACAAGATAAAAAATAATTATTTATTTGGTTATGTGGATACTAAATAAAAATTTATTCATTATTTTAAGGAATATAATATTTATTTATTTACTGAAAGAATAATGTAGTAACATTTATTTATGTAAATAAATAGACATTATTCCATGGTTGATAAATAACAAGGGGGAATGCATATCAAATTATGTGTCCCTCAATAAGGATGTATTGAATATCATTTAAAAAAATATTATTTTATGTAATTATAAAATTATATTTATTTATACATAATTGATGTGAAAGTTAAGGAAATAATAAAAAAATTATTATTATTACATGATATGGTGTTCGCTAAGGATTAATAGAATTTTTAAGAGCTAATGTGAAATCGCCAATTCTTTAACATTGCAATTTAATCCACATTATATAATTTCTAGGGTGATACGATTATTCTACACAACATTCTCTCTAGATAATTCTATTATCCATTGAGATATATTCTCTAGAACTCTCTCAAGAACTGAGAGAAATGATCCTCCTTGTGACATAGTTGAATTTTTTAGGTCCACTATAAAACTATTTCATTCATATTTTTTGTGTTTTTGATATGTGAATTGGTTAGCATATGATTTGTGGGTTTCTACTTGGTTTTGATGATTCTTAGTGTAATTTATGAAGGTTCGTGGTCTAAGAATGGTTTTCCCAAACTGTGTTAATCCTCTAAGAAACTATGATACTGGTGGAAGAGGAACCTATAGTGGTGCATAGTTTATCAATACATGTGTCGTCACCTAATGAAACATGAAACATAATCCAATTTCCAAGATAATGGTTGGTTCATAGTTTGGAAAACTCTATAAACAAATCATGTGGGTGCCCAAGAGAGGCCTTAAGACTCACATGGTTGGTGCATAGTTTGGAAAACTGTGACCAAATGGTGTACACATAAATTAATGTTCCAATAAATCTTATTTAATGAACATTATTTTCTCATTTTTACATATTCCTCTTCATATCGATATCCCCGTCAAACATAGAGACTCCATATCCTTTTACTTATTGAATTACTATCTTTCCAAGCATGATTCTAGAAAATCCAAGTCTATTGATGTTCAAGAATTAAGATCTGTGATCAATAATACTTTATTCTTTGGTTTCCTTCTAGATCTACCATTCATCCATTAAGAGGATTTATAGATCTGGGATTTTACTTCTAAATATAAGGATTCTGATTCCATATAATGATGAATTCTTGGATCATTTCTATAATAGTGGTTGATCTAGAGTTTCAGTAACACCTCTTTTGATCAATCAAAATTCTAGCCTAATTAGTGGATATCGAGAGGTATGTTTGTGTGAACCCTTCATTGTTTTGTTAAAAACATCATCAATGAAATTCTAAAACATTTTTGTGTTTGATTTGGGATCATTTTTAGTGGTTATTGGTGTATAGTCTTGATCTGGTTAGAAATTTCATGTGACTCAGGTATCATCCCCTGATGAGTTTCAGATTTTTTTCATCAATAATATTGAGGTAGGAAGTTACTTAACTTTTTAGACCTTTTATAATTTGGTTTCCTTGATGTGATACTTTTTTTCAGAAAATGATTGACCATGCATGATATTGATTCCATGTGTGTGTATCATGTGAGACCCACATATGATGATTGATTCCATTAGTATTTCTATATATCTTTTTAAAAAAATTCCTATAATGAGAACATGTATTATATGTTTATACTGATTATTATGATGAAATTTTATTCTATACCTTTACTCGATCTACCTTATTAAGTGTAATTACCGTGCCTTTATAGGTATTGATTTTGGTACTCAATACAAGTAGACTGACATGATATAGTTATCTCATAGAGAGGGAGTGTGCACAATATGTGATGTTAACAATGATGGACATGGTCAAAGTGTAGGGGCATGAAGACCTTGTAGCCAGCCCCATAATAGTGAAATTGGGGGTATGATAACCTTACGGTGTTACCAAGGAATAAAAAAGATACAACTACCTTGAAGAATGATCTATGATTTATCTTAGGTTTAATAGCCTCGAGGCCCATCCCATGATGGTGTCGAGATGTGATAACATTATCAACCGATCTGACTTGATTCCTTGAGAATGTTGACAAACATGTTCACCTGCCTTGTGTTATCTTTGGTCATTTATGACATACTTGATGACTATACATCGAGTAAGGATCCAAATAATTTATAGTTGGGGATCATGGTAGCTTTGTTAGAATATGAAAAAATGGTATCTAATTGTTTATACTTTCCTTTTTATTTATTATTATCATGTTATACACCTATTTTACATGTGAGAACATGTTAAGGATGAATTGGCGGTGTCCTACTAGTTTTTTTTACTCGCACCCTGCATGAATATCATGATACACCTATAGAATTCATCATTAGGGGTCAAGGTAAGGGAAGGGACCTACAGTATATAGCTGATCTGAGGATTATCGAGACATTATTGGTAGTAGGATAGACTTTGGAGGATTCTATAGTGTGTCTTTATTTATCTTCTTACATGTTATATACTCTAGTTAGGATTTGCACATTTGGACCCTGGTTTATTTATATGTGTGGCATGGGTGAAATTTTTTATTAATTTTTTTTATATATAATTTTCCTTGATAATTTGGTTTGTAATATTTTATTTATGTTTATAGTGTATGGTTATGATTGTAACACCTTGAGATTTTATGATGAATTCCTCTTTAAATTAATTTAATTTCATTGATAGCTTATGATACACAAAACCATGAAAATTAATAAACCATAATAAATTATATCATTATAAACTAATGGTTAAATTAAATTAATAAATATAAAAATATAAATTAAAAAAATAGGTACATAAAATATATTTTTAGTAAAGTGGCTATATACTTTAAAATTACTTTTTCCCTCCAAAATGGTTTTTATAATTTTTTTCAGAAAATGATATAATGAATTTATTATATTTTTATAAAATTTAATTTAAAATAGGAACTTCATTTTTATGATCATCATGTAAAAATTAACTTAGAGTCTTTTTTGAGAATTTTTTAAAAAGATTGATTTTTTGATGAATAGTGAAAACACTAATTTTTATTGAAAAATATTTTTTCATTTCGAGAATTCATAAAGTTATATTTTTTTAAAATATTTTTAATAGTATAATTATTTTATTAATAATTCAACTAAGTTCATTGGAATTAAGATTCTATTGGAATTTAGTATAAAAACTCTTTACACATAAGAAAACATTTTTTATAGACAACTACTTTTGATCACATTTTTTGAGTTCAATTTTAAATTAAATTATATCAATTATTTGAATTGAATTTTAAAAATGAATTCCATATTTTTAATCATGAGTTTAAAATTTGGTAAATTGGTCCCTTTATTGTTTTTGTCATTAGGAATAGTAACGGTTGTAAATATTTATCACCTCGGTAACTATAAAATGGCTCAATCATGGATAAATTCATGAGATAAGGTCTCACAATTAACCAAACACTTTTATTTATTTTATTTTATGGGATAAATTCAACCATATCTATAAAAAATTAGAATATATTTCATTTTTTATCCATTTTCAATTGATAATTAAATTTATATTATTTTAAGAAAAGAAAATTTAAAAATGTCACTATATTAACTTTAATATCTCTAAAATTTATATATAAGTATAAAAAGAGTATATTTATTTATCTAAATGATTATTTGGGATATTATTTAATTATTTTTATCATGTAAATTTATTTTTAATTTTTATTTATTTAATAATTATCTTATATTCTTACACAACATAATCATAATTCTCGTGAAAGCGGTAAAAAAATCAATGTAAATGATTTTAAAAACTCTAAAAGTAATATTATATAGGTGAGATATAGTTACCCAAAAGAATAGAGGAATAAAAAATATTAGGTTTTTTTAGAGGATTATATTCTAATTACATTACTATCCTAATGTATTTAAAGTCAAATTATGTGAATAGTGTCAAAAATTACATTAATGATATTTTATGAAAAATAATAGTTTATTAAATTATTTAAAAATAATAAAAAATTTAAATATTAAAAATATGATGATAAATGGTGTAACATATCACAAATTTTAAATTTATTATCAAATTTTTAACTTATAAGTAAAATTATTACCCTTTAAGATTAATTAAGACATTACTACTATTGAGGTTTAAATTGTTTAATGAAGGGGTTAAACAAACAATTTAAGGTTTAATGATTCTAAAGCCTATATAAACTTCATTTTCAATTGATATTTATACCATATACACTCTTTCTTAAAATTTATATATATCTATAAGCATTATAATTTTGAAAGACATTAATTATATTAAAATCTTTTAAGTGATTCCAAGTGTGTCATTTCTTTCCCTTATAAAATACACCTCTTATATATTTTTGTTACACAACATTGAGCCATATATATCAACCAAAAACTTCTTATTTCTATTATAAACTTAACTATCCATGAATTATAGTTTTTTTCTTCTTAAAATAACATTCATAGTGTCCTTAATAAGGGATCAAAATGATGCTTATTGAAGAAGTGGTAATCATCTTACCCGACCTATTTAAATTTATTTCTTCTTCTAACTCCTATATATATAGTATTCTTATTAAAATAATAACTTCAGTATAATGAATATATTTAAATTTTATTATGATAACAGAATCACCATTATCCTCCCCCTATTCCATCAAATGGAAAGTGAAAGTATTTCCCATGCGTACATGTAGATTGTCGCCTCCACATAGCAATACAATTAATTTTCTATCATCTTGTTTCATGGATAGTTATTATAATGTTTTTAATATTTATGTATGATATTAATTATATAATTATGATTCTATAATTATAATATCATATCTACCATCTTACCTTCCCATCTTTTTGAAAATGATAACACCGCTCATGCAAACATGTTGACTACCACCTTCGCGAAACGACATGATTCATTTTTCATTTCTGTTTAACATATATAGTAATATGGATATATTTACTAAATATATATGATAGATATTACATAATAATTTTTATATAAATTCAAAATATTATTTAACTTTCTTTCATTCAATCTGTAGAAAAGTGAAAACAACATTCATGTGTATGTATGGTCTACCATCTCTATCAACGGTGTAATTCATTTTTCTATATATAATTTTATGGAATAATCTTAATATATATAATATATATTTTATTTTTATTATGATTAAAATATATAGATGGTGTAACCATTATCAATATACAAGGATGAGGACAACCAAACTGAACCATGCATGAGAAAGATAGCAGTTATCACCTCAAAAAAATATTTTAATAACAAATTATTAATAAATAGGTGGTAAGATGTTCTAATTAAAGAATAAATGGGATGTAATTTATATATAGAGATAGAGATATAAATATTTATTTGTGAGTGTGAATTTTTTGGGAATACGTGTATATTAAATTTATATTTATTATACAAGAGTTTTGAACATGTATGAAGAGACACAAGACTTGAGGTATGGGAATTATATTTAAATAAAATTTTAATCAGTATTTTTTATACTTGATTTTCCAATGACGAAATTATATGATTCTTAATTGAGAAAACCATTTTATTTTTCTTATTATTTGGTTTTTTTTTTAATTTTTTATTTTCTAGTACCATCTTCCTATTTTGGTACTAAAACTGGGTCAAAAAACTATTTTTATGAAAAATTGGACATATTTTTACTTTTTGGTCAAAAAACTTTTTTCTTCCATATCAATTTTTAAAAAAAAATTATAGAATGAGTTTGAATATTATTTACTGGTTTTTAAAATTAATTTTTTACAAAAAAGTTTAAAAAATAATTTTCATATCATTTTTTGAATGTGGTGTTTTTTACCAAATTTGGGAACAAAATCTATTTTTTAATGAATATTTAATGAATATAATTTCTCACTATCAAGACCACTAAATTCCTTGAATACTCTCTTAAAAGTATCCATGGTTCATTTCAAAAAAATTCTTTAATATTTTTTTAAATATTTAGATTTTAATTAAATGGTTTCAAAATGAAAAGGGTTTTTTCCTCATGAAATATTCCAAGTGATAGTTTAATGATATTTTAATCATTGATGACATACTTTGATGTTACTTATGTTTCAATTGGGATATTATTATATGATAACATCTTTATTATTTCTCTATATGGTTTATTATTATGATTATGAAAAGCTTATGAAACTCATTTTCTTTCTATGGGTTATGATATGATGGTAAGATGACTGTTTTATGATATTATTTTATGCATTTGTATGGTTTTAATTATATGATAGATGGGTTTAGAATTATATATCCCTCTAATTCATTAGGTAAATTCTTATATCTCATGAGATAATTATGGGAAATGGGTTGATTTTCTCGATCCACTATGAGAAATGGGTAAGGATTATAGATCCACTATGGGAAATCAGTAGTGGTTCCTGATCCACTATAGAAAGTAGGTGGTGATTCATGATCCTTTATGATATGGGAAACATGTTTTGATGCCTTATCCACTATTATTTTACAGACTTAGTAGTAACCATGACATATGAAATGGTTTTTATTCATATGATGGTGAAACAAATTTTATGAAATGTTCTTATGATTATGATTTGAAATTATGGTTCATGACTGATTTATGATGATTACTCACTCTTATGATTCATGTATTTTGAAATGATGATGTTTTAGGCTATGATCCAAGTTTATGATCTATGGAATATTGGGTAAAAACTTTGTAAGTTATGATTATTATCTCATACCCTTATGATTATATTATTACATTATATGATCAGCAATTGATATCTCTCTTGTTTAACATTACTTAGCATCTTAGATCACCCTTTATTATGTTTCCTTTCCCTGATTTATGAAGAAATATTTTATGTATCTTATGTCAATAAGGATAAAAAGTGGTAAGAATATTATGAGAGATGATGAATAATGTACCTAAATAAGATTCTTATGAATCAAGTCTCCAAATCCACTAAACCTTTATGGTTCTGGTGTGGATCATAATGTTACGAATTGAATATTTATATAAAAAAGATATAATATTTATGTATGAAAAGTTTGGTTTGATATAGGAATTATCTAGTGTATTGTCTCCCCATTACACTCTTAGACCCTTACAACTATTTGGTAGCCTCTTGCACACATGGAGGTGTAGATGATATCTCGTGGATGTTCGAATCAGACTAGGTTGTTCGAGTTGAGGTGTTAAAAAATAGAATCAGAGCTTGTTTCCTTTATTTTTTATTCTATGACATGATATAAAGGATATATATTGTGTGGAACTGGGGTAAGGGAGTTTCCATTTACCTAACTAGGTCATGTGTTGCAAGTTACTAGTGATGGGATTATTATTATATTTTTATGGGTTTGGGTGCCTTGATGCCTTATTAGTAGGCACATAGGATCTCAATTCATATATATACATGTTGTATGATGTATATTAGTTCCTTAATTTAATTTCTCGATTTGGGTTATCTATCAGTGATATATATTTGTTCTTTATTCTATGACATATATGTATTCTCTATTGTTGTGAAATATCTATGGGGTCATTAAATATTTGAACTTGAGAATTTTTTTTATATATATTTGATTACAAATAATGTGTAGATATTAAGGACTTGTCTTGAGCCCTAGGTAGAGCTAGGAGGGTTATACATTTTGAAGTCGTATATCCTGGGATAATTATTTAGATAAAAATCCCATAAGTTCACTTTATAACTACTTAAGTTGTTTCCAATAATAAATTTTTTATATCCACTATAAACATTCATTTATAATTTCATTGAAAACTTATGGCTTAGATATTTCTGAATTATCTCGATATGGAGGACAAGTCGATTCCACCAAAATTCATGCATGAGGGTGAACCTGAGCATTCTCTCACACCTACACAAGTGGTTCAGGTGTTATAGCCACTCCTTCCAAGATTATTTTTTATTATACATATACATGGTAGTGGAGTATGAAGAACCATGGTTTACTATGATCATAACTTAAAACTCTGACAACCACCATCCTTTCAAAGAAATGGAGTACAACATGATATTGAAGACCGGATAGAAAACATAGAGGGAATATTTAATTTAGTTTAGAAACCATAGGACTAATGGGCCGTTATAGTGGTTTTTATTCATCAAGGACCTTCTATGGGATGGTGGGGTATCATGGGTCAAGTAGGAATACATGAGGGTATTTATTGGGATTCCATCAAGAACCAGTTATTTGGTAAATACTTTCCAGATATACTGAAGATGGATCATGTTCTAGAATTTATAGAGATTCAGCTGGGATCTGTAATAGTATCTAAATACTATGCATATTTTACAGAACTTATTCATATTGTTCCCCTCTTTTCTAGAAACAAGGCACAAGAGGCTAGGAATATCAAGATCGGTCTTCATACTAATATCAGATTTTAAGTCAGTGTTTTTGACCTAACAACATACATAGAGTTTGGGTATGAGTCATTTAATATTTAGAAGATCTTGGGGGAGTATTGATTAGTTGGTCTTCTTATATACATTAACACTCTCACAAGTGGACCTCCTACTATTGTATTTAGGGTCACTTATAGGAGTAGAAATAGGAAGACCAAGGATGTGCAGCTTGTTAATGGTATTTAGGATTAGAAGATTTTGGATTATTTATCCCCTTCGGATGAGAATCATATTACATAAACTATGGGAAGGCCGTACATTAACTCACATTCTGCACAACATTTTAGAAAATGTTTCATCATTTTTATAAGATGGATAATCTAAAGTATTTTTCCTCTAGTTCATTGAGGTTAGGTTTCCACAAGGGTATATTATAGAGGAAAATTTTGACCCAAGAATCTGTATGAGGTCCTTTTTAATATTTTTAGACCCATCAGACAATATTCAAAAAGGTGATTCATGAACCTCAGGGTTAGGACATGGAGATTAGGTAGGTCGAGTGTATGAGATAGAACAGGTTCTATATGACTGTGGAGAGGGTCCATCAACTATTTGAGGTACAATAATGGTCACCTCTTCTATTTCTACCAATATTTTTGATACTGGAACTTCCCATTATTTTTTATCTACTCAAGTTGTTACTGGTCTCGACTTACCAATAAAGTTGTCTTCTGAGTTACTTTCTCTTAGAACACCCTTGGGAAAGAAAGTTTATCATCTCCAGATATTACCAAAAGTTTCTTGTAGTTATATCCATCTACATACATATGTGGTATTTCATAATCCTTTGGTTGAATATATTTTATGTTATCCTTATAATAGACTATATGACCATAATTTGTGATCATAGAAACTTCTATTAGAGGAAGATATCCTTTATATAACATAAGGGAGAAAATTTGGTGATGATCGATGAGTGAGATGTAGAATATCGTATAGTGGGACCATATTTAAGCTATATTAGAGCCATCACAGCTTAGGTATCATTCTTATCTATTATAGAATAACCAAAAGTTGGAAATTCCTCTTTTCCCCTCTTATTGATCTATACTAGGAAGTCTTTCTAGATAAAATATTAGGTCTTCCCTCTAACCAATAAGTACATTTTAGATATAACATGTGTCATTAGTGTATCATATTTTTTTTCCTCTATATAATATGGAACCAACCAAGTTGAGAGAGTATAGGATTCAACTTGGGGACTTAAAGATGAAGGATTTCATTAGACTGATCACATCTCTATGGGGTTCTCCAATGTTTTTCACCAATAAGGATAATGTTAGTCTAAGGATTAGTGTAGACAACATAAATATAAATTAATTAATGGTAAAGAATAGCTATTATTTACATATTATCGATGATCTCATTCATCAGTTATAGGGATCTTGGTGGTTCAAAAATATTTATCTTCATTCAGGATACCATCAGTTGTGGGTGAGAGAGAAGGATATCCCTAATATGGAGTTTGGTAATAGATATGGAATGAATCAGTGCCTTATCATGCCTTTTGGTTTGATGAATTCCCCAAAATTGTTCATTTATCTCTTAAAAAATACCATTCATATGTATCTCAATTCTTTTATTGGGGTATTTTTTTTATGATATCCTCATATATTAATAGACTTGTGAGTTACATACTAGACACCTGAAGATAGTTTTGAGTAAAATCTAAGTGTATTTACATTATATAAATATTTTTAAGGGTAGCATGTTGTTTTGAAAGGTATGTTTTCTTGGTCATGTGATCTATTAATTACTAATTTCTACAGACCCAGAGAGGGTGGAAGTGGTGATTTCTATATTTAACCCTTGGAATGTTTTCTAGATCATAATTTTCCTTAGTTTGGATTAATACTATCAATGGTTCATTCAAGATTTATCTTGATTAGAATAACTTATGATGGGTATTACCAAGAAGATCTTGAAGTTTGAATGGACTGGTCAGTGTGAGGAGATTTTTTCTTGAGTTAAATGGGAGTTTGAATACTACCCTAGTTTTGATTCTTCTAGAGCCAAAGATTAGATATATAGTTTACTTCGATGGCTAGACTATTGGTTTAGGAATTGTATTAATATATAAGGTTCATTTAGTTTCTTATGTGTCACGTAAACTATAACTCAATCAGTGTAATAGCCTAATGCATGACTTGAAATTCAAAGATTCAGTACATTCCCTAAAGTGTTGAAAACATTATCTCTTTGGGGAGATTTTTTTTACATGGGTCACATTAGCCTAGGATATATCATCACTTATTGAGATCTCAATTTAATGTCGAGGTGTTGGGTAAAGTATCTACAGATATTTATAATTGATATAGCATATAAACTAGTTAAAGGTAATGTCATTGCAGATTTTATTAGTAGGTGAGTGTACATCATTAAAGGAATGGCATCTTATGAGTTAGATTGAAGAATAGATTATGGGTGAATCTGAAGATTGTGGATTCATGATATGTGAGCATTCAATTATCATGTCTTCATTTGTGGTCTATTTGAAGACTATCCAAGAGTCAAATCCTGAGTCTCTAGTAATGAGAGAGTGCTTGGAACGAGGTGACCCAATATTAGTGTGGTATGCGGATAATGACAATATGATCAATTTATATAGTATATCTCTCACACTATCCATTTTAAAATATGAATTTACAAGAGACTCACGCATTTAAAAATGGGAAGTGCAACCAGGTTCGGTGAGTATTTACCATGACATTGGATGACATTTCTTTTTCCTAGTATGAAGTGGGACATTGCTAGTTTTGTTTCATGATGCATTACCATCTAGAGGGTAAAGGTCATGAATCAATATCCTAGTGGTTTGCATCATCCACTTCTAGTTCTGATGTGGATGTTGGAAGATGTGATGATGGACTTCATGAAAGGGTTACCATGAAACCTAAGGATTCATGATGTGGTTTGGGTGATAGTTTATTAGCTAATGAAGGTTTCTCATTTCAAGTCAATATACGAGACACATTCTATGGATGAGTTGGGAAAGCCATATGAATAGAATACTATATGATTTATTGGATTTCCCTTAGGTATTGTATCTAACAATGATGAATATTTCATAATGTGTTTCTAGAAGGGTTTATATAAGGATTTTGGCCCTCAATAGAAATTATGTATGGTCTATCATTCCCAGATCGATGGTCAATCAGATAGGACGATCCAAATATGGGTGGATATGATACAGGAATGTGACCTATATTTCGATTAAGATTAAGATGATCAACTATCCTTTGATTAATCTTTGTACAAAAATCGATTCTATGCATCTATTTAAAAGGAACCTTTTATGTATATCTATGGATAGTTGTTTCATTCACTACTGTGTTGGTATGAGATAGGCCTGGTAGTTGTAGTGGGGTCGAGCATGGTATAATAGACCTCTAAGAGAGTTCAGTTGATGAGACCACCACTCTTAAAAGGAATAGATAATATAGAGTCTAGAGGATATGATCATTTGCATTTATTATTAGAAACAATGTCTTATTATGGGGCACTCCTCTATTAAAGCATTGATGTTTTCATAAGAAAGGAAATATGTTTCCAATATTTATTGGGCCATTATAAATTTTTGAGTATATCACTATTTTGGATTACTATTTTAACCTTCCTCCTCATAACCAAGGTATTCAGGATGTTTTTAACATTTCTTGTATTTAAAGATACATGTATGATCATATGCATGGGATCGATTATGTGGATATTGATTTGGATCCAGACACATGATAAACACCTGGTACAGATTACTGACCAAGTGGGAAGGTGATAGAAGGGAAAATAGTGCCAATTTTCTAGATCTTATGGTTTCATGGATGGATCTAAGAGGAATATTGGGAGTTCTATTTTGATATTCAAGACCAATATCCTAATTTGTTCGTGAAATATTCCTAGAGATTCTTCTCGAGGATGACAAGTATTAAAAGGGTAATATTATAATAACATTAGATTTTTCAGGTTCTTTATGAATTATTTTCATCCATTATTCTTGTGTTTCTAAATAATGTATTTATTAGGATGTTTTTCATGGTTTTCAAGTTGGTTTGGAATTTTTTTAGTATCCTTTTGAATGTGTATGGATTGATAATAGTTTTCCCAAACCATGTTGATCCTCCAAGAAATCTTGCGGAAAGTGGAAGTGGAACCTAGGATGTTACAGTGTTATGGTACATGGTATATCAAATAATGTGACCACGCCTAATAAATCCTAAAACATGATTCAATTTCAAAGAGAATATTTAATTCATGATTTGAAAAACTGTGCAACCAAACAATTCGAGTACCCCGTAGAGTTAGTAAGACTTGCACAGTTTGGAAAAATAAAAAACCAAACCATGTATGTGTGAATTAATGTTCTGAAATTCATCTTTAATGGCCATTAATTTCGTATTTTACTAGTTCTTCTTCCTATTAATATCCATCTCAAACCAAGAGAATCCATATCCCTACCCTGGAAAACTTATCTCCTTCCATGATTGATTCTGGTAGATCCATGTGTGTTGATGACAGGTAATTAAGGTATGTGATCCACAAAAATCTATTCTTCAAGTTTCGCCTAGACCTACCATTCTTCCCTTTAGAGGAATCATCGATCTGTAATGTCTTTTCTAGATCTATGTATTTTTATGTCGTATAATATTGAATTCTTGTATTATTTCTAGAATGGTGATAGATTTTATTGTTTTGATGGTAGCAATGTGGCGTTAAATTGATTCTGTTTTCCACATCTCTTTTTTCACAAGTGTTTTTTTAATTATTGATTCAACATAAATTTAGTTAATTATTTATTTAAGGTTATTTTATTATATATTTGGTAAACAGATAAAGTTATTGATAATAATATTTTTTTAATTATTAAAACAATCAATTTTTCATTTTTAGAATTATTTATTAATGATTATTTTATTTATCAAATTTTAAGTTGTATTTTAGTATTCCTCTATTTATTAGTAAATTTTTTGTTTTGTATATTTAATTTATATATCATTATTTTCTTTGGTTTTAAGATATTAATTAAAAAATATTTATTTTTTAATCTATTTTCTTTAATTAATTAAACAACTAGTAAAATAAAATTATAATTCAAATCATTAAAAAAATATTATTTCTTTATCCTATTTATTAATTAATCAGGTATTTATTTTAAGCTGGTATTTTTTTATTTATTAATATATTATTGGTTTTACAAAATTTTGAGTCTAAATTGATACTGTTTAAATATTTAGTTTTTTAATTAATCAATAAATGAAATTATATTTTATCTTATTTTTTATCAATTATTTATTCAGTGGTTTTATTTTTTTTTGGGATATCGTATCCTTTTATATGGAATTTTAGAATGGGTCAAATATTCTATATAATAGACTATTTTATTTAGGAAAATTTCAGAGGCATCAACATAAACAAATACCATTAGGTTTCATATATCTAATTTTGGATGGTAACCATGTATCCAAATTCACAAATCCGTGAGGCACCAAAATTATGGACACCACACACCTTTTTCTCAACCATGTATATATTTTTTAATAAAATTTTTATTTGAAGGCTGGTGAAAAGGATTAGAAAAGGAAGATGTCCACAGGGTTTTATGCTTGAATATTACCACAACCAAGTGCAAGGATGATGTATTTTAGATATTTTAATCCTCCAGAATTGTTGAACTCTTTTTTTATGTTTCAAGTTTTCAAAACATATATTTTTGAAGATAAAGATGTTGTATTGAACTGATCACAACCGAACCAAGAACTTAAAGATGATAAAATCAAGGCTTTGTTGTAACTATGGAGCGGAAGAAACTATACGATGAAGATGACCTAACCAGAGGATTATTGAAGCACTATTGAGAAGAATAATGCCTAACCATTGGTTCAAGATTGGGTTTTTAAACCTGGTTGATGGTCTGCCAAAGAAGATGCTTTCAAATATGAAGAATCCCAAATTGAGTGCACCATTTATGATGAGGAAGATCACCCAAGGCTAGTGATACTGGAGATCCAAGCTTGAATTATATGAAACAGAAGCTTGTGGCTAAGAATCTATGTAAGAACTAGTGTTCTTTGAATGAAGTAATGACTCGATCCTAGAGAATACCCAATGTGATTTTCCAATAAGGATCAATATATCACTGATATGGGGATGGTTTACTCAATTATATATTTCTATTTTAAATTTAAATTATTTTTAAAAAACCATCATCTCCTATTAATGTTTTATCAATTCACTAAAAACAAAACAATCCCACATCCACAGGAACATAATAATTTTCAAGGTTCACTACTCAACAAGAGTAGACATGTCCTTAGTATGGTTTCAAAATAATCCAATACCACACAATCCACTAGAAAACAATCCTTTTGTGTGGATAAAAATAAGTAGGATATATCATTACACTAGTGTAGAACTATGATCAATATAATAGCGCATATTCTATGAGTATAATGAAATGATGTAATAAAAATTTTTGTAACAAGTTAAGAAACTTTTACTAGTTTCTTTAAAACATGTCACTATATTTTCTTATCAACTTTCACAAATATAATCTTCAAAATAATTCTAAACCTTCCTACCGAGAAATAAGTAATGAATTATATATAATTCTTAATGTTGCTCAGTCTGACCCCCCACTCTAATTCCTCTATCTAATTGCTCAATATTTTAATATAAATCTCCTAGAATACATCTGAAATAATTTTGAACTAATTTTTCCTCAATATGGAAATTCCAGCCTAATTTCCAGGTCCAATGATCTTATGTGAACTGATTACGATCATCCTTATCCTTCTTCTTTTGTATGTAAACGTTCCCTAGAAATACTCAATCCTAAAACCCCTACTCTCTAAAAATATTCAATGATCCACTTTCTCTCTTCACCCATGAATAGAATAGGTATTAAAAAGTATAATGTACTTTTTCCCTTTTATAGGTGAGCCCAAAATGGTTTAGGTGGGAAACTAAAAAATTCTCCCACTTAACCTCCATAAAAATTAATTTCTCTTATATTTTTTATACAACTTTGAATTATTCATCACTTCTCAACACTTTTTTATTCTTCTTGAAGTAGCTCGGATCCTCTCACTTCAATCTTTCTAACTATTATTTAGTTTGGTTATAATTGTAATTATAATTTCTTTATTAGGATAAAAATAGATATTAAATATTAAATTCTCCATTAAATTCTCCATACCAACTGATGAATGTAAAAATTGAAACCATTCTACTATAAACATTATTCCTACTTCGTTAGACTTCAGTTACCTTTGTTTTTTCATAAATATAGTCAAAACATCTAAAGATGTCATAACTTATTGATAAAACTTCAACACAATCTTCAAAAACTAATTGGAAAACACTTTTTAAACTAATTCAATCAATTCTTCTTTTATTATTTTCCTCATATTTTTAATCATACGACAGGTGAATTCTAGTTTCTAGTGACTTTTATCGATGTATGCGCCTGATTGATCAATCTCTACTTCATTCCCATAAATCAGTGTCACTTGAATTACAATGGTAGGAACCACATGTTGTCTTATATATATTAACCCAATTGATTAAAAAAGTTATAGTCATTTTTTTATTTCTAGCCCAATGTATGAGAAATTCATCCTGATGAAAATGGTTAATTATATTGTTGATTTATCTCTGATCCCATTTTTCATCTACCCCAACAACTTCCACTCTTTATCATTTTCATTGTTCCAAAAAACTCCCAATGAACACAAATCTTACTCCAATTAAAATTTTCAACTATCACTACATCTGATGATTAGTGTTATAATAACTCAGATGATTGGAAGAAAACCACATGCAATAGACTGGCGTCAACAACAACTTCTTTATTTAGTAACTTATTTATTTTCTTGATTATGGTACAACCCAAATTATTTCTCCAAAGATTTTTATCTTGTGTCCTGTCAGTCTAACTAAAAACCAGTATCTTAATCTTCTCACATTTCAAAAAAAACATCATATCCTTCAAACACTTATATGTCCAGTGATCTCATATTTCTAACAAAACTTTATAGCCTTCAAATATTTCTCTGTCCAGAGATGTCACACCAATGAATTGAGACTGGAATACTATTACTTCAAAAACATCCTTATTCCATAAACTTATGCATGTAAATAACTTCCTTGGGATGTGAGAACAGTTAGGATCGGTATAACATCATCTGAATTACATTGGAATTTATTGTAAATTCTCATCCTTCTAGTGAACTCTTTCTTTCTAACTAAAACTAAATCTAATTGGAATCACTTTTTCTCTCAATTTCCTCCACATGTATTGAATCAAAAGTTTTCTCAGATAAATTTTAATTTATTAGAACTCTAAGATCCAAAAATCATCATTATATTTACATCTGATTCATTGTGACATTGATACACTTCCTCATTATGATCTAACCATTCATTTCTAATTTCAATCCCAAGGTGACTCCGATGAACCTTTTCTACTTAAAATTTTATTCTCAATCGAATGTAATTTATCAAGAATTTTTTTTTTGATCATCTGATTTTGATGTTGTGCCTGATTTTCAACTTTTAAAATGTAAATTGTCTTCTTTTTTCTTTAACAACAATATAAAATACCTTCAACGCAAACTTATTTCAACTTTAAAAAGAAAGGTTCTAGCCCAATTGGTCCCAAAAATCTCCCCCTTTAGATTTTATTGTCAACCAAGTTTCATAAAACACTGATATTTTAAATCATAAGAAATGGATCACTTGTCACTAATTCAAAACCTACGTGAGCTAACTCATTTAAGGAAACTATAATCATTGATAGAAAAATCATGTTGTCCAGAAGTATTGATTAATGAAACATCTTCAACCTTACTTTAAATATTTCTTCACATCTTTCACTTAAATATAAACAAAATTTTTCTATAACTACTCAAACAAACTATTAGAATAGTTCACACACTAAAATGTTGATTTCACAGCTTACCCATAACTCCCCCCATATACATGCTTCCTTAAAAGGTTTAGCATATATCAATTGATATATTTATGAAACAATTATCCCCTTTACAACACTATCCAAAGACTATATGGGAGATGGGACAAATACACATACATCAACCTTGATTAGAAAGTGGTTGGACTCCCATGTTCATCCTTGGTTTATAAAAAAATTCTTTCAGTAATGGTTTTATAAAGATTTCAAAAAAATCTAATGTAGAAACATTCTCTAGATTCATTTCATTCTTATCTACATGATATTTCATGAAGTTGTATTTGATGTCAATGTACTTTTAAATTGAATTTTGTATCAGGTTTCTTGTAAGGTTGGTAGCACTTTGATTATCACAAACCTAAAGCAAGACTAACTCTACTTCAACAAGTATTCTAACTGAATATTCATCCATATAAGTTGGGTAGCAGCTTGACAGGAAGCAACATACATAGATTCATCCATGCTAAGTGTTACTGAATTTTTTTATTTTTATGCAAACTAACACAACATTTTCTCAGAAAATAAACTCCACCAAATGTGGATCTTCTATCATCAAAATTTACTACCCAATCAGAATTTCAATACTCAAACAAGAAAATATTTTCTGATCTATTGTACCTGATTCTAGAATTTTTTGTTCCTTTGATATATCTAAGAATTATTTTTCCATCCAATATATGTTATTATTTTGGAGAACTTTGGAATCTTAAATATATGGTAATAGCATAAATAATTTCATTTCTTGAGCCAGTAAAATAAAATATAATTCTAATCACCTTCAGAAACTCTATATAGTCATCTTATTTACTTTATATGTCTTTAGTCAACATATTTCCCACTGAAATCATTGTAGAAACTGATTTCAAATTTTCCATTCTGAACATCAGAAGAAGTTCCTTAGCATACTTTTCTTGAGAAAGAAATATGTGATTCTTATTTTTTAATATTTTTTACCTAATAAAATATTTTATTTCACCCAGCATAGACATTTCAAACAAATTTTTCATCTCTTCAGTAAATCTCTCTAAAGTTCTTTGATCATTCCAAAAAAAATATAACGTCATCAATATAACCAATTACAATATGGGAAAATTCCTCACTTTATTTTATGTAAAAATTACTATCAACCCTCTCTTTCTTAAAAATAATATTTCTTCAAAAGGTATTGAATTTTGAATACCATTCCCCCAAATCTTGTTTTATCCCATACAAATATTTCTTCAACTTTCCCACATAACTTTCATACTTACTAAAAAAAGACATATGGTTGTTCAATATAAACTTCCACATCAAGTTCAACCTTAAAAATTTTTGACTTCACAACCATCTAAAAAAATGTGTATCCCTTTTTCAGTAATAGAGAGAAAGATTATGATTATTTATAACCTTACCATTAGAGAAAAAGTCTCATAAAATTCAATTCCCTATATTTTTTAGTAACCATTTAACACTAATAATTATTTCATTCTTTTCACTTCACCATCCTCATTCATCTTGTTCCAAGCAATCCACTTTGTACCTATAACATTTTTTTAATTTTTTTTAGATATGATTTTCAAAGTATCATTATTTTCTATCTTATCTAGCTCTTCATTCATAGCCTAAACCCATTCTGGATGTTCAAAAACTTCATTCACATCTTTCAGCTCAACTTTTGAGTACAAGGAAGTATGTGTAATATCATTTGAAGTTTTTATATTTTTGACCTTTTTATATTAATCACAAATTGTGTTTTAAGATTCCACTTGATTCTCTAAACATGGTATGAGATTTTTGATATTCTTCCTCATCATTAGAAATAGTTGATTTTGATTCTTCTTCTTGAGTAGGATTAAAATTGATTGTATACTTAACAAAATACTTAATAAAAATTATTTCATCCTGTTCATCTTTCATACCTTCATGAGATTTTATAACATATTACTTCGTATTTATAATAACT
Organism: Viscum album; assembly: GCA_963277665.1. Classification (NCBI taxonomy): domain Eukaryota; kingdom Viridiplantae; phylum Streptophyta; class Magnoliopsida; order Santalales; family Viscaceae; genus Viscum; species Viscum album. The sequence goes on from OY728119.1 coordinate 723,988,309, forward strand.
TTCACATCAATAGAGTCAAATAATCATATTCACTCTTCTCTGAAACATCTATATCCTCTTCCCTCTAGAGAATAGCCAAGAAAAATTCCATCTCCACCTCTTTTCTCAAACTTTCCAAGGATTCCAATTTTCTAATTTATGATATATGGACTCCCAAAATCTCTTAAGTGTTTCAAACATGGATGTTTTTCATAAAACATTTCATATAGAGTCATATCTGAACTTGGCCTATAGAAACATCAGGTTTCAATATAAATAGAAGAGTTAATGGCTTTCCTCCCAAAGTAATGAGATAGATCAGGTTAATGTAACTTAGTTCATCCCATTTAATCAAGGCTTCTAATTTTCCTTTTAGAAGAACCATTTTTTAGGAGTGTATAGTGTGATGAACTCATGTTGAATTCCATGATTCTCTAGATAACTTTTAAAATCTTAATTTTTTTTATTCCCCGCCATTTTATGTTCTCAACTTTTTCACTAAATACTCACATTCATTCTTATATTTCCTCCTAAAACATTTAAACATTTTCATAGAATCTGACTTAGGTTTTATATACATAACACAAGTAATGTGAGTAATTTCCTCAGTTAATGTAATAAAGTAATTATTTCTGTGATTTGAGTGTTTTTTCATTAGACCTCAGATATCATAATGAATAAGTTCAGGGGTAGTTTCGAACAAGTGTAAGAATTCTTATGCACATATTTTTCAATATTTATTTTATGAAAAATTGTGCAACACCAATCTATTCTTCTTGACATAGTAGTAATCTCATAGAATTTTCCCTTATTTGATAAATTTTTCATTTTTATCTGACACATGCATCCCATCCTTTTATTCCACAACTTATTTTCTTCCACTATACCTATGTAACAAGATTTTTGAACCTCACCAACTTGGAAGAAATTTCATTTTGTACAATGGCCTCTTGTAACTATCTTTCCATCTTCCTATATTTTCAAAACAAACCAATATTTTATAAAAACAACTTTTTTACCTTCATCAAAAAGTTGTGAAACACTTAGTATATTGTCTTTTAGCCAATTAACAAACAAATCTTTCTTAGATTTCAACTTTTCTTCCCTGATGATGGCTAATCCAACACCTTTTATTATGAGAGATTAATCATTGAAGAATGTAATTTTTTCTTCTTTGAGTTGTTCCACATTATTCAATAATTTTATGTTTCCTATCATATAAGAGGAACACTCATTATCCAATATCCAAGTTCATTATCTTTTTGTAGCTTTGAGATTGGTGTCTACAACAAGATTTTTTTTCTTTCCATTTATCTTTCTTTACATCTGACTTTTGAGAATTTTTAAAAAAAAAATTGGTTTTCCCATAAAAAACAAGAAATCCATTTTAATGGTTTCCATGTTGTTCATATCTTTCACAAATAGTTTCTAGAGGTTGGAACCTATTTTAAACTTTCACACTATCCTTCTTAAGTTTTTTCAAAAAATCCTTCTCATAAATATTCTTTTAAGAGTATTGAATTCCCTTCAAACTTTTCCTTATAAAATTTGTATAATAGTTTTAATATTGTTCATTAATCAATCACATATTTTTCATATGCCCAAATCCACCACAATACCAGCAGTATCCATAGAAATAATATTTTCCTCTAAAAATTCCATACTATCCTGAGTTGTGAGCGTGTTTCCCAGCAACCTTATTATATTTATTATCATAACTTTGTTTACCAAAAAACATTATGTTGTCAATGGGAATCTTCTTTTTCAGACAAGTTTTCTTTTCAGCCTTATTAAAACTAGAAGTAATTGAATCTTTTTCAAACTTATAATTTTTAGTAACTTCTGACTTCTCCACTTTATGGGTTTTATACACATAAAAAGATTTATTATATTTTTTTGAAACAATTTAATATTTATTAACAACATTTGAATGTAAATTTTGATCCTTCTAAGGTTTACCCTTTCCAAAGAATTTGTTATCATCTGAAATAGATTAAATGAATCTTGTAGCCCTCTAGCTAGATTTAGAATGTTTTTTTGAATAACATAGAACTCTTCTTATTTTTATTTCATCTGAACTTCCATATTTTCATTAAGATTATTTTCTTTCTCAAGAGATTTCTTGAAATAATAAATATCTTCTAGTTGCTTAAATTTTTCATCAAGAAAACATTCTTGATTATTTGTTAAAGGGTTATCATTTTTAAACTTCCAAATTTATTTTTCAAGAATCTCAATCTTTCTTAGTCATTATTTAGATTCTTCAATAAGATTAAATCCAAATTGAGTTTCTTATTCTTTAGAACTACTATTATAAACTCTTTATTTTTAATTGTTGCACTGAAAGTAATCTCTATAGCCTTCTCTATAGGATTTTCTAATTAAAATTTGTTGTATTATTATTAATCATCTTTGGACAAAAAACATATCATTTTGGATTTGGAGAACCTTTTATCATTCCCTTTTGAATAAGATTTTTCTTTATCACCTTGTTTATTTCATGATCTTCTTGGCCTCCTTTCATCATTATAACTATCCTCTTCTCTCTTTATTAGAGGACAATTGACCATAAAGTTCCCAGTAGATCCATATTAAAAACATTTCAAGGGGAGTTTCACCTTATATTTACCTATACCTATTTTTAAATTTCTAGAAAATAAGGATAATAATTCATCAGGATTTTAACATGCCTCATTTTTTTAATTAGAATCTCCAACTTCTTATTCATTAAGAATCTTCTTATGATTTTCTTTCTCGTTAGCCTTGAAAGACATTTCTCTATAAACATTTTTTTCCCTTCATAACTTTCTCACTTATAATTTCATAAGTAATGAGAGTAATATGAAATAATCCAAATATAATTTTTCTGTATCTCTATCTTCCAATGAAGAAAATTTGGAATAAAACTTGTCTGGAAGAATTCTCAAGATCTTTTCAACAAAAGTTGAGTCTTCCAATTTTTTACCAAGACATCTAATTGTGCTAACCATTAACCCTAGTAAATAATTCACCAAGGGATTAATACTCACCCATATTGAGATCTTCATTCCTTAAACTCCAGATTTGTAACTTGGCCTTATTAACCTAGGTATTTCCTTCATAAATTTTCTTCATCTTATCCTAGATACCTTTAGTAGTGGAAACACCCTTCACTCTTAAAAAATCACTCTTAGAAAGTGGTGACTATAATATATTATTATTTATTCCATTATTATCATGATTATTCTTTTTAAAATATGTGAGAGGAACATTTTCATCAATATGAGTATTTCCATCTATTTCAGCATCAAGAGATATAAGACAATGCAACATTATATCTTTCTAGATGTATTATAGTTCCTACCATCGAAGACCATAATACCCTTAATATTTACACAATTTAGATTCTACATCACAAATTATATTCAAAAACTTCATCAAATAGTAAATTAATGGAACATCCACTGATACCAATTGATATTTCCTAGGCAGAATCAATGTATCACTTAGAGGGGGATGGTTGAATCATAAATATCTTATTCTTTTAAGTTTCAATTCTTTTGAAATAACCTTTACCTCCTATTAAAGATTTATTACTTCAAATAAAACCAAAAAAATCACACATCCATAGGAGCACAAGAATTTACAAGGTTTGATACCCAAAGAAGTAGTTATTTCCTTGGTATGGTTTGAAAATAATCCAATACAACACGATCCACTAGAAAACATTATTTTTTGTGGATAAAAACAAGTAGGATATATTGTTAAAATTGTATAGAACAATAATCAATACAATAGTGCATGTTCTTGAAGTAGCACAAAATTATTTAATACAAGTTTGTGTAACAAGTTAAAAAACATTCACCAGTTGCATAAAAATATGTTATTGTGATTCTTTGTTAACTTCCAAAAATATAATCTTCAAAACAATTCTTCACTTTCCTACCTAGCAGTAGGTAAGAACTTATCTATACTTTATAATGATACTAATTTTGATCCCCAATCCAATTATTAAGTCCTTTTTCTCAGTCTAAAAATATAAATATTCTAGAATATAGCTAAAACAATGGTGAACTATTTATACCTCATTCTAAAAATCTCAATCTGATATCCAGGTTCGATGATCTAGTATGAACTGAATACAATCTTCCTTATTATTCTTCAATCTAGAAAAAGTCCTCAGAAATACTAAATCCAAAAACTCTTTCTCTCTAAAAACCTTTCTCACTATACCTTCTCTCTTAACCCATGAATAATATATGTTTCTTAATGTATAAAGTACTCAATACCTTTTATAGGTGTGAAATAAATTGTTTAGATGGGAATCTGAAAATTTTTCCCACTAAACCAAATTTCCCAAGGCTTCAATTTCCATTATATTTTAGATACATATTTGACTTATTCAACACTTATCAACTATTCATGATTCTTCTCAAACCGTCTCAAAACTTCTCACAATATTTACTCACTTCAAACTTTCTAACCATTCTTCAATCTAATTACGATTTTCATTTTGATTTCTTCATTATGATGAAGACATAAGTACAACAGCATATTAATCATTGTGTTTCACCATACCAACTGATAAATGTAAAAATAGAAACCATTATACCATAAATATATTTGTTTACTTTTTTAGACTTTGGTTTCCTTTTTTCCATAAATATTGTTAAAACTTCTAAAGATATCATCACTTCTTTACAACACTTCAAAAGCATCTTGAAAACCTCTTTAACAAACACTTTTTAAACTACTTAAAACACTTATTCATTTACATTTTTCTTTAAACTAATGGTCATATATATAATGAATTTCATCATTCAAAGACTTTTATTGGTCTTTGCGCCTGATTGATCAATCTATTCTTCATTTCAATAAATTTATTTCACTTCCATTCTAATATTTATTACCACATGTTTTCTAATATCTCTTGACCCAATTCTGGAAAAATCATATTTTTTTTGTTCTTGAACCAATTGGAAATAAATTCATCTAGATAAAAATGGTTGACTATATTATTTATTGATATATAGTCCCATTTTTCATCAGAACCAACATATTATACTTTTTCCTTTTTTATTGGTCCTAAGAATTCCAAATGAAAACAATTTAACCTCTGATTCCTTTTTTCAACCATCAATACATCGTATTATTGGTGTTGAGATAACTATAATGATTAGTGGAAACCCACATCTAATAGATTGGTGTTAGCAGTAGCTTCTTTCTTTAGCAACTTCTTTCTTTTCCTTATTATAGTACATGCCATCTTCTTTCTATGAAGACAATATATTGTGGCTTACTGATATAACAAAGAACCTGTATCTTAATTTTCTCACATTTCAAACAAAAATTTATACACATTAAACAATTTTTTATTCAGTGATCTCACATTTCGAACAAAACTTTATAGCCTTCAACAAATTTTGGTCCTCGTGATGTCATAGCGATGAACTGATACCAGAAAGCTTTGACTTCAACATATTGCTTCTTCTAAAAAACTCTTCATATATCATGAATTCCTGATAAATTTAATAATTTTTAGGATCATAATAGAATAATCTGAGGTAAATTAGTAAGAATTATAACTTCTCATCCTTCCTATGAATTATTTCTTTCTAAACAAAACTCAATCTGATTGGTAGAACTTGTTCTCATCCTTTCCTCTATAAGGATTTTATCATAATATTTTTCATATAACTTATGATTTATGAGAACCCTAATATAATAAAAATAATTATATTTACATTGGATTCATTGTAACTTTGATACACTTCCCCATTATGATCAAATGTTTTATTTCAGATTCTTGGCCCAAGTTGAGTCTAGTGATCATTTTCTACTAGGGAACTTATTCTGAATCCAATTGAATTTCTTATGAATTTTGGGTTTGATCATTTGATTATGATGGTGAGACTTATTTTTAACTATTACAAAGTAAATTTATTTGTTTCTCTTTGAAAAAAAAGGCAATACATTCCATCAAAACTTCTTCCAGCTTCCAAAAACAAACTTCTAACCAACTTGTTCCCAGCACTCGGTTGTATATATTTTCTAAATTTAATTTTTTTAGGGTATCGACTTTTTGAAAATTATGAGGCCTCATTGTTTCTAAATTATATGGTTTTATTTTCATAGGATATTTCACATCAAGTGTTTGATAGATTTTATTTTTGAATATGATGATTCAAAAAATGTCTATAGATGATTGTTCAGCCACAAGTAGTTGTAATTTGATGATAGAGTTAGAGGGAGATTTGATGGTTCAATTTTTAGTGGTTAAAATACATGTTTGAGTTGTTTTTTTATGATAATATTATAATTTATTCCTTTATTTATTTTCCCTGGTTATTCGGTGCATTTTTTCATGAGTGAGAAAAGATAAAAAACTTTCCCAGATCTATGTTGAGCTGGAAACAAGAATGGAAAATAATATGTTTATTGGAAAAAAATTGTTGGATCTAAATATACATATTATACACAAGAGGGGGGTGAATTGTGTCTTTTGCAATTTTTCAATAACTCTTTTCTTAAAGGAGTTCGGTCCTTTATTCTTTATCAGATTTGATCATGTAGCAGAAAAAGTAAAATCATGAACATAGAGATGTATAGTGGTTCAGGGAATAGAAAGCCCCTAGTCCACTCTGCCAACACTCTACTCCGCGAGCTTGGTGATTTTCACTATCTGGTCCTCTTTTCCATAGACCAATTCACAACTGATTACAGGCAGTTGACACCTTTACAATCAAAGGTGAAACAAAGCCTTCTGGTTCAAACACGAACCAACATATCTTAGAACGAGAAGCTGGTTACTCAAGAATAATGAAAAATAATTAAAAATAAATTTCTAGTTAATCATCACAATTGCAACAGAATGCAATTGACAGCAGATGGATCGACATCTCTATAAATATTGATCTTTAAGAAAAAGCAGTTCTGAGATGAACCAGTTGTAGTAGATATACAGATATAGTTCACAACCTCAGCAGTAGTAGATCCATAGTAGATATTCGATGTAGAAAGGTGAATCTTCTATCGAGTTCCTTCTTCTTGAACAAACAGAGCTTTTACACTCCTTTTGAATCAGTAGATCAATCATGAATAGTTGCAATCTCTGTTTTCCACCTTTTTCAATAATAGATCGATCACATCCTCTTATACCTGGTGTATCAGAGAGAACATATATAATAAAACATATCTTCTGTATATTTAGATCCATAAAAGTCGCCTTCTAATTCGTGATATTCAAAAATTTGAATTTACAGAGAAGTCATAACTTCCCTTAAGACTCGGCATAAAAATATTCTTTTAATTCGATCTTAAATCCATTAATAAAACAGCTTTGAATCAGTCAAAGTCATACTTTAAAAATGACTTTAAATATAGCTTGAAAATTTCCCAGAGATCAGCTTACTGATCCTTGCACATAAATATCGTCTGTCATAATTTATGACGCCAAACGTAAGGTTGATGACATGGCCTCCAAACGTATGGTTAATTACATAGTCTTCAAACATAAGGTTAACAACGTAAGGTTGATAAAGTAAGGTTGAATACAAATGTAAGGTTAAATATCCATACTTTTTCATCAATACTCAAATGTACGGTAAAAGATCCACAATTTTACATGATCCATACTTTTCCAAGAACTTATGGCTGTTCACAAAAGTAAGGTTGATGAACCATACTTTTGAGAGACAAATGAATCATATAGAATTTATGTACAATTCTCCTTCTATACTTTTCTGATAATAAAAATGTAAGGTTCCTTCCTAATGTAAGGTTCTATTTCAATACTCTTCTGAAAACGTTTGGTTTTTTAATCATACTTTTCTCTTATATCAAAAAAATATCATCTTTTCATCCTTACAATATGTTTATCCACGTAGGGTATGAACAGTGATTCCAGAACGTGCTAAAGCAGATTCTGTGCTATATTTATCAACGTAAGATATGAACAGTGATTCCAGAATGCGCTAAAAAATATTCCGCACTAAGTAATACATTCTCGTTATTTCAAGAGTGAAATAAATTAATAAACTCTTGCAAAATACTGAATAAAATCATTGGAAAATAACTAAGGGTATTTGTGAGCATCAAAATTATCATAAAGAGATAGAGTATTATTTTCAATAATCTCCCCCTTTAAAAACAATTAATACTTATTGTTTAAAATAATACTCCACTCAACAATCTCCCCCTTTTTGATGGTCAAAAAACCCATAAAATAATTAAAATTATTTAAACAAAATTAACTTTCAAAATTCATTATAAAGTTTTAAATAAAAACTTCTCCATCAAAAAGATAATTATAAATCCAAATATATCATTTAATTTTCTACCTCAATAAAAATAATTCTCCCTTTAAATAAAATGTAGGTTTTGATGTTGTGTTTATCCAAATTCTCCCCCTTTTGTGATATTAAAAACAATGAAAAAAAATCATGGATTTTAACACGTTTAATATGTCACTAAACTGTTAGTAAATGATATTATAAATTGTTTATCAATAATTAAATCTGGAGTACTGGAATATTAAAAATAAATTCAGTAAATTAAATAAAGAAAGAAACAAATAAATAATGAAGTAAAATTGTCATTCAAAAAAATAGTAGTATATACATGACAATGATATACATAGGAATCAAGGTTTGGGTAAGATAGACAATAGGGTCTATCTCCTCTGGAGTGCAGACTTGATTTCTGTAAACTATTTCCAAAGTCTCTTCATCATCCAATCTTCAAGCTTGAAAATGAGATCTCTGTTCTCTTGAGTCATATGAATGTCCTCAATTAAATTGACTCTGAAAAACTCATGCATACTTTCTTATTTTTCAACAAATACTGACAGCTTCTCTGATAACTGATCTAACAGAATTCTGATTGATGGCTCACTAGATGTCAGTTGATCCACTAAGAACTTCTGATTATCTAGCAACACTGACAATGGAGCATTGTTACATTGAAAATCATGTATCTTGTCATTCATGTTTCTCAACGCAGCTGTGATAGCCTGAAACCTTCTGATTAAATCAGGTGAAGTACCTGATCCATTAACAGCATTATTTGTAACTGATTCAAATTGTTTCTCCATAAACAGCTTCAGATCTGATAAATCTGACTTCATAACCATTTCAGATTTTAATTGTGAAACAGCAGTCATCATATCCTCTTTAAACATTTCAACTTCTTGCCTTGAAACTATACACTCCTTCATCTTTTGAAACATCAAATGTTCTAAGTCTAAGGCATTTCTCAGAGAAGCATTCTCAGATATTAACTGAGATACTTTTCTGTACAGTTCTTCAACTTCTTCTTTTATAGAATCAGATGCACCATGTGCTTGATTCACAGTCTCAGGTTGATGCAATAGTACCAAAGGCAATGATTCATCATCAGAATTTTCTTTTTCTTTGTCCTGAGAAGGTTGGTCCAGAGATTTTTCCTTAGAGTTTTCAAACTCCTCCATAGAACAATCCTCTTGAATTACCTCTGTGTGAGCTTTAGAAGAATGCTCACAAAAAACATCAGTATCTATGCCTTCCATTTGGTTTTCAAGAACAATATTTTCAGAAGTTTCCTGAGGTCTGGACACTTCTTCACCAGGGACTGCCTCCATCTCTTGCTCCTGTTGAAGTACAGCTTCAACATCAGCTACAATCTGTCCCTGATTTTCCTTTTGAGTTTCTTCTTGAGCTCATGATTTCTCTACTGGAGTTGTTATGTCAGTAACACCTTCCATGGTTTTATCAGCAATAGCTTCTCTCACAAAAGAATAAGTAAATAAAGTTTCTGTTGTAGTTTCCAAAGTATTGGAAGTGACTTCCTCATTTACTGGTCTTTTTCTTCTTGATTGAAGCCCCTATTGACTTCTGTCTTCCTCAACATCTGCCAATTCAAAGAAAATCCTTCTTGCTACATTGCTGACTTTGGATTTAGCTTGTCCCTCCCTGGACTTAGCAGGTTGAGCCTGAGCACTCTCTGAGTCTTCCTTAGCTCCTATTGGAAAAAAATTTCCTTTAATTGTGCTCTATAAATATCCAACATTCCTCAAAGTTCCAGTATTAAACGTATTACTGTGATGACAGTTAACTCTTGCATCCACTAATCTCACCATGTCTTTTTTAAACAGCAGCTTAGAAATAAATCTACCAAAGGGGTAGAAATTCATCCTGGCCTTTCTTTGACAGCAGTAATTCAGATACCTTATCATGTATCTTGGAATGTTTAACTTAATATCACTTAACAGAAGAAACATTATATACATATCAGAGTACAAAATCTTCTCCATTTCTGCCATCTGTGGAGCTTTTCCAGTTTCAATAAATTTGACCAAAATATTCTGATCAGGCTCCAAATATTTGACAAATATTTTTTTTATTGTCTTGGTACCAAAAATAAATGACATGATGTCTTCGGATTTATGCACACAATCTCCTATATTCTTCAAGTCGAAATGAAAAACTCCCTCCTGAGGGCAGTTGAGAATCTGACTAATCTCTACTAAAGAGATTGAGAAATCCCTATCCTCTATCTTAGCCATCATATTGTCCTCTATATCTCCCAGACTAAATTGTATAGATTTGTAGAAGTATCTAAGTTCTACTTCATACAGAAATTCTATATTTTCACTATTGAACATCTATTCAAGATTCTGAAATGACAGCTCTTGCTTCAACAACAGATTTGTCTGAAATAACCAGTCGAGATCGATTACCTTTCCCTGTAAGATTTTTCTTCCCTCGGTGCATTGTCTCTTCGCATTGCTCAGCTCGTCCTAACTGGCTCTTTTAGTCCTTACCATTTCAGCAAGAGTATCTGAAGGTTTGAAGATTAGGGTTTCATAAGATTGAAGGTTAGGGTTTCAGAAGAGGAAGTGTGATTTTCGGATTTCGAAAGGGTTTCGATAGAAGTGAAAGGGTTTAGAAGTCGAAAAGGCTCTGAAAGCCTTGATTCTTGTGTAATCACTAATCATTACATATATTTAAAAAACAAATAAAATTTTTATATGATGAAAGAAAGAAAATCGTAAAAAGTATTCAATAAACAAAATAAAATTTACATAAAAAAATAAAATTAAATTATTTAAAATTAAATAAACCCATCTCCCCCTTAATAATATCAAACCTTGCAGTGGGAAGTGGTTTAGTAAAAATATCTTCTAATTGAATTTTAGTATTTATAAATTCTAAAAATATATCTTTTTTAATAACATGATCTCTTAAAAAGTGATGCCTTATATCAATGTGTTTAGTTCTAGAATGACTAATAGGATTTTTTGAAATATTAATTAAACTCGTATTATCACATAAAATAGGTGTATTATTAAAATTAAATCCAAAGTCCATAAGAGTGTTTTTCATCCACAACAGTTGTGCACAGCAACTACCAGTAGAAACATATTCTGCCTTGGCTGTTGACAGGGCAACTGAATGTTGTTTCTTACTAGACCATGATACTAAAGATTTTCCTAAAAAGTGACATGTACCTGATGCACTTTTTCTATCTAATCTATAACTTCCAAAGTCAGCATCTGAATATGAAATCAAAAAAAATCAGAAGTTTTATGATACAGAAGATATTGAAAAATAGTTCCTTTTAAATATCTAAAAATTCTCTTAACAGAAGTTAGATGAGATTCTTTAGGATTTGATTGAAATATAGCACAGAGACATACTGAATACATTATATCTGGCCTGCTAGCAGTAAGATATAACAAACTACCAATCATACCTATATATAACTTGTTGTCAACTGACTTTCCAGTTTCATCCAAATCAAGTTTTATATTATTACACATAAGAGTTTTAAATGACTTGTTTTTCTCAAGTCCAAATTTCTTAAGAAAATCAGTAATGTATTTTCTTTGATTTAAAACCTTTCCAAAATCTTTTTGAAATATTTGAAGACCCAAAAATAAATTTAATTCTCCCATCATACTCATTTCAAATTTTTCTTGCATTAATTTTGAAAATTCATGACAAAGAGTTTTATTTTTCGATCCAAAGATTACATCATCAACAAAAATTTGAACCAATAAAAAATTATTTTTCACAGTTTTCTTAAAGAGTGTTGGGCCTGACATTCCAATAGTAAAATCATTTTTCAAAAGAAAAGAACTTAATCTTTCATACCAAGCTCTAGGTGCTTGTTTAAGGTCAAAAAGAGCTTTAGTAAGTTTAAAAAAAGAATCATGTTTTTGAGAGTTTTCAAAACCAGGAGGTTGCTCAACATAAACTTCCTCCATTAAATAACTATTTAAAAAGGCAGATTTAACATCCATCTGAAATAATTTAAAATTCATATAAGATGCATAGGATAAAAGTATTTTAATGGCTTCTAACCTTACTACAGGTGAAAAAGTCTCATCATAATCTATTCCCTCTTCTTAATTATATCCTTTAGCTACTAATCTTGCTTTATTTCTAGTTATTGTGCCTTGGTCATCCTGTTTATTTCTAAAGACCCATTTGGTTCCTATTACAGGATAATTCTTAGGTCTTTCCACTAAATCCCAAACTTCATTTGTTTTTAACTAGTTTAATTCATCTTACATTGAAATTACCCAGCTTTCATCATATAAAGCTTCTTCTATAGTCTTGGGTTCTTGTTGAGATAGGAAGGCAGATAATTCCACTAGGTTTCCTAAGTTTCTTCTAGTATGAACACTAGTTTCTAGGTCACCTATTACGGTTTCTAAAGGGTGATTATTTAGGGTTATATACTGTCTAGGTAATATATTTAAAGGTTCTTCAGTATCATGTTCCTCTGAACTGGACTGAATTACTTTTAAATCATTTTCAAAATCATTCTTTAAATTCTCAAGTCTCATTTTATTATTAGAGTCAAGTTCATCCATTTGTTTTTTCCTTTTCTCAAAAGGATCAGATTCATCAAATTTTACATCAACTAATTCTTCAACAATCCTTGACTTCTTATTATAAACTCTATAAGATTTGGAAGTAGCAGAATATCCTAAAAAAATAATTTCATCATATTTTGGATCAAACTTACCAAGATTATCCTTGGTGTTTAAGATATAAACCTTGCATACAAAAACATTAAAGTAATTTACTTTAGGTTTTCTGTTATTCCATAGTTCATAGGGTGTCTTTTTCAAAATAGGTCTAATTAAAACTCTATTAATTATATAACAAGTTGTATTCAAAGCTTCTGCCCAGAAATATATAGGTAGGCTATATTAATTTAACATAGTTCTAGACATTTCTTGAATTGTTCTATTTCTTCTTTCTAAAATCCCATTTTGTTGAGGTGTTCTTGGTGTAGAAAAGGTGTGTTTAATACCCATATTTGAGCAAAAGGAATTAAATTCTAGATTCTCAAATTCTCCACCATGATCACTTCTCAATGAGATTATATTGAAACCTTTTTCATTTTGAACATATTTGCAGAAACATTCAAATAAAGTAAAAGATTCATTTTGATATTTCAAGAAGAAAATCCATGTAAATCTTGAATAGTCATCAACTAAAACATATACATATAATTTACCATCTAAACTTGATACTCTTGAAGGTCCAAACAAATCAATATAAATAAGTTCTAGAGGTTTAGATGTAGCAACCTTATTAACAGATTTGAAGGATGATTTTTGTTACTTGCCAAGTTGACATGCATCACAAAATCTATCACTTTCAAATTTGAGACAAGGTAAATTATAAACTAAATGTTTCTTAGATAACTTATGTAAAACATATACATTGTAATGACCAAGTCTTCAATGCTAGATCCAAGATTCACTTACATTAGCAGTCAAGTAGTTTACTTGTTGTTTACACAAAGAATTTAAATCCAAAGTATAGATATTTTCAGTTCATGGTGCTTTAAATTTAAATAGTTTATCTGTAGAAATAGTACATGAATTATTAGTAAAATAAACAGTATATCCATCATCACAAAGTTGAGAGATACTTATCAGATTGTGTTTTAGTCCTTGTACATAAAGTACTTTATTGATTGAGACTTCTTTTGGATCCCCAATAGTTCCAATTCCAATGATTTGTCCTTTGGCATTGTCACCAAATGTGACAAGTCCTCCTTCCTTTTGAGTGAGTGAAGAGAAATTCAATGAGTTTCCACTCATATGTATTGAGCATCCACTGTCCATGTACCGTATATCTTTTCTTCTCTTGTGACCTGCTACCTGCAAAGACATTCAAACAAGTTGCTTTGGTACCCATATTTTGTTGGGTCTAGGAGTGTTATCTAGGAATGATCTGGGTAACCAGATTTGCTTTGTTCTTTTAAAATTAGCTGAATCATATGATTATTCTGAAACATAGGCTTCATTAATACCACAAATTTGAGTTTGTCTTAAGAAAAAGTTTTTAGCCACATGTCCCTTTGCCCCATAAAAATTATAGTAACCTTTTTAGAGCTAGGAACAAAATAATTTTTATATATCTTTGGTTTTTCTCCTTTACTGCCAATTCTAAATCTTGCCTTTTTAATGACATTTTTTCCAAGAATTTCATTTAATGAATTCTCTCCTTTTCTAAAAACCAATGCAGCCTGTTTGTAAGATTCTACTTCATCCTACAGTGTTTTTATTCTTGATTCAAAATTAATATAGTTAGTATTAACAGAATTGTATTTATCAGTTAATTATTTATGTTGTTTCAGAATTGTATATATTTTATCTGAAATGGATTTATGTTTATTTTTTAGTGACTTATGTTTCTTAAATAGTGAGTCATATCTTTCTTCAAACATATTGAAGTAGGCTGCAAGTTTTCTATTTTTGTAGCTTGATTCAGAATGTGATTCTGAGGAGTAATATGAGTGTACCTCATCAGTTTTTTCCATGAAACACATGTTAGCCTTTAGTTTGACTTCTTCTTCCTCTGAGCTTGATTCAGAAGAGCTACGAGAGTCTTCATATATGCTCCAAGTTGGTTTCATTACTTTCTTGTCTTTCTGCTCAAAGTCGTTTCTTTTGAAGAATTTCTTATTCTTTGCATCCTTTAATTGTGGACAATTTGGTCTGATATATCCCATATTTTTTCATTCATAACATCTCACATCCTTATTATCTCCCTTAAATGATTTTTTGAATCCTCTTTTCTTACTGTAGAATTTTTTAAATTTTCTGGATAGTTGAGCCAGTTCTTCATCTGATTTGGATGAGTCAGAGCTTTCTGATTTAGCTTTGACTTCTTTGCTCTTCATATTTCTATTCTTTTATTGTGAAGTTGCCTTCAAGGTAGTATATTCTCTTTTGATAAGTACTTTATGTTCATTAGCCTCATCTTGCATTTCATCTTCATACATCATCAGTGTACTAATAACCTCTCTCATAGTTAGATCTTTGACTGGTGTTGATTGTCTGATTGCAGCAGAAATACCATTCCATCCAGTAGGAAGTACTCTCAGAACATTTAATGCTTGATCAGACTGCTTGATAGATTATCCTAGAGCAGTTATGTTATTGACAATTTCTATCAACCTCCCATTCATTTGAGTAATGCCCTCACCTTCAACCATTCTGAAAGTATCAAATTTCAGTTTTGTAGTTTCATATCTCATTTGTCTCACATTTTATGTTCCTTCATATGCCACAACTATTGTTTTCCGCATCTCATATGCTATCGGGCACTGAGATACTCTGTTAAATTCATCTGGTCCTAGACCGCACATAATTTCATTCGTACCCTTCGAGTTCATATCGTACTCTGCTTCTATAGCAGCACTCCATGTGTCAGGATTTTCAGGAATTTCATAAGGAGTCAGAATCTTTGAAAAGACTCTCTATCCGAGGTTTTTCAGATATATTATCAAGCGCAATTTCCAGCAACCATAGTTGTCTCCATTAAAATATGGTGCTCTGACCATCGACATCCCTTCTCTTATAACATCTATGGTGCTCTGTTGTATAATCCTTAAATGCTTCTAGATTTCTAAGGCTCTATCAGAAGCTCCTCCTCTGATACCAATTGTTGGATCTGAAACTACAGATTATACACAAGAGGGGGGTGAATTGTGTATTTTGCAATTTTTCAATAACTCTTTTCTTAAACAAGTTATGTTCTTTATTCTTTATCAGATTTGATCGTGCAGTGGAAAAAGTAAAATCAATAACACAGAGATGTATAGTGGTTCAGGGAACAGAAATCCCCTAGTCCACTCCACCAACACTCTACTCTACGAGCTTGGTGATTTTCACTATCTGTCCACTTTTCCACAGACCAATTAACAACTGAGTACAGGTAGTTGACACCTTTACAATCTAAGGCAAAACAAATCCTTATAGTTCAAACACGAACCTACACAGCTTAGAACGAGAAGCTGGTTACTGAAGAATAATAAAAAAATCAGAATGAAATTTCCAGTTGATCTTCACAATTGCAACAGAATGCAATTGAAAACAGATGGATCGACATCTCTAGAAATATTGATCTTTAAGACAAAGTTGTTCTCAGTTGATCCAGTTGTAGTAGATATAGAGATATAGTTTACAACCTCAGCAGTAGTAGATCCACAATAGATATTCGATGTATAATAGGTGAATCTTATATCAAGTTCCTTCTTGAACAAACAGAGATTTTACGCTCTTTTTGAATCAGTAGATCAATCATGAATAGTTGAAATCTCTGTTTTCCACCTTTTTCAATAATAGATCGATCACATCCTCTTCTACCTGGTGTTTCTGAGAGAACATATATAATAAATCATATCTCCTGCATATTTAGATCCATAAAAGTCACCTTCTGATTCGCGGTATTCAAAAATTTGAATTTACAGAGAAGTCGTAAATTCTCTTAAGACTCGACATAAAAAGATCCTTTTAATTCAATCATAAATCCATTAATAAAACAGCTTTGAATCAGTCAAAGTCGTACTTTAAAAAAAACTTTAAATCCAGCTTGAAATTCGCCCATAGATCAGCTTACTGATTGTTGCACATAAATATCATCTGTCAAAATTTCCGACACCAAACGTAAGGTTGATGACATGGCCTCTAAACGTAGGGTTAATAACATATTCTTTAAAGGTAGGGTTAATAACAAATGGTATATAACGTAAACTTGAATACAAATGTAAGGTTGAATATCCATACTTTTTCTTCAATACTCAAATGTACGGTAAAAAATCCACACTTTTACTTGATCCATACTTTTCCAAGAAAGTATGGTTGTTCATAAAAGTAAGGTTGATGAACCATAATTTTGAGAAACAAACGAATCATATAGAATTTACGTACGGTTCTCCTTCCATACTTTTCCGATAACCAAAACGTAAGGTTCCTTCATAACGTAAGGTTCTCCTTCTATACTTTGCTGAAAACGTATAGTTGTTTTTAACCATACTTTTCTATTATATCAAAAAATATCATCTTTTCATCCTTACGCTACGTTTATCCCCATAGGGTATGAACATTGATTCCATAACATGATAAAGTAGATTTCGCGCTAAATTTATCTATGTAAGATGTGAACAGTTATTCCTGAATGCGTTAAAACAGATTCAGCGCTATGTAATAAATTCTCGTTATTTCACGAGTAAAATAAATTAATAAACTCCCGAAAAATACTAAATAAAATCATTAGAAAATAACTAAGGGTATTTGTGAGCATCAAAATTATCATAAAGAGACAGAGTATTATTTTCAATAATCTCCCCCTTTAAATAACATTAATACGTATTGTTTAAAATAATACTCTTCTCAACAAAAATTAATTCTTTCACATAACTGGGACAAGAATGGAAACTGAAAGATCATTCAAAAACATACAATTGGATAATATTGATGTAAAAGAATTTTTAAAAGGTAAAATATTTACATTTGGAAGGTTTAAAAGAGAAAAAAAGGGGTGATAGTGACACACTACCAATTGTATGGTGAGCGGATGAAGATATGTAGAGGAGAGCATCGATATTGAAACTGTGAAATCTCGAGATGGAGGAGAAATCACATTTTAAATAGAATTTTTATCTCTAGTTTGCTTATTTATTTTAATCATAAATTTTTAAGATTTATTTCTCAAATAAATTTTATTTTTTTTCTCTGATTAGGAGTGGATAAACATTCTTAGTGTTATCAGATTGTAATGAATTTAAATTTTTCAATTTCTCAACTCTTGTCATCACTTTTATTTTGGTGAAATTTTTGGTTCATTGGTCTCATATTCATTCTTAATGAGTATCATTTTTACAGTACTTTATGTACCAACATGTGATGGTAGTGGATAATTTACCTCTTTCTATAAACCAAAGTACCAAAACATGTAAAATGTTGACGATACTCTTCTTCATTAAAGAACTAATAATATCCTCAATTTTTATTGAAAAATATTACTAAGGATAGTTTATTGGATTATTATTATCACTTAACAATAGTTAGGTTCTAAACATACCTTCTTTCTTGTAGGTTCGCGACTCTTCTCATTGTTTGCTTCCTCCTTCTCGCCTTTCCTTCAATCTAGTTAGGGTTTTCTTGGAAGAGTGGTGTTGGTCCGGAGGTCATGCTTCAGTTGTTGTGGCCTAGGGGTTGTTTTAGTGCTTCAGGTCGGCTTTGGGTGTGTTGTAGGGGATAGACTATGTGTGCAGGTTTGAAAGCGATGGCGGGATATGGAACTGAGGCTTCGGTGAGGTCTTCTTCCAGCGCGATTTGGGAGGCCCTTAGGTGCTATTTCGTGATTCTTTCTCCTCATTTATAGTAGTTTTTTTTTATTTTTCTATGGTTTGACTTAGCTAGGGTGATCTTTTTATGCCGATTGAGATCGGTTTTGATTACTGGTCAAGTACATGGTTTTTTCTATGCTGTTTATTTCTATTGTTGAGTTTAGTGAAGTTATTCATTATGGGGTGTGTTGGTTCTTATGGTGTGATTTTCTTCATGGATGGAGTTTTTCCGGTTCAATGATGGTTTTTTGGTGGCAAGCGGTTTGATCTTTGAGAGTCAACATAACTATATTTGGTTATATTAATCGCTTCAGATGGGGTTTTGGGATGCGGTTTTCTCCCAGTTGTTGCTTTTATATTTGGATGTTTGAGAGGGTATGGATTTTCCATCAGTTTCTTGCCTATGCAGTAATGCACAGGACTGCTTTCTATGAAGCGATGACTAGGAGAAATGTATTTAATGCTTATAATGTCGGGTGGAGCTCTTCTATGTAGGATTTAATGGGTTATTTGTTATTAAACTTTTGTACAGGGGTGATTTTATTGTTTTTGTCTTTGAAGTCATGTACGGTTTCTCACTTTTTCCTTAAAAGTGTTTGAATAATAAAAAAAAATTAGTCATCCTTCTCTCACCATTTACTTACATTTTTTTCATTTTAGTTTAATAATCATCTCATATATTTAATTTTTTTAGCTTTTTTGTTTCTTTTAACATTTTTTCTTGATCCCACGTATATTCTTTCCTTCCTTGTTCTTCAACACTCCTACATATCACTTTACTAATAACTAGAAGACCCTAACAATAATTAAATTTTACATGTTCTTGATAATGATATGATAAAATTTAGGACCATTATTGGGGAAAGAGAATGTGACAAACATAAAAGTAAAAATAAAACATAAAAAATATTTAAATTGTTTTAAAAACGTTTTATAAAAAAATATGCTGAAAATTTCTCATTTACTTCACTATTGTGTGCTATATTTTTACTTTTTTAGATTGAATTAATATGCACACTAGAGAATTTTTTAAATATCAACATGAACCATTTTTACCTAATATAAATATACATTTTTCAAACTTAACAGGAATAAAAAATCTGTAATAGTGAATCAAAATCAATATCAAAATCTTGAAATTCTAATAGGTGATGGGGAAAATCAAAAACATATCCCTCCTCAACATAGGAATTATATTTTTGAGAGACATAGAAATCGGGATTTACAAATTCCTATAGTTTCAATTAATCCTCCATTTATAAGGTTGTACAAAAGGTATTTGAATTAAAAAATAAATAAATAATAGCACACAATATTGTCCTCTATTAATGTATATCCCAGTGAGGATTCATTATAGTTTGTTAGTGAATTTTGTGGCACAATTTAACAATATGTCTCAACACTCCCTATACAAAATATCTAGGAAAATAACTATTTATTGGAGTGACAACCTCTCTCAAGATGTTGCAGTTAATAATAACACACTTAGAGATAAATTCCTACACTATGGTATGTTTGGGAATTGTAAGAGATGATATCCAAACATTTATTTACCCATTCAGTATAATGATAGTTCGTAATTAATATACTAAAGGGCTAGAAAACAGGGGCAAGTGATTCTTTTTCTAATTCTTTCAATCAAGGATATGAAAATAACAAAAGATTTTCTTGGATTAAGAAAGGTGTGTTGAAACCTACTATTGGTCTCAGTTACTCATATTGGTAAAATAATCAATTAAAAACTTCTATTAAACCTTAAAATTAAAATTCTAATTTAGAGTGGATGGTTAGTCATCTTAATACCAAAATATATTCTCGACAATAAAGTATCAATAATTTTCAAGTTCAAATGGGACAACATGCTAGATATTTAGGAGGAAGAAAAAATAGAAAGTTTCCTAGAACAACATATCATAATAATGTAGATAATTTGATGACTTTAAATACAATATTGGGTCATAAAAATCAATAACAGGTTATTGAAAATCCTAAAGAATTTGAATCTGAAATTTTTTAGAAACCAAAAAATAAAAATCTAAAAAATTCTAGATCTAAAAATCTCGACACCAATGTCCATAATCAAATACAAATGTTTAATCTTCACTTCAAAAGGGAAAATAACCAAATAAAATTAAATGGGAGATAATAAAATATGGAAAGAAAAAGGTGGTGTTTCAATGTTTTGAATGATTGGTTATTTCTAAAAAAATACACTCCTCCCATCCCTTTTCCACAAAGGATTAAAAAGAACTATAAACCAGATTTTATAAAATTATTTTAGATGTTTATGGGAGGTGATGTTAATATTCCATTCATGGAATCCTCAAATAATATTCCATAATATGTGAAATTCCTAAAAATATTTTTGTCTAATAAAAGGTATTGGGGTGAGATTAAAATAATAAATCTTATTGAGGATTGTATTTATATTATTCATTAAAAAATTCCTACCAAACTAAAAGACACTGCATCCTTTTTCATCCCTTTTATAATTGTTCATAGTGGATAGATTAGGTGTCTACGTGACTTAGGTGTGAGAATTAACCTTATTCCCTACTCATTACTCAAAAATATTAGTCTTAGAGATATTAAACCAATATAAGTTCCTTTATAGATAGATGAAAATTCATTTTTCTATCCTTATTGGAGGTTTTATAACCTTTTATTTGATATAGAAAAACAATATTTTTTAATATACTTCCTTATTCTTGAATTATATTTTCAGAAAAATGAAAATAATTTTAGTTAGACCATTTATATTTACAACGCGTGTTATTAAAGACACTTCTAAGGGAAAGGTGACCCTTGATATAGGTGATGATCAAGAAGAATTCAATGTTATTGAAGAGTTTCATCTTGTGGTAAGTTATAAGATGATTGATGTTTTAGAGGAAGTGTCTAGATCATAAATTAGGATGGATACTCATTTCCCTTTTGATTATATAATTGAAAGATTTTCTGATGATCATTTTCAAGAAATTATGGTTGAAAATTATTTCATTGTTGATCTGGAAAGGTTGGGAATAATTGAGAACCAAATTAGGAAATGCATTGGTCGAGAACATAAAGTGGTATATCCACTCCCAATCCCTAAAGTATAAAGGGTTTCTCATGATGATGTTCAAATTTCACAACCCTCCCTTATTCCCAACCCTATTTTTACTTCCTATCCTTTAGAACCTGAGAAGTGTGAGTTTTTTAGTCATGTTTTTTATTATTAAAATGAGATTTATAAAGATAAAAATGAGTTTTAGTTGGTTCTATTCATCTTGGGGATGATTTCTAGTTTTCCCATCTTATTCAAAGGGAGTTAGAGGAGTTTCTGTATTTTTATGAGCCATGGATAGTAAGTTTTTTCATGCTTATTTGCATTATTTATATGATGTATTTTCTATCCATGTCTTTGATAAATTCTTAGATGAACTTGAGTACTCTTCCTCTTCTTTACCTAAGAATTTTATTTCAGTGATTCAATCTGAGCCTCATATTTACCATGTTGTTGCAACTACTGTATCTAATCCTTAATTGTTGAATGAATCAAGTGTGGGAGAGAAAGTGATGGAGAAAGTAAGTAGTGAGGTTGGTCATTTTGAAAAGTTCTGAGTTATTATCTACTTTTCTTGGATCAATGAATGAAAATTTAGTTCTCGAAGTTGTTGGTGGATGTAGGATTACACCTATAATTTTGGTGTGTTTAGGGAGAATTTTTCAAGCTATTGAATTACAAGAAGTCTTGAGAAATTTTACTAAAATTTCCAAACATTTAATGAAGACTTAAACTAATGATATTTTATAACCACTGAATGATCATGGGTAGAATACATTAGGGTAAAATTTTAGAAAAAGACTTAAAAATTTATCATTGAATGGGAGGAAACACATGACTTTATTTCTTTTCATTTTTCTATTATTCTTTAATTAATTTCTCATGCTCAGTTGTTAGATGGTCTCCAATTTCACATCAAACCCATACTATTTTTATTATACTCTTTTATTTAATATGAAACAATAAATTTAATGATCATACTTTCTTTTCTTTTAGGTACTTCCTTAGAGGAGGTCAGGTGTGGATCAATGATGAAGCATATACATTTTTGAAGAAAATTGGATAAAACTTCTTCTCTCGTGTTATGTTTTGTTTTGAACTTTAAATTCTAGAAATTTATTTTTATATTATTCCTTTTGTAGGAGATGAATTTTGGATATCAAAGGACTTAATAAAAGTGCAAAAAGAAAGTTTATTTTTCTAATATGAAAATAGTAAATACCTATTCTAGGGGAGTTAAAATTCAAATTCTATATTTCTTTTAATTCGTATTGAATATCAAATTTTTGCTACTACTTGGGGTGTAAACGTTGATTTTAAAGTACATATTTATGTTATTTTAAATGGTCCATTCATTGTGTACAAATTGATGGTAATTTCTACAATTTTGTGGTATTGAAATATGATTTTCTTGTCTTGTATGCTCATAATGGTGCCTAATGATTGCCTTTTTTAAATTAAATATGTATCACAAATCCTCTATAAAATTTTATGTTAATGTGATTGATTTGTTAAGTATTAAATAGTATCTATGTTATTTCATGATGAGAATGAATTAATGAGAAAAAATTATTTTTGAACATTCATGTGACCCTTTACATGAATTTTAACTATGGAATTGAAAATGTTTTTGAAATTTTACAATCTTAAGTGTTCCTACACCCTAAATTCAACAATGGGGAAATTTTTGGGTCTTATGTTTGTGTATGGGTCATTTAATGTGTTGATTTTTAATTCATTGTGAATACATAAAAACCTCATAAAATGTTTCAAAATAGTATTCTTTTAAGCATCACTTAGGAATTTTTCAATAGGAAAAATGTTTTCTCAAACATGAAGGTTTTGATGCAAATTGGAGGAGGTTAATCCTTAATACCTCTTGGATTTAGTTGGGTAAATAATTTTTCTTTCTTTATTGGAAAAATGGTGCTCAGATTAATTTTGGGAGATTTTTATATAATAATAATTCACTATGAACATTTTAATTAGATTTTAACTCACAAGATATGCATCCAA
This sequence comes from Viscum album, assembly GCA_963277665.1. Classification (NCBI taxonomy): domain Eukaryota; kingdom Viridiplantae; phylum Streptophyta; class Magnoliopsida; order Santalales; family Viscaceae; genus Viscum; species Viscum album. The sequence goes on from OY728119.1 coordinate 724,011,968, forward strand.
ATGAATTAAGAAATTAAAATTATAAACTAGGTTAAACTCAATCCTTTATTCTTTATATTCTTTATTTATCAAAATTTTGGATAGGTTATTTATTTTACTAATAAATTTTAACTCCACCCCATCCAATAGATAGTATATTTACAATGACTTAAAAATTTATGCAAGTTTTTTATCCTTGATTTAAAGATATGTTTGGACTTTAAGTTAGATGGAAATTTATGTTTGTTAAATTCTATTTAAAATTTTCATTTTAAAATAATTTTGTAAAAAAATAACAAACTTTTTAATGAAGAAATTTAACTTGCCGGAGAATTCATTTTTTTTCTACTTGAGAGGATCCATGAGTGAAAATCAATATAAAAGTCTATTCTTGGTGTCAATTTAACTTTTACATTTCAAGATTTACTTCCTACCATTTAATGCAACTAGGCATTTCATGAGAATAACTAAATTGATTCTTTTTCACATCTCTTTTGTTGTAAAAGTGTGTTTTTAATGCTTGATTTAACATTAATTTAGATAATTATGTATTTTAGTATATTTTACTATAGATTTATTAAACTAATGAATTTATTGATAAAAAAATTATTTTATTGTTAAATATATCAATTATTCATTCTTATACTTATTTATTAATGTTTTTTATTTATCAAATGTTTAGTAGTTTTATTTTATTATTTCTTGTTTTAGTATTTAATTTTGGGTTCTGTGTATTTAATTTTTATTCTATTTTTTCTTTTGGTTTTAATATATTAATTAATAAATATTTATCTATTAATCTATTTTATTTGATTAATAAAACAATAAGTAATATTAAATTATAATTCAATTCATTAATATATTTTTTTAATTTATTATTCTGTTAATTTATTTATTTATTTATTATTTTAAGCTAGTTTATTTTAATTTTCAATATTTTATTATTTTTACAAAAATTGTATTTTTAATTTATTTTATTTAAATGTATTGTTATTTTATTAATTAAAAAATATATAACATTAGATTTTATCTTATTTTTAATCAATTATTTATTGGGTGGTTTAATTTTTTTCAGATGTAGTATAATTTTTTATGAAACTAGTACCCACCCTTGCTTTCACACTATGATATAGTCCATTGTTCTAATAAATTATTCAATGCATAATTAAAAAACACGATACACTAGATAAAAAAACACATGGTCTAAAAACTATTCACTACTCAAATTAAATATGGAATTTACTGCTCAATAGCATACACTATAATCTTTGACCCAGTGTTGAATAAGATACACTATAATAAATGACACAGTATTCAAGAAGATACAATCTATACTTAATTGGCAGCATTGCAATTTTTTATTCCAATAGGTAATTTTTTTAGTTACCGAAAAAAATCCTCTTTTATCATGTGAAAAGTGGTGTTAATTCTGTAGCTCCATCAGATGTTTTAGCATCCTAACTACTAATTTTGGAATCCATTATAACAAGAACACACTTTTTTGGTTCCCTTTACACATGTTGTTGCAGATCTGATCCTGACTGTGATATTATGCAGCTTCAGCTCAGATTATATCTTCAAACTCTAGCTTGAAGTATTTGTAGAGGGAACTAAATGAAGCAGGTTATCTTCTTGAAATTTGGTATTTGTGGAGGATCATCACTATAAGATACTGTAAACTGATAAGAAAGCCCATAAAAGGAATAAGGATACTTGAAAATGAGTCCAAAAAAACTGAATGACAACTCAGAGAAAATACATGTAAGAGATACTATGTACTGAAACAAAATAGATTGACCCAGTGCTTGAAATTTTACCATTGGTCAAGTCTTCCATGATATTTTATTTCTCCAAAATCAACTTTCACTTCACTCTACTTCCATGTATGGAGGATAAAAACCATGCATGAATATTGATTATACTAAATATTTTTTAAAACAGTTGTTTCTGGGACAGAATATTGTAATAAAAATGGAGAGTTAATTAGTAAGAAGCGTTCATTATAAAAAAATTATATTTTAAATCATAGATAAAAAATTACCAAATGTAAGATTCAATGTAACAGATGGTTCATGTTTACAGAATCATCAAAAATCAAGAGATTTATCTCAACTTCCATGCAATATGATGGAAAATTAATTAGGATAAAAACAGGTATACAAGAATTAAATATGTACTGAATGTTGGTGGATCTGACTACAAGATAATTAAAACTTAAATTTTCTTCAAAACCTATGGATCTTTTTATAGAAAGAGGCAGGATTACATTAATTCTTGTTGAACACATATAGAACCTTTATTTCCTTATAGTAAACTCACAATCCAAAAAATGTAGTTGAGAATATGATCACCCCTAATATGATTCTCTAGTATATTGAGACAAGTAAGGGAATCTACTAGTACCTCTAACTCTAAAATAAATTATAAAATAAGAAAAGGATGTATCAGAACAATATTGATATGTATAATTTATAATATAAAGAATACACATATCATACCTCAAATTATCTGTTGCATTACCTATTTTTTTCCTGGTATGCATCATCATATGGTCTTCGAAGATAAAACCATGAGTTTGGAATAGGCTACCTATGGCTAGTGGTGTGATTTGTTTGGAAAATTCTCCAATTATAGCCCATATGGTCTCCTAACTACAATAATGTATTTCAAATAGAGGTTCATCCACACTACAACCATAGTGAAAGTAATTTTTATAGTGGTAGGGAAATTAGGATCTATATATTGTGTAAATAAATATTCATTTCATTTCCAACATCCCTAATATAATAATATATAAATAATATGAATATTGTGGAATGGTCAACTACACATTTAAAAGGGAATTTTAAAAAAAATAAAAAAAAAGAAATATAAAACCTTCAGTTTAGAGGGATTATAAGTTTTAAAAAATTATATGGTCTAGTTTTGAAATACATGAATGACAATTGATATGTAGTATAGGTAAAAGAAAGTAATTACTTAGAAAAAATAAAATGTTCCACTGCTCATGAATTCCCTCACAGCTTATCTGTTCCGAGAAGTTTTATATCCCCAAAATCAAGTTACAGTAAACCCTTTCACATTTAATGAAAAAATGAAACCCAAAATTAAAATTTATTAAACTAAATATATTAAAAAATTCAAATACTTGTGAAAAATATAACTCTAAAAGTGTACTATAAATATGCAGACAATGAATTTGTGTACAGTGAACCAAATATAACAATAATAATATATGGTGTACATATAGTATTTTTTAAAGAGTTATTTAACATGTTTTGTACAATATCTATACAATAAGGTTTATTAGTAATGACATATAAAAAAATATACAGTTCTCCTTCATGTCATTATATATGCCACAAAATATGTAGCATTTTATTATCATTAGAAAAACATATCCAATATAATTATCACAATCTTTAGTTATGTTCATGCATATACTAATTTCTTCAGTAAATAAAGAGAAACATGAATTATATGATGGATTAAAAAATGGTTTCCAAATATAAAGGAATGAACACATATGACTCCACAAAATATGTGGTGTAGAATTGATTTAAATTTATGGTACTATAAACTCCAAAGAGTAATACACTAATTGAATTTATTATTTAATCTGATAACATATAATAAAAGAAAAGAAGTAATTCCTTGTTGTAGTATTACCTTTCATATCAGTAGAAAATTTCAATCATTCTTTTCAATTTTGTCTTTTAATTTATCCTTCATTCAGATATCCATATTTTTTTCCTGGCTTGTTCTACCCACACAATCGGGAGATAATTGATAAATTTTCTCCAAAATATATTCACTGAAAAATTCATCAAATAGGTTTTTCTATGTAGAGAATATAGTTAAAATAAATAGTAGTTGTCATTGTAACTATAATCACAAAATAAAATAAAGGAATGTTAAACAACATTTACGGAAGATAACATATGTATACTTGAATTTTTGATAAATCTGTAGATGATGTTACAAATAGTGAGTTAATGTTTTCACTAAGTCAAAAAGATACAACACTCTGATGATCCTATAATTGAATGATAAAAGAAATATTTCAATAAGGTTTGATTTACTTGTAGGGAAAAGAATATGAATATAATGGAAAATAGTGTACCTGATTTTATTCAATCCCACTACTTACTCTTGAACATCCACTCATCTTATGATCCTTTATAAAAAGTATAATAAGAGTAATTCTTTTCAGTTTATCAAAATAAATGAATTTTATAATATATAATATCTATTACTTGATGGTATGAAAATATATCATTGAAATTGATGATGTATTTTTCATTATAGATAATGAAAATTACCTTGTATGTTTTTTGTTCTGTTGAACAGTGGTGATTTAGAATGCTGAAAGTTGATAATTCAATTGAAAACAAAACATTTTTTGATTTGAAAACATTTAAATCTATAGGAAAATTGTACTTATCATCATCCTAATTTAAAAATTAAAATAAAAGTTATTTTAAATAAAGAAAACATATTTTTCCATATAATAAGATTTATGGTTATATATACCTATATCAAAGAATCTCTCAACTTTATATATATTTTATTAAAAATTTCATAAGTTGTTTATCAAATAGAACTATTAAAAAAGAGTTAGTGATATCAGCCACAAGCAGGTTCACTCTAAATCTGTTTATTTATAAATTTGATTACTAAGGGATTTATAAGAATTAATAAAATTCAATACTATAAAAATATCAAATGACTAATAAGAGATTAATGAAAATAATAAATAATAACCTGGGAGTAGTTCAATTTGGAGAAATTTTTAATTGTTGAACCAAATTTTTTCCTCAACATTGTGCACTTTTTTCATGAAAGAGTTGCATGATTCTTAGAACCAGTTTTGAGTGCTTTGAACGTTTTGTATCTTGGATGAAATTATTCAGTTTTTAGGATATGTAAGATTGATAATACAGTAATTAATATGTAGAATATACTATCGGTTTCTATAATACATAACATTTCATAAATAAATATCTAATTTGATGATATATTACATACCTGTTGACATTTTTTTACTTCACAAATTGTTTTTTTATTATCCCAATAAAGCATTGATATAGAAGAATAAATTGGGTATGTTGGTGTTGGACTATGATCCTCTGATTCCATTATTAATCCACATTTTATTATTGAAAAATAAAATTCAATATAAAGAAGATAATATGTACATTAATGATATAGTGAACATTGAATAAGATATATAAAATTCATAGTTAAATTTAGCATTTATAGCACCTATTTATAAAAATTTCTATATTTGAAATATATAGGTTGAAAAGAATTTTTGTCACATTAATGGGAGTTGTTACTATAATAGACCCTAAAAGAATTTTGAAAATCAAATTAGAGGGAAAATTATTTTATAATTTATAAAATTAATGAGTAAAAGAAAGGGAAATAAGAAATTGTCTTATTAGAAAGTATATTATTCAATTTCTTCACTCTAACAAGATATAATTTTAAAATATTATATGACCCAATATTGTCTTCTAAGTAACATGACATTTGATTTTCATAATCACCCCATAATCTATAGTTCACTTGTAACCCACTATACATAAATAAATAAGAATTAATTTTTAATGTAAATATCCAGAAACATATACTGAAAAGACATAATGACTCAACATTCATCCTCTAAGTTAATATTCATCTTGAAATTAGATTTACCCAAATATTGAAGAGGATGTGAGCAACATAAATATTCATTTATTTCTAAAACAGAAAAGAATGAAAAAAAATGTTATGTAATGAAAATTTCATTTATTTAAAAGACACAACCATTATGAAAATTTTTAAATATGTCAAATGTTATTTTAAGAGTGAAAAATTAGCAATTAATGAAAAACATCCTAGAAGAGTCATTATGTTTTATGATGTTGTAAATATAACTTTAAAAAACATTTAGAAACTATTGCAAAAACATTAATAAAATTGAACCTAATAAATTTTCCTATGAAATCCTTCTTATATTTATGTCTTCAAAAGAAGTAAAATCAAAACAAAAATGTGGAATTTGTGCCTCACATGGACAGACATTTGTTGTTGATGTGAAAATTATTTGATAAGCTTGTCTAGTTCCTAAGGTTGCTGCCTTGATTTACATCTATTTGGAAATTTTGTATAAAATATCACAATCCTTCATGAAACATTTGTATATATTTAGAGATAATTAGACATTTATTAATAGTACATTGTATCTTTCTTCTCTACAAATTTTTTTTCCAAAGAATGTGTAAAATGTAAAAAAATACATATCTAGTTGACAATTTTTTATATAGTGAATTGGAAGAAATATTACTGAAAATGAAAAAAACCAATTTTAATTTTCAATGTTAACTCCATTGTTGAACTCCAAGAATAAAATCAATGAAAAAAACATCATTGGAGTACCTAAATGATGTGTTGCACCAAAAATTGAAAATATGTACTTTTATCTTCAATGTCTCATCAGCCTCAAGTGTGATCTCATTCAAAGGGGTAATTGATCATGACATGTTTGAAACTTTTTACTATTTCAATTTTTGTACAAAGAGAAACCATTTAGAAATAATAAAAAACATGAAATCATATATAACTAAGAAGAAGATACTCAATATTGACATTTAAACATTTAAATTTAAATGATACCTAACATAATTTATCAAATATTTCCTAGTAGACAATATTTTGAATGGAATCATAGATTTTGGGATTATTATCATCATGTGCTATTTTCAAACCTCTTAGTGATGTGGCTCTAGATATAGAAACATATAGTTAACCATGATAGAACATAGTTTTTCGAAGATATAACCCAATATAAGATAGTGGTTGGCCTTGCCTTTTTTTAATAGCTATAGCATACAAAACAATCAAAGGATATTGTATTATTTATAATTTTAAAGGCCATTAACAATCATAGTGTGTCAGATTTAATCATGGAATGAATGAAATATATCTAGAATTACAGCCACATAAAATTTTTTCTATGATGACATGGTCACCCAAGTGTGTAACAATCAAGTGAGTGCCATTACATAATCCAAAATATTGATCTATATTTCTAAGAAACATAGTGGGAACCCTAATTTTGATTGTAATTTTGTGGGTAGGCATCCCTAAAACATTAATACCATTTACATGTCAGATGTGTAGATATTTTCGGGATTGTCTGTATCAAAACTTTTATTTCTAACTGAATCTAAGATGAAATAATATTTTTCTTCAGAACATGTAAGAGACATCATGTACTCATTTTCTTCTGGAAAAATATCATGAGTTGGAGAAAATATGGCACGGTCATTAAGATAACTGACATCATCTTAGTTACCCTTTAAATTAGTGTAAGTATGTTCAAAATTTGTATTAATTAGATCTATATTCAAAGCAATAAGATATGCTGAATAAATTTTAATGATATTTTCACCATTATTAGGCTCTCCAATGCAACCTTCACCAATATCTAAAGTCCATTTAGAATATTCATGAAATTCATCTAAATTAGTGGAAGAATTAGAATACAATCTCATGTTATTTTTCAATGTTAGAACATGACAATGCTGCAACAAGTATGATGATTCTATAATTGCAAACACTATGTAATTTCTATTAACACCTGGTACTACATGTATTATTTTCCTGAAATATTCTCCCAACACAATTGTTATACCACTAAATGGTGAGTTTGAAGAGTTTTCACTTCTTACTAACATTATATCTTTCAACGTACAATCAAGGTCTTCAAAACAGTACTTATGTATCATAGGTTTCTCATCCCAAATAATAAGCTTTGTTAACTGTATAAGATTCACAACATCAGTCCCTTGCTGAATATTGTAATTAGAGTTATACAAAATAGATACTAGAATTCGAAATTTAGAATATTTTGTCCTCCCACTAGGTAGGAGTAATGACGCAATTTCACTAGAAGAAACTGCTATAATGGTACTACCTTCTAACTGTATTAGAGATGTAAATACTTTCTAAATGAAATTTTTACTTGTGACTCCATGTCCATGTAAGAAAAAAACTACCATCAGCTGATGTTAATGAAGACAAAATGATAGTCATTTCCTCTTTCTGTTCATTAGTAAGCTTAGTCTGCAAAGTTAAATACTCATTCAGAAGGATTTATCAGTTATAATTTATTTCATCTACTACTAAATGATTTTATTGAGAATCAATTTTATAATATAGAATCAGCATTGGAGGATAATAAATAATAGAACTTCCATTCCTTTGAAGAATGTTCTCTATTTCAATAAAATCATACATTTTCCTTTGATGATCTGTGACTGTCAAATATAAGAAATTCATAAATAGTGTTAGAGTAATTTTTGAATAGTTTACTACATTAATTACCAATAAAAATTAACTAATTTATTGGTAAGAAGTTAGAGAATGGACACATTATAAATAGTGTAGTGAGGATTTAGTAATGTAGTAGGCTAAATTCATGGGAATGACAGGATTAACTTATGATTGCAAACAGAACTAAATTAATCAGTGATTTCAGAATTAAAGTGTTCTGACTTAATATATCAAAATTATATAATTTCATTTTTGTACATTATTTGGTATTTTGAATAGTTTTTATAGTAATTGAATATTTGATATAAATTATTATAGTGTTAAATGTGTCTCAACACCCTTTATTAAGTTATCATCCAAATAAGTCATTTATATTAACATGGACCTCCTATAAATGTATCAAATAATTAAAATTAACTAAGCATATATTTTCAAATTATATTTATTTAATTTATAATAAATTCTATATCTATATTCATGTGAAAGGAGGAGATTTATCAATTAAGTCATTAAAACAATTCAATTATATACCTTGCATTTATAGCCTCTGTTTATGAAAATAAATAATGTATTCACTAAGGTTGTTCTAGGTTTCATGCCACACAATTTCAAGTTGAGATATGTTGTTTAAGGATAACAAAATAGAAAATAGTCGATGCAGAGACTTCCCCATAGCCCAAAAGTTGATACCTATTTTATTGCTTCAATAAATTCCCTGTCATCAACAAGTAATCCCAATGCATAACACACATTCCAAAAATTACAATGAGTAATGTTGTTCACAGTTTTGATATTTTTATATGATGTTTCACCTTTGATATTTGTGATCATTAACCTCAAGTAATATAGTTCTTCGATTACTGGTAGAACATAGTAAATTCTACCAATACAAAACCCCTTCTTTCTTGGATAAAATGTTTTTTTCTCAATAGTAGAATAATAATCCTGTTATAAATTCATCAAATGTCACACATCTACCTTCATGGTAAGAGATATTAGCTTGAAACTATTCTATAATCATTTTTTCTTAAATGTTTCCCTTACTCAAGGTATCCTCAATATTATTGGTGTCACTGTAGGTAATACTATTTTGTCCTGGGAAATGGAAATGAAACTATTCTACTGGAGGATATCTATAGTGGATATCATAAGAATATATCCCCCATGAATCCACACAAGGAGAGATGTGCCGAAAATCATAATGCATCTTAATCTCATCTACATTCTAGTCTGACAACTCTCTCTTATTTTTCTGATATAATGTTATTGTAACACAATAATGAACTTTTATAATATACTTAAATAGATATTTTATATAATTTGATTGATTTAAAACATCAACATTAAGATGACCTTGATACTTCAATAAAAATAAAGGATTATATGGTATAACAAACCAATTATCCAAAGGAACGCGATTTTTTATGACCATGCTTCCATCATTTAGTAGTCGGTATACAACATACCAATCATCATCAACTTTTGTATTGTCAACAAATATTTTTGGACAAAATTTAGTACGTTTTTCATTCTTCATACAAGGTCAGCTATAATTATCATCACCGCAAGGTCCATGTATCATAAACTTTTTAACAGACTCATGAATATTTGGGAATTAACCTTTATTTAGAACATCATTACAAACATTTTTGTCAATTCACGCTAGAGTACGTATTTTTTCTCAACAAAAAAAAATGTGGACATGAGGAAAGACATGTTTTTAAACTCCACTGTATGAACAACTACATGGAAAATATTGAGATTAATGACACAGATGACTAAAAGATTCATTAAATAAGAAAATGTAAAACTTGAAGAGTAGTTGGTATAAAGTTAGTTACCTACTCATGAATTCCCAAAGAAACATCTATCTCATTAATATTTCATTAACATATCAACATTAATATTTAAAATTATTAATACAATGTGCAGGAAGTCTTATAGATTATGATTATAATGTGTAACAAATCTACCAATTTCAATCCATAGTGTATTGCATGTAAATGTCAAAATAAAATATAGATATCCTACCCAATTACATATTGACATAGAATATTGGTAATTCTAAATCATATACCTGGGACTACCAGTAAATTTAGAAGGTAAAATGATTCACTTACAATATAAATACCCATCACGGTCACCTCGAAGAAAATAATCTTTCAACCCATTGTACAATTCTACCCTCAAGAATTTTTTATTGAGGGGAATGAAGTAAATTCTCTGAGACTCTATCATTGTATAAGAATCAACAATAAAGTGTTGAAAAATCCTTCTTCAATGTTGTAATGTTGATGTATCATTGAAACAGAACTGCAAGTGATAGGATAAGTACTATCGCATTGTAAAATTTAAAACCATTGTACTTATACTAAAAGATATAGTACAATGTAATATGTTGTCAACATATCCATCTTGACTGCTTGTGAAAATAAGTGGATATTTCAATGGAAGATACATGGGGAGAAGCTTATCAATGCATTATAAATCACCAATTTTTCATTAAATGATAAAATATATTTCACAATTGAGATCTTTAATGTCACCAATAATAAGAATATCAATATCAGAAGTAGTAGGCAAGTCGTATATCATTGGATCTATTTGTCTTCTCTTATGTAGTCACATCTTTAGATTTGTAATTTCCTGATGATCAAGAACATATTTTAAAATTCTAAAATGATGAGATAAATCATTTTTTTCATGAATAATATGTTTTAGGTTCTCAAAAATATTAAAATCAATAGATTATTTTTCATTTTTATCATCATAGATTCATGTTAAATTAAATTTAAAATGAACTGAACATATTTTATTCAGTAATGTGTTTACTTGTCTATGTAAAATTTAACTATTGTTCCAAACCCTGTTGTGAGACTCATTAACAGTATTGGACACGTATAGTTGGGAAAACTTTTGTTCTTATCCCTCAAGAGGACACAAACTACCTAGGTTATGGTAGTTTTGTCCATTCAATCTGAATATATTTGGAGCTCGACTGTTGTTGACTGACCAGTCAACCTTCCCGCACATTGACGTGAATGGAAATATATAATTGTAAATATATATATGTTCCTAGAATGTTCTTTCCTATGAAAATTTTTGATCGAATCCCAACATTATAAGGTATTTTGGACATTATGGTAGTAATTCCAAACTAATGTTTCCCAGCGAGCAGCATAGAGAAAATTGTGGGGTTTCTTTACTACAGTATTTTTTATTTCTCTCATCAAACAAGAAGATTAAACCACAATACTGACCTACATTATAAGGATCTCCACTTTTAAAAATATTCTATAGGTGAATAATGATTAAATATAATTTGTTAATTAAAAGGAATCATAAATTTCAAAAATGTTTCATGAATGGAATTGTAATATAATGATAGGTAAATATATTACAGTAACATGAATTCTCTACTATTTAAAGTAGTTTTGTTCTTTATACAGCATCATTTACTGAATTCAGAATGATAATACATGAGAAATAATTTTACAATTTAAAAATTCAATGTGTACATATGCATACCTGAAAAATGTGATGAAGGATGTCTTTCAACAGGTCTTATTACATGTCTTTCTGATAATACATGAGTCATTGTACTTGAAAGATTTATTTGTTGGGTAGGACATGTATTTAAATTACTACTAAGTACCCAAATCATTATTATTTATATATATATATATATATAAGAAATCATGAAAATATTTTATAGCACACCTATGTTGGAAAAATAAAATTGGTTGCCAATAGTTTCAGTAGAAAAAGAATATCTATTGTAAATGGAGTATTAAAAAACTAAATTAAGTTAAAATGGAAAAATATGTAAATCCATTACTCATGCTTACTCTGATGAGGAGGAAAGCGATAAGTAAGTGAGAAAGTTTTGTTTATTCATTAGAGCTAACATAAGTAATGAAAAAATAGTTAAGTGTTCAATAGAAGGAATATATAACCTGAATTTTGTTCATAAGAATACATTGGCATCATCCTTACCAAAGGGTAAATCATATTCTGGATTGGCTTCTAGTATTTGTTTTATCTTGCAACATCTGGTAGATATTGTTGATGAAGTTTCATAGTCATGAGGCACTATGAATTAAATAGAATATTAAACTAATTAATCACTCATACATCATAGTAAAAGAAGTAATCTAATTCAATGTACTATTACATTGTAATGTAAATCACCATTAGTAGATAATGGTGATAATGCTATGCATTATCCTCCTTTGTTGGTCCAAATATTTGTATTAGTTCAGATGTTTTAGTAGGACACAAGTAAGTATTGTCCAGGGGTGATTTTCCCACACATGTAGAAAATTGTAATAAATTAAATAAATGTATTCTAAGAGTGAAAATAAGGTATAATAATTTCTAGTATATTTAACATAGTAATGACAATATTTTATATTTCTTGTTCTAAATGATATTGGTGAAGAAGTTCCATAGTCCTGAGGCACTGTGAATTTAATAGTATATTAAGTTAATTAGTCATTAGTATTTTTAATTAATATATACATTCTATTTGTAATTATTAGTAAATTTAAATTGAGCTCACCATTAGTAGATAAAAGTTACAATGGTATGTGCTCTCCTCTATTCGAGTTGGAAGCAATTTTTATTGATTCATATGTTGTAGTATAAAATAGGTGACCACAGTAAGAATGTGAATTTCATATACATTTATAAACTTTTAAATTAGTAAAAAACATTATTAAATAATTGAAAAAAGTTAGTTTAATTGTCTACCTTTTTTTCATTCTCTCTTACATAGTTTCCTTTGCAAACTTTCATCTCTCAATTTTGACGGTGACTACACATTTGTATTGGTTTTCTTTTTGTTTAATTGTCAAGGTTTGGAAGGAAACCATAGTATAATTACTTTTGGGTAGATTGAATTAAATATATAATGGGAAGAAAAATGTGTATCTCTCTTAAAATGTCTAGAAACATGTATATATTTTTGTAACTGAAATGACATACAGCTAAATCATGCATGATAATGAATTCATATTGTTCATATATTTTTTGATGAATCATTAAATGGAATATTAACTACAGAAGTTTGGAAACATTTTAGTTATTTTTTGTAACTACAATAACCAGTCTATGTGATACTAAGAGAAAATTCATATTGTTTTACCTCTTAAATAATTTAGATCGAATAGATTTTTGTACTTTTGATGCTCTCATAAGTTATTTCATGTGATGAAGACCTCATTTGGTTTGTATTTCGCTGATCAGAACATATGTATGAAGATATTGAACAAGAAATAGACAACCAATTTTTTACGTGGGGATAACAGTAGGGAAGACATAATATTTTTGTAATTATATTAAAAATTAATCACCTATAGAAAGTGTATTTTCAATTTTTATAGGTTTTTACTGCATAAATTGGCGGTAACATCTAATTTGAGGGACTCAAATCAGAATTTGAAGGTGATCATGTGAATCTAATGCGAGAAAAATGGAGGTGGTATTTTCCAAGAGTAAAAGATTACCATGCAAGCCTTAGTTGTGGAATATTGGGGTCTTTCCGAGTGTTAAAGAAAATAGAGGGTTGTGTAGGTGAGGAAGATCATAGGAAGGATTTCTTTAGGAGAATAAGATAACATTATCTAGAGGCAAGTAACTTTTCATGGCTTGTTGTGCAAGGAGGAGGAGGCAACGGTCATCGTATGCGATGAAGAATGGTTGGTTGTTTGCAAGTGTTGACGTAGTGAGGTGGCAACCTAGGTGAAGAGGATGGTCTGGTGGGATCTTTGAGGAGGAAGTTACATGGGAATATAGATGCAGGCATCTCAAGAAGTTTTCAGTGGTTCATGATGGAGGCACAAAAACCCTAATAAGGAGGGAATATCTGAGGAAGCATGGGGGTAATGGGATCGTGTAGGAGGGAATAGGTAAGGTTTTTAGGTGACATGGATATGTAATTAGGTGACACATAAGCATAAGAAACCCAGATTTAGTATATATAATATATTTCCAAATGATTCATCTATCCAATTTGAAGATAACACCACTACATCGAATTGAGAACAACTTAACTAAGAATATAAAGAAACTGAAATTAGGTATTTTCAAAAAAAATATGGAGAAAAGGAAACCAGAGGTTAAAGACAACCTGAATAGAGGCTCGTCGAATCTCTATTGGGAAGAACTAATTGGCTATTTATGCTGGATATCTGATCCCTAAGAAGATAAAATCCAATCTTGTAGCCAAGAATCGATAAAATAAGACAAGCTCATTGAATGAATAATTGAATCAATATTAGATAATGTGTGTCCATGGATGCTTTCAGGTTTTTATTATTTTAAGGGGATCGAATTTTTTAAAATGGTGAGGCAACTTTGATGGTTCCATTTACAGTGGGTGAAAATCCAATTTGGAATTAGTGATCGATGTTTTTAAGACTATATTATAGTGGATCACTTTATGGAGTTTTCCTAGTTATTCAATGAATTCTCACAAGAGAGTGAGCAAAGAGAAGTAGTTTATTTAAATTTGTGTTGAGAATCAAGTGTAGTAAATAAATGGTTTTTTTTTTAAAAAATAATTTTTTTATATGACAGTGATAAGAATGGAAGCTGAAGGACAATTTAGAAATTTCCCCATGGACATTGTTGCTATAAAATAATTTTTGATTGTTGGGTTCTTTATATTTTAAAGGATTAAAAAGGGGGCAATGGGTAGATAGAGAGAGACTCAAAATTTTTTAGTGAGTTGATATAGGATAAGGAAATCAATGATGAAACCATGAAATCTCAAGCTGAAGGGGAAATCTTCACTAAGAGAGAATATTTCTCTCTCTTTTTCTTTTTTTTCTCTTCAATTATTATGATCTATTTCTTGAATAAATTTGAATTTTCTTCTCTGATGATTAGATACTAAAATTTTTTAGGGTTATTAGATTATAATGCATTGAAAATATTCATCATCTCAACTCTTGTTATCACTTTTATTTAAATCCAATTTTTTCAGTGATCTCATCTACATTCTTAATGAATATTATTTTTAAACCGCTCTACATATATACAGGTGGTAATATTTCAGGAATTACCTTTGTTCATCAACTGAAGTACTGAAATTTTTAAAAGGATGATGGTAATATTCTCCATTAAGTAACTAATCATATCCTATGTTTTTATTGAAAAATATTTCTGAGGAGAGTTCTCTAGACTATTCTAAAGACATAATAATAGTTAATTTCTCAAAAACATTCTTTACAGCACTAACATAGATGTGATACCTTGTAGTTTGAGTATAAAATTTCTATAATTAATGTTGTGAAGTTTGATTCCCTGGCATATTTCTTACTCAATATTTCTTCTCTCATACTTATGTCTTCTCTCAACATTTTCATTTAAATTAACTTTCATAATCATCATCACCCATTAATTTTTGTTTTTTTTTTAATTTTTTTGTTTTAGTTTTTTTTTCAAATATATATTCTTTTCTTTATTGGGGTAAGATACTCCTAAACTTCTTTTTACATGTAATTCATAGGTTTAAAAAAATAATTAAATTTTTCATGTTCTCAATGAAAATATGATCATGCACCACCTTTGATCATTATTAATTCTAGCATCATTTGGAATATCCTGACAGGTATGTTGGTGTGGAAACTTTCATGTTGGCATACAAATTATTTAATATCATGCTATGAACTTTATTTTTTTTATTGGGTACCAGTTCTAGGGGTTCTCGTTATGTGGGGTCGATCTGGTTAGAACGAACATGTGACTTGAGTATCTTCTCTCAAAAGGTTTTGGAGTTTTTTATCAACAAACTTGAGGTAGGAAGTTTCATACCATTTAGGTCTCTATTATGATCTTATTACCTTGATGTGATACTTGTGATGAATAGATTGATTTAACATGCTTGATAGTGATCTCATGTGTGTGTAGAATGTGAGACACATATATGATGTTTGAATCCATAAGTATGCTTATGTATCTTGTTAGACCATGTTTCATAATGACTACATGTATTGTATATTGAAACTAATTCTCATTATGGAATTATATGATCTACCTTTATATGATTAACCATGTTATGTGTAATTACTATGCTTTTGGAGGTACTTATATTGGTACATAGGATAGTTGGACCATTGTAATATGGTTATCCCTTATAGGGTGAGTGCACACAACAAGAAGCAATTACAATGATAAACCTAATCAAAGGTTAGGGGCATAATGACCCTGTGGTCGGACCCATGATAATGTAATTGGGGGTCTGAAGGCCTTGTGTTCTAACCCAAGGAATAGACAGGATATGAAATCCTTGAGGCCTAACTTATGACTGAGTCAGGGTTTGACTGCCATGAATCCTGACCTGTGATAGAGCTGGAATGTGATGATCTTGTAGCCCAATCTGAATGGATACCTTGATAATATTGAGAGAGAAATTCACTAGTCTTACGGTTAGCTTTTTTGATTTCCAATATCCATTATGACTATCCTTCTATAATAGATCAAAAGTATGTATGATCATGGCTCATTGTAGTTTTGGTAGCACACGAATTCTTGATATAAGATTGTTTATGCTTGCCTATGCATTTATTTTTATCATGGAATATACAAGTTATACTTGTGAACAAATGTTAAGGTCGTATTAGTGGTTGCCTACTAGCATTTATTACTCACACCCTTCACAAGAATCTCAATGCATGATCATGCATCAATATTAGGTATCTAGGTAAGGTAAATGGGCCTAAAGAAAATATTTGAGATAAGGAGTACGAAGTAAGTAGTGGCATCAGGATAAACTCTAGATGATTTCATTGTGTATCATTTTTTATCTACTAACACATTATATACACTATTTTGGATTTCCAAATTGGGATCATGGATCATTTATATGTGTTTCATTGGTGGCATTTGTTATTAAATTATATTTATTTTATCTTCTTCTCTGATACTCTAGGTTTTTATATTCTATTTATGTTTATGGTGTATGACTATGATTATCAATGGTAAAGTCTCTCCACTACACTCTTAGACCCTCCTTTATATTTGATAGCATCTTACATATTGGGAGGCATGCTTGAGGTATTATGGATCCCTATCTAAAATGTGGTGGTTTGGGTTAGGAAGTTACATTCCTCCTCTATCTTAATTATTGAGAGAAAAGTATATTTAATTATTTAACTCAATGAATTCTTGTTGAAACTAATAGTGAATGATGCAAGTATTAAAATCATCCAAGATAGCATATGAGTATTACCATGGTGAAGATTCAAGGTTGATGTAGCATGTGTGGATTAACACTAGATAGAATCTTCTTATTTACCTCAAGATCTATTTTAAAGATTATTATTTTTTGGGAGATTTTTGAGAAACGAGTTTCCTATAGAATTTTTCATTAATCTAGAGAAAAAGGATTATATAAGGTTTAAGTGGAAGTGATTCATATATTTTTGTTATTAGCAAATAAATAATATTCATACTCGATTTATATGTGATTATTCATTTGAAATTAAGTTTATAACAATATTAATGGAATGTTTGAATTTTATGAGGATAAATATTCAAATATTTTGTAAAAATTATAGAATTTAGGAGTTATGGATAAAAATAAAAAGGCCTGAAGTTCCCATATTTCTTTACGGAAATCTGTAAGACTTCAGGTGATACCATATAAATTTGAGTTGAGGGAATTAATTTAGAATTTACTAGATTTGAGATATATGTATGACATCATTCAATTAGTATGAATTTCATGTGAGCCTATTTAAAGGGTGTATGAATTTTATAAGAGTCATGTATGCCTTATGATAAAGCATTTTACACTTTGAATTCACATTGAACTTCTAGTGTATAACTTCAATACAAGGCGTATAAATTTTCTTACTAACATGTATGAATTTTTTGTACTGAATAGGACTTTTATCTGTGAAAGTATGAGTTTTTGAACGAGTTGTAATACTCAAATGTAGGTTTCTAAGACTTAATGGCCCATATATGAATTTTAAGATCTACATATGACTTCTATAGTTTATGTAAGTCTTTAGGCATAGTGAATATTTTAGGATTCCACTAAAAAAATTTCCATAATAAATTATTACAAATAAAATACCTATTGGGATAATTCTTAAGATATTAAATCAAGGTTAAAATATTACAACAAGGTATTTTTTATTCAAACAAAAGAAGAAAAAGTTTTTCACTATAAATAAAGAGTTATTATAAATGAGGAATAAGAAATTACAAATTTAACTTCTTGGTCACACTAAAACTAGGGTAGATATTCTATAGTGACCTATAATGATGTTTGAAAAGAATAAGAATAATCAAGAATATGTATAAGAGTTTGTAAAAAAATTATAGGAAGTTCAATTTTTTAATTCAAATTTTAGTATCAAATTCAAATAAGATATTTTTTCACTACTATGTGATTAAATAAATAAATAATGAAATGATACATTGTGTATAGAATAAAAAGGATAGGAAGATAAGTATGTGTTATATCTATGAGACTATACATAATTATCTGGAATATTTTTCTAGAGAGTAAGTATAAGAAGATGAATAAGATATTGGGTAGTTCTTATAGAGAGAAAAATAAACTCGTGATAGTACAGGTTCAAGAAGAGGATAAAATAAGTAGTATTTCATAAACTTGAATGTATTTTTAGTATATTATGAGACTTTATTTTTGATGAAAAATTAAATCAATTTTTCTTCTAATATTACAGTAAGTACTCAAAAATAGTCAGGGTATATGTATCGTGAGAATAATGTTATTACCTACTCATTTTTACATATATATTAATACCATTGGGTCATATTATGACATCAATAAATTCCATTTTCTAATATATATTTATATGTTTGATTTAACCAATAATTTTGGGGTGTCTTGGGGTTAAATTTGGAATTTTTTAACTATTATAGGGTTCCATGTTTAGGTAAATGGTTTATGAAACCATAAAAAAGAAACTATGTGACCTAGGTAGTTTTGGATAATGGAAAGCACGCAGTCACCATACAATTTGGTAAAATATTCAACATGTTCAGTTTTGGGTACTTTTTACATTAAACCTTATTTGTATTTGAGTCTTACCCCCCCCCCCCCACAGCTCTTCCCCACTCAAACCCTATTGACCTATGAACCTCCCAATGTGATCTATAAACATTCCAAGCCCATGTATAGTGGATTTAGGGTACTTATTTTTGGATTTACACCCATATTTAAAGGTAAGGTATTATTTCTCCTTATTTTCTAAGTTTCTTCTAATTTAATCTATATTTTCTAACCTTATTTTCCATTTTTATTGGATTTGGATGTCTAGGGTTATTCAATTTTTGGTGTTTTGGTTTATATGGGTTTTGATCCATCTTAGGAGACCTAATATGATGGTTTCTATTGAAGGAATTATAGTTTCACCTCTGGAGATATTTTTTCTTTTATATTTTAATATATTAAATATTTTATTAATTGATAAAAGATTTAAAAGTGTTTTTGAACTAAGGTGATGATGTATAAGATATTTATTTTTGTTTTTTTAATTGTTTTCCATATTTGGGTGGGTTTTGCCTTTATAAAAATTGGTGAATTTCATAGTTTAATGGAATATTGTTTTAAAATCATATTTTATGCATCCTAAGTGTTTTATAAAATTCCATTTATGGTTTTTTTAATGAAAAGGGACTCATCGTTATGTCTTGGAAAAAAGTTTATTCTTAAACTGGGGTGTTCCCTTATTTTAAATGAGATTTTTTAAGGGGTTTTATTTATTTTTAAAAGGGGTTGTGCTTATTTATGTCCTAATTTAGTGGTTTTCTAGAATTAGTTGAGAATATTCTTTAGTATTGTTTTGTGTTCCCTTGGATTTATAATTTTTTTCAAAGGTTATTTTAAAAATGGATTCCCAAAGCAGTGGTTCTTGATTTCAAGGTAAAGGCATGATTGGAATATTGTGAGAAAGTCATATTTTATTCATTAATGATTTCACACTAGTTTAGTCATGTTTTTACTTGTTGTTTATTCTTTTGATCACATTTAATGATTAAATTAATTGTGATTCATGTTATGTGGTTTGGATTTGGGGATCATATTTGAAGGGGTGTGTTTGAGGTGGGATGTTTATTACTATTGTGTTTATTTACTTTGGGATATGTGATTGTTATGTGATTGAAATTGGATTGATAGTGGCCCACCTTTGTTATCTATAACATTATGTTCCCTTTGTTACAAAGTTTTAAGCCTAGGGGCGTTGGATATACTTGTTGAGAGTTATACAATGGCCAGTTGCCCTGATATAAATTTTATGACCTGACTAGGGGATATTTCAATGATGAGACTAATTTAGAGTGATCCAAGTGATAAGTTGTGCAACTATTAACCTATCGATGGTTGATTCCACCTATTTGTGTCTAGTACTTGTCCAATTAGTCCCTATGGTGTTTACTCATGATATGTATCTTATATTATGCCTCTTTTTTGTTTATTTGAATGAAATTTTCATATATATTATTTTGAGCCTAATTTTATTTATTGTTTATTTATGATTGAGAATTGTGGTTTTATGTATTACCTTATGACATTATGGTTACTTATTTATTACTTTTCATGTTTTTAAATTCTCTTATGGTTTCCCATGCCATTTTTCTCATATTTTATGAGTTTGTGTAAATATTTTTAATTAAAAGTGGGTAGTTGTTTTTCAATGTGTTGGGATTTATTAAAATGCCTTTGATATTTTTTTAAACCATGTGATGGTTTGTCTTCAAAAGTGACATTTCATATAGAAATAGAAAGTATAACCTAGTTGTTTTAAAGGGGGGATTTTTTAAGGTAAATGGTCAGTTTTTGAAATAGAGTTACATTAGTAAGGCCTACTTGAGGAATATTTTATAAATGGTGTGTTTTGAGAAATTATTTTAGGTATCATTTTTTATTTTCATATTATGAAACAAAAATAAAACATATCTATTATCCTTTATTTTAAAACTATAGTTCTTGGTTTGTTTTTAAAAAGGAATTAAATAGAATCATTGTGGTTTCCTAATGTCCTTTTCATCACACCCTATATACTCACATTTATGGGTATGCAGTCTTCATTTTTCTATAAGATTTATGGTCTTGGATTGAAGTCTAGGTTTACTACCACAATATGTTGGGAAGAGGGTGTTATTGATTTCATGTTGTTGACCTGAGAGTCACATGGTGGTGAGGGAGGTGGTCTTCTGAGTTTGTAAAACATTCACATCATTTATTATATAATATTTTCCATCCTTTTAATGACTCTTATATTCCATGAATTATTTTTTTCATTATATGGATTATTTTTAGACCATATGCTGAGACGGTGTGAGATTTCAAGGCCAAATGTTTACAGAATAAATGTTTGAAATATATTAAATATATTAAATATAATGCAAGAAAATTTTTCCTAAAAATGTGGAATAACATCTAAATTGGGGTCTGGGTAAAAAATATAAGGGTACAATTGAGTTCAAAACACATGTTTTAACTTAGGCACAATATAACATTTATTGGCACGGGGCACTTGTGGAAAATTCATTGTGGGGGTGGATAAAAATATGTTAACAAAATTAATTTATTTTACTCATTATGATGTAATGAAATAATGCTTCCCTTTGTAATCACTCTTTTGGAAAAATTATATGGTTATCCACAAAACCCTACAAATTGTTAGAGAAAAATTGGAGAGTGTTTGAGGAGATTTTATTAGTAGATGATGACTAGATCAAAGATCATCATTCGGTGTGAGATGGAACTAGTGAATCTTTCCAATAATCACGGTGTAGCTCTGTTCTACATCAGAGATCAATATGAATCAAGGTAGAACATTTTTTATTAGATTCATTCCCTATTATCTATTTCAGTAATAAACGTGAATCAATCAACCCATGGATTTATCTATGCGTTATTTATTTTCTGTGATGGGTTAGTTTTATTTGGAAAATGGGTATTTGATTTGTGATTATTTTTTATTATCTTTTTGTTCTTTGTTCTAATAGAAATTAATCGAGGTTGACACAATCATCGACTATAACAACCCCACTGTTTATTTCACATTAATACATGATTTATTTAATAATATTACACTTAATACTACCCAAAATATCAAGAATTATTACGTCTTATGAAATTATGTTCATTATATAACAACTTAAAATTGGAAATGCATCATCTTTATTTAAAACTTCCTTAACCTAATCACGATATTCCATGGATTTTAAAACTGCATGGGATAACCTGGGAACATACATAAGAAAGGGGTGAGCTATAAATTATTATAAGGTAATAATCATGGAATATGGTAAAACAAGTTAGACAATAGGCATACCAATGGGGAATAAAAGGAACATATATAATAAGGAATTATATAGCATGATAATCATAACATGGTAAATGTGGAAACAACTTTAAAAACTGCATCATAAACATGGGTCAAGGATAAACTACCAAGACATTGTGGTGCAAAAAGTCTCATAAAAAATAAGGTTAACTCCATGTCCCAGCATGACATCTCATGAGACTAAACATTACCCAATGCATTAGAGCACTATATAATCTTGGTCGCACCCATCAGTTTCATTTCATTATCATGCTTAAGTATACCACATAGATCATACAACATGTATTCATTCATCATCATATTTTATTCCATGATCAAGGAGTGTGAAATACATAAATTTAATTCCCAATTAAAATAGGTATAAGTTTATAAAGGTAACTACTCTAGAAATTAAAGGAGTGTGGTATTCACTACATAATTGTTCTGGCCACAGAAAATCATGGTGAAATTTTGGCATCATAATGGAGTCACTTAAAAATTCATAAAATGGTTTGATGAGATAAAACATGGTCTCTCATAATTTGGACATAATCTTTGTAGTAATGGGTATGTGGAAAGACATTTCCGAATATTAGTAATTGGAAATGGAAGACATAATATAATAAAGAAACTTGAATAAAGAAGAGAAGGTGTGGATCAATTACTAGAGTATATGACTCTAAAGGAATGTGAGGAGATTATTGAGAGCTTGGGGAACCTTGAGAGGACTCAAGAGATGTGAGGGTAGAGTAAGGACGTTCTAAAAGGATATTAAGTGAAGAGAAATGGGATCTTGTGTGGGTTTATATAGGAAATGAGAGGGGATTTATTTATTATTTCTCATACTTAATTTTTGGACTCTATATAATGAAATAACCAAAACTAAAAACCATCCCTTGGTTTTCTTATTTGGTTTATACAATAAGAGATAGGTTTTAATTATTTTATAAGTTCAAGGTCAGAACTTAAAAGTAATAATATCTTTTCCTATGTGGAGGTGAGTCATATTCTTAAAGAAATGATTTTATAACATTAAAATATATTAATGGTTTTTGAGGATCCATAATAGAATTATAAAATTAATAAAATATAATTAAAATATAATTATTTTAAATAGAAAACGTATATTTCATTTTGGATGCATTTTATAGTATTTATTACATCACTTTTGGGTCATTATTATGTCATAATACATAGAGTATATTTACATGGTATTTAATTTTTACAAAAAAGTTTGACTCTATCAGAAAATTATGAAAAAAAACCCTTGGATAATTTTTAAATTATGATTCCAAAATAAATAATCATTTTATCTAATTAATTTTATAAATATAATAATTTCCACTTTTAAAATAAAATCAACATTTATTAAAAAAAAATTGTGTTTTTGACAAAATAGTTTTCAAACTCTTTTAAAAATTACATTTGACTTCATAAAAATTATATTATCATTTATATTTAATAATTTTTTAATAATAATTTTTTAATAAAATATTATTTATTTTAAAAATTCATTAACTCATAAAAATAAGTTCCTTAATTGAATTTGAATATTACCCAAAAATATTATTTGTGTTTTATTATATCAAAATAAAAATCAATTATAAAGTTACAATATTAGGATGAAAATGTATTCATTATTCTCTAAAAATTAATGTATATACTCATATCACTAGTTTCTTAATACATATCCCTTTAATGCACCTACAAACTACCTGATATTAAGGTGCACGATAATGATACTGTTATGGGCTGGTTCATAATACATGGTTTGGGATGTGATCTCAATAAGCTTTAACTTCTCCCGTAAATAGTTTCGCTTATGCTTAAGTTTTTTTATCATAGCTTGGTCTTCATCAAGGGAAAATCCTAGTGATGTTATATCCCTCATAAGCTCTGATAAATGGGCTTCATAGGGTTTGATTGTACTAGTTGTGGTCATCACTTCATTTGTCTGTATCGATTGGATTTGTTGAAACCCTATATTTAAATGAATCATGTGTTCACTATTCAATGGTTATATTATCAATGGTAAAGATTTTTAATGGTCATTTAAATCTGATATGGTATAATAAAACAAAATAAGTTCTTGTTTTTTTTATATCCATATTACATAATAAGACATTTAATTAAATTTCAAGGGGATTTTATTTGTAAAAGTTTGGGTCATTAGAATCTCCCCCCCCTAAAAAATTTCACCCTTGAAATTTTCTTTTCCCACACTAAAAACGATGGGGGTAACTCTATATCATCACCTCCTCTAGTTACCACATAGCTTCTTCAAACTTGTGGTTGTTCCACATCACTTTGATAAGGTGCATTGTCTTATTTAGTAGAACTTTGTCTCTATGATCTAAGATCTTCACCAGCTTTTCCTCATAAGAAAGTTCATTCTCCAAAAGTACCACCTCTAGATTGAGTACATATGAGGGTTCAAGAATATACTTTATCAAGATGGATACATAAAATATATATATTAGGTTATTAGGGGTACAATTATATTAAACACACACACACACCACACACATAGGTCATAAAGGTGGGTCATAGCCCCCCTAAGTGATAACCCACCCATCAAGCCTTATTTATTCATTATATGGATCCAAGGCCTAGTGGTCATGAAGAAAATAAAATAGATCTAAGGCCTAGAAACTATCCCAATTTCCCATTTCATAATCATGCCTACATCATACTATTTGTGTCACCAAGACTGTGTCATACATGTGTCACCGCCTTCCTGCATCATGTGTCATGGCCACGTCCCCACCTACCTATAGAAATCTGTTCCCACTAGAATTTGATCTTAGGTCTAATTTAGGATTATGGGGAGCCTTTACTACAATGGTAATCCCCCAACAATAGATGGATACATAGAATACATCATCTAGTTGAGGTAGTTTATGTGGGAGTGCTAGTAGGAAGGCCACCACTCTAATGCAATCAAGGATCTCAAAGGGGATGATGTATCATAGACTAATCTTTATATTCTTCCCAAATCTCATCACTTTCTTACATGGAGATATGAATAAAAATACCATGTCTTTAAAATCAAACTCTAGGTATCATCAATGATTTTTATTATTGCTCTTCTTTCAACTCTGAGCAGCTTTTATGAATTGCTGAAAGGTTTTACCCTTTTCCACCATTTCCTCGACCATTTTACGACCTAGAAGTTTTAATTCCCCAACTTCATCCCAACATGCAGGTTTTCTACACCTCTTCCCATAAAGGGATTCATAGGTAGCCATTTGGATGCTGAGTGGAAAAATTTATTGTAATAGAATTTGACCAGAGGTTGATGTTAGTCACATCCTTCTTTTAAGTCCATAGAAAATGCTCACAACATTTCTTCTAGTTCCTGAATAGTCCACTGAGATTGGTCATTATTTTGATGGTAATATTCCATTTTGAAGTTAAAATAAGTATTTAGATCTTGTTAGAGACTCTTCCAGAACATAGAGTTGAATCTTGAATGTCAATCGGATACAATCAATAGTGTTATTCCATGCATTCATACCTATTATCTAATGTATATTCATGCAAGTTGATTGGGAAAGAAATACTATTTAATCTCAATAATGTATGTTATCTTTATAATATGATCCATAACACCCCATAAAAATTATTCCCCATGGATTTCTTCATAATTTCTGTGACAAAGTCCATGGTTATGATTTCCCTTTTCCATGTTGGTATGGTTAATTGTTACATCATCCTCTTATACTTCTTCATTTCATCCTTCACATGATTTCATAATAGGAAATTTTATGTATATTTAGATATCTCTTTATTTATATTGTCCCACCAATAGTGATATCAGAGATCTCGATACATATTTATACTTATTAGGTTAATGGAGAGAGTTTAAACTGTGTAAATCATCCTACAGTTCCTTCTATAATTCAGGATTTGATGGCACACATATTCATGATCCAAATTTCACAACCCCTTATTTAGTAACACATAACTTCAAGGATTTCCCTTTTCTTATAGTTTCCATTTTCTTCTAAATTCTTACATTATACCTTTGAGTAACCTTTATTTTTTCCAAAGATATGGTTGAGTAATCATTTTTTAAAAGGATTTTTGATATTCCTTTAATTATTATTTTCATGTCTATCCTCTTAAAGTATAAGAATGTAATATCCTTATAGATTCTCATAAATGATAAAATTATTGGATCATTTATACTTAGAGCAGATTCCACTTTATTTTCCATACTAGGATGGTAGTGGATTAAGCTTTTATAGTCCTTAATTAGCTCTAACCATATTCTTTTTCTTATATTCAACTCTTTTTGTGTGAATATATAATTAAAACTTTTTTGATCCATATATATTTCACACTTCTCCAAAAATAGATAATGTTTCCATATTTTCAAAGTGGATATCACTGCAGGTATTTCTAGATCATGTGTTGGGTATTTTTCATCATGAATATTCAACTGCCTTTAATTATAGGCTATGAATTTTTCATTATGCATTAACACACATCCCAATCTCTTCCTCTAATAGTCTTTGAATACCAAAATATGATATCCACTTGTGGGTAATGTGAGAACAGGTGCAGTGATAATCCTCCTTTTCAAATCCTTGAATCTCTTTTTACATTCGTCATTCTAAGTAAACTTGAATACATTATAAGTCATCTTAGTTAGAGGGTTTGAAAATCATGAGAAATTTCTCACAAATAAACTATAGACCCAAATAATATAATGAAACTACATATATCTATCACACATGTTGGGCTCATCCATCCTTTAATTTATTTTGTTTTTAAAGGGTCAACAAATATCTCATTTCTTGTGAGGACATGTCCCAAGAAAGAGACTTCTTTTATCCAAAACTCGCATTTTTTTACATAGCATAAATCTTCACCTTTTTATTGTTTTTAGAACAGTTATCAGATGATCCTCATGATCCTCCTTGGTTTTTTAGTATATTAGAATATCTTCTATAAATACTAAAACAAATTCTTCAAGGTAATCTCTAAAGAATCTATTCATAAAATCCAATAATATTTCTGGAGCATTAATGAGTCTGAATGTCATTACTATGAACTCAAATTTCTAGTAACTTATTACAAAAAGAAGTCTTGTGGATATCCTCTCTCTTCACCCTAACTTTGTAATATCCTAACCGAAGATCCACCTTGGAGAAGTATTGTGCTCCATGTAGGTGATCAAACAAGTAATCAATCCATGGTAGAGGATACTTATTCTCTATCATGATCTGGTTGAGATTATGATAATCAATGAAAAGAAACATTGACCCATCCTTCTTCTTGATGAAGCGGACTAGTACACACTATAGTGAAGCACTTGGGCATATGAACCCTTTATTCATATTCTACTATAGTTGTTTCTCCAGCTCCTCAAGTTCCAAAACAACCATCCTATACAGATTCTTGGATAATGGAAATTCCCCAGGTATAAGCTCGATTGAAAATTCAAACTCTTGGTGAAGAGGAAGATCAGGAAATTCCTTGGGGGATACATCAGTGTATTCTCTCATGATAAGAATGTATTTGAGGATGGTTCCTTAATTATACTAAATAATTTGATTTATTTACACATTCTCATAGGGAAAAAATATCCATTCTTGAGATATTGGTGATAAAGAAATTTTATCCTCCTCCTTGCACTTTTACAGAATTGGGGTTTGATTCGCAATATTGAGAGTGATTCCATTTTTTCAGAAATTTATGCTAGCTCTATTTAGGGAAATCCAATCCATGCCAATAATTACATCAAATTCTAACAAAGGTAGTGTGACAAGTTTTTCAGGAAATTTCAGCCAAAAAATTGTGATAGGGGAGGAGTTATATAATCTGGATGCAATAATTTTCCCATTTTATATTTTCATCGATAACTCTACTTCCATGATTTGTGGTGGTGTTTGAATAGTTATACTAAAATTTCATGATATGAAGGAATGTATAGAACCAGAATAAAAATGTAAGTTCTCTATCCTTGAATGAATAACTAGTGTACCTATCACTACTTCATTTTCAGGATCCACCTCAGTGGTTGTGATGGAAAAATAGCACCCTTTCACCCTTTTAGGTTGTTGTTTGACTCTAAAAAACCCTTTTCTTAGAGCATTGATTTTCAAAGTGCCCTAATTATACATAGTTAAAGTAATGAAAAATGTGTGGAGGGTTAACCATACCATTCCTTTCCTCCATCTTATTAGTGGGTTTTTCCTTTCATGAATCGTTATCTAATGTCCCATCATTCGCACACCTAAATCTTTCCCTTTACTACCTTATGCAATTTATGGGGTGCTTCTTTACGCACCATTGAAAAGTGGGATGTTGAAATTTCTTTTCACTATTAGATTTCTACATCAAACCACTAGAATTAAACTCTACTTTAAGCTTCTTATCCTCATGATAACCTTTAGATTCTACATTATCTATTTCAACTTTTAGGAAACATCATAAAATTTCTTCATAGATATCAAAGTCACATATTGCTATGGATTTTCATAAACTAGGTTTTATCTCACCAAAGAAGTGGTCAACCTTGAATTCGAGGGTAATGACAATGTCAAGGGAATATCAAGCAAGTCTTGTGAATTGTTTCTCATACACCCTAATAGATTCATCATATTTTTTCTCAAGGTCACGAAATTCCCTTTCTATTTTAAGACAGAGAGTGCAATGAAAATATTTATCAAAAAACATTTTTTTGGAATTATTTCTTCATCATCACTTTGATCTCCTCTTAAGGATTTATATTGTTGATCAATGTCCACCACTTATCAGATTATTCTTCCATATGATAAAAAACCAATAGAACCTTCTCTTATTTAGAATATTTAAGGATTAATAATATCTTCTCAATTGTGTTGATCCATTTTTTCATGATTAAGGGAGTAGATGATCCATTGAAAGTTGAAGGCCTTTATCACATAAAGGACTCAATTTTATCTTGTTCTTTATTAGGGGGGTTTGGATGATCCTTTTGATCCATGTTTCTATTCATAACCTAATTCAAATTAGATATTATCATCACAAATGTTTCAATTCCCACTACCATTGAGTTGGGTATCTTGTTGTAGTATTCATCACATTTCTCGTTTCTTTGATTGTTTACCAAATTCCTCTTATTTACAACCATTGGCTAGAATAAAGGTAAAATTAGAGATGATTATTTTTAACCTATTAAACATATAATTGGAGATTCAATGACATTAAAGGGATAACATATAAATTACCTTTTTTCTGAACTTATGAATTTCTAGGCTTTAATCAAAATTATTCGTGATCTATTTCTTAACATATACTATTATGGGAATTTTTTGTTCCCTTAATAATGGTTCATAATGATCTTGTGATTTTACCAAAGAATATATCCCATGAATGTCAATGTAGGTGCACAGTAAGTCATGTTATCATGTACCAGGTTACACAGAGTTATGCCTGGCACACCTTGGTGGAGTTGTTACCCCTATGTATATTTATGCTAGAACTAAATCCACTTATAGTATCCAAAAAGGGATATATTTTATTGATAACCCACTAACTATATAATTACCAAAATTTAGGTATTTTTTATTATACTTAGTCTTATCCCTAAGGATTTCACTAGAGTTTTCTAATCTTAATCCCAAAAACAACTAAGCTTTTCCTTTGATACCAACTATAATAATGATGCTCTTTATTTCACATTAATACATGATTTATTACATAATAATGCACTTAATACATCCCATAATACCAAGAGGTCAAGTTTATTTGGGAATTAAGTACATTAAATATCAACATAAAATAAGAAATACATCAACTTTATTGAAAACTTCCTTAATATGATCATAGTATTCCATGGCCTTTAAAAATGCACCAGATAAACTGGGGACATACATAAGAAAGGGGGGATATATAAATCCTAGTAATTTAGTAAGTATGGAATAAGGTAAAACATGTTATAAAATAGTCATATCAATGGGTAATAAAAGTAACATGAATAATAATGCATAATATAGCATGATAATCATAACATGGGAAATGTTGAAACTACTTAAAACATTTCATCATAAACATAGGTTAAGGATAAAATGCCAAGACATCATGGTGGAAAAAGTTCCATAAAGGAATCAAGTTTACTCGCTATCCCAACATGAAATCTCATTAAACTTAAACATTACCCAATTCATTGGAGTGCTATAGAATTTTGGGTTCACTCATCACTTTCATTTCATCCTCATTCTTAAGTGTGCCATATAGATCATACAACATGGATTCATTCATCAACATATTTTATTACATGATCAAGGAGTGTAGAATAAATACATTTAAGTATCAATTTATGTGGTGTAATTGTATAAATATTAATACCCTTAATAAGAAATGGGTATGGTATTCACTCAAAAATTGTTTTGGCATGGAAAATCAAGGTGAAACTTCATCAGCATAATGACGTCACATAAAATTTAATAAAATGGGTTTATGAGAGAGAATGGGTTATCTTATAATTTGGGAATAAAATGGATAGTGATAGGGGCATGTAAATACATTTCTCGACATCATAAATTGGAAATGGAATACATAATATAATAAAAAAACTTGAATAAATAAGAGAAGGTGAGGATCCCTTACTTGAGTGTGTGAATCCAAATGCTTGGGAGGAGATTCTTGAGAGCTTGGGAAACCTTGGGAGGAATCTATATAGGTAACGGAAGAGTAAAGAAGTGCTCCAAGGATTTTTAGTGAAGAGAAATGGTATCTTGAGTGATTTTATATTGTAAATGATTGGGTATTTCTCTATTATTTCTCAAACGTGGGTTTTGGACTCTATATAATAAAATAATTAAAACCACAAACCTTACCATGATTTTTCCGATGTTTTCGTCCAAAATAGATAGGTTTTAATTATTTTTTAAGTAAATTGGCATAACAT
Organism: Viscum album; assembly: GCA_963277665.1. NCBI lineage: Eukaryota > Viridiplantae > Streptophyta > Magnoliopsida > Santalales > Viscaceae > Viscum > Viscum album. The sequence continues at coordinate 724,043,489 of OY728119.1, forward strand.
CATAAAATAATACCCTTACTTATGTGTAGGTGATTCATACTCTTAAAGAAATTATTTTAAAACCCTAAAATGTATTAATGATTTTGGAAGATTCATAATGGATTTATAAAATTAAACAAACTTAAAATATCATTATTTTAAAGAGAAAAAAATTTTGGTCATTAGTAACTTTTATAGTATTTATTACATCAATTTTGATTCATTATGATGGCAAAATACACAAATTATATTTATATAGTATTTAATTTTTACCTGAAAATTTGACAGTCTTAGAAAATTATGAAAAATCCACCATTGGATAATTTTGATGTTATGATTCAAAAAATAATATTAATTTTATCTAGAAAATTTTATAAATATTTTAATTTTTACTTTTAAAGTAAAATTTATATTTATTGTGAAATTTTGGGTTTTTGAAAATAATTATTTTCAAACCCTAATAAAAATTACATTTGACTTTATAAAAATTATATAATAATTTATATTTAATAACACTATTAATAATAATACTTTATTAAAATACTATTTATTTCAAAAATACATTAATTCATCAAAATAAGTTCTTTAATTGAATTTGAATATTACCCAAAAATATTATTTGTGTTTTATTGTATCAAAATAAAAAACATTTATAAATTTAAAATATTAGGATGAAAATATATTAATTATCTCTAAAAAATAATATACATACTCATATCACTAGTTTCTTGATACATATCCCTTTAAAACACCAAAAAACTCTCTAAGATTAAGGTACGTGATGATTATAATTTCATAGGGTGGTTCAACATGCATGGTTTGGGTCATGATCTCAATGATCTTTAACTTCTCCCATAAAAGGTTTCTATCATGAAAATGTTTTTAGATATCAACTTAGTCTTGGTCAAGAAAAATCCCAGTGATGTTATATCCCCCATATGAATTGATAAATGGGCTTTCAAGAGTACAATCGTACTAGTCGAGTCCATCCCTTTGTCTGTTTCAATTGAATTTGATAAACCCCTATATTTATATAAATCATGTGATCATTGTTCAATAAATATATTATCATTGGTAAACATGATTAATGGTCATTTAAATTTCATTTTATATAATAAAATTAAATAATTTCATGTGTTTTTTATATCTAAGTTAGATAATAAGATATTTAATTAAATTTAAAGGGGAATTTTATTTATAAATGTTTGGGTCATTACATCAACTGAGGTCCATTCCTCATTATTGTTCCTTATTCCTTTCTCCCCTGATTATTCTTCCATCATGGGTATTCTCCATTGGACCATAGTTAAATATACACTGATGAAATCAATCATTGAACACATTTTTCTTGGCACAATGATTCAATATTGTAGATATGGGCTCGGCATGATGTGAAGGTAGTGTGATGATGGAAGTGGCAGTAGATATAATGGTATATATACTTGTTTTTTGTTTTATTCATCTAATAATGAAGAAAAACATTTAAAGTTATTTTCTGTATGGGTTTTATGGCCATATTTTAATGATTTGATGACGGAAATTCCTGACCGATGACACTCCTTGGTTCCAGCATGTGGCAAGGTTGGATCAATTTCTAGAGGAGCGGAGAAGATGCATGATTCCAGATCTGGAGATCTAGATATTTTTGATCTAAAAGGAATGTACTACAGAGATACACACCATGTATAACCCTTACAGTGGTTGATAGGGTTTCATAATGGAGTTAAGTAACACAAGTCAAGAGACCTTGTAACATGGTGTGTGGCCCCATTTTTTTAGAATGGCATGTACGTTAGAGGGTACATGGGATTGACTTGATGTACATGGCCATGACCATACCATATACCCCTAAATAGACACAACTATATAAGTGGTACAACGGCTAATACATGCATTGAAACACGGGTAGAAGTACACAGGAAGAAGCACTCCATGTACTTCTACCCGAACACATGCATAGGCCGTTTTACATGGGCAGGACCCGGGGCCAAAGGAGTAGGTCGCATACTTCTTGTACAAATTGTGTACTCCTTAAATTTTATCTTGGAGATATTATGCTCTATATCTTGGAAAAGTTTCATTCTGGGTTTTTTCCCAATATCTATTCCCCAAGGGTTAATATGGAATCACCTCACACACATAGGAAAATGAACCCTTCAGCAGGACTTCTTGGATAGAATTTTGGGAATCCTTCCATGAGGCCTAGAGTGAAATCCTATATCATCTCTATTATCTATGTGTATTTATTGGTATAATTTTGACCAATAATATGCGGTCACTAATACTCTACTTATCAGGTTAATCAATATTGAGTTGTTGGTATACCCCATGGCCTTGGGAGTGATCCTCATCTGTATATTGTATCTCTTCAAACTTACCACTTATACTTCTCATGGAGATACCTTAAAATCACTACCTATCATACAGACTTCATCAATACTATCTAAATCATGGAGTGTTTTATCCTTGATAAGTGATTCATGGAACCTCTAATCTAGATTCCTTGGCTAGCATTACAGTTGTGACTTTACATTTAGATTGTGTGTCTTTACTAACAATATCTGGATATTCTTATTATATGTGTTATAGATGTATACCTATGCAGAGATGACTATTATTTCCTTGTTATATGTTTTTTTATTTTGAGTTATCCTATTGGTTATTGTTATAGTCACCCCTATATAGTATTTTTCCACACATGTCATGTCTTGTGAAGATAATTGAACTTTTGACATAGTCTTAATGGGACCAGGATTGGGTAGTGGTTAGTGAGACAGGACAGATTGAGGTGTGTTCATATATCATCTTGATAGGATTATCCATCTTTAAATTTAGGTTGGACTTGGTTTCAGACTCTTTGTGGTGGGATTTTATTTGGCCCTATTTAATTTCCATTAATTCTATCATACTTTGGCTATGAGAAATAGATGCATGCATTCATGGTTGTTCAATTATTTTTACATTTTAGAATTTTATACGATTATATATGTGTGAATTCATATAAGTACTTAGGATAAGGCCTCCCATGTAAGTGATATTCCTACTCGGTGCTAGTTTTCAACCCCTATCCTATTATAGGCGGGCTTGGGGATTTGAAAAATGGTCCCCATTGGGATGGGTTGTGATAGAGTGGTATCAGAGGATTCAGTTATAACTTAGGTATGGAGTTTATGAGATTGGTTTGGGGAAAAATGTTAAGTGTTTTGAGATCAGATTTTAGGACATGGACTCTGGTATTGGTATGGCGGCTGATGTATCCATACACTAGGACTTTGATCACCTACCTTTTGACTTAGTGTATGAGAACACTAGTTGTAGGGAAAATAATGGTACATGAATCTTATATGAATGGGTTGTGGTTTTCATGTCCTTATTGAGTCATATCTCTAGATATACTCACTGAACATGGTACATCTTATTTATTTTTGGATGCCTCCATGATGTATGTCAGCTAGGATTTAGTATCAAGATCATAAGGATGATTCCCTCAGTGATGAAGAATCGATACAAGGACAAGTTCCAAATGTGTTACCTCCATGTGGTTTACCATCTATACCACCACCTATAGAGAAGCATATGGTAACTATAGTACCAGTGGATGAGGTGAGCATATTGAGCACACTTCATGAGTTCCAATGATAGAAACACCTTAGGTCCCAAGGTGATCCCAAACCACAAGAGGATAACGGCTATCTTGAGGTGGTGATATGAGTTTTTTGTCTGGTCGAGACACTAATAGATCATATGGTGGTTCTAGAAGCGGTCTTTCTCTATGGCTCAATAGGATTATGGTGGGGATTGGTGACCCAGTCTTTCAATAAGGTGAATATAACATGGTTACAGTTTGAGCACCTTTTCAGAGAGGAGTTATCTCTTTCTACTTTGAGGGGTGTACATATCCAGAAGCTTCTAAAGATTCAATGGGGAAGTATGATAGTATCGAAGTATTTATCGAGATTTACAAACCATTATAGGTACATGTTGAATATGGTTCAGGATCAGTTCTTTCAGGATCGGACCTTTGATATAGGACTGCATAGAGACATCTGAGAAAGTTTTATACCTATGTGAATTCCATTTTATGATGGTGTGCTAGAGTGAGCTTTGGTGGTTAATAGTTTCATGGCTAAGAAGATGTCAACAATGGTTGCTGGTAGTTGGTGTCCAGGAGCAAGAACATCAGAAGAATAGAGATGATGTCAGTCTCAAGGACCTATACATACGATATGTGTAAGGAGGAAGTCCCAAGACATAGGTTTAATTATTTATGGCTGACGGGATGGGTCCATTTCTCCAAGAGAGAGGTATTTTTTTTCATGTGATGGAAGAGTATATCTTGTATGATTATTTCTGGCCTACCATATGACTGAAAGGGAGACCATTTATGGGCCATCTAGGTAGAGGAAGAAGTAGGAGTAGACTGGTCTGTGGTTTGGAGGATGTTGAAGAGGAGATGGGAGAGCATCTGGAGGTGGTAGAATCTTTAAATTGTTACCACCACCACCCCAGGTGATCCATTCCAAGCTTAGGGAGTTGGAGGATAAGGCTGGGGAAAACTATAGGGGTTCAAGACTTATGAATCGAAGGATCTTTGAATGATTCAAGTTATGATCTGTGTAATTTCTACCTTAGTTGTGGTAATTTTAGACATAGGTTCTTGTAATTACTATATTTACACCTATTTGGTTTGAAACTTAGAGATTCCAGTTGATTCGTTTGCTTGAACATTACTCTTTGAGACTCATATTGGAAATGACTCAGGGATCACACACTTGTGCCAACAATATAACCTGACTCTTGAATGTGAGAGTTTCTATTGGAATCTATTTATAGTAGAGATGAGGACTTATGAGGACATATTAGTTATGGAAATTTTATTCACTATTTATGACTAGAATGATTGTTTCAGGTAGAGGATTTGATGTTTCCATAGTGATGGGACTAGGTTTTCATTTGTGGGTTAAATGGAAACTCAGGAAATTCAGGTCAGACTCATGTATAGAAGAGTGTAGAAAATTACTCATCAGTGGGATAACATGACCCTTGGAGTATAGGATTTTATGAGTTTCTAGTTCCTTGTAGTAGTGGAAAAGTATATAAATGTCTTCCCAAAGGATGTTCCATACTCACCTCCCCACTGAGAGATAGACTTATTCTCTGATCTACACCCCGGGACGACACATATATTTACACCAACATATCCAATGTATCCCATAGATAATGTCAAAATGAGGGTGTTTTTGGAGGAAATGAAGAGAAACAGCCTTTTAGACTCAGTGTTTCACTATAGGCAACCCCAATTGTTTTTCAAGAAGGCGGATGGGAGCTTGAGGTTATGTGTGGACTACCAGTGCTTGAACCATGTGACTTTGAAGAATAAGTATCCATTACTGAGGATTTATTACCACATTTATTAGTTGATAGGGACATGATGGTTCTCTAAGGTTGACCTCATGTCAGGATATCACTAATTTTGAGTACAGGGCAAGGATATACCGAATATGGAATTCAGATGTCGATATGGTCACTACGAGTACTTGATGATTTTTTATGCATGAGAAATTACCTAGTAGTATTCATGTGACTCATGAACCATATATTTTATCCCATCTTAGACTAGTTCATAGTATTCTTCATGGTGATATCCCTGTATACTCGGTGTCCAATGAGGAGGATGCGAGACACTTTAGGATAGTTTGGGACGTACTCTGAGAGCACCATCTTTACAGAAATATCTAAAAGTTATAGTTATGAATTTAGGGGGTCCACTTTTTGGGACATGTTTTATCAAAATATGGAGTGTAAATAGACCCATCCAAGTCCGAGGAAATGTTAGCTTGGGAGTCACGCAATAGTGTGATAGAGGTTCAGAGATTCCTTGGGTTGGAAGGCTATCACTATAGATTCATTCATGATTTATCTAAGATATCAACTCCCATGAAATCATTTACCTAAAATGGGAATCCATTTGTGTGGATAGAGAGGATCCAATAGTCTTTTCAGGAGTTGAGATATATATTGGCAATCACTCCCATGTAAATATTACTAGAGGAGGGTGTCAAGTACATGGTGTTATATGATGCATTAGGAACTGGGCATGGTTACAATCCGATGAAAAGGTAGGTAGTTATTTCCTATGTTTTCTATCAGTTAAGACCACATGAACTGAACTATGTAACCCATGACCTTGAGTTAGCAGCGTTAGTCTTCAAACTAAAGATGTGGTGACACTACCTAATGGGTGAGTGGTCTATCATTTATTATGAACACAAGAGTATCAAGTATGTGTTATTTTAGAAAAAAAATTATCTTGAGATAGAGATAGTGTTTATAGTTCCACTATGATTATAAATTTGATATTGTATATACTCTTGAGAAATGGAACATGGTAGTCTAATCTCTCAGTAGGAGGTCTTGCATGCAATTGATGAGTGAGTGGTAAGAGAAGTTGGCCTCATTATAGTTATCCTTTTTAGATGTTGATGTAGCATCTTACCACTAGTATATGGTTGTTACCCATTTAATTTTACATTGATTCAGGAAGTAATATCTCAAGGATATCGAATTTCAGACCTTATATACTCAAATATCCAATGGACATGCTCATGATGGACTTTTTGAAGGTTGGTAGGATGTCATTATTTTCAAAGGATACATGATAATACTAGTGATCTTTCAGAAGGAATCTTTAATATATTTTCACATATAACCTTTATCATTATATCTAGGTGGGGAAATGATGTACCAGTACCTCCGATGTCAGTTATTCTGTGTAGGGATGAAGAAGGGAGTTTTAGAGTTTGTCTCTCAATGCCATACTTGTCAGCAAGTGAAGGATGAGCACCAAGTTCTAGTGGGATTAACTCAACCCCTTAGGGTTCTAGAATGGAAGTGGGATAGTATATCCATGGGTATCATGATGGGATTACCCATGTACATCCAGGGGACAAGATTCTATCTGGGTGATCATAGACTAACTCACCAAATCATCCCACTTCCAAGCTATTTGAGAAGAAGAGTTCAGTAGAGATCTTGGGACACCTCTATGAGTAGGAGATAGACCAACTCCATGGAGTTCCGTATATGATCATTTATAACCAGGATTATCAATTCATATCTTGATTATATAAGGGATTATAGGAGGATTTTGGGACTCGGTTATGCTTGAGCATAATGTTTGACCCCCATAATAATGACCAGATAGAGAAGACCATTTAGGTTCTGGAGGACATGCTACGATGTTGCATGTTGTAATTTGGACATAGTTGGTAGTATCATCTACCGTTGGTGGAATTTGTGTACAAAAACAGCAACCATTACACCATTGGCAAGTAACCATTTGAGGTTTTGTACGAAAAACCTCGAAGGCTACCACATTATTGTACTGAACTAGGAGAGTTATCACTCCTAGGCCTAGAGTTGGTGCAACATACTACTAAGAAGGTACAGATCATCCAGGAGTATATGAAGACCACACAAATCCTTCATAATTCTTATGATGACAGAAGAAAGAGTCCTTTGGTTTTATCGGAGGGATACTATGTGTTCATTGGGTTTCAACTCGACATGGATTATAGATATTTGGTAAGGGTGACAAGATATATCTGAGATTTATTGTCCATTTTCAGATACTTTATTGATTTGGTGAGGTGGCACACCTCTTAACTCTACCTTTGTATTTAGATTGGGTATATGACATCTTCCACATATCATAGTTGAAGAGGTATGTGTATAACCCTTTGAACATTATCAACTAGGGTGATTTTGACAATGAGAATGGATCTGCCTTTATTGAATACCCAAAAGTGATTGTGGATCGGCAGGAGAGGATCATTCCTAGGTGAGAAATTCCTTTAGTGCTTGTCTGATGGAAGTAATAGAATCTTCAAGAGTGAACCTAGGAGAGAAAGTCTCAGATTTTTATTCAATACTCACATATCTTTGTGTAACCCCTTTTTTAAGATTTTTAGGATGTAAAGCCTTAAGGTGGGGAGAATGTAATGACTCATATTTCCCATGTATTATTTTTTAGATATTGTATAGATTATTTTCAATACCATGTGCTACGAATATGTAAAATTTTGAGACCTGATGTTCTAGGAAAAAAATTTGAAATATATTAAATATATTAAATAACACATGCATGAATTTTTCTTGAAAAAGTGGAATAAATTCTAAATGGGATCCAGAATCAAAAATATGATGGAAAAATTATGCTCAGAACATGAATTTTATCTTATGAATGATATAACATTTTTCATTGTGGGGAATTTGTAGAAAATTCATTATGGATGTGGGTAAAAAATAAATTAATAAAATTAATTTAATTAATCTGTTATGAAACAACAACCTAATTCTTCACTTTATAATCACACTTATGGAAACATTGTAGGGTAGGAAACATAACCCTATAAATCATTGGAGAGTTTTTGGAAATTATTGGAGGGTATTCCATTGGTGTATGAAAAACAAATAGAATATCGATGACCAGTGCAAGAAAAAATCAGGGGACCTCACCAACGATCAAAGCGCAACTTCTTTATTCATTATTGATCGGTTCAAATTGAGGTAGGAAATTTGTTTTGATTGGATGCCATTTTAATTATCTATATCGACAAAAAAAATGTGAATCAATTAACCAACATATTGATTTACAGGTCGTGCATGTTGTGGGGTGGGTTAGTTTTATTAAGAAATTGGGGAATTTCTTTGTGATTACTTTGATTATCTCTTTGTTATTTCTTCTAATAGCAATGAATCGAGGTCAACACAAACATCAATTGAGGTATATTCATTAGGATTGTTCCTTGTGCCTTGCGGCCCCCAATTCTTCACTCATAATAGGAATTCTCCATTGGCCCCTAGTTTGACATATTCCAAGGAAATTGATCATTTAAATCCCTTTTCTTAGAACAATGATTTTATATTATAGGTCTAGGATTATTACGATGTGATTGTGGTGTGATGAAAGAATTAAAAATATATCATATGTATAGAAACTCGGGTTTTTTTTGGTTCCTTGGTTCACAATAAAGAACAATGTTCAAAAGCATTTTACAAATGGATTTGATGGAAATATTTTGATGATTTAATGATTTGATGACGGTGAGTCCAAGATTATGAAACTCCTTAGTTTTGACATAGGGTGTGGTCATATTGGTTTATAGAGGAGCAAAGAATCCATGTGATTATAGATATATAAATCTGGAAATTTATGATCTACACAGCATATATTACCGAGTTACACACCTTGTAGGACACTTCTCATGGTAATTAGGGTTTTAGAAAGGTTTAAAGTATCACACATCATGTGGCCTTTTCACAAGGTGTTTTTCCCCTTTTGTTAGCTTGACATTTACTTGGAAGGGTACATAGAAACGACTTGATGTGAACAGCCACAGGCACACCATGTACCCCTACACAGGCATGGCCATCTAGGTGGTACACGGGCTAATTTATATACTGGAACATGGGAAGAATTGCACGGTAAACAGCATGTCATGTACTTATACATGGACACGAAAATGGTTCTTTTTAGATGGGAAGGAACTGGAGAAAAAGGAGCACGTTGCGTACTTCTAGTACACATCGTGTACTCCTTCAAATCCATTTTTTCATTTTCTAAAAATCCACTTTAAGGATTAGTGGTAACCTAACATTTCAAAAGTTTCGAACAAAAATAGAATGTCTCCAATATTATAAATTAATAATTAAGAGTCATAATCACCCATATTGGTAGAGAAGACATCTCAAGACACATGCTAACCTTGATTTCCACACCTATCACATTGAATTTCCTTCCCTTTCACCTCCCCATTATCACAATGCCAGCAAGGCCCACCAGAATCCACCACCATCGGTCATCTTCAGCACCATCTCAAATGTTTCTGCTTCTTCATTATCCCAACCATTGGAACCAATCCATTTTCCCCATAGTCATCATCCAAACATCATACCTACCCACCAAAGAATGTCACAGTCCACCAATTTTTTGTAGCTAAATGTATATCCTTCTTTGTATCCCTCATCACTGAACCACCTAAAGCAGCATCATAACACCATCAAGAACACCAAAATCCACCAAGGGGAACTAGATTCATCATCAATGCTAAAATTTAAAGAATATAGTAATGAGAGAAATACACCACATGTCACGCCTCCCGAGAACTATTACCACTCCTCAGAAACTTTCCAAAACTCCCTCTGAATATGATGCACCCAATCGAACTGGAAAGGAGCAAGGGAAAATGATATCAGAGCATAAAGGAGCAGCATAAAAAGGGATTAGAAGAATATAAACTACCATTGAACTAAAGAGGGAAACAAGGGGATATAAACCCTAAGTAAAAATAGATAAATAAATCCATACCCAGAAGAAACAATAATGAGGAAGTGGTAACTGGGATTGAAACCTTAATGAGAAACTGGGACTAAAAACCTAATGAGAAACCCCAGACAAATCAAGATAAACTGAGGGAAGAAGATATTGAAATTGATAAACATGTGCTGCTCTTACTTCCACCTCTATAGTCCCAAACCCATCTAAAAACCAACGCACTCAACCTTGATGGGGTTATATGTGTTGGGCCAGATCGGTAGAGCGGGGATAGAAGAGGGGAAAATGGGACAACTCTAAATAACCTAGAGAGAAAAATTGAAAATATGAATCCTAAATAATTAAAATAAGGATAGAAGACCCTTCGCTACCCAGGAGAGAGAAAAACCCAAATAGGATGATGGAGAAGCCAAAATACAAAGAAGCCGCTGGAGATGGAACCTCCTTATACACATAAGAAAGCATACCCTTCAGTAGGAATTCTTAGATAGAGATTTTATAATACTTCTATACGGCCTAAAGTGTGATTATCTATCATCTTTATTCCCTAGGGGGAGTTATTGGTATCATCATGACCAACACTATGTGAGTGTCGATCCTCTACTTATCATATTAATACAAATTTATTTGTTGGTATACCCTATGGAATTGGGATTGATCATCATCTGTGTATTGTATATCTTCATAAATTCAGTATATACTTCTCATTGGTGAGACCCAATGATCACTACCTCTCAGATGGAGGTCATCAGTAATATCTGACTAAGGGAGTGTGTTATCCTAGAAGAGTGCTTCATGGAACCATTGAGTTAGAATCCTAATTTGAAATTATGGCTATGAATTTACATATAGACCATGTGTATTTACCGATTATATCTAGATATTCTTGTTATATGTTTTGTATACATATTCCAATATAGATATGACTGGTTACCGGTAACCCATAAACTGGTTTTTTGAAAATGAAAAAAAATGGATTGCAGGATATAACTGTTATTCCTTTGTTAAATAATTTGTGGCTTTGGGGTTTCTTATTGGGTATTGTTATACTCACCCATGCATGAGCTTTTCCTGCACATGCCATGTCTTGTGTAAGTGATTAACCTTTTGATATATTCCTAGAGAGATCAAGACTAGACAGTTCTTAGTGAGACCGGATAGACTGAGGCATCTTGACAGCAGTTCTCATCTATATTTTCAAGTTATAATTGTTTTTATACTCTTTGTGGGGGATTTTCTTCGCTCTATTTACTTTTCATTACTTCTATCATACTCTGGTTATGGGATACTAATGTATGCATGCATGTTTTTTTAGTTTTTTTTACATTTTATCATTTTATGGGATAGGATATGTGTGTGTTTGTGTGTTTGTGTGTTTAAGTACTTAGTCTAAGGCCACCCATGTTAGTGATATACCTACTTAGAGCTAGTCTCCAACCCCTGGCCTGCTGAAGGTGTGCATGGGGAGTCATAGTACTGGCCTCGTTGGGATGGTTCATGACAAACCTTCTACTTTATCTTTTGTTTTTCCTTTATAGTTTTTAAAATATTTTTGTCAAAATAATTTCTTTTCTATGGGAAATTTTTGAAAAAAAAATATTTTGTATTTTTCATCTTTATTATTATACCATGTTTATATATTCTTGTTTTATAACTAATAATTTATTATGTCATGGTTTTCTAATGAATTAAGACCACGTTTTGGGTTCCGGTTAGAACTTTCTGTTGAACTTGGTTTTCTTGAGGTTGAAATTATTACCCCATGTTCACTTGGGATACCATAGCACTTATCACAAACTTGGGATGATCGGTAATACACATCAGGCCCCATGAAAAAATGACCTATAATAATATGTTCTTATAAGTAGTGAGATATAGTTGATATGTATCAAATATCATCAGGGGCAGCTACACCTCCAGGTCCTTATGTAATTTCTTTCCTTATGAGTCCCTTCGATGAAGATTCATGCTTTGCATAATGTTTACATGCGATAATTCCCAAGGACCAGATCCCTTATTTTTATCTCATACTAATAAACATGGACCAATATAAACCATCCAAAACATAAAACAAGAAAAATAAATTTTGGATCACTAAAATATCTAAGGACATTTTAGGTTTATTTTTTTAGAGAATTAGGGAAAACTATTACATAACAATATGCATGTCTTCAAATTAGTTTCTTTTCCCAATATACATATCTTTTCTTATTTAAAATTAATTCTTAAACATATATTAACCTTATTAGGAATAACATACCAAAAACCATTCTTCACAACATGAGGAAAAGGAAACATAAGAAGGGTGAGTTCAAATCCATCATAAGAGTAAACACAAGAATTCAAAATTCGATGTCATAAGTGACCATATGACAAGAATAAGGGTATCATGACATAATAAAAGTACATTAGAAAAACATAATAGACTTCATACCCATAAAAATGTGGTTTATAAATCCAAAAACATGGAATAAATATTTAACATTAGATAAGAGTCATATAATCAACAATCATGAGTGATGTGAAAAAAATCCTTGAATAAAAAATATATTAGAAATTGATGAATGAAAAAAACATGCTAGTAACATAGAAAATCATTTTTATATCACTATTACAAAAGGATTAACCTACCTTGTAAATTCTAATAATCTATTAGGATAAACCAAAAACTGGTTAACTCCATCCCTTTACCCAATTAATTAGAGTGTTATATCAAATTCACATGTTATCAGGATCTATATTGAACCCACCCATCATCTTGAGTTATATCGATCTCACTATTTATCATAATTAATTTTAAAAACCATATCATAAACAAAACACATGAATGATTTCATTTTTCAACATAATAATAACCATTCTTCTTTTATTGCATGATTTACCCATGGAATAGAAATAGCTTCCATGATAATCTATTTGAAATAATAATAATTCATCAAGAGAAAGAATAATTATACTATCATTTAACACATATCCCCAATATAGAATTATTAAAATTAGGGGTTTTTTCATTGATGAAGTGAAATACCATAAAAATATCACAAAACATTTCTTGGGTAAAATGACATTTTAACTTTAAAAATCACTTTTAAAATATAAAAGTTTCTAGAATATTTGGAAAAACAATATATTTGAAAATAAATATAGAAACTAATAAAATAAAATTAAAATAATTAATCATTCATTGTAGTGTGAAATTTCATTATTTCTATAATTGTTAAAATAGATATTATGTTTACACTTTTGGTAAATGTACCTTTTTTTTAAAACAATAAGAAATTATTTTGAAACCTTTTTCTAAAAAAAGTAAACATGGATAAAGATGAATTTAAACAATAATTAGATAATATTCAAAAAACATACATTAGTTTTTTTTAGAAAACATGGTTTTGGATGAAAAGGGTTTTCTGGCGAAAAGAGGAGAAATGTGGTTATCTTTTCATAAAAACATGTTATGAACTATTTTGAGTACCAAAGAAAGAAAAAAGGTAATAAAACAAAAAAATTAAATATATATAGTATAATAAAAATTAAATGGTTTTATCAAATATGGATTAGGTTATTTCCTTATTTTAAATTCAATCATAAATAGTCTTGATTAAAATGAGATTGAAATATAAATACCATACAGTGTTGGTAATTATTTAATCAAAAGTACCATGAAAAAATAACCTCAAATTAATCTTTAAATATCACAAAAAATAATTATAATCATGATATAATGTGTAAAATTTGTATTACTTGCACCTTATAAAATAATATATGTGCATAACATAAACGTATGTTCCAATGAAAGAGAATTTGAGCCAAATAACACTAAAAAATATCACATCATCGAATTGAGAATTAATAAATGGAGATATTATGTGTAAAAAATGTTAATACAGACAAGATATGTTTAAATAAAATATAAATAAATTAAATTAAATTTCTAACATGATTGTGACATAATATAATCAATTAAGAAGTGATATATCCCAATGAAATAAATTAAGTTAAAAACCCCTTACCGCTTGGTAAATTTCAATTCAAAGACCATGGTATAACATAATTTGAATTGAAACATAAAATAACCTGAATTAAGAAGTATTAATTATATAATACGTAAAATAGTCAACATATACACCATATAAAATAAATTATGTACAAAACATTAAAATGTGTCTCAGTAAAGGGAAATTGATAGGAAGTCCCTTACCTCGAGTCCATACTTTCCATGTATTTCCTTTACCTCCCATATAATAAAATTATATCAATTATATACCATTTTAAGAAAATTTTATAGGTTTATTAATTTATCATTAAACCATTTTTCATTTATTTCATTTCCATACTTAATTACATAATCTGTTAAGTCCATGTCGTATGTTTTGAGGACATTCAATTCATAGTTACAAAATGAATTCAGTATATTGATCATGGTCAAAGATATATTTGTTACATAATATAAAAAAATATGAAATAATTATAAGTTTTTTATAAATTTATTATAATTTTAAAACAAACCCTTAAAAATTTTTATTATAAATTAACTATGTTAAAATCATGGATATAGTAGGTTGTACATACATATGAGTAATGTTTCAATTTTTCAATGAACATGAGATAAATAATCTAAGAATTATTTTATCTTTATAAAATTTGACTATATCTTAAATATAATATGATACCTTTAAATTAACTTATATATATCATCCATGTAATGTGGTGATGAAAAAAACCGCATCACTTCATAGAGATGGTAGTTCACGCGTATACAAGAACGACATTATCATTTTTCAATGGTTTGAATAGAAAGAAAGTACATAATATATTATTTTTCCAAAATTTTCATTATTTCATGAATATGATATATATATATATATATATATATATTAAATACATCATTATAATAATCCTTGATATGGGGTGATCAAAAATGAATTACATCAGTTCACTTAGTGGTAGCCCACTGTATACACAAATGATAGTTCCATTTCCTCTTTGATGGAAGATGAGATGGATATAAGTTATTAAATTAACATAATAACATATAATTATATGTAATATATATATATTATTATTTCTTCATGGTTGAATAATATTTTTATTAAGTATAATAATAAATACAACTAAAAAATTCAGTTAAAAGTTATACCTCTTCTTCAGAAAACCTCCTTTTCTTTAGAAATTAAGCCCTCTAAGGTTGGTATTATTTTCATGATAAGACCTCTAGAACATGGGTAGGAATTTTAGGAATGTATTTTTTTAGGGATTTTATGAACCAAATTTTTATTTAAGAGTTAATAAAATAGGATAATAGGTTCTTATTTATAATCAAAGGGAGGGGCACTCTTAGAATAACTTAAAGTATTAAATTAATAAAAATTAATTTTTATGTGAACATGTCTCAAAAATAATATAATTTAAATATATTATGATTATTAGTATAAATAATCTCATATAATAATTTTTTTAAGTGTTGGTAATGTTGTTACACTTATCTATTAGTTTTAGCCCTCTATTAACCCTTTTGACATTTACTGTGATATCAATGTTTTTTACTATTTAGAGGTCAAGAAAGTTATTATACAAGGAAAAGAGACTAATAAATGGATCATGGTTTAAATTTTCAACCATATAACATTCAATTTTCTAAATAAAAAAATTATTAATTTTAAATAATATAGAAAAATATTTTTTTATTATAAAATATCCTTAATTCCATTTTTGGAAATACATGAAATATTATAAAATAATATTTATCTAACTCATGCCAAATACTTCCAAAAATGAAATTAATTAAAAGATAAAGAGTATATGGTATTAATATAATTATCCAATAATTTTTATACATTTATACATTATTTTAAACCTTATCTTTTTTAGCCCCTTGGTTATCCAATTTAAACATTAAAAATGCTAATGACTATTTTAATATTAAAGGGTTATAATTTTAGATATAATATAACAATTAGATCATAAAAAATAAAATATATGTCATTTTAAACAATTTATAATCCTAATTTTCATATTTTAATATTTTTATTGTTTTTAAATAATTTAATAAATATTTTTTAATATGAAAAACTATTAATGTCATTTTAAAAACTATTCACATAATTTATCTTTGAAAACAACATGAAAGAAATGTAATTATAATATAAAATTTTAACATATATATAATATGTTATGTTTATATTAAACAATCATGGTACATTATAAATAGTACTCACAATATTACTTTTAGAGTTTTTAATATCATTAACTTGATATTTTTACTACTCACACAAGCATTTTTTCGATGTTGTGCAAGCATTTAAGGTAATTATTCCATCATTAAAAATAAAAAAAAAAATCATCATGATAAAAAAATAATTTATCAATCAAATAAACATTTATAAATGAATATAAATTTTTTTCCCTATCAAAAAAATTATTAAAAAGATTTGAGTAACATTTTTTACTTTATATTTACTTTAAAAAAAATATAAGTCATTTTCAATGAAAATGGTACAAATTTGTCATAAATTTTAATCTTAGATGAGTATAGTATAACCCAAATAATAAAATATATTAAAGGAAAATTTTAGGGTTATTTTTATTCTTTATCATATTCTTTAACAATAATTACCAGATTTACCCTTACTGTGGTGACAAATATTTACTACGATTACTATTAATAATGACCAAAAATAAAAGTGAAATATTAAAAAAATTAATCATCATTCCAATTATTTAATATATTTTTCATTATTAAATTTCTAGAATTTTTGAAAATAAAATTTAATATAATAGCATAAAATGCAATGAAAAATCAGTTTTTTGAAAAATGAGTTTTTAAGCTCAGAAAGAAGTTTACAAAAATCAGATATAATGATTATTAAAATATAATTAATTAGATTATATACAATTAAATAATAATTATGTTAATTTAATATCAAATTAAAATCATAATGGTAAATTTAAATGAAAATAAATGACAGTTTTACAAAAATCGGTATTTTTCACTATTCACGGAAAAATCTATCTTTTCAAAAAAATCCCAAAATTTCACCCTCAGTTAATTTTGATGTTTTAATTTAAAAAATGATTTATTTTTTATCAAATATAGCTTTTAAAATTTATATAAATTAATTATAATATTTTATCATAAAAGTAAAAAACCCCATTTTTGAAGAAAATATATTTTGTAAAATGAAATGATTACTAAAAAATGAGTGAATATTTACTAAATATTTATCCAACAATTTTTATTGAGTGGAACCTTTATATATATTTCATAATTTCTTTAATTCTATTCATGACCTCCAATTCAACATCTAGGTTATAATGGTCATATTTAAATAATAATATTTTGTGGTTTGTTTAAGCTCGGTGTTGTATGTTGTATACTCTATAAAATATATACATATTTTGAAATATTAGGTTGATTCATTCCCCTCCCCCCAAAAAAATCATCCTCTCGATTTTAACATGAGATCGATGATCAAGAGTTTGACATTTTAAAATACCTTTTTTGAAAACCCACATAAAAAGTGTCAATAAAACTTCATTTTAAAATGGAGGAAAGAGAAATATGAAGGTCATATAGAATAACACATATTATGTTTCTAAATAGGATAACATTATTGGGAAGAGAAAATATGGATATCGATATAAAAAAATTGTAATGTCTAAATAATGATGGGTAGTTATAAAGAACATTGGTCACAAAAAAGTGACTATTAATGAGAAAATTAATAACCAAAAACCCATAAATGAAATATGTGGTAAAAAGACCATCAATTAATCAGAAATTAAGGTAAAATTATAAAAAATTTATTAAATGATCATTTTCTGAAAGTTGAGATTTTATTTTATAGTAAAGATAGAGTACATGGGAAAATGTACTTACAATACTTCATTAAATTTCATAAGAATAATTTCATCCTTTGGTTGTGTTTTAGTGAATTTCAACTTCATATATTATTCCAATATGAATTTTTTTATGTATGAAGAACAAAAATTGAATTTTAACGGATCATTAGATCCATAAAATAATGAAAAATAATTCCTTTTTTCTCTAAACATTTAATAAAATCAAAATTATAAACACCTAAGTAATAAATCCAAAATTTAAACTTATATAATTTGATAAATAACTAACCCTAAAATTATTCAAAATATTCCTAACACAGATTAAAATAAAAAATTCAAAAGTATTTTATCACATATTTTTCCAATATTACTTTAAAATTTATCTCTAATCAACATTATTCACTCATAAATTCATATATCGAAAAACATATATTCCATAATAATGTATTCTCTAAAATATGCTAATTATTTTCATAAATAACCTAACTCACAAAAAATACACATTAAAATCATATGTGCTTCCAAAATATAATAAAATCTCATCTTATCTAAAAATATTTTGTTTACCTTAATCACATAATGTAACCCAAAAATTTAATAGCATTATTATGAAATAATCATTCACTTTAAACTAAATGATACACCTAAGGGTTAATTATACTTTAACCCAATAAAACTTCTCCGAAAATATCATTAATTATCTCAACATACCATTACTTAAAACCTCAAAATGGTTGTTTAATCCTTTTAAATTGTGATCAATCTTAAACTTATAAACACATGATGGTATCCATAACTCTTAAATTAACCTCCCATGAAAACATTCTATTCTAAAAAATTATCAAAAACTTTTAGGATTTAGTGTACTAGAACCAGGTACTTTGTACTTTGGATTACATGTATATTCGAAGAAGTGACTATTAATATAAATATCTTGTAACATGCTATATTTTCATCTCCAAAAAATTTAATTCATAATTTACTAGAGTATATGTCACATTGATAAGGTCATAGAAGTTCCCCTCTATGGTGGGAACCATGAGATTATTTGAAGATTTTCTTAAATGCAGTTCTATAGTTGGATAATGTACTATGATAGGGTGCATAGTATATAGAACATCATGTTTGAGTACCCATAAGAGTATGAGGCATATTCTCATGAATATTGCACTTGGTAATCTCCAAGACAGGAGATTATGTGAACATACCTTCCAGTAATAATTTTGTAAGTTTTGGTGTCATTTGATATTCTTATCTTCAAGTGTGTGCAATGGTCCTTAGACTTTAAGATTATTATTAATTCATGTCATTAATCACACACTTATATTTATAGACAAAACTGTCACACCATATGTTGGTGGGAAGTAGGATACATTGGGTGAATCATGAATGATATTATATTAATGGGTAGTTCAAGGAAAGATTTTTCTCTTCCATCTTTATAGAAGTTGATATCTTATCCCTTTGATTGAAATATAATTATCACATAGATTCTATGTCCATGGTGTAATGATATTTATTTGAAATATTCAAATAAATATTTATTAATCTTATAAGTTAATGGCACTGATGTGAAACTTGCTTGATAAGATATTGAGACAAATGGATTATATTACATAATAAACGTTCATATGTGGTTTTCAATGCTATAATGTTAAGTTCCTTTCATTGGGTATCTTGACCCATTGTTAGACAGTAATCTTAGAATTTAGGTATACCTACCTAATTCTAATGAGAAATAATCCTAGAATGTCATGCACTAAGTGTTTATATTGATCCCGATTAAATTTTATTTTAATTTTATTAATGGAATAAATATTATTCTCAATGTCATACAATAATTTTAATCATGTTTTATTGATCTCATAAATTAAAATAATATTTATTCACAAAATTATGAGTAAAATATATTTATTTATTTTATTTTATATTTAATAAATATTTAATCGTTGGTTTGTGGATAAAAATAATTATTGGGTTATTCAATAAATGTCAAGGAGTTCAAACGGACAAAAACCATGTCTGTTAAGAAATATTAATTTAAAATCTAGTAAAATAATATTTTTTATTGTGAAAGTTAGTACGTGACATAAAATAATAATGTTATTAATATTATTATTATATTGAATATAGTTTAATAAATATTATAAAATTATTTAAGGTATATAACACAATTTAATAATATTTTAACCTAAACTCTATCTCTATAAATAGGTGGTTATGTCTATTGTATAGGGATAATAAAAAATTGAGAATAGATAATAATTTCACACAAGAGACCTCTCTCTCTTTATCTCTTTTTAATTCCTTCTCTCTTCCCCTCAAGAATGAGAACAAATCCTTTAAGACCAAAGATTCTTGGAGTAATTAAGAAAAACAATGCAATACAATTGATACACCATGCTAGCACCTAGAAATCAATTGGTGTTGATCAAAGATCAAAGGAGCACATGTGGATCACTACTATATGGATTCTATACTTGAATCCCAATAACACAATGAAGGTAATATAAAATAGATTTAAAAAGATCAGTAATTTCATCAAATAAAGGATCCTAATATGAGGTAATCATTTCTTCCAATCATAACTAAATAAATTTAAAATTTAAAATAAAATATCCTCTCTCGAGATTTTTGGAAAATCTAAATTAAAATAAATTTTAATATAACACTACCACCAACAATTCTATTGTTCTTAGAACCTTCAAGTGGTATTAGAGTGTCTAAGTTTATAATTTATAATTATTTATTTAATTGTTGATCTATATGCATAATAGAGATTAAATATTTCATTTAATATTTTTCATTATTTAATACATTTTAATTAACATGTTTTTGACATTTTAATTATCATCGTTCATGGTTTATTTTTCTTATAGGATTAAGAAAAGATGAAGAATGGATGGATATTCCATTGGAATGTGTAGAGGATTCTATCTAAATGGAATTGGATTACATGACATGTAGTTATAGTAAACTTGGTGTACTGAAGTTTACTACACCTACCATGTTGTGGGATACATGATATACCAAGAAGAAAATTACACACAATGCATTTATCGCACACCATGTTTTGACCGATACAACTAGGCACATGGATTGTTGGATTACATGGAGTGTAGCTAGTATACACATTATGTAGTCTATATGGTTCAGTGTCAAAAAATTTGTTAACCTTGTGGTCAAATACACGGTTGAAACTGTGTGAGATAGACAGTCTGGAAAATTAATGGATTACAGGATGTGTAGCTGGTATACAAAACATGTAGAACAATAATTCATGCATCCAGATTACACACTAAACCATTTTCAAGTCATGTGTACAGATGGAAAATGGAACACATGACATGTAGTTTCTGTAAATATCATGTGGTCCTGTGTTTGAAGAACATGTCGAGTCTTTTGGTGGGTTGTGTGGACACACAAAAAACATGATAAACAATGTGTAGCTAGATTGTACATGTCATGTAGTCCTTCTAAGGTAAACACCAAATCCCTTGGAATGTATCATGAGTACACAGTAATCAAGGTACATGGTGTGTAACTCATAATTGAATGTCATCTAGTATCCTAATATATGGTAGAAATAAATCACATAAAATTTTTAAATTAAAGCATTAAAAAGTAATTTTTTTATTATAATACATCGTGTGTTTGAAAATCTAATAAATGTTTTAATGAATCATTAAATTATCAATTAATTAATTATAATAATATGTCATTATTGGTTCTACCATTTATTTTCCATGAATGATTTTAGTGATGGTTATCTCTAAGATAATTTGGATGGTCATTATGATAAAATAGAATTAATTAATTGATTAATTAATGAAAGCATGATTATCTTAATAATAGATAATATGTATAAATTAATGATAAATGGTTATACATTTCCATATTCATTGCATGTTCATGATCGTTCATGAGCTTAACCAAGACCTGTGTATGTGTTGAAATTATTTAACTTAATTTATTGAATGGTTTTAAAAATATTAATTATTAAATTAAATATGATGGTCTGTGATTCATCCCTCTATCCATTATTATGTAGGGACTGCATGTATAAGCATATTTATGTAATTCCCCTTAACAAATCCTTTGTTTCCCCTCACCTATTTGTGAGTTGTAAATACATATAATAAATGGAGTATCCCAAGTCGCATGGTGGAAGTTCAATATAGGACCCAGATGATTCAAACTCAATTGATACATGAGTGTACAGGTGGAATGCTACCACTCATGCCAAGATTGGTATAATGAGTTATTTCCACTAGTTCAAATGGTGATTTATTTTACTATTAATAAATCAACAGTTATATAAGCTTATGATCAGATCATTCATTTATTTATTTATTTATTTATTTATTTATTTATATTTATGCATTATTTATGTTATGGATGTAAGACCACAATCACATAAATATATGAATTAATCTGAAAAGATGGAATTTAAATAAATGGATTATGAATAAATTTTTTATCTATCATTTATATTTAATTATTTAAAATCCATTTAATATTAAAAAATCATATAAAGGATAAAAAAGATAAAATTTATGCTTAATAAACCAAAACCCTCATCTAAATATTAAGTAATACTTGGCCTTCCATTACATTATTAGCAATGAAACCAATAAAACTAAGTGTTTGACTAACCCTTGTTGGGACACTTACTTTTATAAGGGGAGTTCTTATGATGGTTTTGGGTTAACGTAACCATGTTATATTCAGAGGGGTATCACTTTCTATACATTGTGTAATTTAGAGGCAAGTTTTGAGGAAGTCCAATTCAATATTTATATATTGGGTAATCCACATAACTGATCAAAGAGTTTCACACCTATAGTTGGAAAATACCTTCCTACCTAAACACCTCAAAGTAGCTTCACTAACCCTTTTTGGGGTTATGTGAAGGGTTATGTGGATCCTTTCCAATAGAATTTCTAAGAAACTATACTTTTTGAGTTCAATGGTGTGGGCTATTAAGACTTGATAAAATAGTGGGATATTTAATAAATCAAATATTTTTTTATTTCTTACATAACTTTTAAACAAGAAAAGTACTGATCATTTGTTTTTAAATATTGTAGAAAATATAATGCAAACCCACAAAAAATAGTGTGATAATTCATTAAATTAGGGTATATATATATAAATAAAAAATTGAATATTATATAATCATTTATGTAATGAATTGTTATAACAAATTTTATATTATTTGTTAGAATCCTCTTCTCCAAATATTCTATCCCATTAGGTGACAAAAGGTGAACATGATGCATACAAGTTATATGTTGAGGATGCTTCATATGTCTATTGTGTTATTTTATAAAACATTTCCATATATTTAATTATAGTATAAAATACATTGATTATTACACCAAAATATCTCATCTCCATTATCTTGATAATGGAAAGTAATGGATAGAACAAATAATATTTTCAACGCACTATATTAGTGTAAACATAAAGAAGGTAATCTAGCTACAGATAATTCTTTCAAAATACTAGGGTATATTTGTTAGTTGGTAGAATTTGGATTCCACTTGTATAAAGAATTATCTATTAATCATATTATATTATACTTACCGACAAGAATATCCATTTTTTCCAATCCCATATAAATGAAATGGATAACGCATTCAGGATAATTTTTTCCATACTTCACCAAGTGTATAAGGGTTGGTTAAAACGTGTTTCTCTACGCATTTTGACGAAAGGTTTAAAAGAAAAAGTTGAAGATCCCATGGATAATATAAATCCAAAATATCTTTTATAAATTCCTTCAAATAGACAAAATATTTGAAGTCATATGAATAAATAAGAGGCTATTTACATCTTATGTTGAAATAATAGACACTAGAAAAGAATTAAAATTAACTGAAGGGGAAAGTAGTTTCATACACTTCAGGTATGTTTATTGGGGTTCTATTCTCCTCTTGTGTATTAAATACAATATATTTAAAACATAAATGTATTTAAATATAGGAAATGAGAAATAATATAAAGGTTATAGATTAAACTCTAAAGGAGATGAGAAGGGGTGATTTTTATGTCATCCAAGGGGAACTCGCTATTTCTCATTACTAGGGGTTAGATTGAATAAACTTTTTACTATGTTTTACCAAATCATTTATCTTTTTATCTATATAAAAAAAGATACATTATTTCATATGTTGGAATAATGTTTTTTATTGTATTTAATTTTAAACTAACAGTTTGGTAACTCTTAAATTGCATATATCCATTATAATTGAAAATGAATATAAAATATAAAACTCTTATCCAATCTTGCAAAGATAATTATTTATCAAATAAAACTAAATGTAGTTGATCATTTTATAAATATAAAAAAATTTTAGTCTCAACTGAGCTAAGATACTGGATATAAAACCTAACTACTTATCATGTTTTAGATTCGGAAACCTTTTTAAATAAAGGTACGTCATATGTATTTTTAGATTTTTTTTAACATGGTCACATAAACCATTCAAAAATAAATGTAAATTCATATACATCGTGATATTCCTTTAAGAAATTTTATAAATTCCTTGTAAAGTAAATAATTTCACTTGGTAAATATTAAGGAATCTCTGAGATATATTTTCAAATAATATCTTATCCAAGTGATCATTTATCTTATACGTGGAGTAAAGGTTATCCTTAACTCACATTTCCTTATATACATAAATTTCATGATGGTATTAAAAGTAAGATCAATGATGAGTCTTATGTATATTTCAAATCATTAATTATTCCTTCCAAGACATATTCTTTAAATATAAGTGAAATGACTAACCATAAACCAACTATATTTTCTAATGGATATCATATCAAATTTGATATGATAAAAAACAATTAGAACACTTAAATAAGTGTTTATTGAAATTTTTTTGTTAAAAGATGGACTTATAAATAAACTAACATCAAACAAACTATTGTTTATCTGAGTTAAGGATTCTATATCCACTAAGGATAATAACTTAAAGTCAATATCGGTAATATTTCCATAAAGGAAGTCTATGTTTTTAAAGATAGTGGTAGTGGAATTTACTTATATGGATTAAGCCTCTAGATACACATGATTTGGAATAGGAATATTGTACTCCACTATACTTTGTGGGAGGAGTAGTTCTGGAGACACGTACTATGTAAGAATTTATCACCAAAGGGGTGTTTTATGTTTACCATGGTCTTTGATACATATAACATTCTTTCATAATAAATATTCTTAAAAAGAAAAATTAAATGGTATTATTCTACTATATAAAAGTATGTATAAATTCATGTAATGGATTCCATGAATCAAAAATTTTAGATTCCTTATTTTGAATGTATCAAAGACTTGATACTGCTGGTGATTACTCAATAGAAACTAGACATTGGTAGTACAACATGGTACTAATAGAACATGATAGATTATTGGAAGTTTATTCTATGATAAAACTTATTCACAACTCATGATGACTAAAATCCTTTTTTATTTTACTTTTCAAATAATATATCTTTTATCATCATATTGGGATATTTTTTGTCAAGGACACCTCATTTAGAGGAATCATTATGGAAGATGTCTATATTATGTGACCAAAATAGTTACCCTATAGTATATGTCTACTAGTAATAACTAAAAGTGTAGGTGGCATTAGTAAATTCCAATAACATAAACATATTACATAAATTAATTTATAAAAAATCATGCATAGTGATCATAGAATATTAATTTGGATATGAATAAGTGACATGTTTCTCTTACTTGTTAGTGGGAGCACTATAAATTTTCAAGATAAATTTGTTGATAACATGTGGAAATAATTATTGTGTCGTACCAGTTTGTTAGGAATAAGAAATAAAATTTCTCTAAGTTTGAATCAATGTAAAAATAGTGTTCTTGGGAATAAGATCTAAAAAATGGATCTATGATTTTTATAAATTAAGTCATACTATATATATTAAAAAAATATTTAAAAATAAAAGTTTAAACAACTCAATATAGAATTTTTTTGGCATATAATCATTCTAGTAGAACGTACATAATCATAGGAATAGGTTACAGAGATTTAAAAAATTCACAAGAATAAGTGCTATGAATGCATCTCATGTTCCATGATAAGTACTTATTTCTGATATTATTGATGCATAAAGCATAATAGGTGAACATTAATTGGATATAATTGAATTTAGAACTATCTAACAATACTTGTAAAAGTAAAACTAGAAGATCTTATAGTGTTTGGAGAAGTGAAAATACTAATAATCAAGATAATTGAACACTTGTTTACACTTGGTTAAATTTGATATAATATCATAGATAATGATAATGTAATATGAAATAAAAATATATCATAGCCAATGGTTTCCATATTTACAATATCTGAGTATGTTCCATATTTTTATGGAACTTAATAATTGGTTTTAGCAATGTCCTACTCTAATTTTGGGTTATACCAAAAGAAATAGATTTAACATTTTATGATAATCTTTTACTAAGGATTTAGTGAGGATTATAGGATTCGAACATGGGAATAAGAGGTGGATACTCAGTTATTTAACTATATATGGGATTTTCTCAACATCATAATGTTTTAGTAAATAGATTTTCTTTATAGACATGCGGCCTTACCGACCCTAGACAAGGAAACATGGTAGGACTAATAATTGTAGCCATACTCAGTAAATCATATTATTCATGTAAGGACTAATTAGTCATTAGCAATTAGATCTAGTGAAAGTGGGAGTTTTTTGGATTTGATTACCTACAACAAACTACTTTTTTACTTTCAATTACTGTATATTCAAAGAAGTTAATATTAATATAAATATATTATCAGATATTATTTTTTTTCTTCTATATAAAATTTATGTGATAATGTTCTAGAGTATTTTTCACATTGATAAGGTCATTGAAGTTCTCATCTATTATGAGAACCTAGAGATTCTATGATTATATTCTTAAATATAATTATGTGGTTGGATAACATACTATGATAGGTCATTTTGGATATATATTTCTAGGTGTGATTACTCATAAATAGACAAGTATTCTTCTCATGAATTTTGAACTTAGTAATCTCTAAGATGAGAGATTATGATAATAGACCTTCCAATAAAAATTATTCTTGTTTTGGTGTTATTGGATATTGTTATATACGAGCATATGTAATGGTACTTAGACATTAATATTATCATTAATTCATGTCATGAATCACAAACTTAGATTTACTGACAAAAATCATCATTTGATATGTTGGTAGGAAGTAGGGTTCATTGAGCGCGTCACGAATGACATGTTATTAATGGATAAGTTGAGGAAGGATTTTTTCATTCAAACTTTATATAAGTTGATATCTCAACTCTTTGATTGAAATATAATTGTCACATAAATTCCATGGCCATGAGGTAATGATTTTAATTTTATATAGTCAAAGAAATTTGTATTAAGCATAGTAGTTGATGATGTAGATTTGAAACTGAATTTATTAGATTTTGAAACAAACGGATTATATTCCATTGTAAGAGTTCATATGTGGATATCAATGTTGCATCATTTATTTTTTCTCTTGGGTTCCTTGAAATATTTATATATAGTAATCATAAACTATAGGAATATTCTCCTAATGCAAATGATAAAAAATCCTTGCGGTTCACACACTAAGTGTTTCCACTGATCTTGATTAAATTTGATTTGAAACTAATTAATTGAATAAATATTATTCTCAAGGATGAGGAATAATTTTATTAATGTTTTATTTATTTCATAAATTAAACAAATATTTATTCACTATATTGTGAAAAAAATATATTTATTTATTTTATTGAATATTTAATAAATATGAATTCTTTTGTTTGTCGATAAAAGTTTTTATTTATGAATAAAATGTGCATTAATGTATTTAATAAAATATTTATGGTTTTTAATGGAAAAAGACTGTGTCTGGTGATAAATATTAATTTAAAATTCTATACTATAATATTTTTTATTATGGAAGTTAGTACATGTTCTAGAAAATAATATTATTATTATTATTATATAGAATGGGGTTTAATAAATATTATAATTTTATTTAATGGATGGTATAAAATTAAATAATATTTTAACCTAAACCCTTACTCTATAAATATATTTTTATGTCTATCTTGTAGGGTTAATCCAAAATTGAGAATATATAATCATTGCGCACAACTGTCTTCTCTCTCTCTAAAAACATCATGTTCTCTTCCTATTAATAATGAGAGGAACTCCTTTAATATCTAAGTATCATGGAGTAGTCAATAAGAACAATTCAAGGAAATTGATACGTTGTGATAGCACCTAAAAATAAATTACTGTTTCTCATAGACCAATGTAGCATATGTGGATCACCGCTAGAGGCATTCTACATTAAATCCTTATAGTGTAATCAAGGTAATCAGAAAGGGTTTTCATAAGATAATAATATCATCAAAGAAATGATCCTAATATGAGGTAATCATTTCATATAAACAAAAATAAATTAGTTATAAATTTAATATGAAATATCTTCTCTCAGTGTTTTAGGAAACTCTAAAGTAAAATAAATTTTATTATAACACCACCACCAGTGCTTCCACTGCACTTAGATCATCTAAACCTTTCATCCAATACCAAATATAATAGTATGGACTTATAAACAATGGTATATAATTGCCACATATTAGATAGCTCCATAGGTGGATACACCTACCAAGAAGGACTCCTGCCACCATCCCTAGTGGTATCACTTTCCTTATAAAGACCTCGGGAAGATAGTCATATTTTTTCCAATGTTTAAATGTATGAGTTCCCTAGTATTAGGTCTATTCCTTTTATATCATACAAATAAAAATGACCCAATTTCAACCATATTAAAATTAAAACATCAAAAAAAATATTTTATCATTGACATATCCAAATACTATTTAGGTTTATATTTCTAGAAAATTATGACAAAGTCATACATAACAGTACCCATGACTTCAAATGAGTATTTTTCCACTATACACAACTTTTCAAATTCTATATTAAGTCTTCAAAATATAATAACCTTCATAGTTATAACATAATTCAACCATTTCTTCACAATATATGGAAAATAAAACATAATAAGGGTGATCTCGCATAACATCCCAAAATCTACACTCCCATATCTAGTGCTAAAATCATAATATTTACATTTCTGGATATGATGCCATTAAATGTGACCCAAATTTAACCAATCAAAACATAAAACATAAAAATTAAATATGGTATTACTTATATTCACAAGGATATTTTAGGTCTATAGATTTATATAATTATGAAAAACTCTTAATTAATAATACACATTCCTTTATGTGAGCATTATTCCAACTATAAACATCTTTTCTTCCCATAAGTGTTCATCATTATTCTCACTCATCCTTAAACCCATTTAATTTTTTTTAAATGTGGGATGTGAATAATAATCTTAGTAAAAGATGTAAAGAGAAGGAAATTGTTAGTCTAGTGAGAAATATGAAAACCCAAAAAATGTTTACCTTAATTACATTATTCATTCAGCATATGAAATAAATCATTTCCACATGAAAAAACCAAGACCTTTTTCTCAAAGAGAACCTTTAAACCCCATATCAATAAAATAAAATACCCTTTCATGAAACTTAGAGAATTATATTCATAATACATGTTATAAATAACTAGATCATGATTAAATATATATGAGAAACATCTGATTAACTCCCTCCTTCTTGCCTATTAAGAGAAGGAACATTACCCAATAAATTGGAGAGATGTAATGGGGATCAACCTTCATATAAGCAATATCAGGATCACTCATCATCATGAGATATAATATGGATAAAACCATATTATAGGTTTTATCAGGATAAACTATTTCTTATATATAATTATCAATTACATTATCATGAATAAAATATTTTATCCTGACATATTTTCATCATAAACCCCTTAAAAAAGCTTTTAAACCCATATAAAAAACACCCTCATATATTGAAATGCCATTTAATTTTTAAAACCCCATTTTTAAAAATAAAATTCCTAAAAAATGGTTAAAGGGGTTTTTCTTTAAAAAACATGGAATCTTGTAATGTATTTTATACATAAAATAATAGTTACATCTATGAAAAAAATTGTGAACATCATATAAGCTAAAACAAAACATTCATTTTGTGTTTGGTCAAAACTTTCCATAAAAAGATTCCATTTCAAAAACATTTAAAGGAATTAAAAGAGACATAAAATGTTATTTATAATTCTTTTATGTATATATAAATACATTAATTATATATTTTTAAAATATGAACAAGGAAGAAATGTAGTTGGAAGGGAATCTTTATAAGAGTAGTTTTAAAATAAATTCCATTACCTTGAGCCAGAAACATGAAATAAATTATTCATATTATTTAATAATAAAATTATCTTAATTATTTACTTACATAAGAACCTTTTTTAAGTTTAATATTCATTTTAATTTTTTATAATCAATAACTTAATCAATTGAGTTCACAACGGATGTTTTGATGATATTGGATGCATATGTCAAAAATGACTTCTATGTGGAAAAAGAGGTCATTACTCCATCATACATAGAACAATAACAATATAATAATTATATTTTTTATACATAAATAATAATTTTAAAACCAACTATGAAATATGGTTATGAAAAATGTATTACATTATAATCATGGAGATAGTAGGTCGTACGCACACATGACTAACATTTCCATTTTTCCAAAAAACATGATAGAAAGAATCTAAGTATTATTTTATTTTTACAGATTTATAATTATTTCATAAATAACTTATTATTTCTCTAAATATACTTATATACACTATTCATGTGATGCGGTGACAAAAATGATTCACATTGCTTCATGGAGGTGGTAATCCACATGTACACATGAACGAAATTATCATTTTTCAATGGATGAAAAGGTAAGAAAATATGTGATATATTATTTTTTAGATTGATAATTATGTCATGAATATAAAAAATAAACATTAAATTCATTATTATAACAATACTTAATAGTTTTTGATGTAAAAAAGTATGTTCATTCACGAGGTGATAGTACATCGTACGGATGAATGATAGCTTTATTCTCCATTTGATGGAAGAGGATATGGATATAGGTTATACCATTAAAATAATAAAATATAAATATATATAATATAATGGTGTTATTATTTCATCAATTTTTAAGAATATTTGAATAATTTAAAAGAATAAATAAAACTAAAATATTTGGTAAAAAGTTATACCACTTCTTCGGATAACCTCCATTACTTGAAATCTTAAGCCATCTAAGGTTGGATTTCACCCAAAAATAAGATCTATGGAATTTGGGGAATGATGTTATGAAGGTATTTTGTAAGTTATTGGTTAAAATAAATTTATCCTTGCGATTGTAAAGAAGAAAATAGGGGTTCCCTTTTATAATGAGGGAAAGGGAATTCTTGGACGTTCTTATAGTATTAAATTAGTATAACTTAATTTTCATGTTAAAATGAATCCAAGTTAACAAATTTAAAATATTAGATTATTATGAGTATAAATAATCTCATAAAAGAAAAATATTGCAATTTTAAGTGATGTTTTATCGTTTATCTTTTTGTTTTATCCCTCTGTTAACCCTTTTGACAATTACCATGATAATAACGTTTTTTACTCTTTATGGGTTAAGATAGTTACTATAAAAGGTAACTTGGCCCATAAATGGATCATGGTTAATATTTTAAACAGTATACCCATCACTTTTCTAAATATATAATTTTTAGAAATTTTAATTCATTTAATTAAATTTTATGTATTATAATATGTCATTAATGTCATTTTTTAAACTATTTATTTAATTGGAATTTGAAAACAACGTGATAGAAAATGAATTAAAATTTAATCCTTTAAAACATTCATAATAATTTTCTTGTATCTAAAAAAATCATATAACACAATGATTCTTTAAAATTATATAAGTTTTAAAATTTTTAAAACCATTTAATTTATTTTTCTAATAATTAAATAAATAGTATGTCATTGTTGTATAAGTATTTAAGGTAAATATTTAATCACTAAAATTTTGAAGTAAATTACCATGATAAAAAATTATATTTAATAGAAAATTTTATAACTGAACACACCTTCTTTTTTCTCTATGGAAAAAATTAAAAGATAATAAAACAGAGAGAATGACATTTTTTACTTTTCTTTAAAAAAAGATTGTAACGGTAAAAATCATGGAAAAATGGAAAACGAAGTTCATATATTCAAAGTTTTTATGATTATGGAAAAATATATATACATAAAATAAAATTAATTCTAGTTTTATGGTTACTTTTTAATCTTTATCATACTATTTTTGACCTTAATTAACCCATTTTACCTTTACCATCATGACAAAAGTTTACTAGGTTTAATAGTCATAATTACCAAAAAAGTGACATATTTTACAAATTTGGACCTCCTAATTCTAAATATGGAATCCATATTTCATGATTCTATTCACATAAGAGGAAGAATTTAATTAAAAAATAATCTTGCAAAACTCAATGAACATCAGTTTTTAAGAATAATTCAATTTTAAGTATAAAAATGTTTTTATATAAAATTCAAATATAAAATTCATTTAAATAATATAATTGGATTTTTTTAATAAAAATGAACTAATTATTGTTTAAAACCAATCCATAACATGTTTTTAATTTTTAAATAATTTAAAATAAAATATAATTTTTAATAAAAATCAGTATTTTCACTATTCATTGAAAAAAATGAAGTTTTTCATAAAATTATAAACATTAATACTAATATAATTTTAAAATTATAATTAAAAAAATTATATTTTTTATCAAATCAAATTTCCAAAAGATCCATAAATTAATTTTAATATTCTCTCAAATAAAAAAATAATTAAACGAATGACTTTACTAAAAATTGAATGATTATTTACTATGAAATAATAAATAAATTTTTATTAATTATGAAATTACATATATATTTATATTTATTTAAATTTCAGTTGATCCTATTAATACAAAAAAATTCAATGGATATGTTATAATGGTCATATTTAAATACTAATATTTTGTGGTTCGTTTAAGCTCGATGTTGCATATCTTGTATGCTATCGAACATAGTCTTTCCTTTAAAATATTATGATATTACATTCCCCCCTTTAATAAATTTTTTCCTTATAATTTTAAATTTATCTCATTAATCAATGGTTGGATATTTTAAAACACTTTTTTTGAAATCTCACATCATAAAAGGGGTTAATAAAACTTCCTCTTGAAAAGAGGGAAATGGAAATATAAAGGTCATCTGGAATAACACAAACCTAGGTTTTCAATTTTGTAAAAAAATAGTAGGAATTGAGAATATAGAACAGTAAAAAAATTCCAAATAATTATTGATACCGATAAAGATCATTTATCGCAAGAATGTGAAATATCATAATAAATTTAATAACCACAAACTATAAACCAAAGAGATGTAAAAAAGACCATCGATTTATCAAAAATAGAGGTAATATGATATAATTTTTGTTTCAATATTATTTTCCTAGTTTTAATAAATTCCTTTACCATCTATAATAATAACATGAGGAAATATACTTACTTGATAAGTGTAATTTCATCTTTTAATCAATTTCAAACACACTCTCATATTTTTATCTAGATGATGAGTATTCAGGATGAATTTTTATACATGAAGTGCTAAAATAAACTTATAAAGGATAAAATAATTTCAAAAAATAATCAGAATATATTCATCATTTTATTAAATATTAACCAAAACCAAAATGGTCATCGCAAGGTAAGATAAATCCCAAAATAAATAAACCATCATGTAAATAAATAATTCATTAATCTTAAAATTTTAATTATAATACCTAATGTTCGAACTAAATCATTCTATAAATACCTATCCTTAAAATTATTAAAAATATTCCTATCTAATATTCAAACCTGAATATTAGAATGTTTTGAACATATATTTTTTCAAGATAAATTTATCAATTATTTCTAAATATGATTAGTCGCTCTTAAAGTATCATACCAAAATGTATATTCCCTAATCATATAATATCCAAGATAAGATAATAATTTTCATAAATAACTTGAATCACCATAAAGACACATTAAAATCATATATGCTTCCAAATTATAATTCAACCTTTATTATATAAATAAAATCCCATAATATCATATAATTTTCCCTAGAATTATAGTGATATTATTCTAAAGAAACATTAATCACCAAATAACTTTTCATTTCCTTGGTTATCTATATAATAAATCATATGTTCCTAAATTTTAATAACCCATAATTACCTCAATATCAAAGATCATATAAACCCTCAAGGTTATTGGTAGATTTAAACTTATTATCACAAAATTTAAATTCATTATTCCTCAAATAATACTTCATGTTTAAACTAAGGGTTAAATATACCTAAACCCAATAAAACATCTCCAAAAATTTCATTAATAACTTTAAAATTCCTTTGCATAAAACATTGTTAGGTATTTCTAAGACTTCGAACATATGATTAACCTTAAAATTATAAACCCATGATGGAATTCATAAATCTTGAGATAAACTCATAAGAAAAGTTTCTAATATCCAATGATATATAAACCCTGATTTGATACAAAATATAACATACATGAACCTATGATCCCAATTCCAGAACAAAAATCCTGAACTTTACATTTTTGGATTTGGTACCAATAAATGTAGCCAAAATTTAACCATTCAAAACATACAACAACAAAAGGAAATATGGGATTACTTACATATCTAAGGATATGTTAGGATTAGATTTTTATAGAATTAGTACAAACTCTTATATAACAATACTCATTCCTTTAATTGATCATTATTCCCACCACACCCAAATTTTCTTTTCCCATATTAATTATTCATCATTTTTCATAATCATCCATAAACCCTATGAAATTTTTTTCAAATGTGGGATGAGCACAAAAATATGACTAAGGGGTATAAAAAGAAGAAATATGTTATTCTAGTGAAAAACATGAAAACACATAAAATTTTTACCTTTATTTAAATATTCTTTGAGTGTATAAAAATCATTTTCACATGAAAAACGCCCACATATTTCTCAAAGAGAACCTATAAAACCCATAGAAATAAAATAAAAAATCATTTTTGGAAGCTTAAGGTATTAAATTCATATCCTATATCATAAATAATTGGATCCAAGCTAAATAATTAGGATAAAACCATTGGTAAACTCCCTACTTGACTATCAAGACAATAAACATTACCCATTGCATTAGAGAGATATAATAGAGCTCACCCTTGGTATAAGATGTATCAGTATCACCCAACTTCATGAGATATAATGAAGATCAAACCTTCATATAATATACATTGGGATTACCCATTTCTAAAATATAATTCTCAAGTACTATACCATTTATAAAACATGTTATGCTTTCACTTTTTCATCATAAAAGCATTGAAAAACTCTTTTTATCTCATATACAAAATACTTTAGGATATCAAAATAACCATTACTTTTAAAACCCATTTTTAAAAATGAAATACCTTGAATAAATGGAAATGTATTCTTTAAAAAATAAAATGAAATATTGTAAAGGAATCCAAACATAAAATAACATTTATGGTGGTGGGAAAACCTATTGACACCATATACATTAAAATAAAACATTATTTTTTTACTTTTTATAAATAATTTTGTAAAAAATATATTTTAAAACCTTTAAAAGAAAATAAAAATTGAAATAAAATTTCCTTTATAGTTATTTTATGTATATAAAAATACATTAATAATGTATTTTCAAAAATATGTACATGGAAGAAAAATAGTTGGAAAGAAAACTTTAAAAGATGGTTTTTAAAAGAAAGTCACTTACCATGAGTCTAAATCATGAAGTGCATTCTTTATCTTCATAAAAAAAATTGTTCATTAATTATTTTATTAATATCCATTTTTTAGTTTTTTATTCCTTTTACCCTGATATATTGAATTATTGAATCAATTATGTTTAGATTATATGTTTTGATGATATTTGGCTTATAAGTCCAAAATAAATTCAATATGGTCAAAGAGGTAATTACTCTGTCATATATAAAATAAAAATATTGAACTAATTAACATTTTATACATAAATTATACTTTTAAAACCAACCATGAAATATGGTTATAAAAAATATATTATCTTTCAATCATGGAGACGGTAGGCCATACCCACGCATGAGTAACATTTCATTTTTCCAAAAAAAATATGATGGAAAGAATGTAATAATTATTTTATCATTAAATAATTATAATTTTTTCATAAATACCATATTAATTCTTTAAATATAATTATGTATACCATCCATGTGATGTGGTGATAAAAACGAGTCACATCACTTCATGGAGGTGGTAATCCACACGGACGCATGAACGATGTTATTATATTTCAATGGATGAAAATGTAAGAAAAATCTGATATATTATCTTTTAATAATTATAATTATGTAATTAATATAATATATAAACATTAAATAAATTATTATAACCATATGTGATAGGTGTTAATGGAAAATAGATTATGTTCATTCACGGGGCAGTTTTTTGTTATAGACATCAATGACTATTTTGTTCCCCATTTGATAGATAATGAGATGGATATTGGTTATTACATTAAAATAATAAATTATAAATTTATGAAATATATTTTTTATTATTTAATTATTTTTGAATAAAATTTTAAGGAGGCATAAGAATAAATAAAACTAAAATATTTGGTAAAATGTTATACCGCTTCTTCAGATAGACTTGATTTCTTGACAGCTTTAGCCCTCTAAGATTAGATTTATATAAAAAAAATAAAATATCTATAATGTGGTAAAGTATATTATAAAGGTAATTGAATAGGTATTTTCAAAACCAAATATTTTTTTAAGTTTTTATAAAATAGAATAGGGGTACACTTTTATAATGATGGGGGAATTCTTGGTATTTATTAAAAAATTAAATTAATATAAATTATTTTTTCAAGTTAAAATGGATCCAAATTAATATAATTTGAATATAATATAAGTATTATTTTAAACCCTCTCATAAAATAAATAGTTTACAAGTATAGGTGATTTTTTCACCCTTATCTTATTGGTTTATCCCTCCATTAAGGCTTTTGAGGATTACTGAGATAACAATGTTTTTTACTCATTAGGGGTTAAGATAGTTACTATAAAAGTAAAATTGGAAGATAAATGGAACATGGTTGTCATTTTCAACCATATCCAATAAATGTTCCAAAAAAATGTTTTTTATGAATTTTAAATTATTTAACAAATTATTATATATTAAAAAATATCATTAATGTCATTTTTGGAAATATTCATTTAGTTTGACTTTCAAAACAACATGAAAAGAAAGTAATTACAATAAAATATTTTCAAAAATCTATAATATGATATATATTTATATATAAATTAATTTAAAATAATTATTCTTTCATATTAAATTACTTTAGATATTTTTAAGATAATTTATTTTATTTTTATATTAATTGAATAAATATTGTGTCAGTATTTCATAAACATTTAAGGAAATTATTTCATCACTAAAATTTAGAAGAAGAAAATTACATGAAAAAATAATTTTATTTATCTTTAAAATTACCATTTATTACCATACATAACTTATTTTAACCATATTTGAAAAAAATTAAAGATAACTAAGCAAAGGGATTGACATTTTTTACTATTCTTTATATAAAATATTACAAAGGTAAAAATCATGGAAAAATTGTAAAAAATGTCATATAATATAATATTATATGATTATAGAAGAAATAAAATCCTTCAAATAAATTAATTCAATTTTAAGGGTTATTTTTAGTCCTTATCACATTATTTGTAACCTTAATTAAACCATTTTTTCTTTACCATGGCAAAAAAATTACTAATGATACTATTCATAATTATCAAAAATAAAAGGGACCTATTTATGAAATTTATACCTCTTAATTAAAAATATGGAACCAATTTTTCAATATTCCATTCATATAAGTAGTAGAATTTAATTTAAAATTAAATCCATAAAATGTGAAGAAAATATATTTTTTTTTGAAAAATGTCTTTTTAAGTATAAAAATATTTTTATACCAAATTCAAGTATAAAATTCATTCCAAAGAAAATAAATGAAGTATTTTTTATAAAAAGGAACTAATTAGATTTTAAATCTAATATAAGAAATGATTTTATATTGTAAATACTTTAAAAGAGAATATATTTTTTTCATAAAAATCTGTTATTTTCAATATTCACTGAAAAAACACTTTTTATAAAATTATAAAAAAATAATCCTAAGAAGTTTTTTCACAAGATTATTTAATAAATTATATATTTTTTATGAAATTAAATTTTTAAATTATCTATAAATTAATTATAATGTTATTTCAGAAAAAATAAAATAATTTTTTTAAAAGAAATGTGTTTTTTGAAGCATAAAATGACTTTATTGAAATTTGGGTGATTATTTACTATGCATTAATAAATACATTGGTATTGATTAGGAAATATATATGTATATATTTCATAATCTGGTTAATCTTATTCGTACCTTACAATTCAATGGTTAAGTTACAACGATCATATTTAAATAATAATATTGTGTGGTTCATTTAAGTTTGGTGTGGAGTATCATGTATTCTATTGAACATAGTTTTATTTTAAAATATAAGGATATTAAAGCTCAAATTATCAATAATTTAAATATAAATATTAAAAATTGGATGTAATGAGTGATAATAAGATGAGAATAAGGATATGATGACATAATCAAAGTATATGAGAAAAACATAAGATAATCCATACCCATCAAAAATTGGTTCATAAATCATGAAAAAATGGCATAAATATTTACCATAAGACAAGATTCATATAAGTAAACAATCACAAGCCTTGTGAAACAAATCCTTGAATAAATGGTACATTATAACTTGATGTAATTATAGAGAAAATATGTTGGGAACCTGGAACATAATTTTCATATCACTCTTACAATCACTCTTAAAAATGGAATAACCTACTCAATAAATTCCATTAATCTGTTAAGATAATACTATAACTAGTTTACTCTATCCATTTTCCTAATTCATTGGAGAACTATATCAGGCTCACCCATCATCATGAGATATATTAGTCTCAATTGTAATCTTAAGATATACTAGTCTCACCATCATCATAAAAATGTCCAAGAACCATAACATAAACATAACACATGAAACATTGCATTTTTTAACATTACATATGACAGTTACTCTTTCATAGCTTGATGTACACATGGAAAATAAATAGGTTCCATGAAAATATCTTAAAAAATTTATAATCCATCTAGAGAAAGAATACAGTTGGTATCATTACAATATATATATATATTGGATCATAAGTAAAATCAAGGATTGTTTTTCTATGAATATAAATACTATAAAAAGATCAATAAAAACATTCTTGAGAAAAATTCCCTTTTAGAATTGAAAATAACTTTTAAAAATAAAAAATTTATAGAATATTTGGAAAAATTATTTGAATTAGCTATGGAAACATATAATGTAATCTTCAAAATATTAATCAGTCATAACAGTAGAAAATTATGTTTATGATATAATCATTAAAATAGTGATTTTATTCACACCTTTGATACAAAGTACCTCATTTTGAAAAAGAATATAATATTATTTTTAAATATTATTTCCAAAAATAAAACATGGTTAAAATGAGATTAAAAATAATTTTAGAATAGTAATAAATATTCTTGAAAATATTTTTATAAAACAATAATATTAAATAAAAAGGTTTTCGAATCGAAAGAGGAAAAATAAGGTTATCTTTCCTTAAAAACATTTTCTAAACAATTTTGTGAAAAAAATAGAGAAAAGGGTAATAAATAATAAAATAATAGAAATATGTATTGGGTCATAAAAAATAAATGGTTTTATCAAATAAGTATCATATATTTTCATTAATGAAAATTCAATAATAAAAAATCCAAATTCAAATGAGATTGAGACAAAAATCTCTTACTATTTTGATAAATTTTGAACCATAAGTCTCATTAAATAATAACATCAAATAAACCTTTAAATATTATGAAAATAATTATATTAATGATTTAACATGTAAAATGGGTAATATATACAACTCATAAATGAAGATAGGTTCATAACATAAATGTTTGTGCCAAAGAAAGATAATTTCATCCAGAATACACTTGCAATGATCGTATCATTGTATTTAGAATTCATCAATAGAGTGATTATGTGTAACAAATTTAAATCCAAAAAATTCAAGTTTAAATACAACATAATGAAAAAAAAAAGTTCACTCCATGTATAATACTTAGATAATATAATCAATGAAGAATTTATATAGCCCAATGAAATAAAATTGAGTTAAGAAAAACTTTATCGCTTGGTAAACTTTAATTAAAATTAATTTTGATGAAATAATTTAAATTTAAAAATAAAAAATACATTAGTTATTCAATATTCAAGAAAAAAATATTTAATGGAAAAAATATACACCATATAAAATAAATTAGGTTAATAACATTAAAACATGCCTCAATGAAGTAAAATTGACATGAAGTCTCTTACCTCAAGTCAATACTTTCCATGTATGTCCTTTACCACCTGTATAACAAAATAATATAAATTATTGACTTATTTAAGAATATTTTATGGATTTATTACTATATCATAAAATTTTTTGTTTCATTTATTTCATGGAAAAATTTAATTACTTAAATGGGTAATTTAATGTCATGTGTTTTGAAGATGTTCATCTCATTATTAAAAAATTTCTTCAGTATTTGGACCGTGGTAAAAGATATTTTTTTCCATAATTTATCAAAAAATAATCATGAAATAATTATTGTTTTTATACACTTATTATTCATTAAAACTAACCATGAAATATTTTTTGTGAAAAATGAACTATGTTATAATCATGGAGATGGTAGGTCATACGTACGCATGAGTAATGTTTCCATTTTTTAATTAATGTGAAAAACATAAGGTAAGTATTATTAATATTTAACGAATTATAATTATAAACTAAATATAATATTTAATATTTAAATTAATTTATATATATCATCTATGTGATGTGGTAATGAAAAATGAATCACATAGCTTAGTGGAGGTGGTAGTCTGCAAGAACGTTGTTATCATTTTTCAATGGATGGAAATGTAATAAATAATATGATATATTATATTTAAATTATTATAATTTTGATATTAATATAATATATATATATATATATATATTAAATCATTCATCATAATCATCCATGAGATACAGTGATGGAAAACAAATTAGATCAGTTCGCAAGGCGGTAGTCCGCCTTACACATGAACGATGGTTCTATTTAACATTTTATGCAAGAAGATATAGATATAGGTTATGACATTATCATAAAAATATATCATTATATGTAATATAATTATGTTATTATTTAATCATATTTGAGGAATATTTTAATGAGGTGTAAAATAAATAAAACTAAAACATTTGGTTAAAAGATAAAACTCTTCTTTAGATAGCCTCCTTTGCTTTACACATTAATCCCTCTACGGTTAGTATTCTACCCAAAATAAGACCTCTATAATTAAGGGTGTGGTTTTAAAAACTATTTGGGTAGTTATTTTCCCAAAAAAATGGTTCTTCAATTGTGAATAAAATAGGTGAGAAGGTGCCCCTTTATAATTGAGGGGAGGGGCACTCTTAAAATTAAAAAAATAATTAAATTAATATAATTTAATTTAATTTTAAAATGAATCTAAAATGATATAATTTGAATATAAGATGTTTATGAGTAAAAATAATATCATACAATAAAAGTTTGGAAATTTTTGTCATGTGTTTAACCTTATCTCTTAGTTCTAACCCTCCATTAACCCTTTTGACAATTATTGTGATATAATTGTTTTTTACTATTTAGAGGTCAGTAAAGTTATTATAAAAGTACATGTGACTCATAAATTGACCATGTTTTAAATTTTAAATCATATCTCATTCACTTTGATGAATATAGTATTTTTTATGGATTTTAAAATATTTAATAAAATATTTTTAATAAAAAATATCATTAATGTATTTTTTGGAAATACATGATATATTATAAAATAATATCTATCTAACTCATTAAAAATGGGTCAAAAATAAAACTAATTCAAATATAAGAAGAGTATTGTTTTACTATAATCACAAAATCAATTATTATATATATTAGACCATTTATTATCCAAATTTTCCTATTTTTATATTTTTATAATTTTTAAATAATTTAATAAAATATTATTTAACCTAAAATATTATTAATGTCATTTTAATAAATATTAAAATAATTTGACTTTGAAAACAACATGAAAGAAATTTAATTTGAATATTAACCTTTCACACATCTCTAGTATGTTATATTTATCATTAAAATTCACGCTACACTATAAATCATCCAAAAAATATTACTTCAAGAGTTTTTTAAATCATTTACATGACCTTTCAACTTCATTAACATGCATTATGTCAACATTGAATAAGTATTTAATTATTTATTTCATAATTAAAATTTTATAAAAATATCATGATAAAAAAATAGTTTACCTTTAAAGTTACCATTTAGTACCAAACATAATTTATTTATATCACTATCACAAAATTTTATAGCTATTAAAATTAAGAGAGTGACATTTTTACATTATATTTCTATAAAAAAATATTTTTAATTTTCAAAAAAAACACCATAAATTAAAATATTTTATGAGTATGGAAGAACCCCACTCATTAAATAGATTAAATTCATGTTTTAGGGTTATTTTTAGTCTTTAACAAAATATTTTTATCCAAAATTACCTAATTTACCATTACCAAGATGAAAAATATTTATAAATTAATTATTCATAATGACCAAACATAAAAGGAACCTATTTAAAAAAATATACATCTTAGACTCTTATGGTTAGAAAATATTGTGAACCTATCCCAAAATAAATAGTTCCACTAATATTTAAGCACATGCATAACTATGGAAAGCTCTAAATCATGAGTGGGGTAATTTTTCTAATATAGATGAAGTTGAATATATCTATAGGATACAACTTGATCACTCTATATAATCATGTAACTCAGACTAAGACCAAAAGTATCATAGTATACCATGTACCCCTTATTGGGCTCAGGTAAGATTAGAATAGGATCTGTTTTTATAAGATGTTTTGGTTCATTGAAAAAATATCTAAATATCACATCCCATGTTATCTTCACCCCTTTACTAGTATGAATAGTAAAATTTGATGCTAACTTTAACAAATCCTAGATGAATCGTTGATAGTATCTATTAATATTTAGGAATCTATGAATCTTAATGATGTTTTGTGGCTCCTCCCATGATAATAAATTCTTTACCTTCTCGAGATCAACAGATAGTCCATTTTTAAAAATCATGTTTTTTGATAATTTCACTTCTTAGATGTAGAAACTTAATTTATAAATATTTTCATAAAAATAGTGACTCCTCATGATTTACAAAACCAAACATATATGTGGTTTTTTCTCATGTTCGGATATCAATCAAACCAAAATATCATCCATGAATACTATCACAAAGGTGTTGAGATATTGATGTATTATCTATTCTATAAAATACATAAAAATTATAAGAATGTTAGTAAGAAAAAAGGCA
This sequence comes from Viscum album, assembly GCA_963277665.1. Taxonomy (NCBI): domain Eukaryota; kingdom Viridiplantae; phylum Streptophyta; class Magnoliopsida; order Santalales; family Viscaceae; genus Viscum; species Viscum album. The sequence goes on from OY728119.1 coordinate 724,087,369, forward strand.
TAACAATATATTCATAATGGATATATCTCTTCCTAAAATCCATCTTTATATTATTAGATTCCCAAAACCCTGATCTCATGATAACCTTAATGAATATTGATCTTTGAAAACCATTTTTACCCCTTTAATTTACCAAAAAACCCATCCAAATGGGGAAAAGGATACTTATTCTTAACCATCACCCAGTTCAAATTATGATATTCTATAGAAAATCAAAGTGAAATATCAGCCTTATTGGTGAATATAATTGGGGATTCTTAATTCAAGAACACTGGGGTGAATGAAACCCTTCACCATCATATCATCCAAATAAATATTTATCTATTTATGATCCACTAGTTTCATATGATAAGAGTGTATCAAGATCGACTATTTACCCAACACCAAATCAATTGTTAACTCCACCTCTATCTATAGAAGAAGAACAAATAATTCATCTAGGAAAACATTAGGAAAATCCCAGAAAAATAAGGTAATATCATCAAGATAGAAAACAACATCAGAATTAAGTTCAATGTTAGATAAAAAATCATGAGATTTGGGAAGAAAGTTCATGTATGAACATACCTCTAATCCCAATCTCCCTAAAAAACTTGATAGTTCCCATCGATATCCAAGAACAAGACACATTGAAGATAATAATCAACCTCAGTTAATGGTTGAAAGGAAAATCTATCCTGATGATGATGTCAAACATATCCAGATTGAGAACAAAAAAATACTAGACTAACTTTGCGTCATATGTCGATAGTGAACAATAATGACACCAAAACCTCTTCTCTTTTTTCTTCCTAAGAGGTGTTTCTAAATCCATAACAATGGACATGATCTCAATTTGATGTTTCAATACATAAAAATGGTTACAAATAAATTATTGGGAGGAACTGGTATCAAATAAATCATTCATGTCGAAATATTCAATAAATATAATACCTCTCACTATCATTGGAACCACATCAAACTCCATCCTAAACTCAACCACTACATGAAGGTGATTTACTCTAGAAGACTATAGCTAGATCCCTATAGAATTTTAAACATCTAACTACACCATTGTGGCCTTTGGAGTTGACAATCCCAGAATATAATGTGGAATATACATATCTCGATAGAGCCTCTATAAATGGTTATAGTATCCACAAACATTTCCCATCTTCACAAGCATATAAAAAGAATATCAGGTGTGCCTAAACATTCCAAGATAATAGAAAGTTAGGGGAACACTACTGGTTGTCATTGATGGTGTATAGGAGGCCCACTATTGAGAACCACCTCCCCCACCCCTGTTATGATCATGCCACTTCCTCTTATTCCCATTTACACCACTAAAGTTTCTACTATACAGAAAAGAAGTTCCAAAAGATCCAAACTTTCCAACTATATTAATTTCATTCATCATTTCTCTCTATCATATCTCATCCTATGTAGAAATCTTCAGCATGAATACATGTAATCTAATATCTGGTTGTAAACCCTATATGTACTTCTTATTATTCAGTTGACCATTCTTCACTACCTCGAGAAGAAAAATGAACCATCTTCACGAATCGATTAGTGTACCCTAAAATTGGTCAATATTAACGATGAAAATAGAATAAATATAGATAAATTTCTGTAATCATAGACTCTAGAAGTCTCGAACCAGGCCGGGTCACCATCCGATCCAGCACCTGACCCGGTATGTGGCATGTTCTGAAGGGTGTTCCTGATCCCCACGGGCTGACAAAAGTTCTTGGGTACCAAAACTAACCCATGGGAACAATTTACTAGAAAAAAAGGAATAAAACAACTAACCACTTTAATTGAACGAAATTGATTTTATACAACCAAACAGACCCTTAACACAATCCATATTTAAAGGTCTACAAATGGAACCAACAACCCAAGAGAGATTAAAACCAAGTAAAACTAAAACTCTATGAAGACTCCAATGAAAGAAAACTAACACATCTATCCGCACCTTCATGCAACATGAAGATCCACCTCCTCAAACCACCATTGCCTAACCTGAATGAGAAAACCATCGACAACCCAAACCACCATCATTAATCATGATGCCTCAACCTGTGAAACACAAATAAAAAGGCCTACAATCACCCAAAGGTGTATGTAGGGTGTGAGCCAAGAGCCTAGTAGGATGCCACCGGAAGAAGATTACATGCATAACCAATTAAATAACGAATACATTTTCCAGTAAAATAGATAAAAGTGAAATAAATTATTAAACAGTTTTAATGAAAACAATTTTTAATGATAGGTTCTTTAAATGAAAATGAATTTAAAGACAACAACTCAAATTAAAGAGAATAATTAAATACTTGAAACCTTTTTAAAGAAAATTGGATTTAAAAAATTGTATCAAATAAAATAGATTAAATTAAAACACACACAAACTTACTTTTTAAAATAACCATAGTGTCACACCAATAAACATAAAGTAACCAAGGAGCACCAAATATGGGATAGGACTCATGGGTGTTATCTAGCTTGGGTCCCTAGATCTTCATGTCTCATTTAACTGTGGCTTATTTACCACGGCCCATAGAAAATGGGGCTTATAAACCACGACCCTTAGAAAAACGTGGCTTTGAAACCATGACCCTCAGTCATCATATGTTTAGTTAGTGTTTCAATCGTCAATCTTTCCAGTGAGACTAGGTCGAGTCACCTCCGGAACACTATCCCACTAGTCCTAGTTCACCTTCCTAGATACCCAGGCTTCCCGCTTTGTGCTCAAAAAAATTTTAATATCTTAATAGGTTCACATCACATAAACAAGCCAATAAAAACTCCATGCATGACAAGATACCATTTACACCAACAATCCCATTTTTTAAATTTAAGATCACGTCACATGTCACATTTATGGGAAAAAGTGAAACATAGTACAAACACACACTGAACCATCATTTTCACACCCAAATTCCATTTTGAAATAATATGCACATCAAAACATTATCCAAACAAGCTTTACAACATGGATATAATTTGATAAACCCTTTGAAAATTTTCATAAGTTAGTTCTAAAAGAGTATCTTTGGGATTTACACATGAAAACTCCTTAAAAATTCCCATTTTTAATTAAGCGCACACCCAAAATCTCTGTACAACTTGATATGCATCACTTACATCATCAATTAACCCACTTTGAATTTTAATGAAAATAGTTTTACACTTAGACGACCACCATGAAAATTTATTGAAAAAATTCAAAAATGTGACGCATGACTTTAAACTCCAAAACGCACTCTGAACCTCTTTTATAACAAAATATACATTGATTCCACACCCAAAACACACACTACAGCTCTTTCACATTCAAACAAACTAGATGCACAATCTTGAGAACACTGATAAGTAGCTCTATGTAGGTTTTCACAATAAAACACTTTTACATTACATAAACACTCTGCAAACCAAGACTCAGTCAAAAATCACTTTCACAGCATGTAAACTACTTCGAAATAGTGCTAAATTAATTTAAATTAACAAAATTGTTCACTAGAAAATTTATGAAACAATTTTCAGTATATTCCGCATGGGTCAAAATATTTTTAATTCAACCAAACACCAGTATATGATTCAACGCATAATGATGATAAACCAAAACACAATCTATATAGTTTTTAAAATTCAAATAGACAATTCAACATTGTTGTTCATAGAAAACACACATGTATCATGTAAACATATCAACTACAATTAGAAACTGGATTCGCATTAAACAAACTAATGAATAAATATGATAAATTAATTTAAGAAGAAAATTAATTCATCAACAATGTTCATGTGTGGAACCACTTACCTCACGTGAATATTCCTCTGGATGATGGTGCAAAACCACACCCTCACCCCATCCGCACCACGTGGAACCTAGAACAACAAAAAAAGTGTATAGGTCCAAAAAGTCAATATTAAACCCCTAAAAATACACTACATGCAGGAGAAACCAAAAATTTAAATAGAAAAAGGAGAGACTTATCTGAGGGGTACGGCGGCACGATGGGGATGGCCGGGAGGTCAGGCGGTGCATGTACGAGGGATGCCTGAGATGAGTTCGAACCAGGGGGGTCTGGATTGGCTAGACAAGGAGGGAAACATCGGTCTGGTGCAGCAGGTGTCCGGGAGGGTGATGGCATGACCAGAGAAGAAAATAGGGAGGTGCAACGGGGGTGTCTAAGTGAGGCAGCGGGCGTCGGGGGTTCGGGGCGAGGCAGTAGGGAGGCCCATGGTGGTTTTTCAGAGTTGCTTTCAGATGGGAGGAGGGGACACCTACTTCTAAGAGGAGCCTCGGCCAAAAGAGCAGCGACCCAAGGTGTTATTCAAGGGAGGGAGGTCAACGAACAGTAGTAGTCATAGTAGTGGGGAGCACGACTACTGAGCCGGGGGTGGGGGGGTACGCGCACATACAGCGGAGGCACACCGACCTTGAGAGGCTATCGAAGGAGTTTTGGGTGGGAGCCACCAGTGAGGATAGTCTGAGCGAAAATAAGGGGGGTATGCATGATGGGATAACTGGGAAGAAATGGGGTGTGGCGCAAGGATTAGGGGAGGAGAGTGTGCCGTGACGGGAAAGAAAGGTAGGGAAGGGAGGGAAAAAAGAAGGAAGAAAGAAAAAAAGAATAAAAAGAAACCAAAAAAATTCTAAAAACAAAACCATTAATGATAATGTAACTATAGATAAATTAATAAAAATTAAAATAATAATATGACAATAATAATAATCAGATAATAATAAACATGATACTAATAAACTTTATAATAATAAATTAATAATAATATTTTTATTATTCATAATAATAACATTATCCTTGTTAATTTTCTTAAAAACATTAAATTATTTTACTTAATCCTCATTTTAAATTTATTTATTTATTTATTTTGAACATTGAGTCGATTGTACGTCAAACCGGGCGATGTCGCGTGGTGACCTGGGCAAGTTCATGCAGCATCAACCACAGTGCGTTGAATGCTAGCAAGACCAACATGCTCATTTATCAATGAAAAAGTGCAGAAATGAAGTTGGGATTATCCCACATTTCATATAAAAATAATAATAATAATTAAAAGGAGATCAAATTATAAGATGAAAATAAAAATTAGAAACATGACACAGCGCAAAGTCCGGGTGTGACAATTCTCCCCACCATAAATATTTATGTCCACGGAAATCCACAACTAAGGTTGAGACTCAAAGAAGAAACGGATACCCCACTAAGGTTCAAAGAGGAACCCCACAACCAACAAGTGAAAAGATGAAAAAGAATCATTCTCAAAGAAAGTGACTTAAGACAACTTCAAGAAACTCGTAAAAAGACTCTGATATGTGTCGCCCTCCCCAAAGAGCTAGAACGCCTCCAGTTGACTGATCATGGAAAATAACTCTTACACCCACAGAAACCGACATCACAATTTGAAACATCTCAAAAACTATTAAACAAAAACCACACCATTTAGATAGAATGAACAAGAAAGGTCAAACCACATCCAAGGAATACTCTTATCACTTATCACCAAGCTATATTTAGAAACCGAACCAAAATGTCGACATGGGGAAGCCTGAGGGGCTCCCCACCATTAGAAAACTACTGACTCACGAGACGATATTGGAAAACTGACATGGGGAGGTTTGAGTAGAATCCCCACCATTATGAAGATGGACAACACTAATTCACTCCAGAGACATTTGAGCGAGACCTCTCACAGGTCTCTCTACCATTATAGCCGACATAAGATACAAAACCGTGAAAATTTTCCGATGGTGACCAAACACCCTACCACAAGGGGAAGGGAGGGAGGAGCTCGACTACTGGGCATCAAAACCACAACCTAAGACCAGCCAGCATCTCCACATCCCTAGATGAGCACAATTCAAATCTGAGACCGATTTACCTAACATACCCCATAAGGACCACTAAAATCGATTATATTCAGTGGGACACAACCACCAGGACATTAAGGTAACAACATGGTCATGCCTCTAAGCAGTCATGGAATAATTATGCACCCATATGTGTTGTTTGAAATAGAACAGAAATAGGAAATGATTTAAACTATTCTAACTTTCAACATCGATGACTGAAATAAAGTCAGGGTCCCATACACTTTCTAGGTTCCTGACCACGCGTCAGCTTCACTCTGAGGCCTATGGTTGGAGCCCTGATGCTTTAAGTATCTCCTACCTCGTATTTAGGAATTTAAGACTCCCGAACGGAGCTTCTACTTTTTTTGTCACATGTAACCACACCGCAACCGAGACAACACCATCAGACACGACACACTCTGACATCCACCCATTCCCTCATGACATGTCCACCAGAACAAGGTTGTAGATGAATAACATGCATCACCTCCTCACCTTGACCAAGAAACATAAAATGTAAAGACACACGGTGAACACTCCCCTCCAGACAAAAAAATTATAACTCTCTTAGAGGAGGACGCACTCCTATGAAAACAGGGATTCTCAAAGGGTTCTACGAAATCCACCTTTTCTCTTCAAGAGAGCTCACACTGCAAGATGTCACCAAACATGAATAATACAGCCGATGAATGCACTAAAATCCTTTCAAGACATCAGTCAGCACCAGTATTCTAAACCACCTTCACCCTTCCCCACTGTAATTCCTTTCACTGTTTCTGGGGGGAAACCTTCCGACGCAACGGTGTCAGACTTCATACCCGATGACTCAGACAACTCAAATAGATCAAAACTCTTATCAACTCCCCTCACATCTGCCATCCCACTACAAGAGGATCTACTTAACCTAAAGGGGTAAGTTACAGACATAGCACTGTCACTAAAAAGGGAGATTCCATACTTTAATCAACTGGAGAACCGGCCAATGTTGAATTTTCTATGGCCGAAATTCATTCACATGTTACCGTGTTATGGGGGCATACACTAGTTAAGAAATAAAACCATGGAACCAATCAAATTGATCCAATTGTCAATATATACTTCAAGCAAACACTAAATGTGAATTGGGAACCACTACAAGGTCTTACCGAAGAACTTTTCAAAAGAAACCACTAACTACACACTTTCACACCATCTTACAAATATAAATTTAAACTCAAGACACAAATCAGTCAGAAAGGATCCTCACCTCAAAACGCCTCACATCCAACATTTCTAAAACACAAGGATACACCACAAAATAACCGGTTATTAAAACACTAAGTTTTCCTTTAACCAAACTTTTTGAAAAAGAACGAATCTTGTGGGTTACGCAAACACAAATGATGTCCCATGGGCCTCACACATGAATGTTATCGTGCCACACATGCACCAACATCATGTCTATCTAGGCACTCATCCACTTATTCCATTAACCATTTTCCTTTTTGTATACACTCATGTATGTGGTTTCCCATGAGAGCACCAAGTATCAAAACCAGACCTTTCCATTTTTCAAAAACAAAACATACAACCCACAACATTCAAACCACACACATCATTTTATTTTTAAAGCGCTTCATTTCAAAAAAAATCAATATCAAATCATTTTTACATAAAAACCATATTTCCATGAATCCAAAACAAATAGACGAGGAATGATGCAAGAGGGAACTAGTATCAGTGGGTGACAGGGACATATGGTTGGTGGCCAAACTCCAATCACACCACCGCTACAAGGGGTATTCTAGGACAGTGTTCTCGGATCCACATGGCTTGCCAGACCCTACGAGCTCACTGGGACCACTGACCCTACTCCAATTTCATTTCCCCTATACAATATTAACCACATGGACCAAGGATTTAGACAAACCTCAACTTACTTTGGTTACTCGAAGTCCCGATATGAGGTGTGCTAGCCAGGCACCTTACTCATATCGAGGACATAAAGTCCCAAAAACCATAACTCATGTCGATCATGACTCTATCCCAAAAGGACACGACCCAAGAGAGAAAACCTCCTCTGATACTATTTTTTCATGAATCAGGCTGGGTCACCATCCGACCTGATGCTTGACCCGATCTACATCATGGCCCGAAGGGCGTTCCTGATCCCCACGGGCTGGCATAAGTTCTCGGGTATCAAAACTAACCCATGGAAATTATTTGCCCAACAAAAGGAATAAGAAACCAAAAACATTAATGGAAAGAAACTAATTTTATACAACCAAACAAACCCTTAACACAATCCATTTTTAAAGGTCTACAACTGGAACCAACAACTGAAGAGAGATGACGAAAAAGGAAAACTGAAACACTAATAAGACTGCAATGAATGAAAACTAACAGATTTATCCGCACCTTCATGCAACATGAGGACCCACCTCCTCAAACCAACATCGTCAGACCTGCATGGGAAAACCGTAGACGGCCCGAACCACCTTCATTAAGAACGATGCATCAACCTATAACACACAAATAAAAAGGCATATATACACCCAAAGGTGTGTGTAGGGTGTGATCAAAGAGCCTAGTAGAATTCCACCGTAAGAAGATTCCATGCATAACCATTTAAATGATGAATACATTTTCTAGTAAAATAGATTAAAGGAAAATAAATGCTTAAAAATTATTTCATGAAAAGAATTTATAATGACAGGTTCTTTAAATGAAAATGAATTTAAAGACAACAACTCAAATTAAAGAGAATAATTAAATACTTGAACCCTTTTTAAAGAAAACAGGATTAAAGAAAATTGTATCAAATAAAACAGATTATATTAAAACACACACACACACTTAATTTTTAAAATAACCAAAGTTTTATACCGATGAACATAAAGTAACCAAGGAGCACCAAATATGGTAGAGGCCTCGGGGTGTTAGCTAAATTTGGTCCCTAGATCTTTGAGTCTCGGTGAAGCATGGCTTAGAAACCACGACCCTCAGAAAACATGGCTTAGAAACCACAAACCTCAAAAAACATATCTTATAAACCATGACCCTCATTCTTCATCTGTTTAGTAAAGTGTTTCAATCGTCAGTCCTACCAGTGAAATCGGGTCGAGTCACCTCTGGAACACTAGCCCACTAGTCCTAGTTCACCTTCCCAGCTACCCAAGCTTTTTGCTTTATTCTCAAACAAATTTCAAGATATTAATAGGTGCACATCACATAATAAATCTGAAAAAAAACAACATGCACAACAAGATACCAATTAAACTAACAATCCCATTTTTAAATTTCAAGATCACGTCACAAGTCACATTTATGGAAAAAATCCAAATATAGTACTTACACACACAGAACCATCATTTTGACACCCAAATTTAATTTTAAAATAATATGAACACCAAAAAATTATCCAAACACACTTTTCACCATAGAAATAATTTGATAAACCCTTTGAAAATTTTCATAAGTCATTTCTAAAAGAGTATATTTGGGCTTTACACGAGAAAACGCACTCAAAATTCCCATTTTGAATTAAGCACACACCCAAAATCATTGTAAAACATGATATGTATTGTTTACACCGTAAATTAATCCACTTTCAATTTTAAATAAAATAGTTTTACACTTAGACGACCACCAATAAAATTTATTGAACAATTTAAAAAATGTGTCGTACGACATTAAACACCAAAACGCACTTTGAACCTCTTTTATGACAAAGAGTACTTTGATGCCACACCCAAAACACACACTGCAGCTCTTTCACAATCAAACAAACTAGATGCACAATCTTGAGAAAACTGATAAATCGCTCAATGTAGGTTTTCACAAAAAAAACACTTTAACATAACATAAACACTTTTCACAATAAGACTCAATCAAAAATCACTTTTACACCATGTAAACTACTTAACAATTTTGCAAAATTAATTTAAATTGACAAACTACTTCACTATAAAATTTATGAAACAATTTCCAGTATATGCCACATGAGTCAAAATATTATAAATTCAACCAAACACCCATATAAGACTCAATTCATAATTACGCTAAACCAAAACACTATCTGCCTAGTTTGTAAAATGAAAATAAACAATTCAGCATGGTTGTTCACAGAAAACACACATGTATCATGTAAACGTATCAAATTCAATAAGAAACTAGATTCGCATTAAAAAAACTAATGATTACATATGCTAAATTAATTTAAGAAGAAAATTAGTTCATCAACATTGGTCAAGCATGGAACCACCTACCTCGCATGAAGATTCCTCCGGAAGATGGAACAAAACCACACCCGCACCCCATCCTCACCACAAGGAACCTAGAGTAACCCCAAAAAAAGAATATCGGACCACAAAATCAAGATTGAGCCCCTAAAAGGCCACCCAACATGATGGAGAAACCTAAAATTTAAAGAGAAATAGGAGACTCTTATATGGGTGATACAGCGGCGCTATGGGGATGGCTGGGAGGTCGGGCGGTGCTAGTACGAGGGCTGACTGAGATGAGTTCGAACAAAGGAGGTACGGCACGGCCAGAAAAGGATGAAAAGAGCAGTCTGGCATAGCAGGCATTCGGGAGGGTGACAACATGACTAGAGAAGAAAGCAAGGAGGTGCGGAAGTGGTGTCCAAGTGAGGCAGTGGGTGCCTGGGGATCGGGGGATGTTGTAGGGAGGCTCGTGGTGGTTCACCGGAGCTTCCTTCTATGGGTAGGAGGAGACGCTGGCTTCAAGGAGGCTCAGCGGCCAAAAAAGCATCGGCCCAAGGCACTGCACGAGGCGGGGAGGCTGGTGGATAGCAGTGGTCAAGGAAGCGTGGAGTGCAGCTACTAAGCCAGGGGCGTCGCGTATAAACAGTGGAGGCATGCTGGCCTTGAGAGGCTGTCGAAGAAGGTGTGGGTGGGAGCCACCGGTGAGGAGAGTCTGAGGGAGAGGAATGGGGTAGGCATGACTAGACGGGTGAGAAGAAATGGGGTTTGGTGTAAGGTCTAGGGGAGGAGAGTGTTTAATGATGGGAAAGAAGGGGAGGGAAGGGAGGAAAAAAAGAAGGAAGAAAGAATAAAAAGAATAAAAAGGAACCAAAAAAAATCTAAAAACAAAACCATTATTACTAATGTTAATATAGATAATATTAATAATAATTATAATACTAAGATGATAATAATAATAATCAGATAATAATAAACTTGATATGAATAAACATTATAATAATAACTTAATATTATTATTATAATTATTATTCATAATAATAACATTATCCTTGTTAAAAAAAATTTAAGCATTAAATTATTTTACTTAATCCTCATTTTCATTTTATTTATTTATTAATTTTGAACATCTAGTAGGTTATGCGGAAAACCAGACGATGTCGGGTGGTGACCCAGGTAAGGTTGTGCGGCTTCAACCATGGTGCGCTGAACACTGGCAAGGCCAACCCGCTCATTTATCAGTGCAAAAGCGCAAGACCCAAGTTGGTCTTAGCCCACATTTCATATAAAAATAATTATAATAATTATAAGTAGATAAAATTATAATATGAAAATAAAAATTAGAAACATGACATAATGCAAAGTCAGGGTGTGACACTAGACTAAAATTAAGGAATAATAGGGTCTTGAAACCCATCCAGTACAATCCAAAGTGCCTATCTTCATGTACCACAGAATCATACCATCACTTGTTAGGACCCTCAACTCTAAACATTGTGCACTATACTATGATATTCTCAGGTGTATCCATGGTTTTGAAGATCTGATCAATATTTTCTAGCCAGTCCTCCACCTCTTTGTGATCATATATACCTTTAAAGTATGGTATTTTCTCATGTATGAACTCTTGAGATCAATACCTTTCCCCTCGGATCCTGGTTGTACCTAAAAAACTATGTTTTGGTCTTACAATATATTTTGGTCTATAGTACAAATTGATCTCATAATATTTTATATAATTTTATGATCCAAAGGTAGATTACCTTGAGGATCATCCATTGCACCCTCTTATGGAACCCATGGAAGGCGTCTTATAGGAATATCATTACACAATGATAACGTAAGAAATGATCTGATGATAGGAAAATTTCTATTGAAACCAAAAAAACCATAATCAAAAACTAAGATTAAGATCAAGAAAACAATATTGGCGATTCATATCCAAACATCCCATGGTAACTTGAGTCTCATCATGAAAATAGGTCACCAAGAACTCACCACATCCTACTAATCAAGTCCCGAAAATACTATCTCCCATCTACCAACTTCATAATATTGATCATAACAATTCTCTAATGCCAAAAATATAATGCACTAACCAAAAATACCCTCAAAAATTGGTACCTAACCCAATCCTCCACATAACTAAAGGAATAATTTATCCCCGTAGTCTAGAGACGTGAACCGAGGTGTCAACAACAACTATAGTAAATGATTTTTACCAACATGAATTAGACAACATGGAATAAGTATATACAAGTAAGAGATAAGTGATAGAAGATAAAAAAATAGAATATATGCCATAACTAAAAGAAGATATTGGAAATGATACAACTCAATGAGTCAAAACAATCCAAATTATAAGTCCAATAAAAAAGGATAACTAAAATATAAACTGATTATTCTATATGATAGCATGGGAAAGCTCCCACCATCTCACCACCAACTACCAAAACTCAACTAATATAAACTTTACCACCTCACTATAGTGACTTGCCTTTCTATGCATCAAAATACATAACCAGGTCTACACACCCCTGAATGAGTGTGCATGGTTTGAGCTAAATAGGCCCACTAGGATCCCACCTAGTTGTTCCATTACTCTATATAAAAATACAAACATTCTCAACTTTAAATAAAATTTGTCATTCCAATTAGTTAAATAGTTTTTATATCAAAATCATGGCAATACATTCCCATTTTTTCACATTTCTAAATAATCTAGGTAAAACAGTTTCAAAGAATGTCACATATATCGAAGCAGGTAATCAAATCAATGTATTACAAACCAAAAGAATATGAAAAATCCTGCCAAGTATCTATTTATGTCAGACTATATAGAATACTCATACCCAAACATAGAAAATCACATGCATCAAGTACTAAGATATATGCATTGAATTGAGAGAGCATAGGAACACCCCAAAAATTGAACCTCCCAATATTGTCTAATAAGTCCCTAGGACACATTTCCTAGGTAGAAGAGGAACACACCATGAGTTAACCCACAAATGGTATTAATAGATAAGACATATTACTTCACCTTCCACCTATATACCCAAGGCTTCCCATGTGAAACATTTTCTAAATAATCAAAACCTTGCTTTAAAAACAATCTCATAAATCAATTTCACAATTCTTTAAAAATTCCTTTACTTTAACCCAAATAGGGAAAATCACCTTTTATCAAGAACCTATTTACACACACAAAAATCAATAAATCATTCCAATTTAAATATAAAACAATTAATAATACAATATCATTTATGGTTCCTTCAATATAGGCTAGATACAAAACCACCTACCTCAAACTCAGGTCACACACACCCACAACAAGATCCACCAACACTCGAAATAAAGTAGAGACGACAACGGAGGCCCTGTAACTGATTATCACATATTAAAATCATATACCACAAAAAAATTCATATAAGAGAGGGTATATCACAATATACATCAAAGAACACACCCATACAACACCACAACCAATAAGGACCATCTCCCGAAAGAAAAGTGCACATTGGATATTGAATAAATCAAGAATAACAACACCAAAAGTTCAATGGATCCCAAAATATAATGCAACTTCACTTCCATAAACTATGGAAATTAATAAGCAGAAAGGTTGATTACCTATAAAAATCACCACAACCGCCATGAAGATCAAGTGTCAAATGATGTGATTTGTAAGGTGCGGAGATACCCAATATTTCATGGAAGAGTACCTAGGGTTTGAGGTAGGAAGAAGAAACCTAATTAAATAATTTTTTATCTAACCCGTGCATGAAAACTTACAGGTTGTGATCAATTCATGTTGTGAATCATAGATTCATGATGTGAAATCCATGAAATCCATATAAACTAAAAAAGGCATTGCCTCGAGTTAAAAATATTGATCCTGACCATTTCATATCGTGAACTTTATTCCTAACGTGAACATCATTCATGTCATGAAACTAATTAAGGATTCTATCGAATGAAGGTTTCATGTTGTGAAATATATTCATGATGTGAATCTATCCTATAGATTGTACATAGTCATAACATGATGAAAAGACCTAGAAAATTCTCCAACTCAACATGGACCTTAAAGGTCATCCTCTACATCATTTGACACATTTATACCTGGACTCGATTAATTTAAAAAAACAAAAATTCCTAAACATTAGTTCATTTTCCCCAATAAACTCTTTTCATCCTCAAAAAGCATTAAACACACCCAAATAAAAAGAGAATCAAAAAAGAGAGACAAGAAGTACCTACAAAAAGGTAATGGTATGTTAGAATACTTCTTTAATCATAAATACGATTTTTAATTACCAAGGATTCATCATTATTCTTAATTTTGGAATAATTTCATTTTTTGGATTTAAATAACATTTTTTTATAAACTTTTTTTATGCATTAAATTGGTTTTTATGAAAATAAATAAAATTAACCCCTATTATAGTTAGGGTGGTGCCTGAGTGGTAAACCCTATAATCCTACATCCAAACGACCCATATTAAAAACCAAGAAGGGATTATTTCTCAAGTTGCTATAGCATCACTATAGTAGGTCACTACAGCAGAACTTTAGCAGTAATGGAACAGTAGTAGAAGTAGTATTGTAGTGGCGGCAGGTATTGTAGCTGCGGTAGTATTATAGAATATTGATTATTGTAACAGTAATATTATTTAGAGGGGCCTTCATAAAAAATGGTATTTCTTCCCTATAATTTGGTATTTTAATCCCCAAGTCTTTCTGGCCATGTTCATAGACCACTTGACTTTGGGTCTATGGGCTATGTAATGGGTCTCCATCTACCCAAATATAAAGAGGTATTAGTTTTCATAATAAAAAGATATTTCAAACAAAATTTAAATTAACCTATATTGATTAATGGTTTTAATTAAATTTATAGATTATATATTCATATTTTTTATCGTTAATTTTACGGTTTTTACAAGGTAAGTATTGGAATTAAACATAGTTTTATGCTTAAAATTTGTTTTTCTAAAACGGGTTTTCATTGTGTTTTTCACGCTTATTTAAAATTAATTTATGACACTTATTTAAATTGAATAAGGTAAAATGAATTTACTATTTATAATCAGAATAATTGATATAATTTAATAAGTTCAACTAAATTTTTGGTCTTAGTGGATAATAAAAGCAGTGAAATTTTGTTACCATAGTTATGGTTAAAACGGGTTTACTTGGAGGTTAAACCTAGAGATAAGGTTAATAATTCCACCCATATATATATAATTATTGTTAGATAAATATGTTTCAACCTTATATTATCCTAAATTTTACTCCATTTCCATTTATATCCACTTTCACATGAAATTTTCCATATATTATTGAAATATTTTAAGAAATCCCATGTGTGTCCCTCCCCTCACTTTTAAAAGGGAACCTATTCTCCTCCATTATTTAAAAAATTTGAGCCTTATAGAATGGAAAATAATCACTCAAAAACCTTCATAGATTAATTCCCTCCATCCTAGATCTTTTTTTTATTCTCCAAATACCAATCCTTCATGGAATAAGGAAGAAGACAAAGGAGGTCTCTCAAAGAAGAGGTATAAATCTTAACTGAGGTCTTTCAAATTTTTTGAATCTTATAATTATTATAAACTTATTTTATCCATTATGTTATGGTTAATATTGTATTATAAATATAATTATATGTTAGTATGATTATTTTACAACCATTTCTCATATATTCTCTATAAAATGGGAGATGATACTACCGCTCGTGTGTATGTGTGGAATACCTCCTCCATGTAGCGATACAATTAATTTTCCACCAACATATTTCATGGTTAGTTATTATGATGGATTTATTGTATATTTATTATATTTATTATATTTATTATATGAGAATTATACTATAATGTTGAATTATTATTTACATTTATTTAATTCCATCCATTGAAAAATGAAAACATCACTCATGTGTACGTACGGACTACCATCTCCACATATTGATGTAATTCATTTTTCATAACCAATTTAAATAAATGGTTATATATATATAATTAATATAAATGGTATTTATATCAGGATTAAAATTATATAGATTAATGAACCATGATCAATGTACATGTAACATTACTACCAAACCAAAACATACATGAAAAAACAAATCAATTAACACCCAATGTGATCAAGATAATGAATGATTGTTAATGAATGAGTGGTAATTTGTTATAAGTAAACCATGAATGATATTATTGGTATGAATATGATTTTTTATTGAATTATAATAAATTTAAATTTACTATATAGGAGGTTAGAGTGCTTGTGAAGCAAGATAGACCGGAGGTAAGGGTTTTCTATTACAATCTCATTTTTATAGTGACTATTTATACTTAAATTTATGATGATAAAATTATACGATGTATCTCTCCAAAATATTAATAATTTTATTATAATATGGTTATTTTTATATATTAAATGTTTCCTTTTAACTTTCCACTCATTAATTACTCAATATTTAGAAAAAATGGTTTTTAGGAAAACTAACTTTATTTCTTGATTTGATTGGGAATATTTTATTCCATGCCCATATTTTCTTTAAAATATGTTAAATAATGTTTTTACTATAATAAAACAATTTATTAAGTACATTTTTACCCATATTTTACTTTCTATAAAAAAATAAAAAGTAATTTTCCACTTGATTTTCAAATGATAAACTTTTTACCTTTCATTGAAAATGTGAAAGGAATATTTGTTTTCACATACACTACATAAACAAAATTTCCTAAAATTATGGATTCTCTTTTAATTGAATCATTATTTAAAAATTACGTAAATTCTTTCAAAGAAATTTTTTTCTTAATTTTTTTAATTTTTTAAATTTAAATAAGATGTTTCAAAATGAAAAAGCATATTTTCCTTAAGAAATATTAAAATGATATTTTAAGGGTATTTTAATCTATAACAATATATTTTGATGTTTCTTATGTTTTACTAGGAATATGATCCAATGTTACCATATTTATTGTTTCTCTGGATGGTTTAAATTTACTATGATAAAATATTGATGACACCCAACTTTTTCCCCTAGGTTAGGTTTTTATGCAAAGATAAATGCTTTCATTACCTTTTGTCATACATATCAGTAGATTATAACTATTTTAATGGTGGTTTTTTATATCCTTACATTGAATTGGGTAAATAATAATGTTATACAATATCAAAAGAGGGTATATAGAAGGTTATCCCAATCCAAAAATAGGGTACATGAGAGGTTATCACAAGCCCAAAGAAAGTACATGGGTGGTTATCACATTCCTAACATATGATAAATATATTAGTGGGTATCCTTTTCATATGATTTATATGATTATTATTCTATCACACTTTATTACACACTTTTATGACATGATATTATTCCAATGTTATACTCTCATGGGTCATGTTCTTTTATTAATTTATGATTATTTTCTTATGAACTACCAAGATTTATGCAATAAATCCTGAGCATATTAATTTTTGGGTATGGACTTAAAATCATAAACTCGTATTCTCATACCATTCTTCTCATTATAATATTGAATATGATCATTGATTAATATATACATTGTTTACCCTTACTGGGCATATGAGCACATAGTTTATTATGTTTCATTTTACATACTATGTGAAGAAAGTTTCTTAAGTAGTATATGCATAATAAGTTTGATAATCATGGAGAACTAGAAGGGTGATTAGGTAGATATTTTATGTACCAGTTTTTTATTTATCCATGTTTCAAATGATACTAAACCTTTTTATTTATGGTGTGGGTAGTAATGATATGTAATTAATATTTATCTAAAATTATGTAATATTTATTTGTGTAAATATTCAGTCACTATAGCTTGTATCGGAGAAAGGACTGGTTATTTTTTGAAACTAGGATGAGAAAAATTTACCAAGAACACTTTCATATAAGCCTCATTATTGGAGAAAATCCTAAGTTATAGTAAATAAAGGCATGTGGTTTCCTAGAAAATTAATTATTGTCTCGATACTAGCAAGTGGACATGGTTGTGGTAAATATTCACCTAGGGGTAACAAATCTAAATGGGTCAGATTGGGTATTAACTCAATCATCATCAATGCATGATGAACAGTCCTAATATTGCACACCTAATTAGACACTCCTGAGGGATATGATTATGTTAATTCACATTTTCTTTATAAATCATTATGAAAGATTTGAATAGATAATGGTTATGGATTACCTATGTTAAACCTTTAATATCTTAGATTGAAAAGAACATGTCATGATTTAGACATATTATAAATTATTTTCATGATTATATGATTTCCCTATATTATTATTATTATATCTCATATGATTCTTTTTTCTCTCAGTCAATGACTAGAACCAAAAGGAACTGTGTTGATGATAAATGTGATGGACAATGAAATGATTTTCTTCCCTATCAGCCAAATTTTGTGAGATATGGAATGAAAAATTGGGTTCTTATGCTTACACAACATTCTCAATCCATGAATAATACTAATCATACAAATTGGAAAAGGAGGGAACAATATACCATTAATTCCTTCAGGATCGAGCATCCACATTCTTTTAGTGGGTCCTATAATCCACTAATTGATGAGAAATGGATTAGTACCACTGAAAATATATATTTAGTTCTCTAGTGATCATAACATCAAAAAGTTATTTTAGTTTTTTATCATTTAAAATATGAAGTATCTCAATAATGTAGTCTTATCAATAATATAAGTCAATGGGAATAAATTGACTCCAAGGAGTGGGTAGAGTTTTAGGGATTGTTTTTCAATAATTACTTTCCCTATATTCTTCATACAAAAATAGAAATCTCATGGTTTTGATAAGAAAAAATATGGAAATAAAAAAGAAATTATAATAACAAAATTCATAGAAGGAAAAATATGAGACATAATTTTTTCAGTAAGTGTGGAAACAAAATTAAGGAAGTTATTTTATGGGGACTATTAAATGCTTTATGTGTGGAAAAGAAGTGCATCAGGAAATAAAATGCAGAATTAATGGGAATAAGCTAGTTAATTATGTGAATAGAGAGAAAACTCTACAAAATGAACCAATCACACCCAAATGTTTTGAAATAAAAATAGTGTGGGAATTATACTAAACAATGATCAAATATGAGTTTTAATAATAATGATCAATGTTAGAAACACTTTAAGCCCATAGACAAAGGGGAATATCATGTGATAATTATTGTCACTATGGTGTATGATAACAAAGTGGTTAATGGTACACTTACCATCCACTATATAACTTCTAATTTCTTATTTGATTCTGGTTCTATCTACTCTTGTATATATAAAGAATTTTATAAGGTTATCAGATTACCACCTCAATGATTAGATGTTTAACTAGTAGTAAAAACTTCTAATGTTATAATTATTTCATATAAAGTATATTAATCTTAGCTAATTAAAGTTTTCAGGAATTTTTTAACCGAAAATCTAGTTATTATCCCTCTAGTTGAATTTGATGTTTTTTTGGGCATGGATTGGATTTATTTATATGAATACTATATCAATTTTTGAGGAAGGAAAGTCACATGATATTATAAACCAACATATGATCGTCTATCAGTGTGAGGATAAATATGATATTCTAATGGAAATTACATCCATTTCGTGGGTTTTGATTCCTATTCAAAATAAGTATTTATCATAGATGGTTGGGGAGAAACTCAAAATACAATATATGCCTAATGTATAAGATGTGGTTTTCATTTTTCTAAAATAGTTTCATATTATTCCTCTGAATTTGGAAGTAAGGTTTTCAATAGAACTCATTTCCAGTGCTACACATATTGCAAATACATCATATATAATGTAAATGATTGAGATTCAATAATTAAATAATAAAATCCATCAGAATATTGATAATGGATTAATTTTTCTAATTACATCACCTTGGGGTGAACCTATTCTTTTTTAAGAATAAATATGGATCAATGAAACTATTTTTTAATTATTTTGAACTTGACAAGATCATAATCAAGAATAAGTATCATATACCCTATATTAATGATTTGATCAGGCAATTATGAGGATCTAAACATTATTATAAGATTTTTTTATTTAGATATTATTATTTGAGGGTCAAAAGTAAATGCATAACCAAGTTAACTTTCCATTAGAGGTATGAACACTATGAATTTATAGTGATTCTATTTGTTCTTACTAATCCCACTGTTATCTTTATGGATTTATTAAATATAATCTTTAGATATTTACTTGATAATTTCATGATATACTTTATAGATGATATTATAATATATTAAAAGAGAATGTAATAGAATTAATATTACTTGAAGACTATATTGAATACTATAATGAAGGATATGTTTTAAGCAAGATTTTCCAAGTGTGAATTTTTTCAAAAGAAAGTTTCATTTTTGGTTCATATAATCTCAAGAGAGGGTATATTTATGGTTTTATCGAAGATGGAAGTTATTGAACATTATCCCAGAATAACCACTATAACCAAAGTCTATAGTTTTCTTGGATTTAAAGGATATTATTGATTATTTTTTAAGGATATATCATTTCTATCTAATCCATTCACCAAGTTAACTTGAAAGGGATTTAAGTTCCTTTATACTGATGAATGTGAATAAAATTTCAAGAAACTAAAAATAAGGTTATACACCTATTCTCACACTACCGTATAGTGGATAAAGATTTTTTATTTATAGCGACACATCAAATAAAGGTTTGGGATGTGTTATTATGAAGAATGATATGATGACAGAATATGCCTCACTCCAATTGAATTTCTATGAGAAAAAATACTCAACTCATGATTTAGAGTTAGAAGTGATAATATATGCATTGAAGATATAGAGGTATTATCTTTATGGAGAATGGTGTGACATATATACTGATCATAAAATTTTAATGTATATATTCATATAAAAATAGTTAAATATTTAATAGATAAGATTAATGTAGTTTATTAATGATTATTACTTTTGAATACATTAGCACCCTAGGAAATCGAACAAGGTGGGTGATTCTATAAGTCGAAGAGATCATGCTAACTGAAGTATGATGAGGATCAAAAAATATCTATTATTTATTAATTTTCAAAGGATATACCTTGAAATATTGAAGGAAGTGGAGAAATCTTATCTTTCTCAAAGTAATGATCAACAATATATCCATGTAAAGATTAATGAGGAACCAAAGTAGGATATAAAGATAAAAAATAATGTGATAAATATTCTTGATTTCAACCTTGATTGTGATTGAATGATAAGTTATAATAACTATGTATTTTCACTTCAATACTATACTTGAAGAAAGATCTATTAGATGAAGCTTATAGCTCATCATTATCTATTCATCCTAGAAGTATGTAGTTATATAGAGATCTAAAAGAGTATTTCTTATAGGAAAATATTATAATAGATTTTATGGAGTGTATATAAGGGCTTGTTATATTAGAATGTTAAGGCTATTAAATAAAATTATAGTGGGGATTTCAACCATTACCCATACTAGAATGGAAATAGAAAAACGTCACTATAGATTGTATCATCAGACTCCCTAAAAATTCTAAAGGTCATAATAATATTTGGTTTGTTTTTTATTACCTTATGAAGTAAATACACTTAATTTCTATTCGATATTATTTCCCTCTTGATCTCCTTATTATGATATAAATTAAATAAGTGAAAAAATTTCAAGGAATACCAAATTCTATTGTATCTGATTGAGATTTGAAGTTTAACAAAAAGTTATGGAGAAGTATTCAAAAATCTATGGATATAGAGTTTTATATCAGTAGTGTCTATCATCCCTGTATAGATATTAAGACTAATCGGAACAGTTAATCCCTTAAGGATATATTAAGATCATATTAGCTGGATTTCAAAGTTATTTGGGATTAATACTTTATTTTATGTGAGTTTTCTTACAACAATAGCTTTCACTCGAGTATTTAGATGGCTCCTAATGAATCCTTGTATGGAAATAAGTGCATAAATCTGAAATTTTGGGATGAATTGAGATAATTAAATTTATTGGGATTTGATCTAGTTAAGGAAACAGTAGATAAGTTTATATACATTCAGCGGCACATCAAGGCACCCATAGTTGATAGAAGAGTTGTGCTAAAAATTGTCAGTGAGGTATATAATTTGAAGTTATTGATAAGGGAATGACTATGAATTTATCAATGTAATATTGTTATGAGATTCATAAATAAGGTAAATTTTATCCCATGGTATATTTTTTCTTTTTATAGTCTTGATCGAGTAGGTATTGTAGCTTATCTCTTGGTGCTTCCACCAAACCTCTCTCAAATTCATGATATTTTCCATGTATCTCTTTTGAGGAAGTAAATACATAATAATTTACATGTATTGAACTCAGTGTTTGTACTGATAGATCATGATATTTATTATGAAGAAAAATTAGAAGAAATTGTGGATTACATTGATAAAGTTCTATAGAATAAGACTACTCACTTGGTTAAAGTTCTTTGGATGAATTAGAAATTCAAGGAAACTACAAGGGAACCAAAGTATGTGATGAATCAAGGATATTATAATTTATTTATATCAAATTGAATTAATTTTTAGGGATAAATTTATTTTAAGGGTGGTATAATTTATCAATATAAGATTTTATATGTATTTCCTTTTAGATTTACTTGAGATATTCAATAACTTTCCATAAACGCAACCTTGGGTCTAAATAAACTATGATATAGTAATAATTTTTAACCTAAATATTAAATTAGTATGAATGAATAGTAATAACAGCATAATAAAAATTTATGTAAAGGTTTTAATAATTTAAATTTATTTATTAATTTATAATAAATAAATTCTTAATTTTTAGTAATGTTATTTTATGCTTCAAATATATGTTTTCTTTCAAAAAGATTATTTGTTTCCTTTTATTAATGGAAATTAAAAATTAATTTATACATTTTTAAAAAATATTATTTTATTAAATGAATATAATTTTTAAAATAATCATTTCAATATTATCTTAGAGTGAATTTTTAATATTTCTTCAAAAATATTTATTCTTTAGTGAATAATGAAAAATATCATTTTTTGTAAAACTATCATTTATCTTCAAGTAAAAGTAAAATTACATTTTGAATTGTGTATTAAAGTAATATAAATTTTATTTAATTATAAATAATATAATTATTTATTTATTAATCCTCATTATACTATATTTTTTATATAAGTTCATTTTTTGGATTAAAGACGCATTTTTATAAAAAAATATTTTTATTCATGTAATGTGTTTTATCTTAATAAATTAAATTATTCTCTAATGATTATATTTTTAATTAAATTTATAGATTATATATTCAATCATATATTTTAATATTAATTTTATGGTTTTACATGGAAATTAATGGAACTAAATTCAGTTTTATGCTTAAAAATGTGTTTTCATAAAATGGGTTTTTGTTGCATTTTACACACTTATTTATTTTTAAAATATATTACTTATAGTAATTGAATGTATTAAAATATATTAATTAATTTTAATAATATTAATTAATATAATTTAATAGTTTCAAGTTATTTTTTTCCATAGTTAATAGTAAAAGCAGTAAAATTTTGTTATCACAGTTAGACTTAAAAGAGGTATATCGGGGGTTAAAACAAGAGATAAGGGTAATAATTCCACCCAAACCTATATAATTATTGTTTTTATAAGATATTTCAACCTTATAATGTCCTAATTTTTAATTATTGGACATTTTAATCTAATTTATTTTAAAAGTGACCTTATATTGTTAAAAACTTGTAAGAAATCTCATGTGTGTCCCTCCCCTCACTAATAAAAGGACACTTATTATCCTCCCTTATTCACATAATATGAGTCATATATCTTGGAAAATACCTATTATAAAACCTTTATTTATTAATTAACTTAATCATAGATCATTTTATATTATTCTAAGACCAATCCTTTAAGGATTTAGGTAAAATCTAAAGGAGGTCGCTCCAAGAAGAGGTATAAATCTTAACTGATCTCTTCCAATTTTATTTCTTCTTATAATCCCTCTAAACCTATTGTATCCATAATTAAATTATGAATCTAATATCATAAATATACTAAGATATTATTATTATTATCAAACAACCATTTCACACCTCCTTTCCAAAGAATGGGGGACAAAAGTATTTCCCGTGTATACGTGTGGACTAATATAGCGACCCATACTTTTCATACATAGATATCACATATTAATATATGAATATTAATTATGTTACATTTTTATTTATGCTATAATCATATGGGTTTATTATCTTTGGAAACATAGATACATAAAAACTAGTTCATAAGATATATGTATCATCTCCCACTATGTTCTTTAAACCTATCACCCTTCAGAGACATATCATACTTAAAATCATTATTCAAAACTTCTGTAAAGGCAACATAAGAAAGGTTGATCTTAGATTCCCATTAAGGTTAAATAAAGGATATATAAATGATCACTTAAATATAACATGATCATAATGTAATGGTAATATGACATTAACATTTGAAAACTATACAATGCATATCAAATATCATAATCTTGAGTTATGGTATAAAACAAGTAAGTTCATAAGACATGAATCACAAAGTAATAAAATAACATAAGCCATGAGAATATAAAATTTTCATAAGACATAATTTTTTGGCATACAAATAATCATATAAAATCATTTCCATAATAAAGGATCACTACCAAGACTATAATAGTGTATTGGGTTCACTCCTCATTCCATCATATCCTTAGTCAAGGTTCACTCCTAAGACTATCTCAATGCATTATATTCACTCATAATTACATCATATCCTTAGTTAAGTTTCACTCCCAAGACTATCATATTGGAAGAGAGCTTATTGAACTAGGTTGACTCCTCATTCCAGTCTTTATTATCTCATGAGATATCCATATTTACCTAATGCATTATAGGGATATATAATTCTGGGCCCACCCATCACATAATGAAAATAATTCATATGTATGACATAAGATCATAAACAATTCATCATATCATAACCCATATAAAGGAAATAAGTTTCATAAATATTTCTTCATTTAATTATATCATAACCTATGGAAAATAAATGAGTTTTATAGACATTTAATCACCTCATCATCATATTCATAAACCATGCACAAAAAGAATAAGGATGGTTTCCTTGGATTATAACCCTAGTAATAAAAGGTAACATAAAATTATTTCATTAAAGATGAAAATTCCTTTAAAATATCACTTCAAATTTTTCCTAAAGAAAATAACCTTTTCATTTTTAAATCACTTATTTAAAATTTAAAAATAAATCAAAATATTATAGAAAAAAGTTCCATTAAAAAATCATTAAAATGTTTAAATTAATCATCAAATCATAGGTAGTTCATAATAGTGGGATTTTCTTTTCATTCCATATAGGTTAAAATAAAGATTCATTTCATATTTTTGGTAAAAAGTCAAAAGTAACTCATTCAAAAAATGACAAGAAGGTTCATTTTAAAAAAAATTAAACATTAAAACATATGTTTAATGAATTTAAACAATCACTGGATAATAGAAAAACAATTCTGGAAAATATTTTTAGAAAACATAGACATGGAATAAAAAGTATTTTCAATCAAAGGGAAAAATAAAGTCAAACTTTCTTAAAAATATTCTTTCATCCTATTGAGTATATAAAAAGAGTAAAATGATAGGAAAATATATAATATATAAAAATAAATATAGGATAAGAAAATTCATGATATTATTGAGTGTTATATCATGAAATTTTATTATCAAAAATTTAATCATAAATAATCCTGATAAACAATTAGATTGTAAGATAAAACCCTTACATAAGGTTCTAATTGCTTCAAAAGTGTTCTAAACTCCTGTATAATAAATTTAAATTTATTATAATTATATAACAGAATCATTTAAATACTTATAATGTTATATATGATCCACTTATAACAATTTAAAACCAATTTATTAATAATTATTTATTAAAATCATTTTTTCTTGGTGTAAATTATTTCATTTTTCATGGAATATTTGGTTCTAAAGTTTTGATACTTGTTCTTTGACCTTGGTTAAAAAATATATATAATGTTAAACATGATATATATATCACATATATTAATTATATATATATTTATATTCATTCATGAAAGGTATAAATAGAAAAATAAATTATATAGTTTATGGAGACAATAGGTCATGCATATGCATTAATATTGTTTCCATTTTTCAAGGGATGGAATGAAAGAAAGTTAAATAATAATTAAAATTTACAGTTTCATTATTATATCATATATATCTTATATATTCAATAAAAACATCCTTATTACCATTCATGTAAATCGGAAATGAAAAATGAATCACGTCACTTTGTGGAGGTGGTAATCCATGCGTACACACAAGCGATATTATCAACTTCCAATAGATTGGAAGGTTAGAAGATAGATATGATATTATAATTATAGAAGAATAATTACATCATAAATTTCATATATAAACTAGAAACCCATCATAATAACCATACATGATAGATGGTGATGGAAAATTAATTTCATCACTACGTGGACATGGTAGTCCACAAGTATGCATAAGAGATACTTTCACTTCCCATTTGATAGAATAAATGGCATATATTGGTGGTAAATTAAGAATAATAATAACATTTAGGTATATTAAGGATACTAAATTTATTATTTTATGATAAATACTAATGATTTATATGAAGTAGAAGAATAAATAAAATTGAAAATGCTCATTTATGAGTTATACTTCTTTGTTGAGAAACCACTTTTGGCTTACAACTTAAACTTTGAAAGAATGATTTTTTTGGAAATTCCAAAATCTCTAGGATTTTGGTAAGGAATATAGGATGATATTAGTGCTGGTATTTTCCAATCTATAATACTAAAACTATAAATACCTCAAACCTAGTAGCCTAGATTAAATAGTTTCTTTATTACTTTGGCATAAGAGACAATGAATCCCATCATGAAGGACCTAATAATTTAGTAGTCTGGATAAAATAGATACATAATTTAATCTCACATTAAATTTGAAAACATAAAATCCAAAATGTTATTGTCTTTTATAACACCTTTATCTCCTTTATAATATCCCTATATATCAATCATAATACACTTCCTGGTATCCTAGGAAAAAGAAACA
Source organism: Viscum album (assembly GCA_963277665.1). Taxonomy (NCBI): domain Eukaryota; kingdom Viridiplantae; phylum Streptophyta; class Magnoliopsida; order Santalales; family Viscaceae; genus Viscum; species Viscum album. Next base: position 724,114,623 of record OY728119.1, read on the forward strand.
TAAGAAATGGGTGAGATCAGATACTCCATAAGGATATGCATAAAATGGAATCTAAATCAAATAAATAAGGAATAATAAATATTTAAAGGTGAATATATGAAAACATATTCCACTTATTTAATAACACAGGCAAGAATAATAATATGGTAGGAATAAATGATGATTAAATAATGCTATATAAAAAATCTCATGAGAAATAAATTCATCCATTTATATCTTGACAAATTGAATAATCACACGGACATCAATAAATGCTTTCATAATGATTTAATGCATAATGTTGAACATCAGAAACTTACCATTGCAGCCTTTCCCAAGACATATTAAAATAAATGGGTAATAAATTGGAAAAAATCCAATCTAGTTTGTCTCATGTGACCTACTAATGAATCTAGGGGATATAGAATTCCCAACCCATCATTTAATAAGTATAATACATTCCTTATATGAATAAAAATATAAATTAACTATAATTCCATGAAAATTAATAATTCCCCATATTAGAAGAACTAGCATATGAAATATCATTACTTTCCCCTAAAAAATTGATCATAAACCATAAAAAATAAATATATTGGGTGGTGTCATTAGAGTACAACCTCAAAATAAGATTCAACAAGGTTTTACATATATTAAAACACTTTAAAGAGATTACTATAATGTTTCTTGATGAAAATACTCTTTTCACTTTGAAATGATTTTTTAAAAACCTAAAAACATCACTCATAATAAAGAAATAATTTTATTTGAAAAGAACCATGTAAAATTATACTGTAATATTAAAATAATTTATCATTCATGATGGAAAGAAATCTCATTCATGATGTATAAGTTAAAAAACATATCTTTTACACTTTTAGTAAAAATCAATACCTCATTCGAAATTTAAAAATAATATTACTTAAAAACATTTTGAAAAAAGGTAAAACATAGATAAAAAATTCATGAATAAATAATTGGAGTATATTAAAAATATTATTTAAAAAATTTTGAGGAATTATGGATATGGAATAAAAGAATCCCCCAATGGAGATAATCTAGAATAGTGATGAGATTTTGAAATAAACTCATACCACTTTGGTAACTTTTGAATCATAACCCCCATGAAATAAATAAAATAAAATAAATCTTTAAATTCCATGAATATAAATTGAGTCATGATATATCATATAAAATGGTAAGTATATACACGATATAAAATAATAAAGGGTTGAATATGACATAAGTCTCACAGAAACAAAAGTGAGATGAGAAAACCCTTACCAATTTGGTAAATATTGAATAACAATGCCTATAAAAGAAATAGCATCAAATTAATCATTAATTACCCTAAAAAATAAATTTATGATATAACATAAAAAAGTGGCAAAATTTACACCACAAAAATTAATTATTTAGTGAATATGTCATATGTATCATGGAAGTAAAAGTGATATGAAAAACCCATACCTCAGGTTTAATTTCCTTCATAAGTGTTCGAACCTAATTTATAATAAATATTTATTTATTAAAAATAAATTAAATAACTATAATAATATATATCATACCATCTATTTTTTATTTATAACCTTTTATCGCCCGTTTCTTCAAAATTATTTATTAAATCATTATTCTAGGTGATAACTACATTGTTTTTCTTATATGTTTTGGTTCAGTAGTTTCGGTCAGAGTACTTTTAATAGGGTTTTTTTATCTATATAATTTTAATAATTATATAAATAGAATATATATTAATTAAATATATATGTATTTATGGTTATATATATTATTTATGGATAGAAAAAATGAATCACACTATTCATGGAGACGGTAGGTTGTATGTATGCTTGAACAACATTTTCATTTTAAGAAGGATAAAATAAAAGAAAGATAAATAGTAATTCACCTTTATATGAGAATTATTATATCGTATATAACATATATATTCATTAAATACATTCTTATTACTATCCAATAAAATTGGAAATGAAAAAAAAACACATCGCTTCATAGAGGCGGTAGCCCACACGTACGCACGAGTGAAGTTACTATATTCTAAAAGATTGGAAGAGAAGAAGGTAGATGTGATATTATAATTATTGGGGTATATTTATTTTGATATAATCATATATAAACATTAAACCTATCATAATAATCATCCATTAAATATGGTGGTGGAAAATTAATTGTATCGTTACGTGGAGAGAGTAAGTCATACGCACGCATTAGTGATACCTTCACTTACCATTTGATGGGAATTAGGGTGGATAAAGGTCATTTCATAATAATAACATTCTACATTATTTATTATACTTCAGTTTTGTTATGATAAATATCATAGATTTATATTAGGTAAAGAAGAAGTAAAAATAAAGTGATTGGTTAATCCGATTACCTCCCTTTGAAAAAACTCCTTTAAATATCCTCTTAAGGGTCCAAGGGTTGGTATTTTAGGAAGACCAGAACCTCTAGAATGTGGATAAGAAAGTTTAGAAGATATTTTTATAGGTTTTTGTAGATATAAAAGGATAAATTTTGTGTAAATAAGTGATAGAGGAGGTTCTCTTTTATAATTGAGGTGAGGGGTACTTTTGGAATTTTTTAAATGATTAAATTATAATAAATTAATTATCAAGCAAAATGCATCCAAATGGATAGTTATTCAAACCTAATGTAGTAAATTGTTAAAATATAAACCAATAAAATTTGGATAGGTTATTTTGGTGTTTTAATCCTTATATTTTAGTTTATCTACTTAATTAATCTACTTTAACATTAACCACGATAACATATTTATCACCCATAAAGAGTTATAATTTTATTTATAAGGTAAATATTTAATAATAAATATTAAATGGATGTAATTTTATACCATATAATACCCCATTATCATATTTTAATATTTTACTGATTTTAAAAAAATTAATAATTTATTAATTTGATAAATTGTCATTAACATCAATTTTGATACTATTCATTTTATTTGACTTCAAATACATCAATAGAAAGTTCGATTTAGAATAAAATTCATTTAAACATCACTAATATGGTATATTAAACTAAAAAATTCATGGAACACTATAAATCACCAAACTGATATAACTTTTAATATTATTAATATTATTTTTTTTATTTTTTTATTAATTGAATAAATATTGTAGTAGTGTTTCTCATGCATTTAAGGTAATTATATAACCACTAAAAATTAGAAATAAATTATAATCATGAATATTATTTAATTATGTACAAAATGAAAATTTATATTCATTCATAACATTCTTTTGTGCCTATGGGGACACATAATAGATGTTTCAAACCAAAATATTGATATTTTGTATCCTTCTTTGATTTAGATGTTATATTAGTAATTTTCATGGAAAAGTGTTCATTAAAAATATAAATTTAAATAATAAGGTGAAAATGGTATAATTTAATTCATTCAATAATAATTAATATTAATTATTATGACCTTTTCGCTTAGTTTTAACCTAGATTTACCTGATTTACCTTTTACTAAGGTGATAAATTTTACCACAATTACTATTCATATTGATCAAAAATAAAAGGGACATATTTACCAAATATGAAACTCTTGATTCCAAATATTGAATCTATTTTATCAAATTCAAAATATATAAGTGTTATAATTTAATTTAAAATTAAAAAGCAAAATCTAAGGAAAAACAGTTTTTCTGAAAATGCCTCTTATGTATAAAAATGCCTTTTATGTATAAAAATGTTTTTTATACCAAATTCAATAATTAAAATGATTCTAATGAAATTAATTGAATTATTAATAATATAATAGAATTGATTTTATTTTTAAAACACTTTAAAAAGAAATTCATCTTTTTAATACTTGAATCATAATTACAACTATGAATAAAAAATTGGTATTTTCACTATTCACTGGAAAATCAATCTTTTTAGAAAAACCCAAAAATTATACCTTATAATAATTTTGATATGTTGATTTAAAAAATTATTTTATTTTTAAAAAATAAAATTTATATACATTCAATAAATTAATTATAAAATTTTCTCATAAAAATTAATGAAAACATTTTTAAAGAAAATGTATTTTTTAAAAAATAAAATAACTTTATTCAAAATTGAGTGCTTGTTTCATAATAATTAACCAAGGAATTTTTATTTAGTAGGTAATCTATATATATATATATATATATATTTCATAATTTAGTTAATATTATTCATACCTGTTAATTCAATTACTAGGTTAAAATAGTCATATTTAAATAATAATATTTTTTGTTTTTTAGACTAAGAGATTTGTGTTGTATATGAAATCAAATACAGTGTTATTTTAAAATCTAGGGGTTTTATATTATACACCACATCAATAAATTATGTCCTTGTAATTTTAATTTAGTCTTGATAATCTAGGGTTTGTCATTTGAAAATGGATTTACAAAAAACATGCATCTTAAAAATGGTTATAAAAGTTTCTTTTAAAAAAGAGGGAAAATGAAGTATGATGGCCACCATAAAACTAGGATTACAAATAGGAGAATATCAGTGGGAAGTAAAAATATGGACATGAAATAGAAAATTAATGCTCACAGATTAATAGAGAGTGATAGAGAACATGTTTATGATAAATTTAACCATCAAAAAACTATAAATTTGTGGTGGGTTAAAAGACCATTTATTTACCTATAAGAAAAGTAAATAGATAATGTTTTTATTTAAAATAAATTTTCATAAAGTCATCGGATTATTTTACAGTCCAGATAAAGTATTTATGAAAAAAATTACTTGATTTATTTCCATTTCATAATCATTATCTTGTCCTTTGTTTGTGCTTCGATCAATTTCAACTTCATCTCTTATGACAAGAAATAGATATTCGAGATGAAACTTTTTTCCCATTCCTAAATCACTTTTAATGAATTATAAGATCCAAAATTCATTTAATTATCCAATAAATATTTAACAAAACAAAAATGGTCACCATAGGTTGTACAATATGATAAATCATACTTTTATCTCAAATAATAATATCCAAAGTTCAACTTAATGCATTCCATAAGTAGTTAACCTTAAGAATCCTTTAAAATATTTATAACTATATTAAAAACCCAAAATTTTGATTAAATATTATTCAATATAAAAAATAAAGTATTTCATAATGTCACATTCAAAACATGTGAAAACTACTAACTATAATCACCATTAAATTTATCCTTATTCCATATATCCCATAAATCCAAAAATGCAATAAGCTCTATCAAATGACTAACCATTTTAAAGGTTACCAATACTGACCTATAAATTTTTTTAAGTCAATATTCTCTTTAAGACAACTAAACATTATTAACTCAACAATAGAAACATATTAAATGTTATATTTTCCTTATTCATTTACTCTACAAAAATATTACCTTACCACTAATCACTTTTCTTGGTTATCAGTACCATTATTTTATGCTTTCAAATCCTAAAAGGAAAACTATGGTAGTACAATACTTATATGTTTCAAGATTCTTATAACCATAATATCATTGATAAAATAATATTAAAACATATTTATTGAATCTAAAACATAAATCTTGAATCTAAATACAAAATTAATTTAATCATTACACTTCGGTTGTAGAAATAGCATAATCTTAACCTTTATCACTTTGTTTCATCTGAGTTATATTACCAAGATATTTGTGGAATTATTTTTTGTTAGGACCAATATCCTTATAGTTAAAACACTAAACATTTTAGCTTTATTTATTATCTTATCATTTCATATGCCTGATGACCTTTCTCTCCACACATGAAGTAAACTCTCGTTCCCTTAAATAACGTGCAAGGGTGTTTCTTTCCACAATTATAACATATAAGAAAATAACGCTTTCCCTTATTACCCTAATTTATTTTTCTTATTCATCCTCTCTTTCTATTTTTTCCTTAAAATCCATAAGACTTGGATAATTCTTTCTTTATCTTGATATAACATGATATTATATCCTCATATGATCAGAATGTTTGGGAGACTAGTAACCTTCAAAGGATTGGTTTTAACCCATCAATGAAAAGGTAAATTTTAATATTTAGATTTAATTTATAGTTCTTAGTATGCCATGATAACCTTGTAAAGTGAGATTCAAACTTAGAAACATTTTATTCTTCCTTTTTTCTCAAAATCAAGAATTTTCTTTCCATAACTGCTCATTGTTCATGTGGAAAATATTTTTCCATGAAAATATCTTTAAAATACTTAAATTTGATTCTTTTTATTTTCTCCTAATCTTTAGTGTTTTGAATAAATGACCACCATTGATCTATATCTCCTGAGATAAGATAAACTTCCATGAAAACCTTCCCCCTTTCATTACTTCTAAAAGAAATAAATATTTTTTCTAGGGGATTTATCCATTTCTCAGATAAAAATGGGTTTGTAGTCCCATTGAATGATGGAGGTTTATAACACTTGATGTGGTCTAACATTGTTAGAATGCATTTTGTATAAGTAGGATAATCCATACAAATAAGGTTATTGTTAACAACCTAAGTCAACTACCCCAAAATAGTTATAATTTGTTATCTCTAGCTACATCTCTAGATCCAACTTCATTATTTTGATCACTAGGGAAATCCCTACATGGATTATGCACATTGATATGATTTTCATTCCTTCTTCTAGGTACCATTTCTAAATAATGGAATATACTATATTAGAGCACAAAGTTATGAACCATAATGTCAAATTTCAAAACTAGTGAAAAACATAACATAAATTGAAAATTTTTGTATAACTAACCTCAAAATCATTATCTTCATTTATTTGGAAATATTCTCAAAGTCAGTATTAGGGTTAGTCCCCTAATCTATGTTTTTCTACATCTAGTTCCCAAGTTTTATAAAAAAATTATATGATACCAGCTTTAAATACATCGACCCTAATAGCCCAGAGTCAGCGGTTACATTATTACATTGGAACTAGATATAAGGAACTGTATCCTAAAAAACCGAATAGTTTGGTATTATTAGGGTCCTGACCCCCTCCCCATAATGTATAGCCATTCTGGGATGGAAATAGGAGAAGAGAGATAGTGACACCCATGTCCCGCCCCCAGTAGGCCCTGGGTTGGCGACTAGCGCCGAGGGTATAGTAAAAACACATATGGGAGGTATTGACCTCTAAGAGAACACATAACAAAGAGAGATATAAGACATACACCAACCTATTTCTGCTCAGAATACAATATAAAGGAAAACCCAAATTCACATATGTAATGACAAGTAAGAACTACTACAACTGAATGGAAAACTTCAAGTTCCAAAAGAAATTAAAGATAATGATGACTATAAAGCCCAAATAGATCCTATTAAACCCCAAGCTAGTATTAACCATCCTGGTCTCCATCCTACTCCAACTAACCTGAAAAATAGTTTATATATACATAGTGTGAGTATAACAGTATACTCAGTAGGATCATCCCCGGATCCTCTCATGAAAAAGGTAATGAAATCATGATAAAGCATAGTGAACAACAAGTAAAACTAACTCATCACCAAAATAGGTATACTAAGTTCTTAGTCTCACCGTGGATACTCTCACCAAGTATCGTATACAAGAGAATATAATTTAATAAAGTATATCAAGGGTACTTTACTATCACTTCCCCACTGTTTTGCTGCTCTACCCCAATGTCACACATCCTAGGCATCTATATCCAAAAAGGATATCCCATAGACACCTAGATTAAGCACCACAACATGCACCTCATACAACACACCACCACATCCACGTAACCAAAAGTAATCGGGTAGTTTCCAAGATTCACTAGTGTAGAAATCATTTTTTACGTCACCATTTTTTACGTCGGTTATATATAACCGATGTAACAATGCGGAGAGTAGCTTTTTCACGTCGGTTATTTTAATAACCTACGTTACAAATCGCGCCTGTTGGGTTTTTATGTCGGTTATCAAATAACGGACGTAAAAAACCAATGCGCGGGGGGTTTTTTACGTCGGTTTCCAAATAACTGACGTAAAAAAACCCGATATCGACGCGTTTTTTACGTCGGTTATCAAATAACCGACGTAAAAAACCAAAGTGCGGGAGCCTTTTTACGTCAGTTTTAAGATAACTGACGTAAAAAAGCTAAAAAATAGTTTATAACGTCGGTTATTATATAACCGACGTTATAAAGCATTTAAAAAAAATTAAAGCCTGTCTTCTGTTATTTACGATTTTTTCGATTGACAGTCGTCGGCTCGTCTCTCTCTCGCGCGGTAAACCCTAATCGGCTCGTCGATCGCCTACATTACACTCATTTTGGCTTCATTGTTTCTCTTCTTCACTGCTCTCGGATCTATCATCTCAACTCGCGACATTCAAGTAAGCCTTCCACGAATTTATTTCATTCGTTTTTGTTTCGATTCTTGATGTGCTTTTCGTTCGTTTTTGAATCTCGTGGAATTTTTTTTATTGCAAATGGTTATTATGTTCATTCAACTCGCAACATTCAACTCGCAAATGGTTATTAAAACATTGTGGATTAGCTTCAGCAAAATCTGAAAAACAATGGGTGGTACTGTAACGTTCCATTCTTCCAACAACATTATTATTTCCTACTTAGCTAGAATGTGTCTTTCTGGATGAAGATTGGTAGTACTTATTTTCTTAAAATCATATTTTCAATATGATTGTCCAGAAAATTATTTTCATGAATGAAATTGGACCAGGTACAATCGGTAATACCTGTCCTTAAAATTTCATTCAACATTCTTAAATCATAATATTTTTTCAAAAAATATGATTTTTAGAACTCCTAGATCAGAAAACCATCATCTGTTTTCATCTGCATTCATAAAAATATCAATTCATACCTATTACAATCAAATATTTCATTCTGGACTCATGGTGAGTCTGATAATACATTTCTTCTTTCAGTCATCTCCTAAAAATGATGGACCTTTTCATGCAAACTGTATCTGATTTCTTGAATATGATGGTATGTCTGATTTTCAACAAAACCAAGTGAGGTGATTTCTTTTATTATTAATAATTCATAAAAAAATTATAATACCTAAATATTATTATCAACCTTTTCATATTTTTCATTATAAAAAAGTTAAAGGGTACTTTATTTTCATTCTCAAGTTAAATTATATTTTTTATAAAGGTCTTTTCTACCTAGGTAGAAATAATTTAAGGATAATTAGATTGAATTAGGTATATTATCTTATCTTACCATCCAAACACATTTTTATGTATTAATAATTATTATGTTTTGTAAAAACAATTATGACCCCCATTTCATTTTTGTTAGTTAATTGATCTACGAAAGTGTTATAAATGATTTGATGATCACGATTCACCCATATATATGGTTAGTCATTATGTGACATTTGGGTCCATAATATCCTTCTAATGCATTCAAAAATGCATTATATATCATAGATCAATATGGGATACAGATGGTTATACCATGTCCAATGTGTTATGTGATGTGCCTGGTAAGAAATATTATAATAAATTATAGGAAAGCTGATTAACATATCCCAATATGTGGTGAATGAAACTATGTTTTCCCTTGACATATGTTATGACTTATATGATTATGTTTGTGCCACACTCTTATGTTATTCCACATACCAATGTTGTGATCTTGTGAATAAGGTTTTTTAAATCATGTTCCCACTATCATATAAATCATGTCTTATGTTATGCTAAAATTGTTATACTTGGACTCAGGTTTTATGATCTATGATTATATAGAACTGTTTCACTTATCTTTTTGATCATGTGCTTTGTGTATGCTCTTATACCCCCATGGATATCTTTTTATGAGATTAGATATTATATTTATATATATCATGTTTACCCATAATGAGTATCATAAATCAAAACTTTTATTATTTTCATTCCCTAAGTTATAAAAATAAGTATTATGTATGATGATTCAAAAATTTAATCTGTGAGATGAGTTGTTTTATATGTGAAACCCAGGCCAAACACATATGTATTTTTTTATTGGTATTACATATATATAGTTTTACATATACTTTTGTTTACATTACCATGATATTAACATTACTTTTTCTAAAGAAATATTAATGTCCTTAGATTATATATCGGATCAAAAGGATATAGTAATTCTAATATATAATCAGAATGATCAGATAATATGACAATATTATTAAACATAAAACAAATGGTCTATATTCATATTTTTAACATGACACTTATGATGTATAGCTATTTGGTGTTGGGTACTTATGAAAACTACTACTACTTTCAAGATTTGTTTTATATTTTAAATTGTTTTACATTCAAATTATGATTTTTTTCATATAAACATGTTTTGTCTTATCTTAAAAATATATATTTTTTGTTGATATTTGTTATAGGTAATAATGAGTCGAAGTTGGATTACGGCACATCGAATGAGCAATGAATTTGAGGAAGGTGTTGATGCCTTTTTGGAATTTGCAAAACGAAATGTTCCAAGTAGTGACATTTTTTTCTGTCCATGCCTGAAATGTTTGAATATGAAGAAGTTGAAAAGTAGAGAGATAAAAGATCATCTGATATGTCATGGTTTTAATCCGAGTTATAGCCCTTGGATTTGGCATGGTGAAACTGGACGGAATGTCACTGATGATGATGATTCGCAAGATGGTAACTCTGATGGAATTGAAGAAATGATTCGCGATATTGTAGCAGAACAAATTGAGATAGAACCGACAGTTGCACGTCTATATGGTGATGCTGAAAAACCATTATATCCCGGTTGTACAGATTTTACGGTTCTGTCGGCGGTGTTAAGATTGATTAACCTAAAGGAGAAGCATGGATGGAGTGACATAAGTTTTACAGAGCTGCTACAATTGATGAAAGACATTCTTCCAAAAGATAACGATCTTCCATATTCACATTACAAAGCCAAGAAAATATTATGCCCGATGGGATTGGGATACAAGAAAATACATGCCTGTCCAAATGACTGCATTATATATAGGAAGGAATATGAATTTCTGTCAGAGTGTCCAAAATGTGGGACATCATGGTATAAGGTGAAAGAAAAATCACAGGGTGATGTAGATATTACAAAGCTCCCTTCAAAGGTATTTTGGTATCTTCCTATAATTAATCGTTTCAAACGTTTATTTGCTAATTCACCTGATGAAAAAAGGTTAAGATGGCGTGATGAAGAGCGGGTATGTGATGGAAAAATACGTCATCCAGCTGATTGTCCACAATGGAAGAAAATTGATGCGCAGTATTCTACATTTGGAAATGAAATAAGAAATCTCAGACTAGGGTTGTGCACAGATGGAATGAATCCATACCGAACACTCAGTAGCACACATAGTTCATGGCCTGTTTTATTGGTAATTTACAACCTCTCTCCTGAAGTTTGTATGAAGCGCAAATATGTCATGTTGAGTACAATGATCTCTGGTCCAAAGCAACACGGTAATGATATTGATGTTTACTTGTCACCATTTATTGATGATTTGAAACTGTTATGGGCTGATGGTATTAGGATGTATGATTCTTATAAAATGGAATATTTTCAACTGCATGCAGTGCTTCTGTTCACTATAAATGACTTCCCAGCGTATGGAAATTTGTCTGGATACAGTGTTAAAGGGCATAAAGCATGTCCAATTTGCGAACAACAGACGTCCTATTGTCAATTGCATCATGGGAGGAAAATAGTGTACATGGGTCATCGAAAGTTTTTTCCTATGGAACACCCTTATAGAAGACTAAAAAAGGAATTTAATGGCTCACAAGAATTTGATACTACTCCAAAACCTTTATCCCATGATCTGTATTTTGAGAGGGTGAAAAACCTTGACGTGACATTGGGAAAGACACAGAAATATGGTAATGATAGACATATTTGGAAGAAAAGGTCAATATTTTTTGAGCTACCATATTGGAGGTATCATGAAGTCAAACATAATATTGATGTCATGCACGTGGAGAAGAATATCTGTGATTCTTTGATTGGAACATTGTTAGATATTAAAGGAAAGACTAAAGATAGGTTGAATGCAAGATTAGACTTACTATCAATGGGAATATGTTTGGAGTTAGCTCCCACTCCTAAAAAAAGACGAACATTTCTTCCCCCGTCTTGTCATACATTATCGAAGAGGGAGAAAATTAGCTTCTGTCAGTGTCTTCATGATACCAAAGTGCCTCAAGGTTATTCTTCTAATGTAAAAAATTTTGTCTCATTGAAGGACTTGAAGTTGATAGGTATGAAATCACATGATTTTCACGTCATGATGCAACAAATTCTACCAGTTGCATTGCGTGGAATATTGCCCATTCGTGTCAGAAATACTATAATGAAGTTGTGTTATTTTTTCAATTCAATTTGTAACAAGGGTATTGATGTGAATGCTTTGAACATTTTGGAAAAGGATGAAATTTTAATACTTTGTCAATTGGAAATGTATTTTCCTCCAACTTTTTTTGATATAATGGTGCATTTAATGATTCATCTGGTTCAAGAAATAAAGCTTTGTAGACCTGTATATCTTCGTTGAATGTATCCTATTGAAAGGTATATGAAAATATTAAAGGGGTATGTTAAAAATATATATCGACCTGAAGCCTCCATTATTGAAAAGTATATTTCTGAGGAGGTAGCAGAGTATTGTACGAGCTACTTGGCTGCGGCGCAACACATAGGTTTGCCTCTATCTTGCCATGAACGAGTTAATAATGAGGGAAAGGGGATCCGCGGCTTGAAATTCAAATCATTTTCAGCTGAACAGATGAAGAAGTTAGAATCATACATCTTTAAGAACATAGCTGATGCTCAACCATATATCACATTGCATATTAATGAGTTGAAATAATGTCATCCAAAGAAGAAGGAAATGTTGATTTTGAATGAGCACAACAAAACTTTTTTGTCATGGATTAAAAAGACTTTGCTTGGTAGATCAGATGTATCAGAGACATTAAAATGGATAGTTGGTGGTCCATGTTTAAATGTGATAACATGGTCTGGTTATGACATTAATGGTCATACATTTCATACAAAATCTCAGGACAACAGAAGTGCAGTTCAGAATAGTGGTGTATTGGTGTTTGCAGAAGCAGTGCATTTTTCGAGTGCTAGGGACAAAAACCCAATTTCTGCATCAAATGAATATTATGGAGTGATTGAAGACATATGGGAGGTTGATTAATTTAAAATTAAAGTTCATGTTTTTAACTGTCAATGGTTTAACGGTAACAACAGTTTCAGACACGATGAATTTGGAATGATACTTGTTAATCTAAATAGATTGGAAGACACAGCTGATTCTTTTATAATGGCAACACATGAAAAACAAATTTTTTATGTAGTAGATCAATCAGATATGCAGTGGGCTGTTGTTTTACAAGGGAAAAAACAATATGTTGGTGAGGATGAACTTGATGAATATGCTGATTTATGTGAGATCCCTACTTCAATGGAAATATTAACAGAACATAATGACGACCATGTTGAAGACATAGTTTGTTCCATAAGGAACGATCACGACAAAGGAATTTGGGAAAACAATCCATCTATACATTCCTAAAATTACAGGTAACATATTTTTATTTCTTGCATACATTTATTTTTTCCATAAATGTTAGATATTGTAAGTTTTTTATTTATTAAAACATGTTTTAAAAAAAATAAGTATATGTTATTGTTTGTTTTAGGTTTGTTTAGTTTACTTTATCATGTTTATTGTTGTACCCCTCTCTCTGGGTTCCATCGGCTGGCCGATGGTCATCCACCGGTTGGCCGGTGTCACCAGGAAGTGGGCAAGCCTACTGCCTGGGTCCTCCGGCTGGCCGGTGGGCAAGAACCGGTTGGCCGGTGCCCATACCGGCTGGCCGGTGCGCTAACACCGGCTGACCGGTGGCTCTGGCAGAAAGCAATGCTTCTGCCAGCGTCCATCGGCCAACCGGTGGATTCCCACCGGCCAGCCGGTATGGGCACCGGCCAACCGGTGGATGACCACCGGCCAGCCGGTGGAACCCAGATAGAAAGCCTGCTATCTGGACCACCAGCCAGTCGGTGGACCACCAGCCAGCTGGTGAGACACCACCGGCCCGCCGGTGTGCCCAGTCAAACTAGCCGTTGGGATTTGGTAATTGTTTTAAAATATTTGAATTTGTATATTTGTTCACTGATAATTACTTTACCATGTTTACAATGTTTACCAGGATTACCATTTTTTCCATTTTTTACCATCTTGACCATCTTGACCATTTTGACCATCTTTTCCATCTTTACCATTGTTTAACATGCTTACCATATTACCAATGTTTACTATTATGTAACCTAGTATACTTTTCTATTTTCTGATTACAGTATTATTAAAATATTTGAATTTGTATATTTGTGAACTGACGTTTGTTTTTTTGATTTGAAGGATAATGACAGATCATTCAGTTGATTAACCACATGATTCTGGGGAGGAGCATATTGTTGGTCGTACCTCTGGGGATGAACATTCACATGCTCCTATTACGACAAAGAGTTCAAAGGTTGATAAACGTGGTTTCACACGTTTACCAAAATTATCACTTGCCCGTACGCAGGATCAGAGGATAGTAGTTGAGTTTTATGATGATGATATTCCTAGAGGTCCGAATGCCAAAGATTTTAAGAGTTTTGTTGCAACTCGGGCTAAGACCAAAGTAATCATTTTGTATGATGATTGGAGAGGTGTGGATAAAGCGATTATCTCTCAGTTGTGGGAGACGATTTTGGTAAGATCTTTTGTCATTGTTTGACCATTCATTTAATGTTTCTGGTTTATATAATTTGTTTAACCTCTTCTTTATCAGATGACATTTGATATTCCTGACACTGGAGGAGTCAGGAAGAAATGCTTATCGTTGGCTGCCAGGAGATGGAGGGATTTCAAATCAACCCTCACATCTGATTTCATTTATGGTCATAGGAGTCATGACAATCCATGATGTATATATCCTTTTATAGATGAAGACACATAGAGACAGTTTTTTGAAAGTAGAAAAAAAGAGTCATTTCTGGTAAGGGCAATGTAAACTTTTATATACTTTCTTATATAAATGATTTTATTAATGTTTTGTTAATGATTTATTATTCTTAAATTACAGCAAACAAGGAAATCTCATCAGGAGATCCAATCTAAAAATGTATACCCTCATAGTTTATCTCGGGGAGGGTATACATTATTGGAAGAAAAAATGATAGAGGAAAAATTTCAACAACTAAGAGTTGAGTCTTCAAGCTCTGGAGAGGTGGCCCCTCCATCCCCTCCATCTAGACATGAAAAATGGAAGAGACCTCGAAAGGGAAAAAAAGGGCAATATCTTTCGGAAGAATCGAGAATCATAGATGAGAGGATTATAAGATATCTATTTAATTTATTTAAGTTAACTTTTTTCTTCATATAAGTTTCAATCATTACAGAAATGTTCAATTAATTAATACAGGACTCTCTTGAGGAGCAAAGTTCAGAGGGGACATTTACAGCTACTAGGAGGGAAGATATTTTATTTGCAGCATTGGGAAGGCCCGAACATCCTGGTCGTGTAAGAGGATATCTGACAGGTGTATCGGTAAGAAAAGTGTTTCCACATTCTTCAAATTCTAACATTGAGGGGGTTTATAAAAAAATAGAATCCTTGGAGGCTGAAGTTCAAAATATTAATGCGACGATGGAAGACAAGATTAGAGATTCGGTGCAGTCTATGTTTGTAGAAATGAAAAGACAATTTCAGACTGCAGCTCCCACTCCTCCACCTCCCCCTACAGACCCCATTATTTATCCTCCACCTCCGCCAGTAGCTCCCACTCCCCCACCTCAGCCTGTGGACTCCATTTTTTATCCTACGCCTCCGCCGCAGCTTCCTACATATAGCGATTTGTATGTTGATGATTCTCAACATCATATAGTAGCATATGGGTTGGTATATTGTATAAGAGATACAGTTCATCATCAACAATTAAAGGTAGAGAATCAGAGGGTCACTGTACAGGATGTTATAGATAGATCAGCTAGGGTACCAATACCTACAGATGAGGTGGCGACAGTTGGACAGAGTATCGGCCATTTTTTAGTTTGGCCATCCAGACTTCTTCGACTCATTACCATAGAGTTATGAATGTTATATCTTTTATTTTATTTTTTTATTAAAGTTGTTTTATCATTTGAAAACTACTATAATTCTCAATTTTGTTTCACAGGAATACTTCAAAGGTAAAGAAATACTGTATAGACAACAACAAAGACAACAGGCTATGACATCAGATACATATTCCAGTGGTCTTGACAGATTGTCAAGATATTCACATTTGTTGTTGGGTTTTTATGAGTTTCCAATGGAATCTCATGTTTGTGGACGTGAAATAAGTGTGGGGATTACAAAATCTGATATCATGGAGCTTGTTACTGGAGATAAGTTGGGCATCAACGTGGTGCAAATTTTTTCCATGTAAGTATTAACACCTTTTCCCTACGTTATATTTATTAAAAATGTATACTTATATATGTTTTTTATTAGGTATCTTTATAAAATTTGTGAGAGGAATGAACTGACATAAGTATATGGATTCATGGACCCGCAATTGATTTCCCCTGAAGCATGTGCATTGACTGAGGAACAAAGAATGGTTTATATTGCTGAAAGATTTGAAAAGAATATAATCCAACAATGTTGGATGATGCCTTTTTTTAAGAGGTATGAAACACATTTCTCTCAAATAGTTAATTATCTTTTAACATAAAAAACCACTAACATTAAATTTCCTTTTATCAGTGATCATTGGATGTTAGGGATTTTTTGCCCAAGGGAGAAAGCTCTTTATTGGATATGCTCTGTTCATGGTGATGTGCGGGAAAGTTTTAAGAATATATTAGAAAAGTAAGTTTCAATTTCTCAATAGTTTTATATATTATAATGAATTTTAAATTTACCCCATTCGTATTATTTTCTAACAGTGCATGGGTCTACTTTCGAAAAAACAAAAAGAAAAGAAATGCAAAGATCAAATATGTAAATGCGAAGGTAAATTTCCATTTATAATTTGTACTTTTTGATTTATTACATAAAAATAATATATTGAATTTACACTCATTCAAAACAGAATTGTCATGAACAACGAGGCCTCATCGAATGCAGATATTATATGTTAAGATTTATGTATGAAATAATAACAACTGGGATAGTTGTGAATTTTGACCTGGTACGATTTCCTCTTAAACTTTGCCATCATATTTCAATTTGATTTATTCATTATACATGTTAACTATCTTCTTTTTCATTTTTATCTTTTTGATGACCCTCAACCCTATACTGCTGAAGACATCAAACGTGTACAAGTGGAGTGGTCAAATTATTTTACAGGTTTGATTGAATTTTAGTTGTTTGTAATGTAAAATGTAATTTTGAATATTGTCGTTTTAATTGTGTATTTGGTAGTTGTTTAGGTTTGATTTAGTTTTTTTTAAGTTGAAAATGTAAGTTTTGAATGTTATATAAGTGAATGTTTAATTTTGCTCGACTTCTTGTTTTGGTCTACTTTTGATGGTTCTTCTGGTATGGATTTGGGTCTGTGGGGGAGGGGTTCCAAGGGTGTGGGGGTGTGTTCAGTGGGTTTGGGGGTGTCCAGCGGTCCGGGAGGGCTGTCTGATGGGGTGGGGGGACAGTCCTGGGGGGTGGCAGGGATGTCCAGGGCTGTGGGAAGCCGGTCCAGGGGTGTGGGAGTGCTGTCCAGGGGTGGGGGGTTGTCCAGGGGTGTTTGGGGCTGTCCAGGGGTGTGGTGGGGGCTGTCAAGTGGGGTGAGGGGTGTGGAGGTGCTGTTCAGGCGGGTGGGGGGTTGTCGAGGGGTGTTTGTGGGTGTCCGGGGGTCGGGGGCAGTCCAGGAGTGTGGTGGGGGCTCCAATGGGGTGGGGGAGGGTTGTCCAAGGGGTATACATGAGGGTGGGAGCTCCAACGGGGTGGGGGAGGGCTGTCCAGGGGCTATACATGAGGGTGAGGGCTCCAACGGGGTGGGGGAGGGCTGTCCATGGGGTATAAATGAGGGTGGATGCTGTCTAGTGGGTAAGTTTTATATGTTATATATGTACATGCTTAATTTTGATGTACTTCTGTTTATGAGGTACGATTTCTTGATTTGTTTTCTGGTTGATTCTGGTGGAGAGAAGATCACTGCATTCTGTTTAAAAAAAATTGGGTTTATCACGTCGGTTATTTAATAACCGACGTGATAAAAGGTCTACAGAATGGTTTATCACGTCGGTTATTAAATAACCGACGTGATAAAAGGCTTGGAGAATGGTTTATCACGTCGGTTATTGAATAACCGACGTGCTAAACGGCCCGGAGAATGGTTTATCACGTCGGTTATTGAATAATTGACGTGATAAACGGCCTCCCTCCGATTTATCACGGCGGTTATATAATAACCGACGTGATAAACCCCCCTCCCCCCGTTTTTCACATCGGTTTTATATGAACCGACGTGATAAACCACGCTCAGCCCGGTTTATCACATCGGTTCTTATAGAACGGACGTGATAAACCACCCTCACCCCAGTTTATCACGTCGGTTCTATATGAACCGACGTGATAAACCCCCTCACCCCCTGTTTATCACATCGGTTGTTTAAGAACGGACGTGATAAACCATTGTCCAGGCCGTTTATCACGTCGGTTCTTAGATAACCGACGTGATAAACCATTCTCCAGGCCTTTTATCACGTCGATTCTAAAATAACCGACGTGATAAACCATTCTCCAGGCCCTTTATCACGTCGGTTCTAAAATAACTGACGTGATAAACATCACGATTTTATGCTTTTTGACGTCGGTTTTTAAATAACTGACGTCAAAAACCTTATTTATAACGTCGCACGTATTAACGTCGGCTAGAAACCGACGTAAAAAATTAAAAATAACTGACATAAAAAACGTTTTCTGCACTAGTGATTCACCACAACCTGTATAACATGTATCATAATTGAGTATTATACCTCAAGCCATCATAGCCCATACACTAAGTAAGGAACCTCAAACCATCACATCCTAAACATATTATACCTATAGTTGTCCTTATGAAACTATATCCAAAATACATTTGTGTGAAATAACCAAAATTCATTATAGCCTTCAACACACATATAGGGGAAACTAACTATCATACATACCAGCACAAGTAACTACCAAGAGAAGATAGTAGATCCAAAGGGGATAGTCAGCCATCCATCCTCCCACTGGAACATTGGAGAAAACACCCCCCCCCCCCAAGGCTCAGAATCCATGGGGTGTCAGTTTCCCTAACCAACAAGGTGGAGTAGCCTATGAAAATAAAAAATGTACATGATATAATATATATCACAACCAAACTATGGGAATAACCTAGTCTTATAATTAACTCAATCTAACGTCTCTTGGACTCCTGAAATCCATTGCTAAGACCAGATTATCCTATAAGCACATAACTATTTAAAGAGATACATTAAATTGCTTTATTCCTTTTCATCAATTTTACTTTATGTTAATTAATTCATTAACCATTAACATTTTTCACATTACATTTCATTACCATTACAATAAATTTTCATGCCCTCTTGCCATAAGAAAACTGAGTTCATGACTTCTCATAATAATAGCCTCATCATTGCATCCTAGTAAGCTCCAACCCCATGGGTTAAACATTTATTCATTTATTAACATTATCACTTTCGGTATTACCAGGTATTCGAGGAAAATATCCTAAGCTACCAAATAAAGTAAACAACCAAGCACATCCATCTATCTAAAATAGAAGAGAAATGAAATCAGATCAACAAACAACCTAGACATCATCCAAAAAACAAATTCAAACAAGCATCCAACTTCCATATCAACGAGTAAGACAAGATTAAACCTGTTTCATCATCCCCAGTGTCCTCCCTTACACCCACAAGTTTATCTCGATTCATCCCAACACCATAGGCATAGACTACTACCACAACATCTAGGCCACCCTACCCCACATACCACAACATCCCTCCGGGATCATCCCTCCCAAGATTATATCATATCACAAGAAATAATAAACAAACATAGAATCTGAGCTAGGCCATAAAGAAAGACACTCATCCTTCACTCACAACGATCTCTCATGGATCCAAAGCACAAGGCACTTTTCCTTTACAAGAAAGTAGGAAACTTAGGCCCTACAAAGTCATTATATTTTATCACAAAATTGATTCTTATTCCATCTTGAATTAACTGATTCAATAATTATAGGTTTCAACTGTGGCCAACCTAAGTATCATACTAGCACAGGCTAATAAAAATTAATTAAACAATTAATTTAACATTACTTTAATTCTTTTACTGACAAGAATCAACATACTTTACACCTTTATTCAATTCCATTAACACCTAGAAGATAAATTAATTTAAACATGCTTTTAGAATTAAGATTACAACACACTATATTCATTAAACATGTATCTTTAATATTTTAGACAATTAATTCCAACTTTACATCCTTTACCAATTCCACATTTTAATCCAAGAATAACATGCATAGAATAGATACCACACTATCAAGAAAAACAAGAGGCAAAACGTTTTCATTGTACAAAATAGCAATATCTCCATGCAATCAATACCAATTATTTCATCTCGTTCAAGAATTTATTAGGTTAATTTCATTATTATCCAAAAGGATAAATCATTCTAGCTTTATGATTGCACATAAATAAATAGAGAATCAACAAATCTCCTACCTCAAAAAGGTTTCAATGTTCTTCGTATGAGAATATACCAATTCTATAGATCCCAATCACCTCTCCCACATGAAGTGAATATACTCAAGGACACCGCGCCACAACCATACCAACAGACAACCAGAAAAACTCATTTAGAAACATAGAGATCAAGTATCATCACATGGAAAGAAGTAATGGGAGGAAACATATCAAGAAACTACAAGAACATAGGTAGAAAATACCTTGGGTCAAACTACAAGAACATAGGTAGAACATACCTTGGGTCAAATACGAATCACTAAGGATTAAAGGAGGGGAGTTAAATATTGATGCTTAAAAAAGGAATCCCTGAAATGTCGAAGTGGGGGTTTTCGGGTAACCTAGAATTGGGAGGGAGGTGATTAAATCATAGGATTTGATAAACCTGAGTTTCTAAAAACATTTAAAATATACATCATCGAGGATTTACATGATGTGTAATCCCCTTTTACACTGTTTAATCTTCTGGGTTTGGTTTTCACCAAAAAAATGTTTCACCTTTTTTATTATTTAACCCTAAAAACTTACACATCCTGAACTTGACTTACACGACATGTAATTCTGACAAGGCATGTAATTATTCCTATTTCTAGAATTTCGCATCCAAACTCCTCAAGACTTCCCCGAAGCCTCCTCTAAGAACCTCAATCATTGGAAACACACAAAATGTCGATCCATGTAGATCTGGACCCTTACATTAGATACCTATCAAAACATTTTTTTCCTTAAGAATCAAAAACCAACCTATAGAATAAATAGAAAAGGATCATCCGAATAGCCACCTCATGAGATACCTCACAAGGCTCTCTCCACCACAGGAGCTCAACTAGCTCACTAAGGGAACATTGTGAAACCACACAAAAAGCACAACCATATTCTAACCACTCTTCCGAGGTAGATACCTATCAAAGATAGAAAACCACAAAAATAAACAAGAGAAGACCATATCATAAACCAGAAATAGTTTACCACCACAAAATAAATAATTTTACAAAAGAACTGTTAAACATCAAATAGCTCAGGGTATCGACTGTGCATCTGTGTCTCACATTCCCATGTACTCTCCTTCATTCCATTTGTCCATCACAAGACACAAACTAAGGGGATACCATGCTCGTGAAACACATTCTCTTGGCAGTCCTCGATCTCTATAGGCTACTCCTCAAAGGTCACATAATCGTTAACAATGATCTCACCCCAATCAATTATGTGGGAGTCTCCATGAAAATAACGATGGAGATGTGACATGAGAAAAAATTCATGTATCTAGATCACCTACGGGTGAAGTGCTATCCAATATTACATGGCTCCAACACAAGATAACTATTCAAAATGCCCAAAAAACTGCAATAAAGCTTACTCCCACGACCAAACCTTCACTTACTGTGATTGGTAGTCACTTTAAATAACACATGATCCACAACATCAAACTTTATAGGTCTCCTCCTATGATCGGAATAAGATTTCTAACGATCCTTTACTACTTTCATCATATCACAAATCACTTGAACCATATTTGTTGTATTTTGTACCAATTCTAACTCGAGAATTGCTGACTGTTTGACTCCAATTCAGTACAATAAAGAATGGAAAGTTCATCCATACAAGGCTTCAAACTTTTACGTGCCAATGGTGGAGTGAAAACTATTTTTGTAAGAAACTCCACCAAGGGAAGGTGCCTCATCCAAAAACCTCAAAAATCTAGGACATAAGAGCGTAATATGTATTCAAGAGTCTGGATGATCCACTCTGTCTGATCATCTGTCTGTGGATAAAAAAAGTGCTAAGGCATATATGAGAACCAAAAGAATTCTGGAGACCTCTCTACACCCTGGAGGTAAAATGAGGATCTCAATCAGAAATGATCATCCTCAAGACTCAATGGAGTATCACCACCTCCTCTAGATATTACCTCAACAAACCTCAACCGATCTCGACTCCTTGATCACTGTAAAATGGGATTATTTCATCAAACGATCCACTACCACCCATATAGAACCATAGCCTCCCTGATCTTGAGGTAAACCGATAACAAATTCTATTGAGATGTCCTCCCACTTTCACTAAGGAATATGAAACAGCTGGAGCAAACCACTAAGAACACGGTGCTCAGCCTTCACCTTCTAGCAGAACAAACATCGAGAAACAAACTATAACTGTATGCTTCAACCCAGACCATCAAAATTGACCCCTTAAATCTTGGTACATATTTTTCACAGTAGGATGTACCACCAAAAGAAAACTATGGAACTCTATGATAACCATATCATGCATCACCAAAGTAATGAAAAACATTCCCTAAAATATTACTCAGTGTTGTTCATCCTCAAAAAAACCATTAGGGACCTCTCCACAAACAACTCAGCCTCTCCAGACCTCCACCTTAAGATCCCCCAATTGGGACTCTTCCACCTGCTGTACTAGATATGACTGCACCATCATCTGAAACAGAAAACCTCTACCCCCAAATTCTCCAAAAACAGCATGCAGATGCTCAGAACGATCCTCCTTAGATATAGAGTACACAAAGATGTCATCAATGAAAACCACCACACACTTATCTAGGAACTCATGGAACACAACTCTAATTATCCCCATGAACACAGTAGGAGCATTAATCACACTGAATGGAATCACAACAAACTCATAATTCACATGACGATAATGGAAAGTAATATTTGGGATATCCTTATCTTTTACACGCATCTGATGATATCCTAATCACAAATAGATCTTCAATAACCAAGTTGCACCCTCTAGTTGATTGAATAAATCATCAATACAAGGAATAAGATTGTGGTTATTCACCATCACTTGGTTCAAGTGATGATAATCGATACACAACCACAAACTATCATCACCATCATCATGATAAAAATGGGTGCACCCCACGATGACACACTCGGATTAATAATGCCATAGTAGAATAGATCATCAAGCTATATACTCAACTCTTACAACTCATAAGGAACCATCCTACATGGATACATCGAGATAGGAGCCACGTATGGATATAGTTCAATCCCGAACTCAATTTCTCATCGAGGGGGTAACACTACAACCTTTTATAGAAAAACATCATGGTACTATTCTACAACCCTAGGAAATTCTGATTATTGAACCTCTAATGAACTCTTCATCAGATCATCCATCAAGGATGACAAGGACAGAAGACACCTATGACCCATCTAAGGGTCTCGTTCGCAAATAAACATTACTAGATCTCTATTAGTATTAATGAACACAAACTGCCTCCTGCAGCAATCCATGATAGCCTGCACCGAATACAACCAAGTCATGCTGATAATTATGTCATATGGTTGTATTTGTAAACATAGGAAATATATCCAAGAGTTTTACTTCCCCAGCACCATCTCTCAGTCTCTACATACATCAACCAAGTCAGCTCGACCTCCAACTTGTGTATTTAATATCAAGGGCACTAGAAGTCTCTCTACCTAAAGTCCTAAAGCATGGAAAAGGGTATGTAATATGAAGGACTGTGTTTCTCCTAGATCAAACTAGGAATTCATACAAGTAGAAAACAAACAAAGGGTACCTCAAATGATGTTTGGATCACTTGGAACTAGAAATACCAAAGCATGAAGCTGACCATGACCTACTCCATGACCTCTGTGTCCATGATGAAGACCACCTACATGGATGTGCTCTACTCTCTAAGGATAGGGAGTGTCCCGGGGATATCCTATGCCCACCCCATCTAATCTCTGTTGCCCCCAAAATAGATCAACCTACTGCTATTGCCTCGGATTGGACCACCTTAGTGGAGTAGCCTGAAGCAGTATAAATGGCACACACTGACTGCTCAGAAAGGTCGAGCACTCTCCCCACTAATGACCTCAACCTCCATAAGAAAAACATGTGTCTATTACCTTGTCATATACATGAGAGTCACCACCCCAATAGAAATGATTCATTGAGGGTTGGGACCTACCCATGAATGATCAGAAGCTCTTCTATCCTAACAACTAGGAACCTCAGACCACAACATTGTTTCATGATGAATCCTAAAGACTCTCTTATCATGATGATTTAGTTCTAGCTAATGTCCTCTCAATGACCTCTACTCTCACCATCACCCCAAGATATGTCTTAATCATAAACAGGGTGACCTAGAACTAGATCAATGGATGCAAAGCCTCCTCAAAATGCCTCACCATAGCCTCCTCATCTGTAAATACATCCAATGAATATCGTAGAAGGATCCTGAAACAGATCCCAAACTCTTGTACAGTAGATATCCTATGATGAAGGTTAAGAAGCACCTAGTGACTGGGTTCCTTCATGGTGGAATAATGAAACTCGGATTTAAACTGGTCTTGAAACTCTTCCCATGATAATACCAACTCCTCATGATCTTTGAGGAATAAGAACCACCACTACCTCACTACCCCATGGAACATCATCATAGCCATCGATACCTAATTCTCCTTCTGAGCATGGATTGAAATGAAGGCTATATCAACCTCCTCCAACCAGTCTTCCATTATTGTATATGGAATATATCCCTCATACCTCTATAGAATCTTGTGTTGAATCTGTCATAGTTTCCTCCTCCAAGATTCTTCATTTTCAACCTTTACCCTACAACGATCTATTGGCACAACCTGCTGAACATATTCTACATGGACCTAATGATGATGTCGACATGGATCCATGCCTAAAAAAGAAATAATAGTTAGAGATAATAACATGGAATATGGAAGAATTTAACATTAATTAATTATTTTCTTTTACCCTTTTTAGGTTAACCTATCCCAAGTTCTACCCATTCAAACACTGGTGAAAATAAGAATGATGTGTGTTGTTTTACTAGCTCTCTACCCTGAAACCAGTATCACCTCATTTATTAGTCATTGTAATCTTAAAGGTCCATGCATTAGATCATAGGGGAGACTAAATACCCATGTCTAAGCTGGTCTCCCATGTTTACAGTGCTTTCTAAACTTAGTTGGCACTATTTCCCTACAATATCAGGTAACCTCACCTATGCCTAACTCCAAACTCCATCTTATCCCTCAACTAAACCTCTAATACCACTCTATCATGACCTGATCCCCAAAAATTGTACCCCTCCTAGTCCAACAATGGGATAAGAGATATAGTGACACCTAATTCCCACTCCTAGTATACCTCAGGTTGGTGACTAGCATCGATGGTATAGTAAACTCACAGATGGGAGGCAATACCCTCTAAGAGAATACATGCGAAAGAGAGAGATAAGAAAGACACAAACAAACTCCTAAATAGGAAGCAATATAAAATAAAACTCAAATTCAAATATGTATTAACACACAATAACTACTACAACTGAATGGAAAAATGCAAGTACCAAAAGAAAGTAAAGATGACAGTGACCACGAATCCAGAACAGCTCCTCCTAAACCCCATGCTATAAGTAACCAGTCTGATCTCCAACCTACTCTAAATAATCTAAAAATATTTTATATATACATAAGGTGAGTATAATTGTATACTTATTAGGATCCTCCCCATATCTTCTCATGAAAAAGGTAAAGAAACCTTGCTAAAGTACAGTGAAAATCTAGTGAAACTAACTCATCTCCTAAACAACTATACTAAGTTCCCATCCTTATCATGGATACTCTCACCAAGTATCATATAAAAGAGATTATAATATAATAAAGAACATCAATGTTACCCCACTACCACTTCCCCATTGGTTTTCTGCTCGACCACAATGTCGCACGTCCTAAGCATCTCTCTCCAAAGAGGTTAGCTCACAAACACCAAGGAAAAGCACCATAACATCACCTTGTGCAACACACCACCACATCCATATAACCAAAATTAACTAGGTAGTTTCCAGGAGCCACTGTAGCCTGTATAATGTGTATCATACATCTAGTATTATACCTCAATCCATCATAGCCCATACACTGAGTAAGGAATCTCAAGCCATAACAACCTACACAGGTTATACCTATAGTAGACGTTAGGAAACTATATCCAGAATACATGAGTCTGAAATAAACACAACCCATTACATACCTCTACACACATATTTGAGGAAAACTAACTGCCATGCATACCATCACAAGTAACTATCAAGAGAAAAGAGCGGGGCCAAAGGGGGTAGTCAGTCATCTATACTTCCATTGAGATTTTGGGGAAAACACCCCCCCCCCCAGGGCTTAGAATCCCTGGGGTGTCAGTTTCCCTAACTGGCATGGTGGAGTAGAATATGAAAACATAAAATGTACATTATATAATATTGCTCACAACCACACTATGGGCATAATCTAGTCTCAAACTCAACTAGATCTAGTGTCTCATGAACACCCAACTTCCACTATTGAGACCAGATATTCTATAAACACACAACCATTTATAAAGCTACATTAAATTACTTTATTCCTTTTCATTAGTTTCAATTTATGCTAATTAATTCACTAACCATTAATTAACCATTAACATTTTCCACATTAAATTTCATTACCATTACAACAAAACTTCATGCCCATGGGTTAAACATATATTCATTTATTAAAATTATCACTTTACACATCTCCATATATTCTAGGAAAATATCATAAGCTACCAAACAAAATAAACAACCATGAAAATCCATATACCTTAAGTAGTGGGTAAAGGGAAGTAGATAAACAAACAACTTGGTTTTCATCCAACCAATAGATTCAAATAAGAATCTAACTTCCATATAAATGGGCAATCCCGTCTTTCATCCTTGGTGTCCTCCCCGGCATCCACATACATATCTCGATGCATCCCTCCACCACAGGTGTCAACTTCTTCCACAGCATCAAGGCTTCCCTACCCCACATACCACAATAATTCACCATGATTGGCCCTCCCAGGCTCACGTCACATCACAAGCAGTAGGAAATAATCATAGAAACTGGGCTCTTATCCCTAAAGCAAGGCATCCATCCTTCACACACAATGAGATCTCACAGCTCCAAAGCACAAGGAACTTGTCCTTTACAAGAATGTGGGAAACTCAGAACTCAAAAAGTCATTATCTTTTATCACACAACCGATTATTATTCCATCTTAATTTTACTAATTCATTAAGTATAGGTTCCATATATGGGAAACCTATGTATTAAGATAGCACAAACAATTAAAAATTAATTAAAAATTTAATTTAACATGCCTTTAATTCTTTTACCAACAAGAATCAACATACTTTGAACCTTTATTCAATTCCATTAACACATAGAAGTTCAATTCATTTAAACATGGTTACAGTATTAAGATTACAACACAGCAGATTCAATAAACATTCCTCTTTAATCTTTTAGCCAATTAATTAACAATTAATTTCAGTTTTATAATATTTACCAATTACACATTTTGATCCAACCATAACAATCACAACATAAATACCATTATATCTAGAAAAACAAGAGGAAAATCATTATCATGGTACAAAACAGTAACATCGCCATGTGATCAATACTAATTCATTAATCTAGTTCAAATATTTATTAGGTTACTTTAATTATCATCCTAGGGGATAAATCATCATAGATCTATGATTTCATGTAAATAAATATAGACTCAAAGAATCCCCTAACTCAAAAAGGGTGTCAATGTTCTTCTCATGAGAATGGACCAATGTTACAGATCCCAATCATCTCTCCCACAAGAACTGCATCCACTATTGGATTTCTTGCCACAATCTCTCCAACAAACAACTAAAAAACTACTTTATAAACATGTAGACCAAGAACCATATCATGGTAAAGAGGAACAAGGAAAAAATATCAAAGAAACCACAAGAACAGAGGTAGAACATACCTATAATAGAATATAGATTTCTAGAAATTGAAGTAAAGAAGCTAGAGATCAATACTTGATCAAGGAATCCACAAAATGTTGAAGAGGGGGTTGTCAGGTCACCTAGAATCATAAGAGAGGTTCTCTAATCATATGGTTTGAAAAACCCGAGAGGGTAAAATGTTTAAAATATATATCATTGAGGATTTACATGAAGTGTAATCCCCTTCCATGTCATGTAGTTTTCTATGAAAAACACATTTCCTTTTTATTATTTAACCCTGAAAGCTTACATGTCATGAACCTAACTTACATGATGTGTAATGCTTACATGACATATAATTCTTACTATTTCCATCATTTCACAGCCAAACTCCTCCAGATTCCTCTATGCCTCATCTGAGCACCTCAATCTTCATAAATGAAAAAAGGTTCTATCCACATGGATATGCTTCCTTACAATTGGTAAACTAGATACATATTTGAATGTCAAATTACATTTGAAAACAAATTATACAACAAAGTTTCTTCTTTGATAACACCATTATCCCCTTTAATATATCCCTAAATATCAATCATAATACACTTCTTGGTATTATAGGGAAAGGAAAGATAAGAAAAATTTAATCTTAGATTCCCATCATATAATGAAAGCTAACATTAATAAATAATTAATAGTCAAGATGGAAAGTTAAATATCTAAAAATACATTTCATTTAATCAATAACAAGAGCACGAAGAATAATATGACAGGAACAAATGAGGATTTAATAATTCCATATAAATAATTTCATGAGATAAAAACTCATCCATTGATATTTTAAAAAATAAAATAATCCCATGGACATTAATAAATGATTTCATAATCAGGGAATTCATAATTTTATACATCTAAAACTTGTTTTCAAGGCCTTGGCCAAGAAATATGTAATAAAATGGGTATGGCCTTATCCAAAACCAAATATATATTATCTCGTGGGATTTACTAATGAATCAAGAGGATATATCAATCCTTTCCTATAACATACTAATCCCAATGTATTCCTCATATGAATAAACAATACAACTTAATCAACACACCGTAAAAATCAACAAATGTTTGTATTGGAATAACTAGAATATGAAATATCAATACTATCCCAAGTAGAACAAATTATAAACCATACAATGAAATATTTTGGATGTTATAATTAGAGTAAATCCTCAACATAATATTCAATATTGATGTTGGAATACATGAAAATACTTTAAAGATATTACTGAAATATTTCTTCAGGAAACTACCCATTTCCCTTTGAAAATAATTTTTTTTTATTCTTAAAACTTCACACATATTAAATAAAACATTTTTTATTAAAATAACCCTATAAAATTATAAAGTGAGTTTCAAATCATTGATTTTTCATGATGGAAATAAATTATTTTCAAGCTATACAAGATAAAAATCATTCCTTTTACACTTTTGATAAATATCAAAAAATACCTCGTTCGGAAAATGATAAAAGGATTATTTTAAAAAAATTCTATAAAAAGGTCAAACATAGATAAAAATTAATTTAATAGAAAATTTGAGGATATTAAAAAATCATTAAATTTTTTTAAACAAATATAGATATGGAAGAAAATACTCCCCCAACAAAGACAATCCCAAATAGTGATGAGATCGTGAAATAAACTCTTATCGCTTTGGTAAATTTTGAATCCTAACCCCCATAAAATAAATAAATTAAAATGAATATTTAAATACCACTAATATAAATAGAATCATGATATATGATATAAAATTGGTAGAATATACAACACATAAAATAATCAAGTGGTGATGAATATGACATAAGTCTCATGAAAACAAAAGTGAGATGAGAAAACTCTTACCGCTTTGGTAACTTTTGAATAATAATCAGCCTAAAAGAAATAATATAAAGTGAAAGATTAAATACCATGAAAAAAAATATATCCTTGATATAAAATATCAAATGGGAAATATATATACAACATAAAAGAAATAAGTGGTGAATATAGCATATGTCTCATGGAAGTAAAAGTGAGATGTGAAACCCTTACCTTAGGTCCGATTTTCTTCATATGTGTTCGAAAATCTTGTATAATAAATATAAATTTATTATACATATATTAAAAATAATAATTATATATATCATACCATATTATTCACTTATAACCTTTTGTCACCTGTTTATTAACAATTCTTTATTAAATCATTATTTAGGGTGATAACTGCTTTGTTTTTCATGTATGTTTTGGTTTGGTAGTTTTTGTAATTATACTTTGATAATGGTTTATTAATATACATAATATTAATCATGATATAAAAATATTATATATTAATTATATAAATATTTAGATTCATCCATAAAATTTATGGATATAAAAAATGAATTACACCATTCATGGAGATGGTAGGCCATACATATGCATGAATGTTGTTTTCTTTTTTAGAAGGATATAAGGAAAGAAAGCTAGGTAATAATTCAACCTAATAGAATAATTATTATATAATATATATCATATATATTCACTAAATCTATCCTTATTACCATCCATGTTAAACAGAAATGAAAAACAAATCACATCACTTCTTAGAGGTGGTAGTTCACACTTATGCATGAGTGAGGTTATTGTATTCTAACAGAATGGAAGATAAGAAGGTAAGTGTGATAATATAATTATATTGATATAATTATTTCATAATAATGATATATAAACATTAAACCTATCATAATAACTATCCATTAAATATGTTGGTGAAAAATGAATTGTATCGCTACGGGGAGACAGTAAGTCATGCGTACACACGAGTGATACCTTTACTTGTAATTTGATGGGAAAGAGGGTGGATAATGGTTATTTAATAATCATAATAACATTTAAGTATGTTTTATATAATTAATTTTTTATTTTATGATAAATACCATTGATTTTGATGAGGTAAAAAATTAGTAAAAATAAAGTGATAAGCTAAGGCAATTACCTCACCTTGAAAATAACCCCTTTAAATCTCCTCTTAAGGTTCCTTGGGTATGTTTTTTTGATGAAAATCACCTCTAGAATGTGTATAAGTAAGTTTAGACGGTATTTTTTTAGGGCTCGGTTGAGATAGAAGGCTCAATGTAGTGTAAAGAAGTGAGGGGGGAGGTGCCCTTTTATAATTAAGGTGAGGGGCACTTTTGGAATTTCTTAAAAGACTTTATTATAATAAATTAATTCTCGAGAAAAATGCATCCAAATGGCCAAGTATTTAAACCTAGAGTAGTATATAGTAAAAATATCAATTAGAA
Organism: Viscum album; assembly: GCA_963277665.1. Lineage (NCBI taxonomy): Eukaryota > Viridiplantae > Streptophyta > Magnoliopsida > Santalales > Viscaceae > Viscum > Viscum album. The sequence continues at coordinate 724,146,455 of OY728119.1, forward strand.
ATAAAATTTGGATATGCTAATGTGGTGTTTTAAACCTTATATTTTGGTTAAACCCCTTAATTAACCTATTTTAACATTTACCACAGTAATATATTTTTTACTCTTAAAGGGTTATAATTTTTCATTTCTGTTTAACATGGATGGTAATAAGGACAGATTTAGTGAATATATATGATATATATTATATAATAATTATTCTATTAGGTTGAATTATTACCTAGCTTTCTTTCCTTATATCCTTCTAAAAAAGAAAACAACATTCATGCATATGTATGGGGGTTAGGATTCAAAAATTTACCAAAGCGAAAAGAGTTTATTTCACGATCTCATCACTATTTGGGATTGTCTTTGTTGGGGGAGTATTTTCTTCCATATCTATATTTGTTTAAAAAAAATTAATGATTTTTTAATATCCTCAAATTTTCTATTAAATTAATTTTTATCTATGTTTGACCTTTTTATAGAATTTTTTTAAAAGAATCCTTTTATCATTTTCCGAACGAGGTATTTTTTGATTTTTATCAAAAGTGTAAAAGGAATTATTTTTAACTTGTATAGCTTGAAAATAATTTATTTCCATCATGAAAAATCAATGATTTGAAACTCACTTTATAATTTTATAGGGTTATTTTAATAAAAAATGTTTTATTTAAAAATCATGATATATGATATAAAATTGGTAGAATATACAACACATAAAATAATCAAGTGGTGATGAATATGACATAAGTCTCATGAAAACAAAAGTGAGATGAGAAAACTCTTACCGCTTTGGTAACTTTTGAATAATAATCAGCCTAACAGAAATAATATAAAGTGAACAATTAAATACCATGAAAAAAATATATCCTTGATATAAAATATCAAATGGGAAATATATATACAACATAAAAGAAATAAGTGGTGAATATAGCATATGTCTCATGGAAGTAAAAGTGAGATGTGAAACCCTTACCTTAGGTCCGATTTTCTTCATATGTGTTCGAAAATCTTGTATAATAAATATAAATTTATTATACATATATTAAAAATAATAATTATAGATATCATACCATATTATTCACTTATAACCTTTTATCACCCGTTTATTAACAATTCTTTGTTAAATCATTATTTAGGGTGATAACTGCTTTGTTTTTCATGTATGTTTTGGTTTGGTAGTTTTTGTAATTATACTTTGATAATGGTTTATTAATATACATAATATTACTCATGATATAAAAATATTATATATTAATTATATAAATATTTAGATTCATCCATAAAATTTATGGATATAAAAAATGAATTACACCATTCATGGAGATGGTAGGCCATACATATGCATGAATGTTGTTTTCTTTTTTAGAAGGATATAAGGAAAGAAAGCTAGGTAATAATTCAACCTAATAGAATAATTATTATATAATATATATCATATATATTCACTAAATCTGTCCTTATTACCATCCATGTTAAACAGAAATGAAAAACTAATCACATCACTTCGTAGAGGTGGTAGTTCACACTTATGCATGAGTGAGGTTATTGTATTCTAACAGAATGGAAGATAAGAAGGTAAGTGTGATAATATAATTATATTGATATAATTATTTCATAATAATGATATATAAACATTAAACCTATCATAATAACTATCCATTAAATATGTTGGTGAAAAATGAATTGTATCACTATGGGGAGACAGTAAGTCATGCGTACACACGAGTGATACCTTTACTTGTAATTTGATGGGAAAGAGGGTGGATAATGGTTATTTAATAATCATAATAACATTTAAGTATGTTTTATATAATTAATTTTTTATTTTATGATAAATACCATTGATTTTGATGAGGTAAATAATTAGTAAAAATAAATTGATAAGCTAAGGCAATTACCTCACCTTGAAAATAACCCCTTTAAATCTCCTCTTAAGGTTCCTTGGGTATGTTTTTTTGATGAAAATCACCTCTAGAATGTGTATAAGTTTAGAAGGTATTTTTTTAGGGCTCGGTTGAGATAGAAGGCTCAATGTAGTGTAAAGAAGTGAGGGAGGAGGTGCCCTTTTATAATTAAGGTGAGGGGCACTTTTGGAATTTCTTAAAAGACTTTATTATAATAAATTAATTCTCGAGAAAAATGCATCCAAATGGCAAAGTATTTAAACCTAGAGTAGTATATAGTAAAAATATCAATTAGAAATAAAATTTGGATATGCTAATGTGGTGTTTTAAACCTTATATTTTGGTTAAACCCCTTAATTAACCTATTTTAACATTAACCACAGTAATATATTTTTTACTCTTAAAGGGTTATAATTTTTCATTTCTGTTTAACATGGATGGTAATAAGGACAGATTTAGTGAATATATATGATATATATTATATAATAATTATTCTATTAGGTTGAATTATTACCTAGCTTTCTTTCCTTATATCCTTCTAAAAAAGAAAACAACATTCATGCATATGTATGGGGGTTAGGATTCAAAAATTTACCAAAGCGATAAGAGTTTATTTCACGATCTCATCACTATTTGGGATTGTCTTTGTTGGGGGAGTATTTTCTTCCATATCTATATTTGTTTAAAAAAATTTAATGATTTTTTAATATCCTCAAATTTTCTATTAAATTAATTTTTATCTATGTTTGACCTTTTTATAGAATTTTTTTAAAATAATCCTTTTATCATTTTCCGAACGAGGTATTTTTTTTATTTTTATCAAAAGTGTAAAAGGAATGATATTTAACTTGTATAGCTTGAAAATAATTTATTTCCATCATGAAAAATCTATGATTTGAAACTCACTTTATAATTTTATAGGGTTATTTTAATAAAAAAAATTTTATTTAAAAATCATGATATATGATATAAAATTGGTAGAATATACAACACATAAAATAATCAAGTGGTGATGAATATGACATAAGTCTCATGAAAACAAAAGTGAGATGAGAAAACTCTTACCGCTTTGGTAACTTTTGAATAATAATCAGCCTAAAAGAAATAATATAAAGTGAACAATTAAATACCATGAAAAAAAATATATCCTTTATATAAAATATCAAATGGGAAATATATATACAACATAAAAGAAATAAGTGGTGAATATAGCATATGTCTCATGGAAGTAAAAGTGAGATGTGAAACCCTTACCTTAGGTCTGATTTTCTTCATATGTGTTCAAAAATCTTGTATAATAAATATAAATTTATTATACATATATTAAAAATAATAATTATATATATCATACCATATTATTCACTTATAACCTTTTATCACCCGTTTATTAACAATTCTTTATTAAATCATTATTTAGGGTGATAACTGCTTTGTTTTTCATGTATGTTTTGGTTTGGTAGTTTTTTTAATTATACTTTGATAATGGTTTATTAATATACATAATATTAATCATGATATAAAAATATTATATATTAATTATATAAATATTTAGATTCATCCATAAATTTTATGGATATAAAAAATGAATTACACCATTCATGGAGATGGTAGGCCATACATATGCATGAATGTTGTTTTCTTTTTTAGAAGGATATAAGGAAAGAAAGCTAGGTAATAATTCAACCTAATAGAATAATTATTATATAATATATATCATATATATTCACTAAATCTGTCCTTATTACCATCCATGTTAAACAGAAATGAAAAAAAAATCACATCACTTCGTAGAGGTGGTAGTTCACACTTATGCATGAGTGAGGTTATTGTATTCTAACAGAATGGAAGATAAGAAGGTAAGTGTGATAATATAATTATATTGATATAATTATTTCATAATAATGATATATAAACATTAAACCTATCATAATAACTATCCATTAAATATGTTGGTGAAAAATGAATTGTATCGCTACGGGGAGACAGTAAGTCATGCGTACACACGAGTGATACCTTTACTTGTAATTTGATGGGAAAGAGGGTGGATAATGGTTATTTAATAATCATAATAACATTTAAGTATGTTTTATATAATTAATTTTTTATTTTATGATAAATACCATTGATTTTGATGAGGTAAATAATTAGTAAAAATAAAGTGATAAGCTAAGGCAATTACCTCACCTTGAAAATAACCCCTTTAAATCTCCTCTTAAGGTTCATTGGGTATGTTTTTTTGATGAAAATCACCTCTAGAATGTGTATAAGTAAGTTTAGAAGGTATTTTTTTAGGGCTCGGTTGAGATAGAAGGCTCAATGTAGTGTAAAGAAGTGAGGGAGGAGGTGCCCTTTTATAATTAAGGTGAGGGGCACTTCTGAAAACATTGATTTTCCTGTGAATAGTGAAAAATACCAATTTTTATACAAATATTATTTTATTTCAAGAATTTTAACAGATAAAATAAAATTTTTACAAGTTTTGATTATTTTTTAACCCTTATCTTATAGTTTTGGTCCATGTTAACCCATTTTGACAATTATCGTGAAATCAAAGTTTTCTACTCTTTAAGGGTCAAGAATGTCGCTATAAAAGTAAAAGTGACTCATAAATATACCCTAGTTGATATGGTAAACCAGATTCCATTAACTTGGACAAATATAGTATGTTTATGAATTTTAAATCATTTAATAAAATATTTTTCATTATAAAATATCATTATTTTCATTTTTGAAACTATTCATTTACTTTTACTTTGAAAACAACATAATAGCAATGAAATTCCAATATAAACCTTTCAGATATCACTAATATGTAATATTTATCTATAAAATTCATTTATAAAAATAATACAGCTAATTTTATTACTTTTAATATTTTTAAACACATTTATTTTATTTTATTTATTAATTGAATAAATATTGTGTGAGTGTTGCATAAGTATTTAAGGTAATTGTCCTACCATTGAGAATTAAAAATAAATTACCATGATAAAAAATAATTTTTTTAAAATAAACATTTATATCTGAATATATCTTCTTTTTACCATTATATATAACTTTTAGAGATATTAAATTCAAGAGAGTGAAATTTTGTATTTTTTCTTTTCATAAAATAATATAAAGGTCATAATTTAAGAAAAATGTCATCAAGTGGAAATATTTTCGAGGCTTGGATGTTAATGTTATAACTAAACCCATACACTCTCATAAATGAAATTTTTAGAGAAATTTTATAGCCTTGTCTAATAGTCTTAACCTTGGTTTATCTTTTTTACCCTTAACGAGCTGACAAATATTTATCATGATCACTATTTATAATGAACAAAAATAAAAAAGGACCTATTTACTAAATTTGAACTTCATGATTCCAAATATTTGATACATGTTTCAAGATTAAAATCATATATAATTGATAGAAATGCATTTTAAAATAAGCACGTAAAACGTAATGAAAACCATTTTTGAGAAAAATGTGTTTTTAAACATAAAACTGGATTTATTACTATCTCATGAATAAAAAAAATTAGATGAATATTAAAAAAATCTTGAATATATTATCTTTTAATTTCATAAAAAATCATTCAAAAATATATATTAAACAAATTTATTTAAAAAACACATTGTGTGAAAAAACAGTTTTTCAAAAAAAATCTCTATTTACTTTAAAACGCTTCTATTTTATTTTATAACCATTTAAGAACCAAGGAATGTTTTTATTCATAGTTAAAAAATTCATAATTTATTTATAGTTATTTATATCTATCATATGGCAACCCTTCTTTTAAAAACAACTTATTATATAAAACTTCACTTGTTACAACAAAGAAGATCGAGAGCTTTAGTGTCTTTGGGGCTTAGGATCATTACATAAAATATTAAAACATTAAATACAACATATTTATTGAAAACTTCCTTTACATAACCACTAAATTCCCTCATACTTAGAATTACATGGGATAACTTGAGGACATGCATAAGAAAAGGGTGAGCTATAATGATCAGTAAGGGAATACACATGGAATAACATGAGGAGTACAATACATGTTATAAAATAGGAATATCAATAGATAACATGAACATAAAGGCATGATAAAGCATGATAATCATAACATAGGAATGTGGCAATAACACTTAACATGAAATTAGCATGAGCCAAGGCTCATTACAGATGGATCATGAGTAAATCCTCATTTCACATAAAGCATGAGTAAACACTCATTTCACTTGCATTAGCATGAGTCAACACTCATTGCACATGACGTATCATGGTACTATACTTTACCCATTGCATTGGAGCGCTATAAGGGCATACCCTTCTTAAACATTTCATTTCATGCCTAAGTGTGCCACATGGATCATAAAACATGGATTCATAAAACATAATCACTTATTCCACGATGAAGTAATGTGGAATTAATACATGAATCTTTATAATCAATAAGTAAATGTGCATAAAGTTTAATACCCTTGATGGAGAAATGGGCATTGTATTCACTACACAATGGCATTGGATTAGAAAATCGGTGCGATTTCAGCAGCGTAACGGTGTGACATAAGAATTTATAAAAAATGGTTGATGAGAGATAAAGCGGTTCCTCACCATATCTAAATGTTATGGATAGTAATTAGGTCATATAGATACATGTCCAAATAATTTTAATGGAATTTAGATTCATGATACAAAAGTATTGCTTGAATGTAAAAGAGGAGAGAGAAGTTCCTTTCGGAATTTCAGCATAGTAACGGGTGTACATGGGAGGCATTTAATGAGATGGAAAGAGTCTCCCATCATTAAAACATAAAGAGGTCAGTATGAGGGAGGTTTGAAACCATACCCCAACATTCATAATTGAAATTAAAAGGGAAAACCAACTTAAATAAAATTGGATAAAAATGAGAAAGGAAGAAAAAACCCTTACTTGGAAGTGTGCTTCCAAAGGCTTGAGAAGGATTGATAGGGGCTTCTTGGGATCTTGGGGCACCTTGGGAGGATTCTAGAGAGAGTAGGGCAGAGTTTGGACGAACTAAAAAGGTTATGAGTGAGGAGTAAGTTGGATCTTGGGTGGGTTTATATAGGAAAGGTAAGGGAATTCTTTATTATTTAGGTTTGGGTCCCCTTACATTAAATTAATCCAAACCACAAACCATCCCATGGTTTTTGCCCATATGTTTTGTCAAAGGGAAGAGGAAAAAAATATTTTATAATTCCAAAGTCCGAAATTCTTAAAATTATAAGGTTGCTTATGTGGAGGTGAGTCACACTCCCATGGAAATTAATTTAAAAAGGCAAGGTGTTTAATAAGTCTTGAGGGGTCCATTAATGCTTTGAAAAGTAATTCAAATAAACCAAAAATCACATTATTTTAATGGTAAAACATATATTGGCCTAACATAAATATTATAGTATTTTATTATATCACTATTGGGTCATTATGATGTCATAAAACACATTATATATTTAAACGATATTTAATTTTTACACAAAATTTTGATTGTCTCAAAAAATTATGAAAAATTCACTGTTGGATACTTTTGATATACTGATTCCAGAAATAACATTTATTTTATCTAAATAATTTTCTAAATATGTTAATTTTTACTTTTAAAATAAAACTCACATTTATCAAAAATTCACAGGTTTTGACAGAAATGGCTTTCAAACCTTAATAAAAATTATAATTGCATTCATAAAATTATAAGATCATTTATATTTAATAAAGATTAATTTAATAATAATATTTTATTAAAATATTATTTAATTCAAAAATCCCTTAATTTAATAAAATATAATTATTAATTAAATAATAACTAAAAACACTATTTTTACTTTAAAAACTATTTACAATGTATTGAAAATGACAAGGAGGTATATTCATTATTATATACAAAAATAATATACATGAACATAGTACTAGCGATTTGTTACATAACCCCTTAAAACAGCTGCATAAGACCTAAGGGTAAGGTGTGCGATGGTGACAGACTCTTGGGGTGGCTCGGATAACATCGCTCGAGTGGTAATTTCTATCAACTTCCACTTCTCCCGTAGATGGTCACGTTCGAGCTTGACATGATGAATCTCATCTTGGGCTTGGTCAAGAGCAAAGCCCAAGGATGCCACCTCTTTTCCGAGCTCCGACAAATGGGATTCGTATAGGGAAATTCTACTAGATGAGGCCATTGTTTCCTTTGTCTGAGTAAATTTGGATTTATTAAATTACTATATTTATACTAATCATGTGATCACTGTTCAATGGCTATATTAGCAACGGTCAAAATTCTTATCATAAAAACAAAGAATTTGACATTTTATATAAACATAATGAGACATTTAATTATCTCAAGAGGGATTTTAATTAATAAAACTTTGGTTCATTACAATATTCCCCCTTAAGAAATTTTTCCCTTGAAATTTTCCTTTTCCCACACTAAAACAGATGTGGGTAACTCAGCTTCATCATTTCCTTCAATTCCCAAGTCACTTCTTCAAATTTGTGGTTTCTCCACAACAACTTGACGAGGGGCATTGTCTTATTTTGTAGAACATTTTCTCTATGATCTAAGATCTTCACTGGTTGCTCCTCATAAGAAAGATCATCTTCCAATTGTACCACCTCAGAAGAGAGTACATGTGAAGGGTCCCGTATGTACTTCCTTAAGAGGGATACATGAAAGACATCCTCCACTTTGGCCACAGTAGGTGGAAGTGCTAGTCGATAGGCCACAACCCCAACACGATCAAGAATCTCGAAGGGGATGATGTACCTTGGACTTAAATTCCCCTTCTTTCCAAACCTCATGAACTTTTTCTATGGAGATATCCATTGAAACACCATGTCTCTAACTTTAAACTCAAGGTCTCGTCGATAATTATCAGCATAACTCTTCTGTCAACTCTGGGTTGCCTTGATATGCTGCTGAATGGTTTTCACATTCTCCACCATTTCCTCGACCATTTCTGGTCCAAGAAGCTTATGTTCACTGACCTCATCCCAACATGCTGGTGTTTTACACCTTTTATCATATAAGGCTTCATATGGAGCCATTTAGATGCTTGAGTGGAAACTATTGTTATAAGATAACTCAACCAGAGGAAGATGTTGATCTCATCCTCCTTTAAAGTCCATTGAGCAAGATCTCAACATGTCCTCAAGTATTTGGATAGTCCGCTCGGATTGGCCATCAGTTTGAAGATGATAAGCCGTACTGAAGTTCATTTTAGTATTCAGAGCATGTTGAAGACTCTTCCAAAACATAGAGGTGAATATTGGATCTCGGTCAGACACAATAGATAGTGGTACTCCATGTAGCCTTACCACTTCCCTGATATATATCCATTCTAGTTGATCCTAAGAGAAATCTTCCCGAATAGCAATGAAGTGTGCAGTCTTTGTAAGACGATCCACAACAACCCCGATTACATTGTTTCCTTTGGATGTCCTCATAAGTCCGGTGACAAATTCCCTGGTGATGTTCTCCCATTTCCATTCTGGTATAGGAAATGGTTGAATCATCCCCTTAGACTTCTTCCTCTCTGCCTTCACTTGCTGACACACCAGGAACTTTGATGTATATTCAGTGATCTCCTTCTTCATATTACCCCACCAAAAGTTTTCTCGGAGATCATGATACATATTTGTGCACCCTGGGTGAATAGAGAAATTCGAACTATGTGCGTCATCCAAAAGATCATTCTTTAGCTCTGGACTTGATGGAACACATAGCATTTTCCCCAACCGCACAATTCCTTCTTCATTAACATTAAACTCTGAGGATTTCCCCTTTTTGATAGCTTCCACTTTTTCTTGAATTCCCACATCATCCTTTTGAGCATCCTTTAACCTTTCTAAAAGAGACGGTTGAGTAATAATTTGTGAAAGGATTGATGATGTTCCCTTCTCTATGATTCTCATTTCCATCTTCATCAAGTCTAAAAAGATTGGATCCTTCTCAATTCTCATCATTGATATAATCGATGGATCCTTTCTACTTAGGGAATCTGCCACCTTGTTCGCTTTACCTAGGTGGTAATGTATTGAATAGTCATAATCCTTGATGAGCTCTATCCATCTTCTCTAACGCATATTATGCTCTTTCTGTGTGAATATATATTTAAGACTCTTGTGGTCATTATATATCTCACATTTCTCTCCATAGAGATAATGCCGCTAGATTTTTCAAGGCAAAGATCACAGCCGCCAACTCCAGATCATGCGTTGGATAGTTTTGATCATGGATTTTCAACTTCCTTGAGGCATAGTATATCACTTTATCATTCTGTATCGGCACACAGCCTAAGCCCTTCTTTGAAGCATCACTGAATACCATAAAAAGTTCCCCACTTGTGGATAAAGTGAGTATGGGTGCAGTGATAAGCCTCATTTTCAACTCTTTGAAGCTTTCTTTGCATTCACCACTCCAAGAAAACTTTACTCCCTTCCGAGTTATCTTGGTAAGAGGGTTGGAAAATTGTGAGAAATTCCTCACAAATCATCGATAATATCCAACTAACCCCAAGAAGCTATGGATATCTGTTACCGATGTTGTCCTCGACCATCCCTCAATTGCATCTGTTTTAGAGGGGTCCACAGATATCCCATTTCTTGTGATGATATGGCCCAAGAATGGGACCTCCTTCAACCATAACTCACACTTTTTGTACTTTTCATAGAGCTTCTCCTTGCGAAAAGTCTCTAGTACAGTTCTTAAATTCTCTTTATGATCCTCCTTGGTTTTGGAGTATACTATAATGTCATCTATAAAGACTACCAAAAATTTTTCAAGGTAATCTCTAAAGACTCTATTCATCAAGTCCATGAAGATTGTTGGAGCATTAATGAGTCCAAAAAATATTACTATGAATTCATAGTGCTCGTATCTTGTGCGAAAACCTGTCTTGGGGATATCTTCCTTCTTTACCCTTACTTGATAATATCCCGACCGCAAGTCCACCTTGGAGAAGTATTGTGCTCCACGCAGCTGATATAATAAGTCATCAATTCATGGGAGAGTATACTTATTCTTTATCGTGATTTTGTTAAGTTCACGATAATTGATGCAAAGCCGCATTGACCCATCCTTCTTCTTGACAAAGAGGAATGGTGCACCGCATGGTGAAGCACTTGGGCGTATAAACCCTTTATCCAGATTCTCTTGTAGTTGTTTCTCTAGCTCTTCAAACTCTACAACAGCCATTCTATATGGAGTCTTGGATATTGGTAATGCCCTGGGTATAAGTTCAATTGAGAACTCAACATCTCTTATAAATGTAAGACCAGGCAATTCCTCGGGAAACACTTCTGTGAATTCCGTCAAAATAGGCATTTCATAAAGGATGGTTTCTTCTTTGGACTCAATCATCTGAGCCAGATACGCATGCTCATAGGGCAGTAATATACATGCTTGAGATGATGGAGCTAAAGGAGATTCATCCTCCTCCTGACACATGTAAAGAATCAGGGGTTGATTCTCCATATGTAGTGTGATTTCCCTCTCCCGGTAATTTATGTTGGATCTATATAAGGAAATCCAATCCATGCCAATAATTGCATCAAATTCCACTAGAGTGAGTATGACAAGGTTTGATGGGAAATTCAATCCATAGATTATAATAGGGGAGGACTTATACTCATGGGATGCAATGATTTCCCCATTTTCCGTACTCACCGACATCTTCACTTCCATGATTTGTGGTGGTTCTGGTATTGTTCAACTAAACTTTCGAGATACAAAAGAATGCGTAGAACCTGATTCAAAAAGTATGTTTTCTATTCTTGAATGAATAACTAGCGTACCTATCACCACTTCATTTTTGGGGTTCACTTCAGCAGAAGTGATGGAAAAAGCTCTTCCTTGTTGTCTTGGATGTTGTTGGTTGCCTCCAAAAACCCTTGGATTAGGGCACTGATTTGCAAAATGACCTGGTTCTTTGCATTTTTAGAATTGAACAATGCCTTGAGGTTTGAACGGAGCATTCCTCTACTCTATCACATCCGTGGGTCTTTCTTGCTGACAGTTAACAACTAGGTGCCCTTCCCTTCCACACTTGAAGCATTTCCTCATCCCCTTAAGGCAATTTCCAGGGTGCTTCTTTCCGTAATTTTGGAAAGTGGGGTGCTGGATCTTCTTATCACTGTTGGATTATCCATCGGACCTCCAACATTTAATTCCACCTTACGCATCTTTTCCCCATGATACCCATGTGATTCCCCAATCTCCATTTCGACCTTGAGGGAACATCGGACAATTTCCTCATAGCTTTCGAAGTCACGGATCGCTAATGCTTTCCGCAGGCTAGGCTTTAGCCCACCAAAGAAGCGGTCAACTATGCATTTAGGGGTAACGACAATGCCAGAATCATAACGTGCAAGCCTTGGGAAGTTTTCCTCGTACGCTCCAACAGATTCTTCATCTTTTTTCTTGAGGTAAAGGAAGTCCCTTTCCATCTTAATCTGGAGGGTGCACGGAAAATATGTATCGAAAAACATCTTCTAGAAGTCCTTCTATTCCAACGCCTCGATATCCTCCTCAGGCTTTGTATTTTTAATCAACGTACACCATTAATCATTTTCACCCTCCATACGATAAGCTGCCAGGAGAACCTTCTCTTGTTCAGAACATTGAAGGATGGAGAATATCTTTTCAATGGAGTTGATCCATTGTTCAGCGATTGTGGGATCAGATGATTCACTAAAAGTAGGAGGTCTTTGTCTCATGAAGCTCTCAATAGCGACTTGTTCTTTCATAGGGGGGGGGGGGGTTGAACGTTCCTATTGACCCGTTTTTCTATTCAAAACTTGAGTTATCTGAGAGAGAAGCGTGACAAAGTTCACAATTCCCACTCCCATTGGATTTGGAATCTCATTAGTACAGTCATCACACTGATCTTCAGAATGGTTATTAGCTCGAGTCCTCCTATTACCGGCCATTAGCTAGAATAAAAGGAAAGTTAGGGGTAACAAATAAAGGGTAATCCAAAGACAAAAGTTTATGACTCATAAATAAACTTTTATTTCCTTAACTCATGAGTCTATAGGCTTTAATCTAGGCTTTTCATGATCTACTTTCTAACATATATTCTTAGGGGCATTTTTTTTAATTCCCTTAATAAGGGTTCATACTGAGCTTGTGAATTTATCAAAACATATCCCCCGGGAGTGTCGTAACCAAGAGTGCAGCAAGGCCCATTGTCGTGCACTAGTTCCCGTTCGAGTCTAGCTCAAAGCGGTGTTGTCGGGTTTTACCCCTAGGATACATTTGTACTAGAGTCGCCTCTACCTACTCGTATCCAGATATGGATATATTTGTTTTATAAACCACATAATTAGTACTTAACAAAACTTAGGGATGTTTTTATTATAATTAGTCTTGTCTCTAAGGCTTTACTAGGGTTTTCTAATCCTAATCCCAAAAAATAACTAAACCTATCCACTGATACCAACTATGAAAACCCTGCTTTTAATACAAACTTATTACATAAAACTTCACTTGTTACAACAAAGAAGATCGTGAGGTTTAGTGTCTTTGGGGATTAATATCATTACATAAAATATTAAAACATGAAATAAAACATCTTTATTTAAAACTTCCTTTACATGACCACTACATTCCCTCGTACTTAGCATTGCATGGGATAACCTGAGTACATGCATAAAAAAGGGTGAGCTATAAAGCTTAGTAAGGGAATCTCATGGAATAACATGAGGAGTATAATACATGTTAGACAATAGGCATATCAATAGATAACATGAACATAAACGCATGATAAATCATGATAATCATAACATGGGAATGTGGAAACAACACTTAACATGGAATTAGCATGAGCTAAGGCTCATTGCACATGGAGCATGAGTAAATCCTCATTGCACATAAATCATGAGTAAACCCTCATTGAACTTGAATTATCATGATTCAACACTCATTACACATGATGTATCATGATACTATACTTTACCCAATTCATTGGAGCGCTATAAGGGCGCACCCTTCTTAAACATTTCATTTCATTCATAAGTGTGCCACATAGATCATAAAACATGGATTCATAAAACATAATCATTTATTCCACGATAAAGGAATGTGGAATTCATACATGAAACTTTATAATCAATAATTAAATGTGAATAAAGGTGAATACCCTTAATGGAGAAATGGGCATGGTATTCACTACACAATGGCATTGGTTTAGAAAATCGGTCCGATTTCGGTAGCATAACGGTGTGACATAAGAATTCATAAAAAAGGTTGATGAGAGAGAAAGTGGTTCCTCATCATATCTAAATTTAATGGACATTAATGAGTTCATATAGATACATGTCCCAAAAATTGTAATGGAATTTAGATTCATGATACAAAAGTATTGCTTGAATGCAAAAGAGGAGAGAGAAGTTCCTTTCAGAATTTTGGCATAGTAACGGGTGTACATTGGAGGCATTTAATGAGAGAGAAAGGGTCTCCCATCATTAAAACATAAATAGGATAGTATGAGGTAGGTGAAAAACCATACCCCAACATTCATAATTTAAATTAAAAGGGCAAAACAACTTAAATAAAATTGGATAAAAATGAGAAAGGAAGAAAAAACCCTCACTTGGAAGTGTGATTCCAAAGGCTTGAGAGAGGCTTGAGAGGGGATTATTGGGAGCTTGGGGCACATTGGGAGGATTATAGAGAGTGTATAGAAAAGGTTGGACGAACTCCAAAGGTTTTGAGTGAGGAGGAAGTGGGAGATTGGGTGGGTGTATATAGGAAAGGTAAGGGAATTCTTTATTATTTAGGTTTGGGTCCCCTTACATTAAATTAATCCAAACCACAAACCATCCCATGGTTTTTGCCCATGGTTTTTGGAAAAGGTAAGAGGAAAACAATATTTTATAAGTCCAAAGTCCTAAATTCTTAAAATAATAAGGTTGCTTATGTGGAGGTGATTCAAACTCTCGTGGAAATTAATTTAAAAACACAAGGTGTTTAATAAGTCTTGAGGGGTCGATTAATGCTTTGAAAAGTAAGTTAAACAAACCCAAAATCACATTATTTTAATGGTAAAACATATATTGTCCGAACATAAAGATTATTGTATTTTATTACATCACTATTGGGTCATTATGATGTCATAAAACACATTATATATTTAAACGGTATTTAATTTTTACCCAAAAATTTGACTATCTCAAAAAATTATGAAACATTCACCGTTGGATAAATTTTATGTCCTGATTTCAGAAATAACATTTATTTTATCTAAATAATTTTCTAAATATTTCAATTTTCACTTTTAAAATAAAACCAACATTTATCGAAAGTTCACATGTTTTGACAGAAATGGCATTCAAACCTTAATAAAAATTATAATTGCATTCATAAAATTATAAGATCATTTAAATTTAATAAAAATTAATTTAATAATAATATTTTATTAAAATATTATTTAATTAAAAAATCCCTTAATTTAATAAAATAGAATTCTTAATTAAATAATAACTAAAAACACTATTTTTACTTTAAAAACTATTTACAATGTATCAAAAATGACAAGGAGGTATATTCATTATTGTATAAAAAAATAATATACATGAGCATGGTACTAGAGATTTGTTACATAACCCCTTAAAACAATCGCATAAGACCTAAGGTTAAGGTGTGCGATGGTGACAGACTCTTGGGGTGGCACGGATAACATCGCTCGAGTGGTAATTTTTATCGACTTCCACTTCTCCTATAGACGGTCTCATTCGAGCTTGACATGATGAAGCTCAGCTTAGAATTGGTCAAGAGAGAGGCCCAAGGATGCCACCTCTTTTCCATGCTCTGAAAAATGGGCTTCGTATGGGGAAATTATACTATATGAGGTCATCGCTTCCTTTGTCTGAGTAAATTTGGATTTATTAAAGCCCTATATTTATACTAATCATGTGATCACTGTTCAACAGCTATATTAGAAACGGTCAAAATTCTTATCATAAAAACATAGAAGTTGAAATTTTATATAAACATAAAGAGGAATTTAATTAGCTCAATAGGGATTTCAATTAATGAAACTTTCGGTCGTTACATATCAATCCAATAGCTAGGTGATAACTATTATAATAAATAATAATATTTCAATAGTATATTACTGTTTGTTTAAGTTAGGGTTTCATCTAAAAAACGATATCAATAAAATAAAACTTATTTAAATATAAATATATCATAAAATTTAAGTATTTTATATTATATCCCACTTAAAATGAGTTTCACCATCAAAATTCCATCACTTATCTAGAAATAAATGATGATGACTTTGTTTTATCACATCCTCGGGTTCCCAAGTAGCTTCTTCAAATTTATAATTCCTCTAAAAAAATATTAACCAGGTGATTAGTCTTGTTTTTTTGAACCTTATATCTATTATACAAGATTTATATATGTTTCTCTTAATAGTAAAGATCATTTTCTAGTGGTATAACCTCAGAGTTCATTATTTGATCTGGATAAGGTATGTACTTCCTCATGAGAGATATGTGGAACACATCATGAACTTTAAAGAGGTTTAGTCGAATAACCAATTGATAAGATACCATCCCTACATAATAAATAATCTCAAAAGGACATAAATTCTAATACCCGGATATTTTAAAAGGATACAATGTTCGATAGCGTATAAAACATGCAACACTGAGTATAAACAAACCACAAAATATTATTATTTAAATATGACTATTATAACCTAGTTGTTGAATTTTAGGGTACTAATAGCATTAACCACATTATGAAATAAAATTAGGATCTAATATATACAAATATATTGATTATTGTTTTGGAAATAAGTGCTCAATTTTTAGCAAATACATTTTATTTTTCAAAATACATTTTCTTTAAAAATAGTTTTTATGGATATTTGGGATAGAATATTATAAATAATTTTATGAAATTTTAAAAAATATTTTCGTAAAAATGATATAATTTTTTTAATTTTTTTGTCAAAATTATCTTATAGTGAATTTTTGGGATTTTTCTAAAAAGATTGATCTTTCAATAAATAGTAAAAATACTATGTTTTGAAGATTGAATTTTTTTCAATCATTTAAAGAGTTCAATTTTGTTTTAAAATGGTTTAAAATTAAAATTATTTCCCCTATATTATTAATAACTAAATTAAGTTTATTGGAATCAATTTTATAGGTGAATTTGGTATAAAAACATTTTTCTGAAAAAAAACTGTTTTTCGTTGCCTTTTGTGTTTTTATCTTATATTAATTTCTACCAATTATAGAAATTGAATCTTGTAAAATAGATTCTATATTTGGAATCAGTATTTCCAAATTTTGTAAATATTTCCCATTTATTGTTTCATTATGAATAGTAACCTTGGTAAATTTTTATCACCTCTGTAAGGTTAAAATGGGTAATTTAATTAAAACCATTAAATATGATATCAAAATCAACCCAAAACATTCCTTTATACTATTTTATGGATGTATTTAGGCCATTTACATCCATATATAAAATATATGTCCACTTGGTGCCATATTTCTTTGATTGTGACCTTTATAAAAATTTAAGAAAATAATAAATACAAAATATCCCTATATTAACTTTCATAAATCCAAATTTGTATTATAAGGATAAAGATAGTAAAAAAAATTCAAAAGGTTTATTTGAAATATAAGATAATTTTTTCTTCATGGTAATTTATTTCTAATTTTTAGTGATTAAATAATTAACTTAAATTATTACTCAATGTCAATATAGTATTTATTCAATTAATAGAAAAATAAATTAATAATAATAAAAACTATAAAAGAAATGTTTTTTTGAGTAAGTTATAGTGAACCATGAATTTAATAGATATATATTACATAATATAGAAATGTAAGAAGTCAAAATTATAATTAAATATTGGTCTTTATGTCTTTAAAGTTGAATTAAATAAATAGTATGAAAAATGAAATTACTGATATTTTATGAAAATAAACATTTATTATATTATTAAAAAATCATAAAAATAATATATGAGGAAAATTTGTAAAATATATAATCTAAAATTACATCCTTTTCCATTAATAGACCAATTGTTATCTTATAAGTAAAATCATAACCCTTTAATATTGAAAAATGCATTACCATGGTTATGGTTAAAATAGGTTACCTAAGGGGTTAAACCAAATAATAATGTTTAAAATACCACTTAAACCAATAAAAAAAGTATTGGTTTTTAAGATTTAAACCATATCCTACCTTATATTATAATCTATATCCATTTGGAATTATTTAGATTGAGAATGAACTTATTATATTTTTAATCTTTTAAGAAATTCCAAAAGTTCTCATCCCTTTACTTATAAAACAATTTTTTATATGGTGTATATACATTCATTTTCATGTTGTATCATTAATCCTTCATAATTAATGGTATTTTAAGTTTTCATTCAAATTATTTTATCTAAGGGGATTTGACTTGAAAGTTACCAAGTTGTACATAACTGAATTTATTTTCATTGGGTTATATTACTTATTCATTGTCTTTGATATGATATGATTATGTGTGTAGTGACCTGTAATTATTTTATGTTATATTTCAAATTTTATTATGTGTATTTACATTTTTTACATGTTCTCACTTCATTTATTAAGTTCTCACTCTAATGATATAATTTTTGTAAGGGATTTGTCTTCTAACTTTGTTTCCGTAAGACAAGTCGTATTCACCACTTTATTCTTTCATGTGGTGTATATACTACCCCTTTGATATGATATATAATTATTCCATTTATATTCATGTAATTTTAATATTCATTTGAAGTTATTTATTTCATGGGGATTACGATTCAAAAGTTACCAAATCAGTAAGGGTTTATTTCACAATCTCATCATTATTGGAGATTTGTCATGTTTAAGTCTATGGTAGGGGAATTATATGATCTTTATATCTTAAACCAATTATATTTTATTCTCATATGGTAATTTTTAAAAATTATACGTCTTCATTTAGTTTTCCTACATTAATTACTCAAGATATCAAAAGAATATTTTTAAATAAAACTGACTTTGTTTTCTACTCAATCAGGAATATTTTTCTTCTATGACCATATTTTCTATAAAATGTTTTAAAGAATGTTTTTACTATTATCCAATTATTTATTAAATAAATTTTACCCATGTTTTTAGTTTTAAAAAATTGTTTAAACATAATCTTCTTTTTGATTTTTTAATGATAAACTTTTTTTACATTTACAGAAAATGTGAAAGGAATCATTTTGTAACATACTCAACTTAAATGGAATTTACAACCATCATGAACAATCAATGCTTTTAATGTTACTCTAATTGTTTACATGGTTATTTTAAAAATAAAATGTTTACCGTAATATTTGGGGAATGTTTTTATATATGTTATTTCAAAGTAAAAAAGGATTTTTTTCCTCAAGAACTTTTCTAGTGATCTTTTTAAAGTATTTTAATTTATGTCAAAATCCTTTATTGAATCTTATAATTTTATGAGGATATACTCTAAAGATATAATCCGTCATATTTTTATGGATGGTTTATGATCAGTTTGATTGGGGAAATTATTGATATTTGGTATGATAGTTCTTCCAATACAAATAGTTATTTATTTTTTTAAGGTGTATTGATTAAGTTGTGTTGCTTATTCATATGATGAATGAATTAGATTTATTAAGTGATGGGTGGGGACTAGAATGACATAACCCCTCGATGTATCGGTGGGTATCATGATACAAAAATAGATTAGGTGTTTATTCAGGGCTTTACCCATTTATGTAAGATTTTATGGAAGGAAGCCTTTATGGTATTTTTAAATGTCTTGGCATAGGGCCTCAACTATAAGTTTCAGATGTTCGTAATTATGCAGTATATCATTATGAAATCAGATATTTATGTCCATGTGATTATTTAAATAATCGTGATATTCATGGATAAGTTTCAAGCACATGTGATTGATTATATGACATTATTTGATCATAATTTATTCCTACCATATTATTCTTCATGTTGAAGTTATTGATTAAATGAGATGTGTTTTCAATTACATACCTTTTCATATTGATTATTCCTTCTTTATTTAATATAGTTTTAACTTTATGTAACTCTTACTAAGTATCTGAGATCTCCCTTTGTTTCTTTTCCTTTCCTTGGGATTCTAGGAAGTGTTTTATGATTGATATGTAAGAAAAAGATAAAGGGAATAATGGTGTTCCCAGATAAAAAAATGTGTTTTATTTTATGTTTTAAAATATAATGTGGGATTCAAGTGTGTATATAGTTTACCAAAAATACTATACTATTTGGTCCTCTGGGATGTTATCACTTGTATTTAGTATCAATGTAATAAAATAGCCACTAACTCTGGGCTACTGGAATCAGGGTCTTTATAGTTAGTTTCAAAGAAAGTTTAGTAGAAACCTTGAGAACTAGATTAAAAAAACCTAAATTGAGGAACAAAACCCCATGAATTACTTTGAAGATATGTCTACGTGTAGGACCATATCCTAAAATTTTGTTATATTAGATATTATGTGGTTTTCCTTGTAATAATCTCTCTCTAGATACTATAAGTGGATGTGGTTTTGGAATATATTTATCTATGTGTAATAACCACAAAAAGAGTTTTTCAGGTAAATCTCAGTCATCATTCCAATGCATGGTGAGTATTCCCTTACTGTGAAACCTAGTTTGAAACTTAAGGGGGGTATTATTGGGTTAATTCACATTTTATATACAAACCATTATGAACTTTTTAAATCAGTGATAACCAATTATGTCCTTGGTTAAACCTAATGTTTCCTGATTTAGACATCATATCAATGATATTTCACGATTTACCACTATTAGTTATTGTTTCTCACACTATGACTTTTGGTTTTAATCGATGGATGGAACTAAAAGGAACCATGTTAATATTGAATGTGATAAAAAATGTGGTGATTATGGGAAAATAAATGGGATTATGACTAGAGTAAAAGATATTTTGATTATTCCAAATCAATTATCATGATATATGATTAACAAATTTCACTTTAACCAACTCTCTCACTCACCAAAGAATATAAGTATATAGTTTTCTGAGATCTCAGGTGGTGGAGATCATGGAGGAAAGAAGCCTCAATTTCCTTTATATCAGAAATGAAGAAAGTGACATGCCAAAGGATGACTCAAAGGGGTATAAAAAAGTATTATGTGTGGAAAATAAGGGCATAGATCAACAAATTGTCGAGGAAAAAAGAAGATTTATATGAAGGGATATGAATTTCATCCCAAGGTACCATTTATAATTTAATGTCTTATGTGTGGGGAATATAGGCATTATCCAAGTCAATTTCCTACCAATGAGCATGTAGCTGAGTGGTAGAGGCTCCTTCTTGGCATCCAAGAAACCCAGGATCAAATTTGGGTGAGAGTGAATTTCTGAGTGCTGTAGAACTACTGTATCAATTACTATAGTAGATACTGTTTGGTACTATAGCAGTCATCACTATTCATTTGATTTGGACCTTCAAGCCATTAGTTTGGGCCTACAAGTCACAAGGCCTTTAGGACACCAAAGGCATTGGGGCCACAGGGCCTTCGGGATATAGGGTCTTCAGGCCACAAGGATTTTTGGCCACATAAAAGACTAAAGAAGGGCATACCACATAAGAGTATTCCCAGATGAGGATTCAGAGAAAAAAAAGAAACCACCAGAGTAGAGATAACCGAATTAGAAGAATAAGAGGGCATGGAAACTGCCATTGGGAACATGAACACTATAGCATTGTATGGGGTAATTCTAGCCAATTAGACTTCTGAGGTAGGGATCTAGGAACCTTTAAGATGTAGATGTTGTGGATGGACTATTTCAAGTGTGTCAGGTCTCGAGAATTTAAGGTCATGTATTGGGTCTTGTAAGAGCCTTGTGTCTTGGACCTATGGGTCATGTAAGGGTTCCCCTTTAACCCTTAAAAGGGGGATTATAAAAAAATAATAATAAAAAGAAGTCCTTCAGGCCATTCGGCCAAGCCAATTCACTAATCTGGGGGTTGAAACCTAAACCAAGGAAAGAGATATGTAATGTAAATCTTCAAAGTATAAGGATGTAAGTGTTTAGGATTTGAGAATTATATTGTAGAAGTGTTATATCAATGATATTTTGGATATAATAATCATAAAACATCTAAGAATTGTTCCATAATAGTTTATTATTTAAGGATTTGAAAAACATATGTTGAATGGTACCAACATCCCAGAAAAGTGATTTAGTGGTAATGTGATAATTTTTTTTGGATAAATACATTATTAACATTAATGAAGTAAATGGGATATTATTTGTGATCTTTAAAATTAGTTATTGATTTGTTGACAAAGTGATTTAGTTCATCTTTGATGATGTTTATTTCATTTTTATATGTATAAAAATAGTCTATGATTTAATTTTAGGAATAGGGATTGAGTTAAGTTTTCGAAGAATATATGTTTTCTTATGGGGTTAACATAAGATTTATGGATTCCATCATTGGTTAATAAGTTTAAGGTTATTATAAGTTTAAATGCATAGATACCCCTTTGAGATTTTAAGTGATGGGATTTTGAGGTAATTTGAAACTTTTACTAGATTTTAGGAATAATTCTCTATTAAGTATTAAATAAACATTTGGGTTAGTATTTGATTTGATGTTATGTTAATTATGACCTTTTGGATAGTGGGATATAGTTAATCTTGATGGTTAAAAACTAATTCTTTAATAAGGTGATATTTTTTTAGAGATTTATAGTTAAGATAAGGATTACCTTTTAGATTAGTATATAAATTTGATTTATGATATTTTGAGATTAAAAATTGATTTAACCTGGTAATTAATGATATTTTTCGGATGATTCATTTGGTTGATGTATATATGACATTTAGGTTTAACATGCGGTTTAATATGGAAGATTATTTAAAAATAATGAAATTAAATTTTGGGAATGTAAGTTAAAAGGTATGAGAACACCATGGAGGTTAAAACATTCTTTAATGTTGAGATTATTAAGGTTAATTGGGGGGCAGGGCTATTTATTTTTTGAATAATCTAATTTGAACCTTTTGTTTTTTTTTGTGGAAATTTTGAAGTAAAATGTATTTTTTTTCTTCATATAGAGGATTATACATTTTGGATATTTTATTACCTTGCAGTAACCATTTTAGTTTTGGTTAAAATTTAACAATGGAAGGAATAGATTTTTATCCTTTTTTGGATTATGTGATTTGTTATAAGTTATCTTTAGTGCTTTGGGCATGAAAAATTATTCTTGAATGCTCATCATTTGGAGAAAAGATGAGAATGTGGTAGATCTTGATTAAAGGATAAAGTTTCACTTATCAATTAATAATAATTTATTGTTTTCTTATTCTTTATTCCTCAAATCTAAGAAAAGGATCATGAAAAAAAATATTATACTTTTACCTTTATTTCTGATAAATCAATTGTCTTTCCACCCATCACATATTAATGGTTTTATGGTCTTTAAATATTTCCTTGCCATGTTTTATATTAATCTCTAATAGTCCTTGGGAATTAATTTTCTAATCCATGTATATATGTTCACTTCCCACTAATTTTCTCTTAATTGGAAACCTATTTTTTGTTATTCGATATGACCTTCATACTTCCCTTTCACTCTTTCTAAGAGGATGTTTTATTAACCCTTTTTATGATATGGGTTTTCAAAAAAAGGTATTTTCAAATTTAAAAACCCTTGATTTCTCAGAACAATTTAAAATTATGAGGGTGAAAATTAATAAACATGGTAGAAAGTGACACTCGGATATTTTAAAGGGAAAAAATTTTTGATAGCGTATACAACACGCAATAGTGATCTTAAACAAACCATGAAATATTATTATTTAAATATGACCATTATAACCTAGACATTTAATTATAGGATATGAATACAATTAGATATATAATGAAATATATATATTAAAAACTCGAAATAAATTTATTGATTAATTATTAGAAAATAAACTCTCATTTTTTATTTAAAACATTTTATTCTTCAAAATACGTTTTCTTCAAAAATGGTTTTTATTGCATATTTTGGGTGAATATTATAATTAATTTATGAAAATTATACAAATTTTATTAGATAAAAATGATATAATTTTTTTAATCATCATGTAAAAATTATCTGAGAGTGAGTTTTTGGGATTTTTATGAAAAGATTGGTTTTCAAATGAATAGTGAAAAATACTATTTTTTGTTGAAAATTTTATTTTTGTTTCAAGATTTTACAAAGTTACATTTTGTTTCAAAATGGTTTCAAAATAAAATTATTTCTTTTTTATTATGAATAATCCAATTAAGTTCATTGGAATCAATTTGAATTTTTATTTTTGTATAAAAACATTTTTCTGAAAAAAATTATTTTTCATTTTGTTTTGTGTTTTTATCATAAATTAATTTCTGAAACTTCTAGAAATTGAATCTTGAAAAATTAATTTTGTATTTGGGATAAGCAGGTCCAAATTTTTTTAACATTTCAGTTTTATTTTTTTCATTTCAAATAGTAACCTCAATAAATTTTTGTCACCTCGGTAAGGGTAAAATGGGTAAAATAGGGTTAAAGTCATAAGATAGGGTATCAAAAATCAAACCAAAAGTTTACTTTATCCTATTTTATGGGTACATTTCATAAATTTCTATCTAAGTCTCCAATATATGTCCACTTGGTGCCATATTTATTTGATTAGGACCTTTATATTAATTTAAGAAAAGAATAAATACAAAATGTCACTCTTTTGACTTAAACAACTCTAAATTTTTATTAAAAGTATATAAATTTGGAAAGTAGATTTATAAATGTTTATCTGAAATATAATAGAATTATTTTAATAGGGTTAAATTATTTATACTTTATAGTGATTAAATATTTACCTTAATTTCTTACACAACACCGATAGTATTTATTCAATTAATAGAAAGATAAAATAAATTATTTCAAAAACTATAACAATAATATTTTTTCAATAATTTATAATGAAACACGAATTTTATAGATTTATATAAAATATTATATAATTTTAAAAATTGTATATTCAAATTACATATTTTTATTGATATCTTTAAATACAAATTAAATGAATAGTCTAAAAAAGATATTATTGATATTTTATGAAAATAATATTTTATTTGAGTATTTAAAAATCATAAAAATATTAAAATAGGACAAGTTAGATAATATATGGTCTAAAATTTTATCTCTTGTTCATTTATGGTCCAATTTTTACCTTATAAGTAAAATTATAACCCTTTAAGAATGAAAAAGGTATTACAGTGGTTAAGGATAGACTAAGATAACTAAAGACTTAAACCAAAAGATAAGGTTTAAAATTCAACCTAAATCTGTACAAATTTAATTGGTTAATGATATTTAAACACTATCTAAACTTATATTTTAATATATGTCCATTTGAAAGTATTTTTATTGATAATAAACTTGTTATATTTTTAATCTTTCAAAAAATTCTAAAAGTGACCCTCCCCTCACTTATAAATGGGCACCCCTTTATCTTAATTATTCACACCCCATTGAACAATCTATATTTACCAAAACCTACCCATTTATATTATCAAAATCCTTATAAAGGTTTTATGGGTATTATTCTTCCCAAAATACTAACCCTAGGGTCCCTTAGAGGATATCTAAATAAGTTTTTTCAAAGAAGAGTTAATCGCCTTAAGCGATCACTTTATTTTTACTTCTTATTTTACCTAATATAAATATATGGTATTTATAATAAAATAATAAATTAAATATCTTAAATATAAATAAATTTTATTATTATTATGAAACCATAATTATCCACCTTCTTTTCTATCAAATGGAAAATGAAAGTATCACTCGTGTGAATGTACGACTTACCATATCCATGAATGATGTAATACATTTTCCCATCACTATCTTTAATGGAAGTCTCTAAATAAATATATAATGAATATATATTATATTTATATCACGATTAAAATTCTAAAGATAATTTGACATTGACCAATTTAAAAGGAATAAAACCACATAACCAAAACATGCATGAAAAGTGAAGTAATTATCACCTGAAACTGTGAATTTAACAAAGAATTATTAATAAACTTGTGATAAAATATTATAAGTAAATAATATGTGGTATTATATATATTTTTATTATTATATAATATATTTATAAAAATATATATTTATTATATAGTATTTTTGAACACATACAAAGGAAGATAAACCTGATGTAAGGAATTGTGTCTCAATTTCCTTTCGTTGAAGAATATTTTAATATTATACAACAATTTATTTTATATGGTGTATATACATCCTTTTTTAGGTTATATAATGAATCCTTCATAATTCATGGTATTTTTAGTTTTAATTAAAATATTTTCATTTAAGGGTATTTGACTTGAAAGTTTCCAAGTCGTAAGGGGTTTTCATAACTCAATTCCATATCATTAGGTTATGTTAATTCTTCATTGTATTTGATATACTTAGATTATGTGTGTGATTATATATAGTTATTTTATGTTTCATTTTCAATTTTTTTATGTATATTTAAATTTTTTAAACACAATCACTTTATTTATTAAATTTTCACTCCAATGATACAATCTTTGTAAGGGACTTCTCATCTCACTTTTGTTTCTATAAAACATATTTCATATTCACCACTTGATTCTTTCATTTAGTGTATATACTACCCCTTATATATAATATATAATGATTCAATTTATATTCAGAGTATTTAAATATTCATTTGAATTTATTTATTTCATGGGGATTATGATTCAAAAGTTACTAAAGTGGTAACGGTTTATTTCACAATCTCATCATTATTTGAGATTGTTTATGTTTAAGACTAATCTAGTGGTATAATATGATCTTTATACCTTAAAAATATATTTTATTATCCTATAGTTATTTTTTATAATAATATGTTTTCATTTAATTTACCTCTTTTAATTACTTGAGTGATCGAAAGAATGTTTCTAAGGAAAACTGACTTTGATTTTTACTCAGTCTGGAATATTTCTCTTCCATGTCAATATTATCATTAAAATGTTTTAAATAATTTTTATCCAATTATAAAATTATTTATTAAATAAATTTTTATCTATGTTTGACTTTTTATAAAAAAATTAAATAGAATCTTCTTGTCATTTTTTGAATGAGGTACTTTTTGACATTTATCAAAAATGTAGAAGGAAACTTTTCTTTGACATACTCATCCTGAATGAAATTTATCACCGTCATAACTGATCAATTATTTGAATATTACTTTACAATTTTACAAGGTTATTTTCAAGTAAAATTTTTTATTAATATTTGGGGAATTTTTTAGATAAGTTATTTCAATGTAAAAAAAGTTTATTTCCCTCAAGAAATTTTCCTATGATCTTTTTAAAGTATTTTCATCTATGTCATCATCCTTTATTAAATATTATGCTTTAATAAGGATATAATCCAAATATACAATCCATCATAATTTTATGGATGGTTTATTTTTAGTTTTACATGGGAAAGTATTAATATTTTGTATGATAGTTCTTCTAATACATACAGTTATTGATTTTTTAAGATATATTGATTAAGTTGTATTGTTTATTCATATGATGAATGCATTGGATTTATTAAGTTATGGGTGGGTACTGGAATTACATAGCCCTTCAATTCATTGGTAGGTATCATGAGACAAAATAGATTGGTTATTTAGTCAAGGTCTTACCCATTTATGTAAGATGTCTTGGAAGGAGTCCATGATAGTATTTTTAGATGTATTGGCACAAGGTCTTGACGGTTAGTTTTGGATGTACAGAATTATGTATTCCATCATTATAAAATAATTTATTGATGTCAATGTGATTATTTATGTATTCATATATCCATGGATAAGTTTCAAGAACATGTGATTGTTTATATTAAATTATTTGATCATTTATTCCTACCATATTATTCTTCATGCTCAAGTAATTGATTAAATGACAAGTGTTTTTAGTTATGTATCATGCCATATTGGTTATGCCTTATTTATTTAATATGGTTTCAGTTTTATATAACTCTTACTAATAATCTGATATCACCCTTTATTTCTTTTCTTTTCCCCAGGATTCCAGAAAGTGTTTTATGATTGATATGAAAGGACAAGCTAAAGGGAATAATGGTGGTCTCAAATAAAATACCATGTTGTATTTTATGTTTTCAAATGTAATGTGGGACTAAATTATGTGTCTGATTTAAAAATAATACTATATGATTTGGTCTTCTAGGATGTGATTACTTGTATATAGTACCAATGTAATAAAGTAACCATTGTCTTTGGGCTACTGGATTTAGGGACTTTATAGTTAGTTTCGAATAAAGTTTAGTAGAAACCTTGGTAATTAGATTACAGAAAACATAAATTAAGGGACATAACCCAATTAATTACTTTAAGTATAATTATTGATATTTTATATGCTAGTTCTTCCAATATAGACATTTATTTATTTTTTAAGGCATGTGACGCACGCCTATCATAGGGAATGGAAAAAGCAATTTAATTTTCCTAGTGCAGCATAGAAGCTGACCAGGGTCGTCTCACTTGAGGAGCTTTCTCAATCGTTTAATTACATAATCTAATTTAACTAAACTACTTCTTTTTGGTGTTTTTATATTATCTAGTAATGGAAAACAATTAAATTAAAATAAATGATAAAACTAACATGCAAGTACAAAATACAATTAATTGAGAATGAACTTGGCCTTTATGGGTTGGTTTGTGGGTTTCATCATTCTCCCTATTGGTAATTAAATTATGTTTGATAATTCAAATATGAGATCTCATTCATGAATTACTATTCTTTTA
This sequence comes from Viscum album, assembly GCA_963277665.1. Lineage (NCBI taxonomy): Eukaryota > Viridiplantae > Streptophyta > Magnoliopsida > Santalales > Viscaceae > Viscum > Viscum album. The sequence goes on from OY728119.1 coordinate 724,175,183, forward strand.
TTTATTGGTGTGAAATCTTGAATGCATTTTTCAATCTTAACTTCACCTCCTCCTATAATCAAGGTTGATGGCACACCTCGATCGACAGTGTGTCATCTTCCAAGACCTGGCTCCATCGTATGCCATTTCAACCATTGAATGGCTCAACTCCATCGTATGAAGAGCTTGTATTCAGTATAAGGGAGGGAAAATATTCAATAAAAGAATAGAAATTAGTTTGAGATCAGTGTCGTGGTGGACGATCGCCACACTCGTGCACATCACTCTTACTCATCACAAACTTAATAAAACATAGGAATTTAAGAACAAAATAATTGAAATTTCCACATACCTCTCCCAGGCCAAGTCTTGGGTTAACCTCTCATATTTGAGGGTAAGAGGTCAGAGTGGAGAATATGAGAAGAATAAAAGAAGAAAAAGAGAAAATATGAAGAAGAAAACAGGGAGGATGGGTGGACCCAAAAATAAAAACAATGCATGAATTTTATTAAAAATCTAAATTACAAATGAAAACTAAAATTAAAATAAAGAAAATAAATGAAATGGGGAATATTTTTGTCCAAACTCCCTTGGTGGAGATCTCCTCCTTGATGCCCTGAAGGAATGGATGGGGAATGGGATGCTTTGGGAAGGAGGTGAGGGCCTCCTTTTATAGGCAGAATTTGTCCCTGAAAGTTCGACGCATTGTAGACCCCTTTAATGACATCTTAACGCATTACACCCTTCATGAATGTTATTCATAAATATCTTGGCCATCTCTACTCAATATTTAATCTAATTTGGAAACTTTATGAAGGAGTTATGAATTTTTCATTCTCGGTTTCTCTTTTTTGATGAAGCTTCTAGGAAGGTTCCTCAAAACGTATGTCATTCAATAGCCTCCTTAATGACATAAAACATCCACCAAATTTATTTTAGATATGATACTATCTGTTCTAGAGGTATCCCAGTTGGAAACACATCATGGGGATATTTTTTGGCCGAGTTTGATGTTTGTTACTTTGGGTGGGTCCAAGTTGTCCGCTCGAATCAATTCCCAACTTCAATGAATTTTTAGTCCCTTTAGATGACTGAATCAGCTCCTAGTTCAGAAGACAGAAATGAAGGAAATAAAATAAATATTCTAACAAAATTTGAATCAGAAAATTTTGAATTTTGTTTTTTTTTAATGTCCAAAATACCCC